>OX359273.1:39268522-39967897 GCA_947179155.2 Hedera helix
TTTGACCTTGTTTGAGATAAGGAAAGATGATTTTGAATCAGCAAAATAATTAAAAAAGTTGATTTTGATAAAAATATTATTAGAGCATGTGACAAATTAGTATACAGTTGGGATTCTCTTTTTATAAAGATGGATTTAATTACTGTATTATTTATTTTTAAATTACATTTTTAAAGTAATTAAAGTAATATTTGAATGTATATTAACAGTCTATTTTTTACTTTGCTAAAAGGCTACAGTCGTTTGATAATTTTTTTTTCTCTAAATAGTTTAGATAAAAAATTAAATTTAAAATATTCAGAGAGCATCCGACCAAACTTGACTAATTTTTGAACAAAAATACCATCTCCAATATTACAAATCTCCAATATTACAAAACTCCTTTTGTATCCTTAATTATTAATGTTATCAACACTCAAGCCCAAAAAATCACCATGTGTTACCACCATCGCCACCGCTGCACACCCAGACCACCACCACGGCACCATTACCCATCAGCATTACCATCATCTTCAACTCCTTCATCTTCCTCACCAACATAAATCTTTAAAATTTCACCTTTAAAACACATAGATCTTAGAACAAAATCAACAAACCAATTTCAAAAAAAAAGCAAATCTCACTCCAAATATATTAGGGCCTTTTACAGGGATGGCTAATTTATTTTGTTTTTCATGGAGAAAGAGGGGCGGGAGGCATGGGCCGATGAGAGGTGGGGGCGGAAGACGGGTCTTGATTTCTCACTCCAGATCTATCCATCCCTGTAAGAAATTGGCAGGGATTCTTCAAGTAAAGAGTGCAATAATAGAAAGATAAGATGAGAAATTACAACAGAACAGAGAGCGAATAAAAAAGAGGAACATATATTGATTTCGTTGATGAAAGGAAATAACCAAAAGTGAAAGATATCTGCTTTGCGTGATGTGACGATGAGTGAAGGAAACAGATAGAACTTATGAGTATTAAACTAATTACTATTACAATTATTGTTATAATATTAATTGTACTTTAACTTTTAACAATTGTTTGGAGTTAATTTATTTTGTATAATTGAATTATTATGCTATTTTGATGTTTCATTGAACTTGATATATTTTGTCTCATTATATTATGGTCGAAATATTAAAAATATATATTTAAAATATTATTTAGACAATTGTGATTATAAAACATATTTTACTTAAACTGTTCGAGAGTTAAAATGGTAAAATATTGTTATTAGACATTTTTAAAAAATTAATTATTAAACAACATTTTTTTCATTTAAATACAAATCTAGGCAGATGCTATACATTATTTAGATATTTAAACTTTTCAGATCTTAACATTTAGTTTTATCAAATACAACCTAAGTGGAACTTGCTATATATATATATATATATATATATATATATATATATATATATATATATATATATATTGTTGGATTGTCTATATTGGGTCTTATTCCCACAGCTCATTAAGTCTAATTCGCTCACATAAGATTCTTAAGTCCAATAAGTTTGGGCTCGCCATCTTATCACCTAAGGTATTAACTATTTAACATATGTAATACTAATTTGTATGGTAATTACCTTTTTCAATAAAATTTCTATTATACTATTCATATTAGTAATTGTAATTCTATCAAGAAGGTGTGACTATTATAAATACAATGTGAACAATAGAGATATACAATATTTTAATATGCTAAATATTTATTCCCTCTATTGTTAACACATCTTCAAATTTGTACTTACTCTTACGCCAAAGGTATCTCGTAGTAATCTAAGTCATCAAGTACTTTTTTGTGGTTCTTTCTACGCAAATTCACGTATAAGTTAGTGGTTGAATGTGTGGACAAATTCGAGCGTTAACATTGACTCTAAGTCAATGGTTGAACATGTGAAAAAATTCAAGCGTTAACATTGGTGCTAAAAGGTGGACCTTCTAGTATTTAGTAAAGTTTTTTTTCCCCAACCATTCTTTGCAAAAAAGCTTCCATAGCAGCACCATTACCGTCACCAAGTCGCCACAACAATTTTCATGAAGAAATACACTTGTAATTACGTCAACCAACATATACTGATAGGTAACGTCATTTCCGAGACGTTTAGACTAAAAGAAAAGCTCTTCAATTTCAGCAAGAAAAACTTAACAAGCAATTATATGATGGATCTGACGAGAGTTGATCGAAAACTACATGTTACACAAATGTGGAACACATTCTTGATAAGGATGTCGTGATTCTTGCTATACTTGCACTTCTTCTTCTTCTAGTAAAAGTACCAATATCCGATCATTTGATTCAGAAAGACGTCGAATAAGAAGAATGAGATCCCCTTCATGACATAGAAGTGGTGATTAATACCAATTAAAGATCATAATATAAAGCCCATTTGATAGATCTTTCGTTAATCATAAAATCCTTTATAATATTTTTTTTAATAAGAAGAAAAGCTTCAAAGGATTTGGGAGCACACATGTTCAGTATCAGATAAGGTTTAACTCAACTTTCCGCTGAGTATCATCTACCTACACAAAGGAGGACAACAACTACAAAATAAAGCTAAATGGTTGTCTCTTTTATTCAATTAATTTCTCTACCACTTAATTTACTGCTTAGATCTAAACACATTATATCATCACCTGATTATAAGTAATATATTATGTACTCTGTCCTATATTATTCATGATGCATGACACAAAATTTATGTTCTCAATTTCTGATCAATTTTTAAAATTTAAAAATCTTATAGATTAGCTTTACTCTATGTCATGCATGTATAATTATTTGTACATACAATGTGAACCTCCACAAATCGAACAAAATTTTGTAAAAAATATTTTTTTTGAGTGAACATGTCATCTTAATTACGATCGTCATCTCTGAGCATATGAAAATTTGTTCGATGATCGATAAGTTCAAAATTATAAAAAACATAGTCGAAATAGTGTCAATTGAGACATTTGCACCTTTTGTCTCTATTGTTCTTTTCTGCATGACTCATCATCATTTGATCTAGTAGTTTTAAAAGAACTTATCACTTGAGGCTATGCAGTGCGATCTAATGACCAAAGAGTACCTCTTCAGGATATATAATTGGTGACCCGAATCCTTGATTCCCAAACAAGTTAACCAAGAAGTCTATGATTAGCTCAATGAATGCCTCATAAACCCATATTTGAGCAGATCTCTTCCATTTTAAAAGGATAAATGCATCGCTTCTAAATTGAGGGTGACCCATTCAGTAGTATATTGGATTCTCTTTTTGGGCTCTGTCTTCGGTCATGGTAGTCATTCGAACTCTAAAATCTGTATGGATTTAGTGGACACATATCAACCCACACCTGAGCAAATCGCTCATTTGAAAAGGAATAATTGCATCGCTACTAAATGGAGGGTGACTCATTCAATTATAAATTAAATTCCCTTTCATCTGGGCTCCTATTTTCGTTTGTAGTAGTCTTTTTAGACTCCTGAAGCCTTTTATCTTCAGTTGTCGTAATCTTTCGGACTCTCGAAACCTCCTATCTTTGATTGTGGTAGTCTTTCAAACTTTCGAAACCGTTTACCTTTAGTCCTAAAAACTTTCTGGGCTCCCGAAGCCTTTTTCTTTACTCTACTCCTTCACATCATTTCATATGATAAAGTGAGGGGTAATGTTGCACATAATTACTAGGGCAAATGGACTGCTTATATTGAGTCTTATCCCTACAATCCATTAGGTCTAATGCGTTCGCATAGGACTTCTAAGCCCAATGAGTAATTCGATTAGTCACCTTGCCACTAAAGGCACTAGTAGTAGTAGTTATCATATCCAATATTAATTTGTATAATAATTACCTTTTTCAATATGATCTCTACTATACAATTCCTATTAAGAATTATAATTCTATCAAAAAAGTGTGACTACTATATATACAAGGTGAACAATAGATGTACGATATATTTATAATTTTCTTGTCAATTAAATATTTTTTTCGTCCATTGTTAACACATCTGGAAGCATGTACTTACTCTCACACCAGAGGTATTCCCCGGTGGCACAAGTCTTCAAGTACTTTTTAATGTTTTTTTTTTTGTACAGGTTCAAGTCTAAGTCAGTGGTTAAACGTATAGACAAATTTGAGTATTATATATATATATATATATATATATATATATATATATATATATATATATATATACACGCATATTTTCTAGGACATTTATGATAAGTGAATTTTATTTATATTTATTATGTATTATAATGCTTAATTATTTATGAATTTTTAGTATTTTTATATTATTTTTATTTAATTTATATTTTATTTTGTAGGAAAATAAAAGTCTAGTGGCAAAATCGTAATTTCAGCAGCAAGGTGGTCCGCGCGCAGGCGTGCATACAAAAGGATGGATCCGGAACAGGAACGACGTCGTTTCATGAGGATAGGCAGCAACAGTCCGCACAATGCGCGGGACTTGAGGCAGCGGTGTAACGCGCGCCATGCACGGGCCAGGAAAGGAAAGAAGCTTCCAGCTGACGTCAGCGAGCGCGTTGACCTGGTTAAAGCCGCGTTTGGCAGACGTGAAAATTGAGCAAAACGAATTATTTCGCGATTTCTTGCATTAATTTGATTTCAAATTGGATTTTAATTCCATATTAGTTTAGGATTATTATTGTGCCTCTATAAATACATTAGAGTAGATTATTAGCAGATTATTAGATACAATTAGGAGCTCTCTCTGTAAGACCCCGAATTTTATGAAATATAAAATTTAATTTTTCTTCATATATATATTTTTTCATGAAACAGTAAGTGGTTAAATTGACAAAATTGAAAGTTAAGGATGTTATGTGCAAATTTTATTTTGTCAGACAATATTCGTCTTGTCGGGGAATATTCGTTTTGTCGGAAAATATTCGGGCCGTACGACGGCGCCGAAATAACAAATTATTGGTGGACCCCACAACGGAATATTTGTCGGATATAGAAAACGACAGAAGTAACATTTTTAAATAAAAATAGTCAACGGTGTTAACTGTTAAAATACCGGTGATAAAAGAATAGTAGCATACGGTAATTTATGGTATTTTATTGTGGCACACGGTATTGCACAGTGTCTCGTATTATTGATCTGATAATTGACACCGTAACTGTTGCACACCATTTCATCAATAATTGTCGCTACATAATATTTTATATTATCAATTCAATAATTGTTGTTACACAGTATTTTGCATTATTGATTCAATAATTGTCATTACACTGTATTTCATATCATTGACTCAATAATTGTTGCTGCACTGTTTTTAAAATTATTGAACCTAATAATTGTCACGGTTGCAAATATACTATAATTTATATTATTAAATTAATAATAATCTGTAACGTGTTTATTATATTATTGTTGAATTATTGTTGTAGCATTATTTTATTTTATATGTTGGACCCATTGGAAGAATAAATAAATAAAAATAAAAATAAAAATAAAAATAAAATAAAAAAAATAAAAAAATTAATTAATTTTACTATTTGAAATAGTAACGTGAATAGTAACATGTGGGACCCATGTGGGGCCCACATGAGAAATGAATTGCAAAGTTGCTGAAATTTTTTTGGCGTGGGCGGCTGCTGGATTCTCAGGTTGGCGTGCAGCACGCCAACCCACCTACCACGTATAGTGAAAATTTTCTCCTATAAATAGCTTACTCAGCTGAATAGAAAAATCACACCTAAAACATAAAATTTTTCTATAAGAATTTTATGAGTTTTCTCTGAGAATAGTAAGGTTATTTTGAGAGTTTGAAAGCCAAAAGGAGTGCAGAAAATATTCAAGTAAGTCTTTTATTAAAGAGTAGTAATTTCATAAATTCCTATTTTTCGCGGTATTCACAAATCTTTCTTTAGAAGACTCTTCTTTGAGAAAATTCATTTTTAAAAGCTTTATTTGGAAGATTTATTTTGGAATATTATTTTAAAAACTATGTTAAAGTAGTTATGTTATACTAAAAAAATTATGTTAAATATATATAATTTTGATAGTTCATATTATACGAGTTATCATACACTTTGAAATTTATATGTGGTAATTACTAATTTTATTATAAATATATAGGTTGATCAACCTCATTTAAATCTATATTCAGTCACGTGTTAAGGTAAGGAATTTCATTTTCTTTCATACTCTTAAACTTACTACGGTAAGGAATATTATTCTTTTCACACTCTTAAATTTATTACGGTAAGGAATACCATTCATTTCAAACTCTTAAATTTACTGTGGTAATGAATGTCATTTTTGGAATATCGTCTTCTTTCATATTCTATTATTTAAACTTACTACTGTAAGGGGTATCATTCTTTTCATCATCATAAATGGATATTATTTTCTTTCTTACTGGAAGGGATTATCATTCTTTGATTCTCGAAAATAATATCGTTTCTTTCTTACTTATGTGCCATTTATTTCCATGTATTAATTTGTGGGAATAACCTTACGGCGCGGATTACCGCCTGTTGGTGAATAACTTTTCGTATTCATTCCTTATTAATCTTTGAGAATAACCTTACGGTGCGGATTACCGCCTGTTTGGTGAATAACTCTTTGTATTCAAATTGATGGGAATAACCTTACGGTGCGGATTACCGCCTGTTGGTGAATAACTCTTCGTATTCAAATTGATGGGAATAACCTTACTGCGCGAATTATCGCCTGTTGGTGAATAACCCTTTTTATTTGTCTCGTGTGGAAATAATTTGTCTACACGAATTATCACATGACACTTTTATTCCATATTCGTAAGGGATATCATTTTCCTTTATACTCATAAGGGATACCATCTTTTTCATCTTCCATTATTCAAAATTACTATGGTAAGGGATATTAATTTCCTTCACCTTTTGTTAATCAAACCTGCTATGGTAAGGGATATTATTTTCTTCCATACACCTAAATCGAAACTTATTATGGAACTATTACTTCTATAATTCCTGAAAATATTATATGTTCCATAATAGTTGAATTTCATTATTTCAACTGAACCTTCCTATTTTCTGAACATTTCTATTGAACTGTAATCGTTATTCTGAACTGTGGATCTTGAATATCATTTTTAAATTTCACTCCACATCATGTTGGCAATTTGGACATTATTTGAATATGCACAAAGTAAACTTCCGATACTTATTGTTTATCCGGTTCTTCTGTTCATCATTTGTATCACTGTTATTTGTATTAATCATCAAGAATCAAGCTGTTGTGAATATCTGTGGCCGGGGGCACAGATGTGATATAATTGTTGAACAGATGATAGGTTAAAGGCGATATACTAGGTTAAAGGCGATACATCTGTTCGGTGTCTTTTATGGCACGTGGTGAATGTTCTCTTTGGCCCGTAGTGCAAAGATGAACTGTTGGTTGGTATGATTATGACCAAAGGCTGAATCTGGTATAATCATGACCGTTGGTGTTATATTGAATTTCTTTGGCCCGTAGTGCAAAGATGAACTGTTGATCTGCATGATTATGACCAGGAACTGTGAAGTTGTATTATCTTGACTAATGGTATTTCAGATGGTAAAAGTTGATGATATTTTTACTAAAAAGAGAAGCGAGTGGACATTATAGACTGCATTATTCTTCTAATAGATTGCTCATTCCGCTGCTATTATTGATCTGAACATTGTTTAAGAATTTAACTACAGTTTTTGATATAAACCTTGTAGTCTATTGTATTCAAAACTCAACTGTTGAAGACTAATGATAATTTATTCGTCATTATCTTAGTCATGATATTTCTTACTGGGCTATTTGAGCTCACCCTTTCTTTTGTTCCATTACAGGAGATGAAAACGTAACAGGGTCTAGCCGGGGAATGGAGTGAGAGTCTGAGGAATAGCTGTCGTAGTCTTTACGTGTTGTAAAATAGTGTGGCAATAATAGTGAAGACTTAGTTGTGTATTATCATACACTGTATTGTTGTACGTTGTGCTTTGTTGTAATAATTTTGTTATAGTCTTTTGACGACTCAAGTTTGGGTTGTGTGGCCTAAATTTGGGGGCGTCACACTCTCTCTCCCTCTCTCAGGTTTTTCATATATTATTATTATTATTATTATGTTTGGCTAATTTTCTTATTCAGTTCTATGGGATTTCAAACCCGATTATAATTAATGGTTAAATCAAATCAGTACTATTATTTATTCTTCCTTATATGAAATTATTTATAATAATCTGTTTTAATTGTTTATTTGATATTGAGTTTGTTTGATTTAATTTTGGTCTGTTGAGTTGGTCAAATTATTATCGATTGCTAGATTTAAGAATATTATATTACGTGTAATTGATATTGTTCCTAGTCGTTGGTAGTGAATAGTGATAGATGATTGTGATCAAGTTTTGTTTATTGCTATGGTTATCATGATGTAAGTTAAACAGTCTGAGCTTATGAGATTGTTGCTTAGAATAATCTAATTTTCTTGTGATTAATGCTTCCATTAATTATATTAAATTTAGAGAGCTTGTTCTAGGTTGTATAATGGTTAGAATCTAATGAAGAGCTTGTTTTGTTAGATTAAAATTAAGGAAAATTTCGGGTAGCAAAACTTGTTCATGGAAGGATATAAATATATTTTGATTGACTGAATTATTAATTGTAAGGGTGAGATTGAACCAAAAAACTGAAATTTTTAATCTTATTAATTTACTTTTGTTTATTTAGTTAATTATAATTAATTCAAAACCTCCAGTTTTAGTTTACATTGTATAAAATTAAATTAATCATTCTTTGTGTGATCGACTCTTACTTGCTATTATACTAAATTTGTGATTGAAAGTGAAAATTAATTGTGTTTACGATAGCTTTCAACTTACCTATTATTCCGGGTCAGTTCAACAAGTTGATGAAAGTGATCCCCAAATGGTGAATAAATGATTTATAGTAAATATATATTAAAGATCGGAATGAATGGAATTAAAAGAGCCATATGTATCCCCAGAGAGAATACTCAATCCAGTCCGGCGTGAGACTACGCAAATTCTGAAAAGTAGTAGTATCTTTCCTTTCTTTCATTTTTCCCTCTCTCTTTTTTTTTTCTTTCATTTTTTTCGAGAAACTTGTATTATTATTACATTCCAATCCTAAAAGATTAGGAAGAATCTGAGGGAAGAGTCACAGAAATCAAGTGAAACTTAGAAGAAGCTTACATTTGGTATATATGTAACATTTTGTGTTGACTTTGTTGAAAGATAAGCTTCAACGTATATACGATCTTATAATAGTATATTTCTTTCATTTTTGTTTAGCTTTAAATTTTCCAATCTAATTTCCATGCAATATCAATCAACTTGGAGAATATGAAATAGGCGCCAAGTTGCAAAGCTTCCGCGGCATTTTACTAGAAAAAGGTCAAAAACAATCACCTTGTAGAATAAAAAAAGGAAATAGAACCCATCCTAAAGTTACAAGTTCCAAAATTCCCAATCTCTTTCATAGAAACAGAATTTTATACGATATAGATTACAACTTTTATATGTAATCTTTTTCCTTTTCTTTTCTTTTTAGAACAAATCTACAGACACAACATTCAAATATAAAATCAAATATTGTATCCATCTTAATCATTAAAAAGTGGACATAACACGAATTTCAGTGTCATACCCCACTTTTTAATTATTAAGATGAATATATAATTTAAATATTATTTTTAAATATTATACACTTATATTTATATATTACATTTTACTACAACAATAGATTTGGGAATGACCCTTTCCTTTTGTGTGAAGAAAGCGTTTGTTGGACGGTATACTTGTCAAGGACTAAGAGTTGGCTTCCTTGGAAAGACAACTGGCCAGACAAGGGTGACCAAAAGGAACCTATGAGAATAAAAGAGAAGAGAAGGGAGGACGACCATTTAAAAAGGATCTAGTTAACATGAAATTAATTTTATAATAAATTAGACAATAGACTAATATAGTGTTGACACGCAATAGAAAGAGCACCTCTCAAACTGTGTATCGGTACTGTTAGGGTGTAAATATTTAGGTGATGACTCACCATTTAGATATTTGTAAAGTCATGCAAGTGGAGAGATGGTGACAGTTTTACTTTATTAGATTTTTGGGCAGTGGGGCACCGTCATAAATATCTTTGTAATAGTTAAATATTAGAGGGGGAGAGGCGGTCATTTTATAGGCTTTATAAAACTGGGAGCCAGGGAAGAGGGGATCGGCAGAGTGAACATCACACGGAGAAGAGAGAGAAAGAGATTATATATCACACACAATACACAAACACCAAACCCAAAAGAATATTGTAACACTTCTAGTATCATTCTAGTGAACTTCAGAGATCTCTCCCTATGATTTTTTTTCGATTCGGGTTTTCACGTTAATTCATGTGTTCTTATATTTTGAATTCTTTCTTTACAGTACAATTTATATTTCCAGCATGTATTGACGTACTTTTTGGCCTACTCTTTTGGTGATTTTGTCAGATACAAAATTAGACGTTAACAAATACTACATTGATCCATTATCTAAATTACCATAAAATTAATTTCATCATGAGCAGATTCATTTAAAAGTACCCAACGCCAACATTGGTATGATATGGCAAGGCAAGGCAACCAATAACCTCTAACCCCAAATAACAAATATTCAAACAAGCAAAGAAAAGAATTAATCACACCATATAATATAATATAATATAGTATAATATAATATTTTATATTTGAGATTATACTTATATATATTTCTTCTACCCTTTCCTTCTCCTTTCCCCCTCCTCTCTCTCTCTCTCTCTTTATTACTAATTATCTCTCTCTAAATTTCTCTCCTAAATCCTCTCCGTCAAATCATGGCAATTTGTTCTAGCAAAATTGCCATGTTACACATTATTCTTGTAATCATGACTCTCTCTTTTTCAGGTACCTTCTTTTCACTATATTTACTTCATTTTTAGTGTATTAATTAATTACTCATATATATAATGTTTTTGTTGTCTAATTAGAGAATCTTGCTACATGTTATTTTTGACAGGTTTTAATTTTCTACAAAAAGTTCATTCTCTTGGCATCAACTATGGTCAAATTGGCAACAATTTACCCCAACCAGAAAAAGTTCTTCAACTTTTGCAATCAATTAGGATCACAAAAGCAAGAATTTACGACACTAATCCTCAAATTTTAACCGCATTCGCCAACTCTGGCGTCGAACTAATCGTGACTGTCGAAAATGACATGCTAGGTGTCTTAATGGATCCACAACAAGCCCTTCGATGGGTAAACACCCACATAAAACCCTATGTTCCGGCCACTAGGATAACTGGTATTGCAGTCGGAAATGAGGTCTTCACCGGAGACGATGCGGCCTTAATGGCTAAACTTGTGCCATCCATTGTTAGTATTCATGGAGCCCTAGTTCAACTAGGCCTTGATTCATACATTCAAGTTTCAACCCCTTCTTCTCTAGCGGTTCTTGCTAATTCTTACCCTCCGTCGGCCGGATGTTTTCAGGCTGAGCTCACCGTAATCATGACACAATTCTTACACTTCTTGTCCACAACTAAATCCCCCTTTTGGATCAATGCATACCCATATTTTGCTTATAAAGATAAACCTAATGAGATATCTTTAGACTATGTGTTATTTAACCCTAATTCCGGAATGGTTGACCCATACACAAAACTACACTATGACAACATGTTGTATGCTCAAGTGGATTCAGTTCTTTTTGCTATGGCTAGATTGGGGTTTGGAGGGATTGAGGTTAGGGTTTCCGAGACGGGGTGGCCCTCGAAAGGTGACCCTAATGAAATTGGCGCAACATTACAAAATGCAGCTATTTATAATAGGAATTTGTTGAGAAGGCAATTAGGAAATGAAGGGACTCCTTTAAGGCCTAAAATGAGACTTGAAGTTTATTTGTTTGCTTTGTTTAATGAAGACATGAAACCCGGACCGACCTCGGAGAGGAACTATGGTTTGTATCAACCGGACTTGACCATGACATACAATGTTGGCTTGTCGAGCTCTTCGACCTCGACCTCGACCTCGAGCTCGAACTCGAACTTGACCTCGACCTCGACCTCAACATCCACCTCAACCTCAACCTCAACCTCAACCGCTTCCATTTCTCTCACTTCTTCTGCAAATTATCAGGTACATTAATTAATCCATAGTTTTTATTTATGTTTTGTTTTTAAACTTACTATCGTATAAGATGTCTTAATTTTCAAATAACGGATAAAAGTAAATAGGTGACAGATACGACATATGTATATATACATATATATATATATAGATAGATAGATAAAAGTCTATTTACAATTTTAAGAATGACACATATATGTATGGAAACAATTATTGAAGAGTGATTATTGTTAAAAAAAACATCAATCTAATTCTTATTTTATGTTCCTTTTCGTTTTATATAAATATATGCTTTTAACTTTAATTTGTTTTGTGATGCTTTATGGTTTTTAACAGGTACCAAAAGTGGGATATCAAGGCTTGGTTTACTGGTTGTTTTTATATTTGCTGGCCTTTAAAGTATTCATGAGGATATAATTTTAAGCAAAAAAAAAAAGGGATGCAGCAGCAAGTTATATGTGAATTATATATAGTACTTTTGGCAGGAGAAAATGGGGGCGTTCCCTTTCAAGTTTTTTGGCCTTTCGAAACCATGCAACAACCAAATAATTCTCTCCCCTCTCCATTGACTATTCCCTCAAATGATTCGCAACAATTTTTCATTTCTACATCAATTCGAACTCAACGAGTCATTTCAACGCTCCAACTTGCATCGTCAACAGATTTAATATTCATCAGCAGTAGATTTTATTTTTAGCTAGAGATGTGACAAAAAGCAAGCATAGTACGTAATACTATGGTCTCATTGTGCAGAAAAAATGTAATTGAAGAATTGGTTTACAATTCTTTAATTAGATTTAGGGAACATATATAATTAGTATGAATTTGTTATGTAAGTATATATGAATGCATGTGTTCTTTGTAGTAGAAGGAAAGAAGAAAGAAAGTAACGAGAACACTCTTATTTGGAAGGATAGGTTTTATTGGTTGCAAAGAAAGGTCTTTACTTTTGGACGTGGAATCCATAACTAACTGTTCTTTCATATTAAAAAATTTCTCCTCTAGTATATTTGCTTTCTTAATCGATCCCATGTTCTCTCCATCTCTCCTTTTCCCCTGCCAGCCTGCCCCTAGCTTCTTTCTCTATACATACACATACACATACAAATGTATATATAAAGAAACAAGGATTCACAACTATTGCTGATTATGGATCAGTTCTTGACGACACATCTGTGACTATCAATCTCTCGATGTAACACGATCACGATATTAAAATAAGTCTCTTAGTAATTCGCTATTACTCATTTTTAAATCGTAAACGTTAGATCCACGCATTGACATTTTTTTATTAACCAATGTTAACTATGGATTAGGCAGACGTATATATACAAATATACATGTATGTGTGGAATAATATAAAGTGCATGTAAATTAAAATTAGAAGATAATGTAGAGAAAGTGCAAAAGGTTGCTTTGTTTGGTTCACACGGACAATGTGCGGCCAAATACACTTTATTCCCTGGACAAAATTGTCAGCATTTTGGTCAGTGCCATCCTTTTCCAAAGGAGCTTCAGATTCTCGATCTCTATGTAGGGAAATAGATATGGCCGGGCCGCCGGGGAATATGTAAGCTCTCCCTTAAATTTGTGTGTGTGTGTGTGTGTGTGTATATATCTATATATATATATATTAATACTCCATATGTTTCATAAAAATATAGTTATGTTTGTGAAATATTTTGTACTACAAGTTGGTCATTATACTTTTATAACTTATTTTTTGTAAGAATAAATGTAAGATATAAATACATTTTTAATATTTATAAATAAAACTTTTTTTCTGAAACAAAAAAGCTATCTAGCTAGTACGTAGTATATAGATCTTGCCATCTTGAGTGGTCAGGATGATGATGGTGGTCTACCTATCTCATATCAGCTAACGTTCGGTGCACATGCAGCCCAATATTAACGCCCCAGAACATGCTAGTACTCAGGAAAAAAAATGTTGTTGTAAGGTGGCCATTTTGATTGCCTTTTGCAACCGCATATATATATATATGGAGAATGATTCATAGCAAACGTTTGTTATGGACACTATTCCAGCAAATGCATCTTGAATCGTTGAAATAATGATTTTAATGGATAAGATGGAGTCCCACCCGCTATCTAAGATAACCGGTAGGGAAGAAAAAAAATTCTTAGTCAACCCGTCATCTAAGATAGCGGGTGGGAATGAAAAAAAATAATAATTTATTTTCACAACCCGACATCTAAAATGACAGGTGGAGTTTTTTCTTTTTTTTTTAAACTAAGTTTAACAAAAAAAAAATCAAAATCAAAAAAAATTTCCACCCGTCATCTTATTTGACGGGTGGAGTTCTTTTTTTTTAAACTAAGTTTAACAAAAAAAAAAATCAAAATCAAAAAAATTTCCACCCGTCATCTTAGTTGACGGGTGGAGTTTTTTTTTTTTTTTTTTTTTTTTTTTAAATCTAAGTTTAACAAAATAAAAAAAAATTCCCACCCGTCATCTTAGTTTTTTTTATTCTAAGATGACGGGTGAAATTTTTTTTGATTTTGATTTTTTTGTTGTTGTTAAACTTAGTTTAAAAAAAAAAAAAAAATACTCCACCCGTCAACTAAGATGACGGGTGGAAATTTTTTTTGATTTTTTTGTTAAACTTAGATTTAAAAAAAAAAAACCAAAAAACAAAACTCCACCCGTCAACTAAGATGACGGGTGGGAAAAAAATTTTATTTTGATTTTTTTTTTTGTTTTGTTAAACTTAGATTTAAAAAAAAAAACAAAAAAACTTCACCCGTCAACTAAGATGACGGGCGGGAATTTTTTTTTTTGTTAAACTTAGTTAAAAAAAAAAAAAAAAAAAAACTCCACCCGTCAACTAAGATAACAGGTGAATTTTTTTTTTTTTTTGTTAAGCTTAGAAAAAAAAAAAAAAACTCCACCCGTCAACTAAGATGACGAGTGGAAATTTATTTTGATTTTTTTTTTTTTAAACTTAGTTTAAAAAAAAAAAAAAAAAACTTCACCCATCATCTTAGATGACGGGTTGTGAAAATAAAAAAAAAAAATTCATTCCCACCCGCTATCTTAGATGATTGGTTGATTAAGATTTTTTTTTCCCTATTCGTTATCTTAGATAGCGGGTGAGACTTCATTTTATCCATTAAAATCATTATTTCAACGGTTCAAGATGTATTTGCTGGAATAGTATCTATAGCAAACGTTTGTTATGGATCATTCCCCTATATATATATATGTGTGTGTGTGTGTGTGGATCCAATGGATGTTCTAGTGCCGAATCAAATGGAGACTGTACATTCATTTACACGTATACCAGCATATATGCATGTCTCCCTCCTAACCACATTGCAGACCCAGCAAAGAAAAGAGGTACATTGCATCTTAAGGCATATTCCTTTTCAAGGAAAAATGTTGAACATTAATGAAGATCTGGTTTAAACAAGTCGTGGTGCATTTGGACTCTTTAATCTCTATAGTACCCCCGGTTGATCATGCACATTATGACATTAATAATAGAAACCTTTATTACTAAACTATTAGTTACTAATTGAGTTAGCGATACCTATAATTAATAGAAATCTCATAATTGGCTCAAATCTCAACCTAAAGCAAAATTTATAAAATAGAAGAGAAAAAAGGTTACGTATTTATGGATGTCCAACAATACTCGCCTTAATTAGCTAGTACGTAGTATTAGGTACAAGGAAAAATATAAGTTTAAAAAAATCGGCGGCAAAATAAATGACAAAATATATATTAACAATTAAAAAATAAAGTCTAACACAAAAATTTATAATAAATTTTATTTTTTAATAATTAAAATAAATATAATATTTAATTTTTGTGTACATAAATTTATAAAAAATTGGAGGTAATGTATTTTTCCAAAGACTGGACACCTTTCGTTTAGGTATTAATAATTACATCATGAGCTTTTGGGAATAAAATCTTTCCAATTAAAACTGCATGTGACCAATTCAGAACAGACAAAACATGACGTGTCCTTCCTTGTTACTAAATGTTTATCCCTATCAATGTTAAAGCTTTTATAATTTTTAGCTAATAACATTTTCTAATTGTG
The DNA here is from genome assembly GCA_947179155.2 of Hedera helix. Taxonomy (NCBI): domain Eukaryota; kingdom Viridiplantae; phylum Streptophyta; class Magnoliopsida; order Apiales; family Araliaceae; genus Hedera; species Hedera helix. Next base: position 39,284,712 of record OX359273.1, read on the forward strand.
AGACCGCCTATGGATAATAAATAGTTCTTATCTTATATAGTGAACAAAAGAATCAACTATACATCTCAGAATATGAACAGAATAATATGTGTTTAATCCAAAGCATTTAACCCGAGTGATACCATACATATGTAAATTCATCAGTCATCTAAATACTTTTGGTAATATTTATTAAAAGTACCGGAGAAAGAATTAGAACTAGAAAAGTTAGTCGTCCACGTTCTGTTTTAAGGAAAATATTAGGCAACCAAAATTTGTAAACCTAATAGTACTATTATGGAGACTGATATTTAGTTGTGAAACTTCAGATTTCTCACAAATTAATATGAATGCTTGCTTTTGCTTGAAATTAATTAGGTAATGAAGTTCGGTGAGCTCCACTGTTTCTTTAGGGAACTTCTGATTAAATATTCTGTCTAGATTATATATAGCATATGCTCCTACATATTAGAAATAGGACCACCGGCCTAAATTTACCTAACACTGCCTACTTCTTAATATAACTTAAATGCTTTTTTAATTAATTAATGGTCAAGATAAGGAAATGCCTTAATTTATTTCTCCCGCGAACCATAAAAGCACTAATCTTCTAAATCACCTTTAAAAAAAATTCTAATTTTTTTTCTTTCCTATATATATATATATGTATATACACACACACATGCATACACTATAACTACTTTTATAAGTTAAGGGAGCGATTAAGAAGCTGATTAGCCTCCCACCATCTTGAACTGTAATGATTAGTGCTTTCTTACTTTTGTTAAGAGACCTTTAAATTTTAATTAGCATATATTCGGGAAGACGACCTTAATTATAAAGCTATATTTCTTTATGGTGCAAGTTTTTCTACAGCTGTAGTAGTAAGGTATCTTGAAATACGTGCAACACCACCTTAATTTCTGGCTTATAGAATACTATATATATATATAAGTAGATTAGTAATTTGAAAGGGAATTGATATTTCTATAACAAAAAAAAAAATTAATATTTTTATAAAATTCTACTCACATAAAAATAAGTCTCATTTATTATTCATATAAATAAAGACTCGTAAAAATATTATTTTTTCTTATAAAAACATCAAATTCTCATTTGAAAACCTTTGTCAAAGTGGTGGTTATTATCCAATGGTGAAAATAATGTGAAGCACCTAAAAAACATGTTAGCATTAGAGATTTAATGAGACGTTGGGTAACATGATACACTCGCACCACAAAGTAATTGTTGTGTATTAATTTTGTTGAAAGATATAATTGATGTAATGATTGATTTTTGAAATCTTTTATGTTTGTCGGCTTCAAATTTTTTATAATAAAATTTTTTTGTATCTCTGTTACGAGACCTATAACGACGATTTTTAGGCTCTATGGTGACAATTTATCCCATCACCATAAAATAGAGCTACAGCGACGGAACAAACCATCGTCACAAACCCTAAAAAATGTAATTATAAGCTTTGTAATAGAGATACATGAAAATTTTATTATAGACGATTTGGTCCCATGCTTGTCTAACAGACATTTCAAAAATGCGAGAGAGTGACATGCTAAGTTAAAAATACTACTCTTTTCGACATGATTCATTTAAGAATTAAAAAAAAATCCGTAATATAAGTCGTTAAGAAACAATTATTTATCACTTTTCTATTTTACCCTAAAATCTCATTAATACTATCACCTAATTTTCAGGTTAATACGTTTCTCCCAACAACAAAAAAAAAAAAAACTCATCAACTCTATCACTATGTTTTTTCCAAATAAACAAAAGAAAAAAAAAATCTTCGATTTCTCTTAATTCTGTCAATTCTTATTTGAATTCTTCTATGAGTTTTAAATATATTATCATTCTATCAATGAATTATTTTGATATACACATTAATAGATATTTTAATATTCTCATATTTATTATTTTATATGTTTATTTTATTTAATTAATACATTTTATTTTATTTTACAAGAAATAAATAAATAAAGTTGAGTTAAAAAAAAATTAAAACTTTTTAGTTGATTTTTACTTAGACTCTAATAAAAAGATGTGCAAAAGAAGAATAAGTTGGAGATAGAGATATAGAGTTTAATTTTATTTAAATAATTGAAGAAAAAATGACCAAATTTAATATATTTTAGATTATGTTATAATTAATAAGATTTTTATTTTAGAGAGATGGGGTAGTATTTTACTTTATTTTCTCAATCATTCCTGGCAGGAACAAAGAGGGGACAGATAGTTTTTCCTTTTCCGTGGCTTTACATATTGAAGCTATGGCAAGGAACCAAGATTGGTGAAATATTTAATGATTAATTCATTATAAAATTCCTTCACTTTCTTTATGCTATATTTGTTTGTAAAAAATATATTTGAGATTGGACTATTTATCTTAATTTAATACTACTTTATATTATTTAATTATTTAATGAGTGATTATTAATCCCTTGATGTTAGACTATTAATCACATAAAGTCATTTAATAGTTTAAAATGAAAAGAATTAAATCTTAAATTTTTCATAAGATTATATAATTCCACATAAATAGTCTTAGGAAAGATTAAAAAAAATAGTTCATAGGACTATTTAAAGAACTATTAATCCCCTACCATGAGATAAAATAGTCCGAAATAGTGTTAAATTAATACAAATAGTCCAATCACAAATATATTTTTTACAAACAAACATAACTCTAGTTAGTTATCTGTTAGTCCGTTAACATTAGTCATTCACACGGATTCATTGTTTCTTTTTAGAATAAGTCTAAGTGCACAAACGCAAACACAAACTTGCATTTAAAGTTCAAACCATTAAAAAGTGGGGTCTGACATGAAAATTCGTGTCAAACCCCACTTTTTAATAGTGTAGATGAAGTTTGTATTTGAGTTTGTGTAAAAAAATTGTGTTTGTACACTTATCCTTCTTTTTATTAGTCTCACGAGTTTATCTTTTATGTAATATTGATAATAATAGTTTAACTTTTAACCCATGCAATTAATAGTAGTAATAATCTTACTTGATTTTATTTTAATTTCTATGGGTAACTAAATTTTTAATGCCTAAGATAATGATGAAACTACGTATAACATATTTTAATATTTTCTTTCCGTTCTTATATTAATGCCTAAGTGTTTATTCCTTCATTCTTACCTTTCGCGCAAAATTCGTTGTTATGAGATTTTGATATATTATAGTTAATCTGTGATTTTTTCATAACTTATACTTGTCCATATTAATTATATGAATCATTATTATTTTTAAAGGGAATGAAAACTAAATTAAAAATTAATTTAGGAAAAGAAAAACTTAATTATTATGTTAGTATTTAGTGGATTCGGATTCCTAGGTTATTTTTCCTCATTACCACTTTTCATTTTTAATTTGCATTATTTAGTTAATTAATCATCTCCACCACTTTTATTTCTAATTTGCCTGAAATTTATATTAAGGATACAATGAAATTAATTTAGTCTCTATGGTTCGACCTATACTTGTGACTTCTACAATAGACATCGTGCACTTGTAATACATGTAAGACCCCGAATTTTATGAAATACAAAATTTAATTTTTCTTCATATATATATTTTTTTGAAACAGTAAGTGGTTAAATCGATAAAGTTAAAAGTTAAGGATGTTATGTGCAAATTTTATTTTGTCGGACAATATTCGCTTTGTCGGGGAATATTCGTTTGGTCGGGGAATATTCGTGCCGTACGACGGCGCCAAAATAATAAATTATTGGTGGACCCCACAACGGAATATTTGTCGGATATAGAAAACGACAGAAGTAACCTTTTTAAATAAAAATAGTCAACGGAACTGTTAAAATACCGGTGATAAAAGAATAGTAGCATACGGTAGTTTATGGTATTTTCTGTAGCACACGGTACTCTACAGTAACACACGGTATTGCATAGTGTCTCATATTATTGGTCTGATAATTGACACCGTAACTGTTACGCATCATTTCATCGATAATTGTCACTGCATAATATTTTATATTATCAATTCAATAATTGTTGTTACACAGTATTTTGCATTATTGATTTAATAATTGTCATTACACTGTATTTTATATCATTGAGTCAATAATTGTTGCTGCACTGTTTTTAAAATTATTGAACCTAATAATTGTCACAGTAACATATGCACAGTAATTCACATTATTGAATCAATAATTGTCATTACACAGTAACGTATGCTTTCTTTTACATTATTGTTATCTCTATTATGATGTTATTTAAACAGTTGTATTTCATTAATTTATTGACTTGATATCTAAGAACTAACTATACTGTATTTATAACAATTAGTCATAATAATTGAATTGATAAAGTTATTTGTTTATAATATAAAGTTAGGTGATTATTAGGTGATATGAAATGAATGGTGTAGATTAAAGTGTGAATTATTGTTGAATAAATGAATTGATTTGTTTATAATATAAAGTTAGGTAATTATTAGGTGATATGAAATGAATGGTGTAGATTAAAGTGTGAATTATTGTTGAATAATTAAATTGATTTGTTTATAATATAAAGTTAGGTGATTATTAGGTGATATGAAATGAATGGTGTAGATTAAAGATAATATAATATTTGAAATTGATGGTGTAGATTAAAAGATGATCTTTAAATGAATGGTTTAGATTAAATGAATGATAAGATTTTTGGCTATAAATAGAAGCCTTAACTTAAGGATTTTTCATAAACTTCCTTACTTGTTCTTTCTTTCTCTCTCTAAAATACTTCTTGTGAAAGTTCTCTCTAAGTGTGCATAAGTCATCTTGAGTATTTGTGAAGATCTATAAGTATACGTGTACTGTTCAAGTTAATCAACCTCATTTAAATCAATATCCAGTCACGTGTTACGGTAAGGGATACCATCTTTTTCATCTTCCATTATTCAAACATACTATGGTAAGGGATTATCATTATTTGATTCTCGATAATAATATTGTTTCTTCCTTACTCATAAGACGTGCCTTTTATTTCCATGTATTAAATTGTGGGAATAACCTTACGGAGCATATTGCCGCCTGTTGGTGAATAACCTTTCGTATTCATTCATTATTAATCTCTGAGAATAACCTTACGGAGCGGATTGCCGCCTGTTTGGTGAATAACTCTTTGTACTCAAATTCTATTAAATTGTGGGAATAACCTTACGGAGCGGATTGCCGCCTGTTGGTGAATAACCTTTCGTATTCATTCATTATTAATCTCTGAGAATAACCTTACGGAGCGGATTGCCGCCTGTTTGGTGAATAACTCTTTGTACTCAAATTCTATTAAATTGTGGGAATAACCTTACGGAGCGGATTGCCGCCTGTTGGTGAATAACCCTTTGTATTAATTTCCTTTACCTTTTGTTAATCAAACCTGCTACGGTAAGGGATATTATTTTCTTTCATACTCCTAAATCGAAATTTATTATGGAACTATTGCTTCTATAATTCCTGAAAATATTATATGTTCCATAATAGTTGAACTTCATTATTTCAACTGAACCTTCCTATTTACGTGAACCTTTCTATTGAATTGTAACCGTTATTCTGAACTGTGGATCTTGAATTTCACTCCACATCATGTTGACAATTTGGACATTATTTGAATCTGTACAAAGTAAACTTCCGATACTTATTGTTATCCTATTTCTTCTGTTCATCATTTATATCATTCTAATCATCCAAAAATCAAGCTGTTGTGAATATCTGTGGCCGGGGGCACAGATGTGATATATTTGTTGAACAGATGATAGGTTAAAGGCGATATAATAGGTTAAAGGCGATACATCTGTTCGGTGTCTTTTATGGCACGTGGTGAATGTTCTCTTTGGCCCGTAGTGCAAAGATGAACTGTTGTTTGGTATGATTATGACCAAAGGCTGAATCTGGTATAATCATGACCGTTGGTGCTATATTGAATATCTTTGGCCCGTAGTACAAAGATGAACTGTTGATGTGCATGATTATGATCAGGAACTGTGAATTTGTATTATCTTGACTAATGATATTTCAGATGATAAAAGTTGATGATGTTTTTCCTAAAAAGAGAACCGAGTGGACATTATAGTCTGCATTATTCTTCTAATAGATTACTCATTCCGCTGCTATTATTGATCTGAACGTTGTTTAAGAATTTAACTGCAGTTTTTGATATAAACCTTGTAGTCTATTGTATTCTATCAAGAACTCAACTGTTGAAGACTAAAGATAATTTATTCGTCATTATCTTAGTCATGATATTCTTTACTGGGTTATTTGAGCTCACCCTTTCTTTTGTTCCATTGTTTTTCAACAGGAGATGAAAACATAACAGGGTCTAGCCGGGGAATGGAGTGAGGGTCCGAGGAATAGTTATCATAGTCTTCACGTTTTGTAAAATAGTGTGGCAATAATAGTGAAGACTTAGTTGTGTATTATTATACACTGTATTGTTGTACGTTGTGCTTTGTTGTAATAATTTTGTTGTAGTATTTTGACGACTCAAGTTTGGGCTGTGTGGGCCTAGATTTGGGGGCGTCACAGTTGGCATCAGAGCTTAGGGATATGGTCTTTAATGGAGATCTGGGGTAGAACTAGGAGGGGAGAGACGAATAGAATCAGTCACTAGTGTGTCCTACCTAAAATAGATTTTATTATCTAATGAGTTGATTTGAATGTAGGAACATGAAGTGATGAGTCAGTTTATTTGAACTAACATTTATTTTGTGACCACAGTTAAGTATGGCATCTGAAAATCAAGAGGTTAACTATGGAATACCCGAAGCAAATGTAGCCGAGAATCAAGAGGCCCCAAACAATCCTCCTGCCAACTCAGGAAATAATGTTCCTGATAACATGATGAACGATGGATTCTTTAGGAATTTCATGCAGTTCATACAGAATCAAGGAAGAGGAAATCCAGTCAATAATAACGGTAGAAACGCTGGCAATTTGAGGATGGTCACTGTTAAGCAATTTAAAGAATTAGGACCACCTGAATTCCACGGGAAGCCTGACCCACTCAAAGCGGAGGCATGGCTAAAGCAGACGACAAAAATACTTGATGTCTTACAATGCGCTGATGATCAGAAGGTGCCATTTGCCACTTTTATGTTACGAGGTGAGGCGGACCATTGGTGGGAAGCGGTAAAACGTATCCAACCTTCAGCACTCGAAATGTCTTGGACAGAATTCGAAGAACTGTTTAACGAGAAGTATTTCCCAGAAAGCATCCGCCATATGAAAGAGGTGGAATTCATTAAGCTGGAGCAGGGAAACATGACAGTCTCCCAATATGAAGCCAAGTTTGCCGAGTTATCTCGTTTTGCCACCCATCTTGTGGATGACGAAGCACGAATGAGTCGGATGTTCCTAAGAGGTTTGAGATTCAAAATTCGTCAACAACTTAGCTCTCATAAATTTAGTTTGTATTCAGATGTTGTAGATAGGGCTCAAAGGGTGGAGCAAACAGATGAAACATTGCAGCCAAGAGTTAATGATCAGCATAGAGAAAGGAGTGACAACAACCACAGGAACGAGAACCATCGAGGAGGTAACCAACACTTCGGTGGTAATTCCATACCAAATAACAGAAGAGGAGAATCTAGTGGGAACAATTTCAAAAGAAAGAGATTCCATAATAATTATGGAAGGGCACCAGCACCAGTACCAACACCAGCACCGACCCCAGTTTCAAGGGGAGAAGATCGACCACCAGTGAGATGCTATAGGTGTGGTCAGGAAGGTCACATCAGCCCAAACTGTACACTGCAGTCCAAAAAGTGCTACAGTTGTGGGAAAGAGGGTCATCTTGCGCGGTTTTGTCCTGCCACAAAATCAAGTCCAGCTGCAATGATGATACCAAAAGCTAGCGCGGATAAAGGAAAATCTGTAGTTCAAGGGAGAGCTTTTGTTGTGACATCCCAAATGGCACGAAACTCGAACGAGGTGATAACCGGTAAGCTATTCATAAATTCTCGTGAAGTCTACGCTTTGTTAGATACTGGCTCTACCCATTCTTTTATCTCACCTGCATGTGCTCAGCGTTTAAACTTAACTCCTGAAAATTTGGACTTTGACTTATCAGTTGAAACCCCATTAGGAGAAATGACCATTACATCTACTGTCTATAAATCTTGCCTAGTTCAAATCAACAACCTCACATTACCTGTTGACCTTATTTCTTTGGAGATGCATGAATTTGATGTGATTTTAGGAATTGATTGGTTGACTACCCATCATGCTAAAATTGATTGTTTTCATAAGATTATTAGTTTTCATATTCCTAATCAACCTGTCATGCAAATTCAAGCAACTAAACCATTGAAATCTATAACTGTTATTTCTAGCCATAAAGCCATTCGTTTATTGAAAAACGGATGTCAAGCCTTTTTAACTCATGTCACTGATTTGAACAAAAATACGTCAAACGTGAATGATATTCCCATTGTTAATGAGTTTCCTGACGTTTTTCCTGAAGAACTTCCTGGCTTACCCCCAAACCGTGAAATTGATTTTTATATTGATCTTGAACCCGGTACCAAGCCCATTTCCAAAGCTCCCTACCGAATGGCTCCCATTGAACTTCAAGAGTTAAAAGTCCAACTACAGGAATTGTTGGATACCGGTTTTATTCGTCCGAGTGCATCACCTTGGGGTGCTCCTGTTCTATTTGTAAAGAAGAAAGACGGGAGTATGAGATTGTGCATTGACTACCGAGAATTGAACCATGTCACCATCAAAAACAGGTACCCGTTACCTCGGATTGATGACATGTTTGATCAATTGCAAGGCGCTCAACATTTCTCAAAGATTGATCTCCGTTCTGGATATCATCAGTTAAAGGTTAAAGCTGAGGACATTCCAAAGACTGCTTTCAGAACTCGTTATGGGCATTATGAGTTCTTAGTTATGCCTTTTGGACTAACTAATGCTCCTGCAGCTTTCATGGACATGATGAACCGGATATTCAAGGAACATTTGGATCATTTTGTGGTTGTCTTTATTGATGACATCCTCATATACTCCAAGAGTCGCGATGATCATGAACAACACCTGAGATTGATACTACAAAAGCTCCGTGAAAACAAATTATATGCCAAGTTGAAGAAATGTGAGTTCTGGCTTGAGGAGGTCGCGTTTCTTGGGCATGTGATTTCTAGTCAAGGAATATCAGTCGATCCTGCGAAGATTGAAACGGTACTAAATTGGGAGCAACCCAAAACAGTAACCGAAGTCCGAAGTTTTCTGGGTCTAGCTGGTTATTATCGGAGATTCGTAGAAGGATTTTCTCGAATCGCCACTCCATTAACGCAGCTTACTCGGAAAAGCACAAAATTCATATGGAGCGAGGAATGCGAGAAAAGTTTCCAAGAACTCAAGAAGAGACTGGTTTCAGCTCCTGTTCTGACCATACCATCAGGATCAGGAGAATTTGTTATCTACAGCGATGCTTCTGGCAAAGGTCTAGGCTGTGTCCTTATGCAACATGGAAAGGTTATAGCCTACGCCTCTCGACAACTCAAAGATTATGAGAAAAATTATCCTACTCATGATCTAGAGTTGGCAGCAGTCGTTTTCGCGTTGAAGATCTGGAGACACTACTTGTACGGAGAAAAAGTGGATATCTATACGGATCATAAAAGTCTCAAGTATTTCTTCACCCAGAAGGAACTCAACATGCGACAACGACGTTGGCTTGAGCTGTTAAAGGATTATGACCACACAATCCAGTATCACCCGGGAAAGGCGAACGTTGTAGCTGACGCTTTGAGCAGAAAATCTTATGCAAGTACAAGTGCACTGCTAACAACACAAAAGTGTATTTTGTACGACTTGCAAAAGATGGAGATAGAGCTAAAGACACCAGGGACCCACTCGAAGATTGCTCACGTGCGAGTAGAACCAACTTTAATCGATAAAATTAAAGCTGCTCAAGCTACCGATCCGGAACTGATAAACATGATAAAGAAAGTACAAGAAGGTGCCATTCCCGAAGCAAGAATTGACGAGAAAGGAATACTTCGAGTCAACTCTCGACTCTGTGTTCCTAACGATCCTGAATTAAAGCATAAAATTATGATGGAGGCACACAACACGCCGTTCGCAATCCACCCAGGAGGTACCAAGATGTATCGAGATCTTCGACATACATTTTGGTGGAACAATATGAAAAGAGAGATTGCGGAGTTTATCTCAAGGTGCCTAACTTGTCAACGTGTCAAGGCAGAACATCAAGTTCCTAAAGGTCCATTACAATCACTTGAAGTTCCCGAATGGAAGTGGGAACACATCAATATGGACTTCGTGACGGGTCTTCCAAAAGTTTCTCAAGGCTTAGATGCAATTTGGGTGATCGTAGATAGATTGACCAAATCTGCTCATTTCTTGCCTATACGAGAAAACTTTTCACTTGAACGTCTTGCCGGTATGTACATAAATGAGATCGTGAGATTGCATGGCATGCCAGTTTCCATAGTTTCTGATCGAGATCCTAGATTCACTTCACGCTTTTGGATCAGTCTACAAAAAGCTATGGGCACTGAACTACGTTTTAGTTCTGCATACCATCCTCAAACGGACGGACAATCGGAAAGGACGATCCAGACCCTCGAAGATCTTTTGAGACTTTGTGTATTAGACTTCAAAGGAAGTTGGGATAAGTACTTGCCATTGGTGGAATTTTCTTACAACAACAGTTACCAAACAAGCATAGGCATGGCTCCATTCGAGGCATTGTATGGAAGGAAGTGTCGCTCTCCAATATGTTGGAATGAGGTAGGAGAAGCAAAATTGTTGGGACCCGAGTTGGTACGCTTGACGACCGAAAAGATCCAAATGATCCGACAACGAATACAGACCGCACAAGAACGACAAAAGAGTTATGCTGATCTTCATCGGAGAGACGAAAGTTTCAACGTCGGAGATCATGTATTCTTACGTGTTTCTCCATGGAAAGGGGTTACGAGATTCGGAAAGAGAGGAAAGCTCAACCCTCGATTTATTGGCCCATTTGAAATCCTCGATCGAATAGGAACCGTAGCCTACAGACTAGCCCTACCACCAAGTATGTCTCGCATCCATAACGTTTTTCACATATCTATGTTACGTAAATATGTGAAGGACCCAAACCACGTTATTGAGTTAGAACCAGACGTTATAGCAGAGGATTTAACATACGAGGAAGTACCTGTTAAGATCCTGGATAAGAAGGAGCAGATCCTACGCTCAAAGGTTATACCTCAAGTTAAGGTTTTATGGAGGAACCAAGATACTGAGGAAATGACCTGGGAGCTAGAATCTGAGATGAAATCTAAGTATCCTTACCTCTTCGATATGTCAGGTACGTCAATTTCGGGGACGAAATTTCATAAGGAGGGGAGGTTGTAAGACCCCGAATTTTATGAAATACAAAATTTAATTTTTCTTCATATATATATTTTTTTGAAACAGTAAGTGGTTAAATCGATAAAGTTAAAAGTTAAGGATGTTATGTGCAAATTTTATTTTGTCGGACAATATTCGCTTTGTCGGGGAATATTCGTTTGGTCGGGGAATATTCGTGCCGTACGACGGCGCCAAAATAATAAATTATTGGTGGACCCCACAACGGAATATTTGTCGGATATAGAAAACGACAGAAGTAACCTTTTTAAATAAAAATAGTCAACGGAACTGTTAAAATACCGGTGATAAAAGAATAGTAGCATACGGTAGTTTATGGTATTTTCTGTAGCACACGGTACTCTACAGTAACACACGGTATTGCATAGTGTCTCATATTATTGGTCTGATAATTGACACCGTAACTGTTACGCATCATTTCATCGATAATTGTCACTGCATAATATTTTATATTATCAATTCAATAATTGTTGTTACACAGTATTTTGCATTATTGATTTAATAATTGTCATTACACTGTATTTTATATCATTGAGTCAATAATTGTTGCTGCACTGTTTTTAAAATTATTGAACCTAATAATTGTCACAGTAACATATGCACAGTAATTCACATTATTGAATCAATAATTGTCATTACACAGTAACGTATGCTTTCTTTTACATTATTGTTATCTCTATTATGATGTTATTTAAACAGTTGTATTTCATTAATTTATTGACTTGATATCTAAGAACTAACTATACTGTATTTATAACAATTAGTCATAATAATTGAATTGATAAAGTTATTTGTTTATAATATAAAGTTAGGTGATTATTAGGTGATATGAAATGAATGGTGTAGATTAAAGTGTGAATTATTGTTGAATAAATGAATTGATTTGTTTATAATATAAAGTTAGGTAATTATTAGGTGATATGAAATGAATGGTGTAGATTAAAGTGTGAATTATTGTTGAATAATTAAATTGATTTGTTTATAATATAAAGTTAGGTGATTATTAGGTGATATGAAATGAATGGTGTAGATTAAAGATAATATAATATTTGAAATTGATGGTGTAGATTAAAAGATGATCTTTAAATGAATGGTTTAGATTAAATGAATGATAAGATTTTTGGCTATAAATAGAAGCCTTAACTTAAGGATTTTTCATAAACTTCCTTACTTGTTCTTTCTTTCTCTCTCTAAAATACTTCTTGTGAAAGTTCTCTCTAAGTGTGCATAAGTCATCTTGAGTATTTGTGAAGATCTATAAGTATACGTGTACTGTTCAAGTTAATCAACCTCATTTAAATCAATATCCAGTCACGTGTTACGGTAAGGGATACCATCTTTTTCATCTTCCATTATTCAAACATACTATGGTAAGGGATTATCATTATTTGATTCTCGATAATAATATTGTTTCTTCCTTACTCATAAGACGTGCCTTTTATTTCCATGTATTAAATTGTGGGAATAACCTTACGGAGCATATTGCCGCCTGTTGGTGAATAACCTTTCGTATTCATTCATTATTAATCTCTGAGAATAACCTTACGGAGCGGATTGCCGCCTGTTTGGTGAATAACTCTTTGTACTCAAATTCTATTAAATTGTGGGAATAACCTTACGGAGCGGATTGCCGCCTGTTGGTGAATAACCTTTCGTATTCATTCATTATTAATCTCTGAGAATAACCTTACGGAGCGGATTGCCGCCTGTTTGGTGAATAACTCTTTGTACTCAAATTCTATTAAATTGTGGGAATAACCTTACGGAGCGGATTGCCGCCTGTTGGTGAATAACCCTTTGTATTAATTTCCTTTACCTTTTGTTAATCAAACCTGCTACGGTAAGGGATATTATTTTCTTTCATACTCCTAAATCGAAATTTATTATGGAACTATTGCTTCTATAATTCCTGAAAATATTATATGTTCCATAATAGTTGAACTTCATTATTTCAACTGAACCTTCCTATTTACGTGAACCTTTCTATTGAATTGTAACCGTTATTCTGAACTGTGGATCTTGAATTTCACTCCACATCATGTTGACAATTTGGACATTATTTGAATCTGTACAAAGTAAACTTCCGATACTTATTGTTATCCTATTTCTTCTGTTCATCATTTATATCATTCTAATCATCCAAAAATCAAGCTGTTGTGAATATCTGTGGCCGGGGGCACAGATGTGATATTTTTGTTGAACAGATGATAGGTTAAAGGCGATATAATAGGTTAAAGGCGATACATCTGTTCGGTGTCTTTTATGGCACGTGGTGAATGTTCTCTTTGGCCCGTAGTGCAAAGATGAACTGTTGTTTGGTATGATTATGACCAAAGGCTGAATCTGGTATAATCATGACCGTTGGTGCTATATTGAATATCTTTGGCCCGTAGTACAAAGATGAACTGTTGATGTGCATGATTATGATCAGGAACTGTGAATTTGTATTATCTTGACTAATGATATTTCAGATGATAAAAGTTGATGATGTTTTTCCTAAAAAGAGAACCGAGTGGACATTATAGTCTGCATTATTCTTCTAATAGATTACTCATTCCGCTGCTATTATTGATCTGAACGTTGTTTAAGAATTTAACTGCAGTTTTTGATATAAACCTTGTAGTCTATTGTATTCTATCAAGAACTCAACTGTTGAAGACTAAAGATAATTTATTCGTCATTATCTTAGTCATGATATTCTTTACTGGGTTATTTGAGCTCACCCTTTCTTTTGTTCCATTGTTTTTCAACAGGAGATGAAAACATAACAGGGTCTAGCCGGGGAATGGAGTGAGGGTCCGAGGAATAGTTATCATAGTCTTCACGTTTTGTAAAATAGTGTGGCAATAATAGTGAAGACTTAGTTGTGTATTATTATACACTGTATTGTTGTACGTTGTGCTTTGTTGTAATAATTTTGTTGTAGTATTTTGACGACTCAAGTTTGGGCTGTGTGGGCCTAGATTTGGGGGCGTCACAATACATATATAATTTTATCACATCATATTTCATTCACCTCTTTCAACCAAATTTTTTTAACAACTCTTCCATGGATAACAATGAACAACACCTTGATGGTAACAAAATTGATTCTTCTATGGATGAAATAAAGAGATGTTTTATTCATCAACTTAAACATGCCTGCAGATGTTGACTCAAAATTGCGAATGGATATGAATGCCGACTCAAAGTTGCAAATGGTGAACATTAATTTTACCTTTACCGACTGATGTAAAAACTAAAACAAAATTGTTAGACTTAAACTTTCCGTCAAATAATGAAATTGATTTGAACGAGATACTTGAGGATGAAAGAGAACTCTCAACTAAAGAAAGACAAGAACTTACTATTTATCGGATGTTAAGGATTTATCTACCAAAATTTTATTAACTCTACCTCCAAAAGGTAGTAATTTTGTGATTTTAGTGTTGGGTTGTCCCAGATACATTCACATTCTTACTTTTTTTCCCTCGTTCTAGTTGTGCTTTTGTTTTTTGTTTTTTTTATGCTTCATGATCAAGTTTTATGGCACACAAATATGAATTATTGATACACAAGTTCTCATTTTCTTGCATTTTATGAATTATTGATTTTGGATTACATTTTTATTCGACTTAAATTTGTTTCTATGTTTTTTCTTGAAGGTTTGATTTTTCAATCAATTTGAGCAATTGAGTTTGGTTGTGTGAGTTGAATGCCAATGGGGATTGAGAAGACATCAAGTGTGGGAAAAGGTAAGCACTCTTGGGAGTCAGGGAAAGGCCGACGGAGAAAGAAAAGGTTATCGCCGATTCAGGTTCTGTAGGAAGTGTTTGCCAATTGTGGCCCTATGATTGTTCCCTTGCTAGAAAAAATCGAATGGCTCAAGGCTGTTTTCGGTATGTTATAACTTTATCGGTTATGAGTCTCAATTATAAAATTTACAACAGTTAGTGAAGTATTTTTCATTAATGTTTATGTCTAAATATAAGGAGTTTTAATTTTAGTAGCGATGGTTGCATGATAGTGACATCAATAAAAATTGACTTTTTTATGGAACAGTTTTATTTATTTTTAAATGCAAAAGGGACTCTCTTTTTTTTCTTTCTACAATAGAGGGAGTATAATCTTTCCACTATAAGAGTCCCGTTAAATTTTGTCAGTGTTAATGTAGTAAGGTACAACTTAAATTAGGCAATGCAAAGTTGCAAACAGAATGATAGAAGTAATACATTCAAAAGCAAATAGTAAGCAATCTGCAGCCAGGCTATATGAAAAAAAGTTTAGGCTTTAGACCCCATTTCAAGGAAGGCCCCCAAATTTTTAAACACCATAAATAACCCATATAAAAAAAGTCTTATAAAAATATAAGCCTAATCAATCTTTTAGGGCCAATAGTCCAATTCAATTATTAAATACGTAAAAAACATTAACAGTATAAAAAAAAGCTTCATTTAAATAAAAAATATTAATACTCCATCCATCCCAAAATAAAAGTCCTCCATTGATTTTTGTAATCAAATTGACAATTTTTAAAATTAACAATTAAACATATATATTTAGATTTTCAAAAAAGTAAACATTGAGATTAGCACTAAATTTTATGTAGTTTATAATATTTATAGGTTTTTTACATATATATTAAATAATAATAAGATATATTGATTTGAAAAATGGTCAATAGAGAATGTACCAAATATAGAAGGTCTCATTTAAAAATATCACTTTAGGCCTCAAATTGTCTTGAGATACCCCTGTCTGCACCACATATAAAATGTAATCATTCACATAATTAAAAGCAAATTTGTTGGTTGTTGGACTTAAATTTAATTAGGAACAATTCATGCACTAAACGGAGGGACAACATCGCCACTTAACCAATTGTTCACATATTGTACTAATGCTGGATCACATTTCATTTGACGAGGAAATCGATTTTCTCTTTCCAAATTCGTTTTCTTTAAATGGAGAATCTTATATTTGTTAGATCATTTTGCTTTCATTGTCTTTATCATGCATAGTTGCAACGACAAAAATATACTGTTGGATTTTGTAATAGAAAATGTTTCAAATGCATTTTCAACGGTGGTGACAAGCTCGTCTATGATTTTTGGGGACTCTTTATGTTGCAATGATTGAATGACTCTGAAAAAACCAAGGTCTAACATATTCAAATATGGAGAATTAGTAGGCTGACACATCAAGTGAATGTCAAAACCGTCTTGTGATGTAGCTTAACAAAATTCTGGATCATTAAGAGGAACATGCATTCTTGCATTGTCATGTTGAATAAATATCGAATTTCTGGAGTTAGCACTTGGCCACTTAGCTCGAATGACCAGTAATACCTTTTCAATCAATATTGATCTTACTTCATTTTTACCAACCCAGTTGATCATTTTTGTCTCTAGGATTCCAGCAACTCGATTAACACTTGACCAATAATACCTTTTCAATCAATAATGATCTTACTTCATTTTTACCAACCGAGTTGATCACTTTTGTCTCTAGGATTCCAACAACTCGATTAACACTTGACCTTTTCGTTGGCTCCTTAATGATGAAAGGAAACACATCGATTTTTTCGGAGAACAATTCATTTCCTTGTTGATCAAATCTTGGACAAAATTGCAGCTAAAAACATGACTTTTGCAATGAAATTCTTGCTTTTACAAGTACGCATATGATCTTGTCATCTGGAAATGGATAGTATACCTGTGATTTATTAGTCAAGTAAAACCATTTTTCATCAATATGAATTATATTGTACATAGCAACAAATGTTGGATCGTGCAGTAAACTATTCCTCTCAAGCATTGACAAACAAAATTGTAGTATGGTTTTCTTGTTCTCTTCCTTTAAGAATGGCTTAATAGAATTTGAGTGACGCCTAATAACACATTTCCTGAAATTTTTGAACAACATTGTTCTACTTATGTTCAATGCACATTTAAATAATCGAGAGATGCGCTCTCGCTGTTTTAAATAGAGATCTCGAATTTGCTCCAAATTTATTTTAATTCTTTTACGTCCATAATTTTTTGTCCTTTTATGAGGTACATCAATCACACCATTGTTTGAATTATTTTCTGTATGCTTCCAAATACGTTGAACTGTTCGAATTGACACTGTGAATAATGACGCAACAACACTTGTCGTATCACGTTTCAAATTTCTATTAACACTTCTCTTTAACAAAGCCATATATATAGCTTAACGTTGTGCATTGGACAAGTTTTATTTTATTTTTATTTTTGTTCTTGAAAGTTATCTTGATTGGGATTCAACATATCAATATCTTCTTTTGCACCTACAAAAATAATTATTTAGTACGTAAAATTATATCAATGAGGATGTAAAATCTGTTGATGAACAATATCACATTTCGAATACTACCAGATCAGCTGGTGCAGCTACAGGGAGAATTGCTTTAGCAGCATCCAACACTGTGGTCAACAGTTATTGTAACGACCGCAAAATTTTGAATTTTGCATTATAAATAAATTTTGAATTTAGTAAGGAAATGAATATTTATGAACGAATTTAAATCTTAGTGTGACTAATTAGTAAATTACTATACGATGGGAATTAAATTTAAAGGAAATCCAACTAACGGGTTAACTTAAATTAGTGAACTAACCTAATATTATTAATATCAAGAAATTGATAAGATTTTGAGATAATTAAATATTCAATTAAATTTGAATATACCAAGTCTAATTAGATTAAGTAAATTAATTAATAAAATTTTAGTTAATATTATTGGGTATTTTAAATTGACCCTAAATAATTAATTTGCTACATCTCCAAGCTTAATTAAATTTTCATTTGGGCCACCAATTGTTTTAAAACAAACCAAGGAGAAGCCCAGCCCAAGCATCAAAACATAACCCGGTAGAAAATTTAAGTGTGCCAACCTTTTCGGGACAGAAACAGGGAGAAAGCAGAGCACACGTGGGTGTGCACAGCTCAAGGATTCAGCTGCCGAGAAAAAGAGGAACAAGGCAGACATAGGGGGGTTGTAGAGCCGGCTTCCTCAAAGCTTGTCCGAATCTGAGGGAGTATAAGCAGAGCATCCATCCTCTTTCTCCTTCACGTCCATTAGGCTAAGAGAGAGAGAAACCGAGAGAAACCGGGAGCAAGGAGAGAGAAACCGAGAACAAGAAGGGAGGAACCGAGAGCTGCCACGAGCAACAAGAGTGATATAGAGAGAGAAATGTTTGGATCAAACATTGAAGGCACGAAGAATCACCATTTGTAGTCGAGCTTCCGGTCCAAGAGGAAAGAACCGCAACAAGGGTAACCCAACGTTTCTGTTATTCATGTATATTATTTGGTTGATTATTAAGATAGCTTGCTACGATTCAGATGGGTATTTGTTAATTAGTTGTTGTGTTGATTGTGCTATGTTGTTGCTACATTTTTTTTAGTTGTTTTCGGTATTGGGTCGGTTATGTGTTAATGGTTGTAGTTGCTGCGTTTGGGGTTATGTTGGCTGGTCTATGAGTAATAAAACCCATTTGGGTGGCCTTTGTGCTTCAAAGTAGTGTAGGAATACATGTAATAACTTCTTGCACTCAAACTATTCGACCAAATGACTGAGAGAAACTTACTTGTAAGTTATACACTGTTCCGTGCTAACGTTACGGCCTGGGTTGTGTATGGAGTGTGGGTATGCGTGGTTGTCCGGGGGTTTCCTGCTATGTTGAAAAACAGAGGTGTGTGTGTGTGTGTGTTGCTGTTACATCCGGCCTAGATAGGGAGAGGGTTGCGTGTGTGCGTGATTGTGACTGTGTGTGCGTGCGTCTAGGTGGTGTGCGGGTGTGGCGGTGTTGTGTGTTGCTGCTACTATTAATTTGTTGATTTGGGGCTGGGTCGATAGTGCAATAGTGTTTTGTTTCATGGTGTAGTAATGTGTTATTAAACCATATACTTAATTACTAATTACTTAAAATAATAAATAAGCCAAATGGAATTTTGGAGTGATAATGTATTATTTAAATCATGTTAGATAATAATTAAAGCAACATGGGATGACAAATTATTGGTCATTAAATAATGAACCTAAATTGGAAAAGGAAATTTAAAATGGTAAATTTAACCATTTAGTTGCTAACCAAGATTAATATAGCCACCTTGTTGGTAATTTAGATATTATTACAACAAGTTATTTAATCATTATAATGACTTTAAATAATATATTAATGATTTATTATTTAAGATTAAATGATAAATCAAGGTAACAAATTAATTAATATTTAATCATGATTAAATATTAATTAAAGAATAATAATTAGTTACTCATTATTTAATGGGGATTAAATAATAAGGTAAAGTTATTATTATTTATTGGATATTAAATAATGATTTAGGGCTATTAAACTAATTGTTTAATTTTTAATAATATTAAACACTAAGTGAGGTTTGATTAATAAATTATTATCAAGATAATAATAATTTAAGAAAAGAAGTTATTATTTAATAAATAAGGATGTTTAAAATTTAACTATAATTTCCCATAAGTTGGAAAGTTAATTATTTCATGGATATTAAATAAAGGTAATAAATTTATTAATTAGTGGTCATTGAATAATTAATAAGAATAGTTAAGTAATTAATTATTGTTCAATGGATATTAGATGATGATTAAGTAAGAATAAAGTTGTAAAAGCTAATTACTTATTATAATAATAATAAGTAAAGATGACTATTAATTATTATTAAATAATAATTAAAGAAAAATAAAGTTAATAGCAGAATTACTTATTATTTAATTGACATTAAATAATGAGTAAATGTAACTAATTAATTATTATTTAACTAACATTAAATAAAAGGGGGGGGGGGGGATTAATGTAATAAAGTAATTAATTACTGGGATTAAATAATGACTAAATAGTAGTCAAAGTAATTAATCTTTATTCAACATTAAATAGTGATTAAAGAGTAATAAAAGTAATTAATTAATTATTGTTTGATTAAATAATAATTAAAGGAAGATAATATAAAATAATGTAATTACTTATTATTTAACTTATAATAGGTAAGGATAATTAACTACTTGTTATTTAATTCGTAATTACTTAGTATTTAATTAATAATGATAGTGGACGATTAAATTATTAATTGACTTATAATAATAGTTAGTGATTAAATTATTACTAAATAATTAATAATAATAGCAATGGATTAAAATATTATTAAATAATTAATAATATTAGTTGACAATTACATTTTTATCTTAATAATAATGATTAAGGAATAAAATATTATTAAAAGGGTTAATAATATTAGAAAGAGATTTTAAATATTATTAAGGGAATTAATGATATTGGTAACCAATTATGATGTTATTAATTAACATCAGTAGGTGAGTTAAATATTAGAGGGATAATAATATTGGCACATAATAAATATACGAGGAACATGATTTGTTTAGCCAATGTGCTAGTAAACATTATGCTATGTGTTTAAATGATATTTGACTTAGGGTATTTACGTAAAGCGAGTATGTGCTGTTCTAATTGTTAGGCCAACATGTTAAATGTTAGGTCTTCAAGAGGAATTTAAATTAAGCAAAGTAGACGTAATTCACGCACCAGGCAAGTTCCTTAACCTTACTCATATTATTGTTGAGCAAGTTACCCTGACTCATTTTGATATTATAAATTATTTCGCAATCAATATTATTATTATTCGCACGTGGTGCCATTGGATTCATATTCCATTCTTGAATTATGAAATATTTAAAGTTCTTACATTCATGAACTGATAAAAAGGGAAGTCTAAGCCATTTGTTCGGCTAGACATATGTGTAATTTATTTTAAAAAACTATCCGAACCATGGGGGTACGGATTCTTAAACTGAGGAGAACAACTCATAATGGGGAGCAACCTAAGTATCAAATAAACGGTACATACAGAATAAATGTTATGCATCTACATAGAGTACGGGAGGCTGATCCCCTCAAGTACAGTTCTGGACATGTAACCTAAGAGGGTCAATCAAAAGACTGATTCCTCAACAGACGTTCATGATTTATTGGACCACTCAGCATTTCAATGATCAACTATTATTCATTATAAGAGCATTGATCATATTGTTCAGATATTTATTTCCTGAGTTCGTTGAATCATTCAATTATTATTCAATCATGACATAACTCATATTATTCATATAAAACTTGCTGAGCAAGCTAGTTGCTCACCCTTGCTATGTCATGAAATTTTATTGCAGCTAAACATGAATGTTCAAATAAAGATAAGGGCAAGGGGAAGATAAACTCGTAGACGAGCTGGGGTACTAAATGTCTACCGTTATGTTTTATTTAAGTCTGATTACATGTAACACGAATCCTACTGTACATATTAAATTTGTGATGTATTTTGTTAAGGTTTTGTACCTTGGGACTAGTAGTTAACTCTTTTGTATAAACAACATATGTTTATTTTCCACAATAGATATTGGGTGTTGTTTTGGGATGTGTATAAGATATAGTTGCATTGGATCGTGAGCACTGAGTTCGAGGTACTAGTATCCGAATTTGGGGGCGTCACAGTTATGTGTGGCAAAATATGGTTATGGGTTGGTTTTAGTTTACAAAATTTAGTTATGGTTCCATTTAAGAACTAAAATCACATTAACTATTTTTAATGTGGGTTAAACCCAAATAGTTACAGGTTTATAGGTTGACCCATTTTTCAAATTTCAAGTTTACTAGTATTATGATCCATAAAACTATATTCCTTTAACTTTTCTCTCTAATTTTTTATACACAATCTCTCTAAAACTTTTATGCATTTTCTCACTCTACAATAAAAATTTTATACACACTATCTCTAAAACTTTTATTAAAAAAAATATTTATAAATTATTTTATTTCATAAATATAATCTAATTTTTAGTTATTATAATATAAAATAATATAATATTCTCAAATTTAAGAACATTATACATCAAGTAAAAATATATGTTTAATATTTATAAATTTTATATAAATTTTTTTTTTTGTAAGATAGATGGAGTATATATACCTTGACGGTGGATTAATGTAAAATTCAGATCGGAGGTATTGAAGGTCCACCTAATCTAACCTTTGGGCTTAGATTAATTCAAATTCAACATTTCTTTTGAATTAATTACGTAACAATATTATTTAGATTAATTACGTAATAACAACATTATTTGGATTAGTCACACGTGATTGCATTAAACATGCATTGCTTACATGTGTTGAGAGAGTTCTATTCCATGAGCTGGCATTCTGGTCCCTAAAATAAGCCGCGTGGTGTTCACGTGAATTAAATTTTTTATGTTTTATTATTAAAAAATATCAATAAATAACTACTTATTTAAGAAAAACAAGTTTAATAGTTCTAATAAAAAAATTAACTAATAATAATAACTGTAAAGAGAGAAAATAATTACACATTTAAATGAAAAGAGTAAATGAAAATAGGAGTATTGATTATTTAAAGTTTAAACCCACGCTAGAACAAAATTTCCCTCGGAATTTCAAAAGCTCATCTCCCTCCCTGTAGCGGCAATGGCGCTTCCGTCGGGATTCCGGGAAAGATTGGAACAAATGGAGCAGAGCAGAAACCAACGACTTTCTCTTCTCCAGGTCCCCTCTCCAATTCTCTCTCTAAAATTCCCCTAATTTGAATTACTAATTGATAAGAATTTATCGCAGGCGGAGAAAGAAGTACAAGCCAACAAGTCTCAAGTATTAGCCTCGAAGATCACCAACATCAGATGTGCAGATCATCGGTGCTTGAAACTCGAACAAAAGATCGCTTCACAGCACTTGATTATCTCATCTCTTAAATCTGAAATCGATCTCCTCGATTCCAAATACCTCACTAATTTACAACAATTCAGGTTTATACTCGACTTAATTTTATATATTCCCTCTGTCCTGAAATGTGAGTTCATTTTTAAAATGTTATGCGGTTTAATTGAAGTTGTGAATTTTCAGTTGTGATTCCTTACTCAATTATAATGGCTAATGCCTCAGGTAGAACTACATTGTTGGAAATTAGTTTATGTATATAGTCAAATTTTTATATTTGTTGGAAGAGTGGAGTGCTAGCTACCAGGGCCGGCCCAACTTAATAAAAAAAAAAGTCTGCGCTTTAGGCCCCATTTTAAAGAAGGCCCTAAATTTTTTAAGCATCATAAATAATTCATATTAAAAAGTCTTATAAAAATATAAGTTAAATAATTTTTTAGGGCCCATAATCCAATTCAAATATTAAATAAGTAAAAAAAAATTAACAGTATAAAAAAAAGCCTCATTTAAATAAAAATTATTAATACTCCTTCCGTCCCAAAATAAAAGTTCTCCATTGATTTTTGTACTCAAATTGACCATTTTTAAAATTAACAATTAAACATATATATTTAGATTTTTAAAAAAGTAAACATTGAGATTAGTACTAAATTTTATATAATTTATAATGTTTATAGGCTTTTTACATATATATTAAATAATAATAAGATATATTTATTCAAAAAATGATCAATTTGACCATAAAAGTCAATGAAAAATGTACCAAACATAAAAGACCTCATTAAAAATATCGCTTTAGCATTATCCAAAAAAATATATATATCGCTTTAGGCCTCGTATTATCTTGAGCCACCCCTGAGTGCTACTAGTGCTTATCTGAATATATGCAAAATTTCACTTGTTCATTCATAAAGATAGATTCAAGTAGAATTGATTTGGTATGATTATTTGGTTGGAATATAGGGTTCTGAAGGGTGAGGTGGAGGATCTAGAGGAGATAATGAAGGAGAAGGAGAGTTACTATGCTTCGAAAACGAAGGATATGGAGGAATTTACAGCACAAGTAGATAATTTTGCTGTCGGATGTCGAATGCGTGTGCAGGAATTGAAGAATCAGATGGAGGAGGTAATTTAATGGAGTTTAAGCACTTGCTTGTTATTTGTTCATTTATACTGTCACAATATTGTCCATATCATCAAAAGTAATATTTCGGTGGAATTCATGTATTTATGTTTGCTATTACAATGCTCTTTTAAGATTATGGAGTAACTCAATATATTAGCTTATCGATTGCATTGTTGAGTTGTCAATGGTAGGTTAGCTTTGAGTTAATGTTGACAAGCAAACTGATTGTGCATATATGCCTGCCTTTGTATGTGTCAAAACACGAAAGTAGAATAACTATGTATAAGTTCCACAGTCTAGTAAAGGCTTTAACTTGAATATGCATATAAGAATTATGGTTTTTGGCTTTAGTGTAATTGGGATTCGAAGTCACAAGCATGGTACGAGAATGTTCCCTTGATTTCTTAGCATAGTCAACCATTTCGCTTTATGGTCTTGAGTTCTTAACTTTAAATGTTGAAGTCCTGCTTTGGGATATTTATTGACCCACATTAAACTTACACATTACGTTTGTTGTGAGTCCTTCATAGTTGTTAAATACTACTTTCAGCTAAAGTCAAGACTTGTGAAACTTCAAGGCAACATTAAGCATTCTGATAATTCTGAGTTAGCTGCGGCTGAGATGAGAAAATCTGAACTTCTAGCTGAAAAGGAGAATTTGGATAGAAGGTTAGCATCCAATTACCAGAGAAGAGACCAACTGCTAAAGCAGCTTCACAGTATACTAATGGCACAAAGTCGGGGGAAGGAAACTGTGCCATCATACTCAAAAGTGATGTCTTGAACAGAAAACACGAAAATATCAGGAGCGGAAGTGCCAAAGTCACAGCAATAAAGACATTTGTGGAGATCATGATGTTCTCTTTGCAAAATGTGGGAAAATTCCAACTTTGTGGGTTATTTTTTGATTAGTGAACGAGTCCTGCGTAGAAAATATAAGCTGATAATCCTATGCTCTAGCTCATGAATTTGATCTAAAGTTTCATGTTTACCATAATTGAGGTTAACATGGAGATTGAAAGATAGCCTTTTCAAGTCTTTGGCTTAAGATGCATTTTATGTCGCCATTTCTTTTCGTTATGACACGCATTTCATGTTCACAACTTCAATTCACATTACTTCATGTGGTCTCTGGGCTTTGGAGTTTGCAATCCTATGAAAAGAACCTCGATCAATAGACATGGACCAGAAAAGTCATGCAATATAAATTTATTTCTTGGCATTTTTTTACCAATAACCACCTGATTAGATAGAGAAGGAAGTTAACAGTGTGTGGAACTTGATGAAGTAAATTGTTGAGCCTATGGTCATGAAAAAGTCCACATTCTTAACAATAGAAACAGAAAATGTAATTCTTATTGATTACCTTGCGTGAATACAACGAGATGTATTTACACAGTGCACATGTGTAACTAACAACTAAACAACTGTCAATTTATTGTTGCTTACTTTACAGCTGGCTATTAATACTAATTACACTTAAGGACAAAATATATAACTAACTATTAAACTAATATATCATGATGATACAATGCAGACTGCTTGAGACATTGCTTCAGCTTTGCAGTAATACACGAACTGCTTGAGTTAAACCTGCTGGTATCCTGTTGCACCAATGCTGCAATTGCTTCAGTTGCTGGTTTATCAGAAAACTAGTGTTCCTCCTTTTGCTCCCCTGCTGCAGTTGCTTCAGTTGCTGGTTTATCAGAAAACTGATGTAGCTTATTATTCCCCCCCACAAATTGTGAATCCACAAGGATTGTGGATACCCAATTTGGAAATATTAGACCAATGTTGATGTCGACCAAGAGCTTTGGTGAAGACATTAGCCAGTTGTAATGTGCTAGGAATAAACTTGGGCAATAAAAATCCTTCTTGAACCTTTTCCCTAATAAAATGGCAATCCACTTCAATGTGCTTGGTACGAGCATGAAGGACAGGATTACAAGCCAGAGAAACAGCAGATGGATTGTCAACATGAAGAGTAATAGGTAAAGGAACATGAAGACCTAAATCCTTGAGAAGACTATGAAGCCAGAAAAGTTCACAAGTGGCATCAGCAACTGATCTATATTCAGCCTCTGCTGAAGATCTACTGACAACCTTTGTTTCTTTGCCCCCCAAGAAATTAAAGAATGGCCTAACAACATACAAAATCCAGAAATAGATTTCCTACCACCTGTTTCACCAGCCCAGGTAATATATTACTACATTTTTTATTTTATTTCCGTATCTTATGATACGATTCACGATACGATACATGAAACACGATACGAGGATTTTCGATACATGATACGATTCACGATTTGACAACTATGGCTATAGGTGTAAAGTTGTTGCATCAGTTACTGAAAATGTTTGCAGTATAAAGTCAATAGACTGCAAAATGATGAAATTTGTCATCACTGATCGAAGAAAGTGATGACAGGCCAGGCTACTGTACTGAAAATAGAGGAATGTTGGAGAATAGTCATAGAAAACTATCTAGCATATGAGGTCAGAGTTATTAGAGTTATATATACATGAAACTAGTTGTTCATATCAGGTCTGGTGAAATTTACTTGATGATGGCTGATGTGATTCTTAGTTGATCAATTCGGAACTGAAGTACTGACGTCAGACCAACATAACAAGAGTTTTGAAGTGTAGTTCTGCCATTACCAAAGGCCAACATGTGGAACTTGGACGTGTGTTGCTGAGGTTTTCTTTCAGAGGTTGTAAGGCTTGCAACTTGCCATTCCTTGGGATAATATATTTTAGTTAAAGTAGTCGCTACTCAGGATAGCACTACTTCCTTAGTTCTTATTATCCTCAGTTAAATATGGAGAATTTTCTTCACGCAATTTACCAATCACAATTTGACCAAAATGAGTCACCATCAAGATGCCAAATGTTGCTTTGGTTTAAGTGCCTGTGAAGCACATATATTGTACAGAGCATAGATTGGTTATCAAATTTGAGTTTTGAAGAGTAGCTGATTCCAACATTGTTACCTTGCAGTCTTAGCATTGTAAAATAGAATGTAGCTAAGATGATTTTAGTGTGTCAATATTTATAATTTTGTAGACCTGTTATTGAAAGTGGTTGTTTGAAGGCATGCACTAAGAGATGGTGCAATGAGCAAGAGTTAACATCATTCTGTATATTGCCAAGTTATGAGGATAGTAGAGGTTCTCTTTGCAAAATGTGAGAAAATTCCAACTCTGTGGGTCATTTGTTGATTAGTATACGAGTTCTACACGGCTACACCTTTTGAGAAACTATAAGCTGATATTCCTATGCTATAGCAAATGAGTTTGATCTGAAGTTTCATTTTTACCATAATTGAGGTTAACATGGAGATTGAAATATACCTTTTTAAGTCTTCGCCTTAAGATACGTCTTATATTGCTATTTCTTTTCGCTTGATACACAGTTTATGTTGATAACCTCAATTCACATTACTTAATGCGGTCTCTGGGCTTTGGAGTTTTCAGTCTGATGAAAAGATTCTCGATCAGTAGATGTGGAGCAGAAAAGTCATGCTAAATGAATTTATTAGGTAGAGAAGGAAGTTAGCAGTGTGTGAAACTTGATGAATTAAATTGTTGAACATTTGGTCATGAAAAAATCCGCATGCTATGGCTGTGAAGTTGTTGCATCAGTTACTGAAAATAATGTTAACGTTATAGAAAATATGGATACTGTACAATGATGAAATTTGTCATCACTGATCAAAGAACGTGATGATAGACCGGGCTATTATACCGCACGCGCATGAGTGTGTTGTTTAGTGACATGTAGAGAATTCTAAGAATTATAATTGATATGTGATAAATGCTATGAAAGATAATATATTACGTATTCTCCATATTAAGTAAAAAGAGTCACATTTGCTAATAAATAAAAAAAATTAATTGTTAAAAGAAAGAATCTCATATTTATTGATTGTAGAATAAAATGTAGTGTCCTAATCCAGCTAACCATCACAATTTATTATCATGTAATCACTATCATAATAAAGACTTAATAAATTTAAAAATAAACATAGAACAAAAATATATATTCTTAAGATTATAAATTTTATATAAATTCTTAACGAAGTTTATATGTTCCTGGTTTCAGCACTTCAATAATCATATAAGGATCCTTTCAAGTGGGAATAAGTTTTCCTGTTTCTTGGGGTGTAGAGGTTTCGGCTTGCCGAAGAACTAAGTCTCCCACTTTGAATGTTCTAATTTTCACTCTTTTGTTAAAGTGTCATACTGTACACTGTTGGTATGTAGCAAGTTTAAGAATTGCAATATCACAACCTTCTTCCAATAGGTCAAGATTCAACAGAAGACCTTTTTCATTGAGAACCTCATCAAAGTTTTGAACTTTGGATGAAGGAATCCCAATTTCAACTAATATCAAGGCTTCAGCTCCATATGCAAGCTTAAAATGAGTCTTTCCTGTAGCAATCCGATAAGTAATTTGGTAGGCCTAGAGTACATGCAAAAGTTCTCCGGGCCATCTATTTTTATCATCCTCTAGTGTTCGTTTGATCCAATTAAGGAGAGTTTTGTTTGCGACTTCAACCTAACCATTGGTTTGTGGGTGAGCAACTGAAATTTGGCAATGTCGAACATGTAATTCATTCGGGAATCCTTCAAACTTTCGCCCCACAAATCATAACCCATGGATTAATTGAACCCGAAGGGAGCGATATTATCCACTCTCATGCAGTTTTCTTCAAAATAGAGATAAAGAGGTGACACATCCTCGCAACGTCATATCCATGGAAGCGCATCACCCACTTGAACGAGTAGGTGTGGTCATGAGCATCGCTCGTGCCATCATACATCTTCAATATTGGAACATTTAGAGATCTATCAATTTTGATCTCTTCAAGATCCTTAGTGAAAGGAGATGAGTATTTTTTTGTCGGTGGCTCTGGCACATCTCTCGAAGGTCCTTAGAGCAAATGTTTTTCCAAGTTGATTGTTTCGGTGTTACTTTTTGATTTGCTTGCCACCTCCATGCCGTGGTGGAGACCTTGACTTCTTCCTTCGATTTTCAGAGTTTAATAACTGAGCAATGATTATTTTTCGATCGTGGCGAGGGAAATAATGAGCCGATTAAGATGGTGCCCTTGCTCATTTAATAAATTTTCATCGATTTTTTCCAGATTCACAAAATATTTTTCAAATTCCTCACGTTAAACTTGAAAGAGCTTTCATTTTGTCTTGTACTTCTTGCAGGCGACGCTACTTGTTAACATCGGAAGGTCGATGTGATTGCGAGCATGATTCTCTGCGAGAAGTGTCATAATGACTATGAGTTGGTGGTAATGAAACCATGTGAGGTTTTTGTTGTTGGGATTGTTGAGAAAATCTCGATTAAATATTAGATAACTCTCCTCCTAGTGTTAATATTAATGTTTGAATCTGTCTAGATGCTCAACCTCCGTCTAAGATGTTGGACCTGCACAATAAGACAATCGAAAATACTTGATGGCTTGGGCTGCTGGGGGATACTTCCAATGTGAAAGTAAGTATAAATTTCAAGATATGTTAACAATGGACGTACGTAGTATTCAGTAGGGTAGAATGACATTTTTTATACCTCTATTGTCCCCTTGTGCCACCGGGGCGAGTTAGTGATTATCACGTAGGCTAGGTAAATAGATAAATTTATAGGTAAAGAAAGCAAGAGATTGGCCCAAAACAAACATAGAGAAACTCTCTCGTGTTCAGATTCAATATTATCAAAAATAAAAACTCCCTTTTCTTTTTAACCCACAAGCCGGGTTATTAGCTAAAGCATTCTTAGGCAACAAGAAACAACTTTACACCTATAATCACGTGGCAACATTTGACAAGTCCCTAAAATTATGCCATATAAAAAGTCCTTACAATCACATACATGGGCTCCGCATAACAAACTCTGACAACTACTAAAGTAAAGCCACGTGATTAGATACGTAATAAAGAAAAGATTTACGAAAATCATTACCCTAAAAATAAAAAAAAATAAACCACACAAAATAAACCAAGAAAAAAATAATAACACCTAAAGCCAGACTCGAAAGGATGCCTGAAGTAAACTCATGAAAGTGATCCCGAAGCCATAACAATCCAGAAATCATTTTCTAAAAAAGGTTTGACCCCGAACTCTTAAAAACATTTCCTGAAGTCATATAACTTCCTAAGCCAAACCTCGAAGATGAAGTTCAAACTCTTGACCCAACATCGTCTGACTCCCAAAGCAAGTCAAACTCTTCTGAAGACATCAACAAACATGTCGAACTAATCCGAAGGCATCCTGAAGACGTCATCACTTGTGCTGATTCGTCAATTCGATAGATTGCCACGCCATCGATGTGCTCAACATTTTCAGACTCAAATCCTCCTGCATGAACTTGTCTTTTATATTTGCCTTTTCTTCTCATCTTTCTACTGAGTAGTGCAACGACAACTTCAAATAAGGTAATTCACATCCCAATTATTGTCTAAAGTAATTGTCATAATGTCCGAAGTAAATATTGAGTTATAACTGCTATGGTAACTGTCATATCATTTATCAGCTGAAATTACGAGGTAGCAGACCCAGTCTATTGGACTAAAAAGTCCTCTCGTAAGCGCACTAGTTCTGATGGGTTGCTGCAGGGGCAAGGCTCAATGTGAAACAATCCATTTATTCTAGTAAAAATACACAGCCCAAGACCTTTTGTTATAAAATTAGAGATGCAGTTTGACTTTTAAATTAATTTGTTAAATTATAAAATTCAAAATAACTATGAAATCGCTTAAATGGAAGTAAATTAAAAAATACAATAGTTAGTAATAATTTGTAAAAAAATTACAATAACTATAACTGTTTATAATAAAGTAAAAATAGAAACAAATTAACGGTAGTTTAAAGAAAACCAAAATAACGCAATTGTAGTAAGGCGAGATGGTAAACAATTTATTGGGTTCAAAGAAAAACTAAATTATATAATTACAATAAAAACAGAAATAAAAAAGATCAAGCAAGCAGGAGCCTCACAGAATTAATGGGCTGACAACGCATAAAATGGGCCAGTGTAAAGCAGGCCAAGCAGCTTATAGTTGCTGAGCGGGATGGACATGCATAGAAAGTCTGCTCGGTAACAGCGTTGCATTTTACGTTTGTTTTTAGACAACCAGCATGGATCGATAAAGCCCGGTTCGTAACAGGCTAATTCAGGTTACCCAGCCCATTCTTTAAGTTAGTAATTTGACATAATGACGGTCTCTAGAACCTTCATTTTTAGGAAGATTGATTGAAAACCTAGAAGTTGTATTTTATAGGAATTCTGCTGCTCCATTTTCTCTTCTAGCAGTTTCTATTACTCCTTCTGTTTCTTCTTTCACGTAAGAAAGAAGCTTTTCTCTCCTCTCTCGTCTCATAAAAACTGCACAGCTGAATTTGTTGGTAGAAAGAAAGTGAAAATGGCTGATGAATTGTTGCTAGATTTGGAGGAACTTCGTCAGCTTCAAAGCATTGCAAAGAGGCCTCGTATAGTTTCACTCATTTCCGCTGAGATAACCAACTTGGAAAAGGTCTTTATCTTTTGTTAATTATTTTCTCTTACTTTGTGTATGAATATTTCTATGAATTGGCTATATGTCTTTGTTTGTATGTATTGTGTTGTGAATGGTAGGTATTGTGTTGTGAAAAATGTTTGCTTGTCAAAATTTTAGTGTTTCGTCCTTAACCCTAAAGTTATGAAGGACTGATTCTTATATATTGTAGAAGTTACCACGATAGATTTGGGTTTTCCCTAATTAAGAACCTATTTACTTTTATTCGGTTATAAAATGATGATTATTGTTGTTGCCTTAACTACTTTGACTACACTATGAGAGTCAAGAGGAAAGAGTGAGTGTTTTCATGGAAAAAAAATATGAATATACTATTAAAACTGGTTTTTTTGTGCATATGGAAATGGAATGCCTAAGTTGTGGTTATGGTTAACAAAGCTTCTAGGGAATTTGGAGAGCACGGCATGTGCTCCTGCACGCAGGATCACACCCTTTTTTTGTGCTAACCACTAAGTCATCATTGTTAGTGTACTAATTTTTGAAACTTCAAGGTTCATAAGATAGTATATTTGAGGCGAGAAAAATCATTTTGTCAGTTAAAGCTTTAGCAAACTGATATTAAAGATGCTTTGGTGTTTCTAGCAATCAAGGATTAATCTTTTTTCTTTTCTTTTCCTTGTACAGCTATCAAAAGTTGCTGTTTCCGAATCAACCCCACCAATGCCAACTCCTATTTCACCCGCAGCACAGATGGTCACTACTCCTATTTCACCCGCAGCACAGATGGTCACTACTCCTATTTCACCCGCAGCACAGATGGTCACTACTCCCCCAGCGCTGAAGTATGTCACACTTGGATCTTTCAGCTGGGATCAAGATAATGACAAAGTCAAGGTACTCATAGCAATCAATGCGCCAATTGTGTTTTATGTGTTCCTTTCGAAGTGTTTAACATTAGGCTATGTTGATGTTGGTCTTAACAGTCCCACAGTGGTTGTAGAATATATGTTCTTGCTGAGGGTGTTATGATAGCTACATGGAAGTTGGTTTGTATTTTTTTTTCTATTTAGCAGCACTTCAAGTTTGTTTGATTGCCTTTTTTCCTTTACGCAGATATATGTGTTTCTAGAGGGAGTTGATCAGCAGAAAATTGAGGCAGAATTCAAGCCTAGGTCCATTGATGTCAAGTTTCATGATGTCCAAGAAAAAAATTACCGCTGCGCCATACCAAAGTTGAACAAGGAGATTGAACCTGAGAAATGTAAGTTGGTAGTTAAGCCCACGAGGGTCATCATCACCCTATTTAAAGCATCTAAGGGTAACTGGCTGGATTTGCACTTCAAAGAGGATAAGGTAATTATTTTTGTGGAAAATGAAATTTATATTTGTGCATAAAGCAATTGTCATGAACTCTATGATTTTTATGATGGTTTAGCTGAAGCCCAATCTGGACAAAGAGCGAGACCCCATGGCAGGAATTATGGACTTGATGAAGGTACTAGTTTTATCATTTATTGGTTAACATTTTTTTTTGTCTTGGTCCTCTCTATTATTTGTCTGACTAATGATAATACTATACTTGTGAGTTGCAGAACATGTACGAGGAAGGGGATGAGGACATGAAACGTACAATTGCAAAAGCATGGACTGATGCTAGATCTGGCAAAGCAGCTGATCCTCTGAAGGGCATATAGGTGAAGATTATATCGTCAAAGATGCAGCACAGTTGTTGGTTTAATCTGTTTTTTAAAGTATTAGTTGGTCTTAATGTGGAAGTTAGATGTCATTCTGCTGAAGTTGTGGGAAGTTCATTTTTGCAAGTCTTGTTTATGATAAAACTTCTACAGTTAGATGCATATGGCTTATATGAATTCTCATGAATGTTTGCATGATATGGTCTGCAGTCTACGTAATGACTTGTTATATCTAAGGCTGTGATGTGCAGAAGTTAGCTGTTAGTTTTTAAGGCTGTTGGAAGTTGATGCCTGGATAGTTGTCTAAAGTTATTTAAGAGAACAGTTCCTTGCATATAGTGTGCTTAAATTTCATTAGGCATTTGTGTGAAATAGTTATTAACCTCGACCACTTGCCAGTGCCCTTCAGATTTATGACTACATAGGCAGCAGCATATACATGCCCTTCAGAAAATTGACTGCTGTGGCTGTTTAATTTTTTGCGGAAATTTTAAAAGATCCGGAATGGAAGATTTTTACTGTCAGAAGATAAGTATAAGTACATAATATTTAAATGTAATATTTAAGTATTATTTATTTTAATCATTAAAAAGTAAAATATGATATTAAAATTTGTGTTATATTTTTTAATGGTTAAGATAGATGTAGTGCTTAATTTTATATTTAGATGTAGTGTGTGTAAATTTATACCATGACAATTAAGTTTTTTCTATTTTATTTTTTCGTTTTTATTCTCCTTTCTCAAAAAAGAACTTTTATTTAAATAAATGATTACTTCGTTTTTAATAGTTATTTACTTAGTTGGCTGATAGGATTGAAATCGTGGAGTACTCTTTCATCATTTCTGTCACTTTAAAGTTTCAATTAGAATTCTTTTTTTGCAATATACACAAAAAATTCCCGTCGAATAACTTATATAATCTCTATTACGAATTTTTTGTGTACCTTGGCGTTTTTAATTATCCAGTCATTTTTGGTCAGATGGGGAGTACCTCCTTAAAATTACTTATCAACTTCCGCATACTGATATTGATGCATGAAGATAATCATGGATGACATATGGTAAAGAGCCATACTAGTTCAATTACGTTGGAGATAGTTTTAACACAAAAATGAATGGCATAAAAAAAAATCATGAAAAATAACAGCAAATTGACGACACTAAACCTGCTGGATAGTACATTTCTCTCGAACACCAAATTGTTAGAGAACGAGTTCTCATTCTTATGGAAAACGATGATTTGGAACCAATGGCTTCTGCCTTATATTGGAAGCAACTCATCCTTGTGATCTGGAAATGACTAAATAAATCGGGGAGAATCTAGCCGCTATTCACAAAGTCAATTAACCGAGAACATTATTAGTAAGAAAAATTACAATCAACTTCTCTTAGCAAGACCAAAACAATGCAAACAAGGAACCATATGTGGGTGCCGTCATTGGAGAATTTGACTGCCATAGTCATTGTTAAACTTCTCATAACGGGGAGTATGGAGATGAGAAGATGGCCTTGTATTTTTCAAGGCTACCTCGATGTCTTCGTGTCTTATTGGCCCGACCTTTGGCAATTCTGCATGCAAAATAATAATTGATTACTGGAAGAAAATGATAACCAATAGTGATATTGAGACAAAACATAAGTGCAAGTACTCTCTGACATCTTGTGCAAAGAGAATATACCTGGACAAAGTTTGTTTCTATAAGACGTGCAAACTATGCCTCAATATTATTAGCAGTCATCTTGAACTTTAAAGGATAATAACATCAACAAAAGTGTCTTTTAAAAAATGACATTCTAATTTTGTGCCTTGCAGCCCTCATCTGCAGTTCAAAATTGATTACTTCTACTTATCAAAGGTTATAGCCAAGAGTTATATTTGGAAGAAAAATGAAAGGAAACTTATAATTGCATGGATAATTGCAAGGGAAGGAGATAATCCAAGAAGGCAGTGAACAAAGGTAGGGAGATTGCATGGAGGAAGAAGAGCGAGAGAGAGTAAAAAGTACATGGATTTACTCGCAGATAAACAATAGTTAAATCATGAGCCAGAAAGAAATCATTAAATAAATTTTTTCCCACCGGTCAAAAAAATTAAATTTCACTTTCCAATCCACTAGTACAAGAATGTTTATCATAGTTAAAATCCAAGAAAACTTCAATATAAGGAAAAGGTCCCCAAGACCCTACTAAACACATGGGGCCAAACCAAAGAAGGGTAAACTTGAACAAGGTGATAAGCCTTGGTTTAGTTATAGTTATAGTTCTAGTGGTACCCCTCTCATCCCTTAACCAGGAGGTGCAAGGCTCAAGCCATTCTTTATAATCATGTTAAAAGTGAGTAATCTTTATAAATTTTTATTTTAGAATCATAAATATCCATATTTCATCAACAATAATTATTAGAGGTTTGACTGTGATCATTATTTTGTAACTAAAGCAGAAAGATTACTTTTTCATCAGTGAACAATAATGACACTGAATAGGTAAAGATCACATATGCTCCTACCCCTCTTCTTATAAAATAAATATGTATGTGAATGCAACAGATACATAAAGTTGGTGCATCTGATAGGTGCATAAGATTTAGACGAAATTTAAACAACTAAGAAAATTTCTTATGATGAATATCTTGATGTGAGCCTACATATTTTATGCCATAATATATATGTATACATTTTTATCTCGCATATCATTTTGAACCATAGGCTTTTCACAATTTCCTGCTTAAAGAGTAATACATAAAATGACATACCATCATCAGGCACCACTTCTTGCTTTTCTTCAAGGCATGCCATTAACCGTCTCAGAGGCTGCATTGCAGTCTCTTTGCACACCAACCGAATATCTGAACCTGAATAACCTTCTGTCTTTTCCACCAATAAATCATACGGAAGTTTCTCCTCATCAGGTGCAGATGGCAATAGTTCTTCAAACATGGCTCTTCTCGATTCTGGTTCTGGAAGAGGTACAAGTATCTTGCATCACAGTTAAAGGAGAACTGTACAATGTATAATGTGAACTATATTCTAAGCAATTTTCTCATTGAGGTGTCACATGCTGCATTAAAATGTAATACTTTGGTGCTGTTCTTTTAGGCTAAGAAAACTAAGAAAGAGGACAACCAATTCCACATACCATGACTAATTAGTGAAGCTGGTTTAGAAATAAATCTAACTCTTGTTCTGATTAAACTTTCTTCTGTTTGCTACTGTTATAGTAACTTAAAAACCGCACATGTGCAAGGTTAATTGATTTGTGATACATTAAAATAATTTATTTCTAAATGATCATTAATAATTACATGAAAGAAAGTATATGCCCATCAAAAGGATACCCGTTTCTCAAGACGCCGGAGCAAGGCCGCATCCAGTTCCCAGGGAAGGTTCGTTGCTGCCAAAACGAAGACAAGGTCATCTGTCTTTGTTAAACCATCCATCTGTAATAAAATCTAATCATTCATTTTTGAAACATTATTCTAATCACAAATTTCTTGATCAAGAATATCGATTTTGGAGGAGATACTTATTAAATTCTTGTTAAGCTAAGAGACATTGACCATGGAGTCATTGGACATTATGCGAACTACACCTAATATACCATAGAGTCACTGACCACAAAGATAATAACAAAGTCTAAATATATTGGTGTTCTCAGTGCTAGAGAAGCAAAAATTATAATTGCAGTTATTCAAAGCGGGTTAACTAACAAACTGAAGTTCTTCCATTATTGTGTCTGATCACACTTGACATTAAATTTAAGAAGTCCTTCATATTGTTATAAATAGCACTAATTTAATAGAATTATTGTTCCCTACTCTTACAGTTTCACTGACTTCCATGCCACGACTGCAAGAACTTCAATCATGTGTCAACAATGTTAAAATAAGAAAAAATTGTAAATAAGCAATTACATTATGCAGTATAACATTTCTGCTTTAGTTTTTAACTCTCTTCCTTGCATAAATTCTCATTACTTGTTTCATTCATAATTTCCATTTATTCAAGAATTTAAACGACTATGAGGCTAATGATTTAGTTGTTCTCTTGAGCCTTCTCGGCCAGGTTTCGCTTTCTTCTCTCTACTCTGGATAGGAGATTATGGTCATTAAATTTTTGGGCAATTTTCTTGTGAGTCTGTCTTCGATTTTCTTATTCGCATTTGATCTCTCCTAATTATTTTCCTTTACCTCCTTATATTTGAAATGCCAAGGCTCCCTCAAAATTTAAGGTTTCTTGTGAAGACAAACTTGAGAGTCTCGTCAGAATCTGTTTTGCATTGTGATGCAACGCGAAGCTTATGGATTTTGATCTTTGTCGGGGCTTGGGTGTCCTCTAATTCATTGGAGAGTTTATTTCAGGTAAGATTTATGGGTTTTGGGGGGTAAAGGGATGCCAAGATTTTTGGACGTTTTCGTATTTTAGGGGGAATGTGGACTGGAAGGAATGCTAGAGATTTTGATGATGTCCGTCTCTCTCTTCCTCTGTTTTGGGACAGAGTGAATTACATCATTTTTTCCTTCATTAGTTTCTTTACATGGATTTCTTTGGAGGACTTTCTTCCTTTATCGTATTCTATTTTTAAAAATTATTCATTTTTATAAAAATAAAAAAAGAATATATGTAAAAGCTGCACTTGAAAAAACTGTGTGCTGGATATTCGTAGAAGTTTCACATATGCTTCAATAGTACACAATTCAGAAACACAAAAATACATCTAATGGAGCACTAAATGGGAGAAAATTATCACCTGTATGAGTAGCTCAGTTTTCAGCCTCCTACTTGCTTCGTGCTCACTGTGTGCTTCACCTCGTTGACTAATGATGGCATCAATTTCATCAAGAAATATAGTTGAAGGTGCATGATGCCTAGCCAGCTCAAAAAGTACCTTCACTAACTTCTCCGAGTCACCTGTTATGCCATAAAAATAAAAAAGCTTACTAGAAGGATAAATAAGTGTTATAATGATACTTTCTCAGAAAATAAAGGTCTGTGCCACATTTTTTCCCTGCATGTCTAAATCAATTTTGTTCACTCTCCCATGCATTTTCCCCCTTGAATACTAGTAGGGTGATGACAAATTTTTTGGTCATGATCAAAATGCGTTCCTCCGGTACAAATACTTTGGAGATTAAAGTGTCCCCTAGGGGAACCCAAGCTCACTTGATGAGTTACAAATATAATACTATACAACAACAATCACTTTTATATTTTGTCCCTTTTACTCTCACTTTCCTCTGACATACCTACTACCGTGAAACCTACTGGACATGTGTTAGCCCCTTATGGGTTGACATTGGCTTGACAAGCCGGGCGCGGGGGGCAACATGTTAAGGCTATATTATGACTGTTCAAGCACATTGGATATCTGTTGGTGACACTTTAATTTTTTTTTAATGTCTATTATAGGGGATGGGTGGTCTGTGAAGTCCACTCAGGCAGGCTGCCATCGTATATGCGTGCAGGATTGTGGGGTCTCCTAATAACAATGCTAACATACAGATTAGTGGTTTTAATTGATCAAAGGTATCATTGGTTTGACATTAAATACAGGCTACGTGTGCACCATAGCACGCTTGCCTTGCACAAGTGGGCAAGCATTGATGGCAATGTTAGGGACTTATTTGTGCTGAGATGGTACAACATTCGGTGGTAACAATGAATACCAAGGTTTGTGAGACAAAAGCTTGGCAACAGTTGAGACATGGCATGGGCAATGGCTAGCATGCACGGCATGGGCAGGTACCCAATGTGCATGACACATGAGCGGAGCATGTGGTTGATTTGGAGCATCATGGGTTGGACACGGTGTTTGGCTTAATTGATATTGGAATTAAGTGTGTGGCACGTGCTTGGTGCTCAGCGCATACATTCAGTTGGGCTTGGGTGTTGAGCGGCGTGTGGCAACAAGAGGCATCAAGGCTGGGCTTGGTGTAACAGTTGGACGTATGGGCTAAGCAGCATGGTAGGCTTGAATCATCATAAGTGCTAGACAGCGTTGGGCAATGCGCCAGACAATGCTGAGCATTGGGATACGCGCCGTCAGCATTGGACACTGGACTGCACGCCAGACAATATTGATAAGTTAGGCTGGGCAGCGATGTTCAATTAGTTGGGAGCATTTTGGGTCGAACCAAATTTATAAATTCAGTGGGTCAAATGGAATGCAGCAATGGTCAGACAATTGTGGCAAACAAACAAACAACAGCAAACACATGGGTTGGCTAAAGAAAAGCTACATTTGAGCAGTTAATTGACTCTCATCCTATGTTGGCACAATCAAATTGTTGGATATGTTTGAATGCTAGACAGGAGTAACTGATCGGGCAGTTATTTGTGTT
Source organism: Hedera helix (assembly GCA_947179155.2). NCBI lineage: Eukaryota > Viridiplantae > Streptophyta > Magnoliopsida > Apiales > Araliaceae > Hedera > Hedera helix. Next base: position 39,324,548 of record OX359273.1, read on the forward strand.
TAATTGGTCCAGATATGTGTTGTAATATTCCTATTGGCTGAAAACCCCTTGGCAGTTGGGGATGTCAACTGACCATAGGGCCTATTTATAGGTTGTGCTTGGTGCACAAATTAGTAAATGCTGAGTGCACAAATATTGTAATATTGTGGGAAAATACACAAGATTAGGCATTGGTTATCTAGTGTATTGTAAGCATTTGGGTAAAGTTTCCTTGTATTGATTGATTCAATAAAGGTTGAACGTTTTGGCCTATAAATCGCGTGTTTGTTCCATTGTGATTACATACAATTGTGTGTTTTCTAATTAGTGTTGCATACGTACGTGTGGTTTTTTTTATTATTTCATAGCGTTGACTTGATCAATTACAAACATGCGTGTAAGCTGTTAGCATAAATAGTACATAGGTGTGCTATGTGTGGGTATTGACTGACTGGTTTAGGGCAACAAACCAGGCCATCACAAGGCGAAAAAATTGGTGTAGATTTTAGACCTGTGACAACATGCATCATATATACAACGGCAAAATATCACTTCAAATAACTTTTGAGCTATTAATGTAACAAGTCTAACATGTGACCGTAGTGAAAGATATGTATTGGATAGAAGATAAAGATTACTCTATGTTCTTACAATTGTAATAAAGAAATTAAAAAGAGTATAGCTATGAACTTGTACAGTAACAATCCTACATGGTCAAGCAACATACAAAGCTTAGATTAAATGAGCTTTAAATGATATGATATATCTGATTGCTTTGACATACCACGCCATTTGCTCACAACAGATGACGCTGAAATATTGAAAAACGTAGTGTTGCACTCCGTTGCAACAGCCTTTGCAAGCATAGTCTGCAACATAATTAAAGTGATATTCTTAATTAAAGATGAACAAACTAGAAAGAAAATCTGAATCACATTTTTCTGTTAATGCAAGCCACCCTTTTCTTTTCCTCCATTATTAGAGGAAATAAGATTTTAGAATCGAACAGGAACTGAATTGCCTTACAGTGTTGGGTTAAAGTTGATATCGAGCAACAAGGATCCAAATATTGAGCCATCCATTCAAACAAATATTGTTGCTTTCTTTGAAAGTATGAATGTTACAAACTATATGGAAAAATATTTGTCATGGAAATTATACAGCTACCTAGATACGAGTCTACCATTAATGTCATGAAAGATTAAATTTTGGAAACCCAGCAAACATAGGAATCCTAGTTGCGAAGTAAACAACACATTATTCAATATTCAGGCACATTATTGACCTTTGCCCAAGAGAACTATCTCTTCGAACTTCAATATATTGTCATTGTAACATATGCTGCTTGAGAAAAAGTTCAAATCTAAGAGAAGTGATGATATAGCAGCATCAATATATTCTACTAGAAAATAGGATTTATTGAAGGACAAGAATGATATGTTGTAAGAAGCCCACTACATAGAGGAAAAGAGAAGCAATCATAGGAAGCATCCCAACAAGGAAAAAAGGAAGAGTACAAACCTTCCCAGTTCCTGGAGGGCCGAACAGGAGAATACCTTTCCACGGTGATAGTAGACCAGTAAAGTACCTAAAACAAGAGAGACTATCAGATTGACTGTTCAAAGAGAACAGAAAAATATTATCTTATAGATATTCAACTATTAGCATGTCAAAGAGAAATCAGAAAACAGAGAAAGCTACCTATAAAAACTCAATTCAAGTAAGCATTTCTACATGAATCACATATTCAGTATTATAGTCTATGGAAACATAGAATGGAGAATGTAATACTGAATAATTTGAATAAGTGAAGTTTATGATGCTTTGAATTAGTTTTTAATAATAGTTGTATTGATACTTATGGAATTAAGAAAATGCATTTCAAAACAGTGATCAAGAGGCTGACTAAGAATGAAAATGGATAGTATGAATTTATACCTATGTACAGAAAATAACCACACCCAGTTCAAATTCATCAGCTTGAACTAAAGACATTTAGGTCACGAGATTATGAGCACAGGAAGGAAAGTAGATCAATAATAGGGATGACGCATTATATCACCAGGCACTGTTAATCAAGAATCAATTCGACAAAGCATATCTTAATGATAACAGAGATAATTTTCAATAATTAATAAGAGATAATGTTTATGAAGAAGGATTGTGACTCACAGCTCTACCACGAGAGGTTTCCCCAAATAATCTAGGCACTAGGCATTATATTGCATAGAATAACTGTCCCAACTGATTTTTACTTTCAAATTGAAGGCAGCATGTCATTAGGTGTTCACTAGCAAGACTCACTTGGGATATTTGATTGGCATGACTACTGCTTCTTTAAGCAGCCGCTTTGCATTCTCTAACCCTTTTATGCTTTCCCACTTCACGTCTGGACTACCACGAATGATATCCCTGCAAACAAAATGTTACGACAAACTATGGCAGGAACATAAATCAACGAATAAAATAAATCACAAGAGATGGAAAAACCCAAAATGGGAAAAACCATGGGTGAGAGGCAGGAGAATTTAACTATTCAGAATACGAAGAATACAAATATTGTGAAAAGATCTCTCACAACCCAAGACCCCAATACAACCAACTTTTTTCTGTAAAAGCCCAAGTGGAAAAGTGAATCATATAAACCCCTAGTTGTAACAACATACATATATTGCTGGGCTCAAACATAACAGACCCAATGAGTTAGCCCAAAATATCAAGACAGGTACATATTTTTACCAAAATCTCTTCTTCTTTTCCTTTTGGTCACCACACATGTTGTATCGCGGGTTAAATATCAGGTCCGATACAAAAAATTTGAGACACACAACACAAAACAAGAGTACAAGTATATACAACATTTAAAGTAAATACCTCAGTGCTGTTTAATACATATCATGGACAGAGTACAGAATGCAATAACAGTAAGAGGTATCCTTAGGTTCAAAGTCATTAGTTACCACTCACCTGCTTAAACTCTCAGCTAACGTGCGCATTTCCACAGATTCAAAAGGAGGAAGTAGAGATTTTGGCCTGAAAAGTTGAACAAAAATTAGCAGAATTTGAAAAGTTACACAAACCAGCAACTATCATGGTTGAACAAATAAACACATCAAACGTATTTATTAGCCACTGCATCTAATGTTAAGTCCCTCTCACTCCTCAAACTAAGGCTGAAAATGAGTCAAATCTGAGCGAACACTACTTTGCTCAGATTCTACTCGTTTTCTTCCTACAGTGCTCATACTCGGCTTGGATTCGTGACCAAATACTTTTTTGTTGCTCAAATTCGTCTCGGATTCGTTTTACATTATTCGAATTCAACTCGAATTTAAAGTGAGTACTTGCAAGCTTCTGCCTGGATTTCGAGCAAACTTTTTCTATCCAACAAAAATCAGTTCAAATCATTACATTGAACATCGCAACAAGGATACCCAGCCCCAAACTAAAAGAGAACAAGTACTCAAATCAATCATCCAGTTCAAAACAATTGATTGACATGAATAAAGGAATAAAAAATAAAAATATTAAATTTTGAATCAGAATCAGAAACACTGTATCACCTTCTCGATTCTCTTCAATACTAATTTCCCATAAACTATACAGTTGGTATATAGATTGTTCTACAGTATTTTCAAATCATTCATAAATGATAATATTGAGATTTGTGAGGTGGAGCGCAGAGAGAGGACCCTTTTAAACGTCTCCATAAACTGCTAGAATACAAAAGGTTAACATAAATACCAATGTTCGAAAAAGCTAAAAGCGGTACAAGGCGTTTTTTCCCGGACAAGGCGAGGCGTAAGCCTGGAGGCAGTGCGAGGCGTAAGCCTCGATTTGAAAACCTAAAAGTGTCCAAAAAATTATGTAAGTATGTAACCAGTGTATATCATGTTATTTACTATTATATATCTGTTTACCATTGTAAATGATCACATTATAAGTATCTAAATAGTGTATACTTTTAACATGCAGAAACCTAAAAAGAAGTTGAACCTGCCAAGCTTTACCATAAAAAGAAGAAGGCAGAAGTCGAACCTGCTGCCCACAAGTCGAAGACGGCTTCAAGAAGCATAAAAAAAAAGTCTGCTATCCACCGAACAAGATTAAAAAATAATAATAGAATAACATTAAACCACAACTACATATATCAACCGCGTAAGAAAATAAGGAAAATTGAACCCCTTAAATGGCCAAAGTAAACTGTAAAAGAGCATTGTGAATGACATATGTTTTACACATATTACATATGAACATCTATTACATCTGTTTTATAGGATATATGAATGGCTAGAATGAGTATCCTATAAATAAATAAATAAATATTATCCTATTATTTTATTAAAAAATTTAAGAAACGGTGATTGTCATGAGAAGTGGAAGATTATTTATACAGTCAAATTAATAATGTTGGTTAAAGTTTTTTTTTTTTAAAAATGGTTCAATCAAGTCATGGACTCATTGTTGAATTTTTGTGTGTGTATTATTACTGAAAATCACTCTAAAGTTGATCACATCAACATGAATCATAAGGTTACATATACTGATATACATGAAGCAAACAATTAAGCAATCACCACATGTATACATAATACATATAAGAAACAAATTCTAATTTGACTAGTGGTCCATCTGGTCCAAATATTATGTATCAGTTGTGTGTGTGTGTGTCTATATATATATATATATATATATATATATATATATATATATATATAACGAAGTTCTCAACATTTGGCACCAAAAAAAAAAATCACTTATTTCCCCATATTTAATTCTGCCTTTAGTGATAAATTACTTTTCTAACAAATAAATAAGCAGGAGATGGAAAAAAAAATGAACATGCAGACCTTTACTAAAAAGTAAAAACTGAAACCGGAGACAGAATAGAGGTGGAATGAATAGGGAACAGAGAAGAAGAAGAAGAAGGAGGAGGAGGAGGAGGAGGAATCGTACATGTCGGCTGCTGCTATCGAAGAGAGAGAAACTCCGAGATTGCTGGTCTGTTGCTGGACTTGAGAGAACAAGCAGGCTGCTGCTGGGCTTGAGATTAGTCTTTATTTTTTAGGGCTTTTCACCAACAAAACGAGGCGTACACCTCCCCACGCCTTAAGGCGGTAGCTTCGACCTTTTGAGGCGCTATCTGTTCAAAACTCACCTGATGCGCACGCCCCGCCTTAGCCTTCTCCCGCCTCGATTCAAGGCGCGCCTCGAGGCGCAGGCACTGAACGCTTTTTCGAACCTTGATAAATGCATACACATGTGCCACAAACATCATAGGAGTGGCTCGATTGATCATTGATCACCTAATCGAGTATCTTGTCTATAAACGAGCACTTCTAACCAGAAAACAAGCAAACCCTTGGTTTCTTGAATTTGACTCGTCAAAAGTGACGAGCCCTAAATTGAGCTCTGATTCGCTTGGATGTTTAAGCAAATACAAGCAATACTCGGAAAATACCAAGTCAGATCCAAATCGAGCCCGAACAATCAGGGTTCGTTTACAGCCTTACCTCAAACTCATTCAAGCTAATTTCTCTATACCTATATTTACAAATACAACCGACTTCTGTGAAATTATTATTTGATGAATATTAAAAGTGAAGTACTCTTACATGCATTAAAATCTTGTGTATACTTTATATTAAAGGAGAAACACAATTACATGCACCAATTGAAATTTCAACATTTGCCCCACTTCGTTATAGTTAGATTTGTTGATTGCCATCAGTGCACGATATACTTATTCATTTGTTTCTTTCTCTAAAGGTTGAAACCTGATTAAATAACATCCCACATATAAAATATAACACACAAGCTTCATTCAAGTCCACCAACATCATAGAAACAAATAATGGCTCAGACCAGAACTTTCTTCAAAGTTGCTTAGCTAAAATATATATATATATAATATTTAACCAAAATCTATCATAGGAAGAATCACACTAGAAAAGAATGCATTAATACATCAATTTATACATTGACTAGCCTCAATCTGCCAAACAATACTGACACCAACTCCTGGAAGCTTAGAAGAAACCAAGAAAAAGACAAACATATGTATTATATATTACCAATAAGGCATACCACATTATACCAATATAAGTATTAGAGAAGAAACAAACTGTATGTTAAGGATATAAGTAAGAAATCATACGGCCTTTCATTGATTCTAACAGACGAAAGTCCATTATTGTGCACAGAGGTCCCTTGATCCTGAAAGGACAATGAAAAACTCATCAGTGTTTAACAAATATATTACCATCTTTATTTCATAAATACAAACACGAACTACCTGACTCCGATACTGCTCGTAAATGGCCAAGTCAGATGTGTTTTGCACATTTCCATTTCCATTTGATGTTGCATTGAAAGAATTTCCACTTGGAACAGCTTTATCAGTAGTGTGATCATTCGCATCAGCATCTTTCCCAACAGCCTCTTTCTTCCTCCCAAACTTAACGTCATAAAACATCTTAAAATCCTAAGTGTGGACAAAAATTCCTATATGAATGCATAATTCTTGATTAAACTTTAATTGGACAATAAAGACTCAACAAAATCAACATCTTTTGAAGTAAGGTTTTGTTCCTATCTCATAAACATTCCATCTGGTTGCTTAGGATAAAATTAAGTTCTAATGAAATCTGAAAATTGCTGATAATATAGCTTCAATAATTGAAAACTGTCAATTATTCCTCCAAAGTATTTACTATCTGATAAGTTTTAAAAATGCGTATTTTTCTCTTTTTCTCCTAATTTTCTCAGCTACAAGATAAATAACTGCACTACACACTGTCAAATATCAACTGGAGCAAAGATTCAGTTTTTTCTCCTAAAATTATTGAAAAATCAGGAATTCATAAGTCAGAATTTAGTTTATAAAGCAACATTCCAGCATCAAAAGAAATTACTATTTGATAATCTTTCTCTATTTCTCCTAATTTTCTCACCTACAAGATAAATAACTGAACTACCTACAGCTGCAAATCAGCTGGAGCGAAGTTTCTAGTTTTTTCTCATAAAATAATTGAAATTTTTCAAGTCGAATTTCATGTCATAAAGCTACATTCTCGGCAGCAAGAAAATAAATAAATAAATGAATCTAGAGGGAAAATCAAATTGGAAGCGAGAGAATTAGTACCTGAAAAGACCAGCGAGTGATCGAAGGTTCGTCCCCCATTTCTGATGATTAAGGGAGAGAAGGGGAATCAAAAGAGCGATCTCTAGCTCTTTTCTTTCTCTCTTCCTAAATCTCTCTTTTTTTCTCTCTCTAAAATCACAGGTTTGATTCTCTCTTTAGGGTGTATATATAGCGCGTTGATCGTCGAGGGTCAGTCAGTAACTCATCAGTTCACAACGGTGAGACTGAAGTGCAGAAGGGAGAGGAAAAATTATTCAGTCCAACTAAGTATTGTCACGTGGTGTCAGTAGACATGTGATTTATCTGCGATATGCCGTGACAATACTCCACGATCACTAAATAGATGTGAAAATTATTTTAAGTTTTGTAGATTCACTTAGAACTAAGGAGACAATCAATGATCAATCTATACAATTTTTAGTTGGTCGAAATTTTTTGTATTCTGATTAATTTGAGCCTGAATCTGAATTTAAGGGTTATATTATATAAAATTAAGTATTTTATATAGTAAATTATAAATTTAAATATTTTAAAAATTGAATTATAAATTTAATAGTATTTAATGTAAGAAAAAGTGTAATTAGCCCATATATTTATATAGTTGAGCTGGAGTTTTACTTTTAGTAACCGGATCCACAATTTAGTGGACCTGTCGCCAGTTAAAACTCTAACACCAGAACAGATCAACGAAGGAGATGAACACTTGCCTAGACTCTGAAGTTTTCTTTGATTTTACAAAAAAAAAATCTATATTGCGATAAAAACAATGTAGATTTTTGTTGAAAAGTATTTTGAAAGTTTTTTTTGTCGAATTGTGTGTATATTGAGTAGGATTATCAAGTTGGTTTATTATATCAAATATATTGTTAAAATATTATTAACCGTAATTATTCATATAATTCGTAACAAAAAAATTGACATATAAAATTATAAAATATATCATTTTTCTTAATTATTTATATATCTGAATTACAAAAACTTTTTATATGTCAATTAATTTTATATTAAGTTTAAAAAAAGAATAATAAAAATAAATAAATAATACGTGAGAGCTATACATACTTGCACCCTAGCAATTATTAATTTTGAATAAAATTGACCTTAATAATTATTGTGTGATGGTGGTTTAATTATACCATTTTAGCTAGTAATAAGAGTATTGGCATTTATCTAAAAAATAAAATTTTTCTGTATATAATATTTTTGCCAAATTAATATCAACTCCCTTTAATAATATATACACCAATAGGGCAGTCTAAATAATTGTGTAAATTTCAATCGAAATGTGAATATATATAGTTTAAGTACAGTTTCTTTATTATTAAGCCCAATATTGTTTCCCCAACTAGAAAAATATTTGATTCTAATGAACTAATTCTAAATTATTAAGCATAAGATTAATTTCTTAGGCCCAAGTATAAAAAAGGTAGATAAATAAAATTATATTAAAAAATATTTCAAATTTTAATTTTTATCATCTTATTTTTTAAGATATTTTGTGACGCCCCCAAATCTGGGCCCACACAGCCCAAACTTGAGTCGTCAAAAGACTACAACAAAATTATTACAACAAAGCACAACGTACAACAATACAGTGTATAATAATACACAACTAAGTCTTCACTATTATTGCCACACTATTTTACAAAACGTGAAGACTATGATAACTATTCCTCGGACCCTCACTCCATTCCCCGGCTAGACCCTGTTATGTTTTCATCTCCTGTTGAAAAACAATGGAACAAAAGAAAGGGTGAGCTCAAATAGCCCAGTAAAGAATATCATGACTAAGATAATGACGAATAAATTATCATTAGTCTTCAACAGTTGAGTTCTTGATAGAATACAATAGACTACAAGGTTTATATCAAAAACTGCAGTTAAATTCTTAAACAACGTTCAGATCAATAATAGCAGCGGAATGAGTAATCTATTAGAAGAATAATGCAGACTATAATGTCCACTCGGTTCTCTTTTTAGGAAAAACATCATCAACTTTTATCATCTGAAATATCATTAGTCAAGATAATACAAATTCACAGTTCCTGATCATAGTCATGCACATCAACAGTTCATCTTTGTACTACGGGCCAAAGATATTCAATATAGCACCAACGGTCATGATTATACCAGATTCAGCCTTTGGTCATAATCATACCAAACAACAGTTCATCTTTGCACTACGGGCCAAAGAGAACATTCACCACGTGCCATAAAAGACACCGAACAGATGTATCGCCTTTAACCTATTATATCGCCTTTAACCTATCATCTGTTCAACAAATATATCACATCTGTGCCCCCGGCCACAGATATTCACAACAGCTTGATTTTTGGATGATTAGAATGATATAAATGATGAACAGAAGAAATAGGATAACAATAAGTATCGGAAGTTTACTTTGTACAGATTCAAATAATGTCCAAATTGTCAACATGATGTGGAGTGAAATTCAAGATCCACAGTTCAGAATAACGGTTACAATTCAATAGAAAGGTTCACGTAAATAGGAAGGTTCAGTTGAAATAATGAAGTTCAACTATTATGGAACATATAATATTTTCAGGAATTATAGAAGCAATAGTTCCATAATAAATTTCGATTTAGGAGTATGAAAGAAAATAATATCCCTTACCGTAGCAGGTTTGATTAACAAAAGGTGAAGGAAATTAATACAAGGGTTATTCACCAACAGGCGGCAATCCGCTCCGTAAGGTTATTCCCACAATTTAATAGAATTTGAGTACAAAGAGTTATTCACCAAACAGGCGGCAATCCGCTCCGTAAGGTTATTCTCAGAGATTAATAATGAATGAATACGAAAGGTTATTCACCAACAGGCGGCAATCCGCTCCGTAAGGTTATTCCCACAATTTAATAGAATTTGAGTACAAAGAGTTATTCACCAAACAGGCGGCAATCCGCTCCGTAAGGTTATTCTCAGAGATTAATAATGAATGAATACGAAAGGTTATTCACCAACAGGCGGCAATCCGCTCCGTAAGGTTATTCCCACAATTTAATACATGGAAATAAAAGGCACGTCTTATGAGTAAGGAAGAAACAATATTATTATCGAGAATCAAATAATGATAATCCCTTACCATAGTATGTTTGAATAATGGAAGATGAAAAAGATGGTATCCCTTACCGTAACACGTGACTGGATATTGATTTAAATGAGGTTGATTAACTTGAACAGTACACGTATACTTATAGATCTTCACAAATACTCAAGATGACTTAAGCACACTTAGAGAGAACTTTCACAAGAAGTATTTAGAGAGAGAAAGAAAGAACAAGTAAGGAAGTTTATGAAAAATCCTTAAGTTAAGGCTTCTATTTATAGCCAAAAATCTTATCATTCATTTAATCTAAACCATTCATTTAAAGATCATCTTTTAATCTACACCATCCATTTCAAATATTATATTATCTTTAATCTACACCATTCATTTCATATCACCTAATAATCACCTAACTTTATATTATAAACAAATCAATTTAATTATTCAACAGTAATTCACACTTTAATCTACACCATTCATTTCATATCACCTAATAATCACCTAACTTTATATTATAAACAAATCAATTCAATTATTCAACAATAATTCACACTTTAATCTACACCATTCATTTCATATCACCTAATAATCACCTAACTTTATATTATAAACAAATAACTTTATCAATTCAATTATTATGACTAATTGTTATAAATACAGTATAGTTAGCTCTTAGATATCAAGTTAATAAATTAATGAAATACAACTGTTTAAATAACATCATAATAGAGATAACAATAATGTAAAATAAAGCATACGTTACTGTGTAATGACAATTATTGATTCAATAATGTGAATTACTGTGCATATGTTACTGTGACAATTATTAGGTTCAATAATTTTAAAAACAGTGCAACAACAATTATTGACTCAATGATATAAAATACAGTGTAATGACAATTATTAAATCAATAATGCAAAATACTGTGTAACAACAATTATTGAATTGATAATATAAAATATTATGCAGTGACAATTATCGATGAAATGATGCGTAACAGTTACGGTGTCAATTATCAGACCAATAATATGAGACACTATGCAATACCGTGTGTTACTGTAGAGTACCGTGTGCTACAGAAAGTACCATAAACTACCGTATGCTACTATTATTTTATCACCGGTATTTTAACAGTTCCGTTGACTATTTTTATTTAAAAAGGTTACTTCTGTCGTTTTCTATATCCGACAAATATTCCGTTGTGGGGTCCACTAATAATTTGTTATTTCGGCGCCGTCAGACCAAACGAATATTCCCCGACAAAGCGAATATTGTCCGACAAAATAAAATTTGCACATAACATCCTTAACTTTTAACTTTATCGATTTAACCACTTACTGTTTCAAAAAAATATATATATGAAAAAAAATTAAATTTTGTATTTCATAAAATTCGGGGTCTTACATATTTTATTATTTTATACTGTTAATAAAAAAAAATGACTCTTTATTTGTAAAATCTATATTATAAAGCAGTCATGGCCGCTGGCGTTAGTTTGGTGTTTCGTGTAGCAATATTTTTTTTTCTTCTTGTATCTCTAAAGTTTAGTCATATTAATATTTTATTCTTTATAATTTAAAGTTTTTATATATTTTTACTAAATTTTATAAAGTATTATTTCATCCCACATTATTTACAGGTACAAACGATTGTGTCATTAGCTGCCAGAATAAATAATTGGCCTACAATAATTTCATTACTTTATTTAAGTAAAAGAAAAATCAAATAAAGTACGTAATTTTAAGTATACATATATAATAATTAAATATTATATTATTAAAAAATAATACATAATATAGGATTTTAATATATATTATATTTTATTTTTAAATAATATAAATAAATATAATATTTAGTTGTTATGTATTTATAGTTATTTCACGAGTAATACTCACTCAATGTATCGGTGCCATGCAATAATTGGACAAAGATTAAGAAGTAAAAACATAAAAGAAAGAAACAAAATTATTTTTTGGATTTTTCATAACATAAGGGAAAGGAAGATAGGATAGCTTCAAGCCAAAACATGAAAAACAAATGCATTGCTTCCAAACACTGAAATAAAGAAACTAAATTGTTTAATTCTCTAACTTTTCCTCCTCGAAAGCCGAGACCGGAAAAGTTCGGGTAATACCGGCCGTAGCCCCAAAAGTAATCTTGCCGGAGGCCGGATCATCAATGCGAATATCAGAAATGGTAAACCAGATCATAAGCTCCTTGCTCTTGACACCTGTCATCTTCTTCATTCGACGGTCCTCAACGAACGCCGTCACCTCCGTATCGTAATGTGTCTTGCGGTTAATGGCTCGGAATGAGAGCTCCTTCTTCTTCTTCAGTATGATCCAAACGAACCCGGTCGAGTGGTTGTGGCCCAACTCAACGATGTCGTCTTGAGGGAAGAGCCCGCTGGGGAGCGAGATTTTTTTGAGGAGTTCCTTTAATTTTTGTTTGCAGAGGGCGTCCCCGGTGAATACCTCGGCCTTTTCACGGTGGCTGGCGATCAGTTCTGAAGACATTTTCTGGTGGGTGTTGTGTGCTGGGTTTTAGTAGTTTGTTGATATTGGAATGAGTTGGGAGGGAATGAATCTAGGTTATTTATAGAATGTTTGGACCGTTGGTGTGTTGGAGTGAAATTACAGATGTAGCCCTCGATATGTAATTTTGTTTTATGCTTACAAGTTATTTATTTTATTTATAACATGATAATAAAATTATAATAATAAATTTAAATATATTTTGTGATTTTATATTTGTACAATTAAAATACGACTCTTTGTGCAACAAACTATCTATAACTTTTTGTTAAAATTATTCTATCTACAATTTCTAGAAAGAAAATGTGTTAGCCTAGCGATAATTTTTTTTTTTTGTTGTTCAAATTTATAGTTTTGAGTCTATCACTCAATAAAATTAAAATAACACATACAAGTTAATTTATAAATTTAAATATATCACTCGATAAAATCAAAATAACACGCGGTATAAATTTCTTTTTAAGTTTCACCTAATTTCACATTTTCACTCTAGATTTTTTTTTCATGACTGACGCGTAAATTTAAAATATATCCTTAAAAAGAGTTTAGCAAATTGTAATAGTATAAGTTCTACTTTAAAAAAAAATACTATCTATAACTTTCTATAATAATTTCATTATTTTCTTAAATGATAATGGAAACAACTAGTTGGACACATGGGTAAGTGGTAACATTTTTCTCTAAAGTTCTTTATTCATCAATTTTTTCATGCTGTTCTATGATTGTTTCAGAACTGCTCACCAAAAAAGAAACAAAAAGTCTAGGGTCCGATTTCTAGGATCGAAAGTTGTGATCGGTTTAATTTTTTTTTAATTCTTAAAATATTTATAATATTTTTTTTGATATTTTTTTTTTATAGAATTCAGTGATTTAGATATAATTTAAATGCATATAAATAACAGTATTATATAGTCTATACAATACTATTATTTATATACATTTAAATTAAACCTAAATTACTGAATTTTATAAAATAAATAATTATTAAAATAAATATTTTAAGAGTAAAAATAAAAAATAAAAATTAGGCCGATCACAACTTTCAGTCCCAAAAACCGATTTGCTTGGTTGGCGGGCGCCCAAAACACTTGAATGCAAAATGCGTCTGTGATTTCAACCAATCAGAGGATTCAGACTTAAGGCATAAAAAACGTTCACTATCTTGCTATAATTTCTATGCTCATTTTGAATGTGAAAATTAGTTTTTGTATTCCCTTTCTAAGAAAAGAATGAATAAATGAAAAAGAATAAATACAGAGTATTTAGTGTGACTAGTTAACCATTTTCATGACAATCTATAATTTTGCCCAAAAAATTACAATTATTAGATAATGCAAGCTTATTTTTTAAAGAATAATGCTAAATATCTCAAATTTTTAGTATCAAAACATGTCAAACAATGTATTATCATTACATTACTTGCATAGATTTAATGCGACTAACTACGCCATAAAATATCATTTAAATATTAAATGTCATTACAGTTGAGACATAATTTGAAATATCTAACATTATTCTTTTTATAAACAGTGGCGAAGGTAAAAAAAATAGTCAATAAGGTGAAAAATTATTATATGGTTATAATTAAATTTAGCGGGGTTTCGGAGGCAACGCCCCCAAACTAATTTTTTTAAATAATTTTATATTTTTAGGTTGTATATATAAAACATATATTTAATTACGATAATAATTTTTAACTCTCTATATATATTTATATGCATGTATATATACACTTTATTGACCTATAATAGACATTTTTAAAGATAAATTATTTATAAATAATTAATTCTTAAAAAAATAATATAAAATACATTATTAATTAATTTAAGAAAATTATATGAATCTATAATATAAAACAGAGCGACTCAAATCTCAAGACTTCAATATCTAACGGCATCAAATCAATTTGGATTTCAACATCCAACAGTCTAAAATCATTTGGAACTTCAACATCCAACGGTCACTAATCTATCTCTTATTCCCCCCCCCCACAATTCAACATTTTTTTTTCAAAAATCTATCCGCTCATATTTTTCGCCCAAATCAAATTCACCATTACACTATAATAATAATAATAATAATAATAGTAATAATAATAATATAGTAGTAGTAGTAGTAGTAGTAGTAATAATAATAATAATAATAATAATAATAATAATAGTAATTATAATAATAGTAGTAATAATAATAATAATAATTATTATTATTATTATTATTACTATTATTATTATTATTATTATTATAATAAAAAAAAATTGCACGTAAATAACTTGGGTCAGCCTTTTAACATTGACACTTTTTTTTTTTTTTTTTTTTCCTGTTTTTTGGGTATTGCAGTCGTTATATTTACACATGCAAATTGATTTGGACGGAAAATCACAGGGACGGTTCAAATTCATTTTAATTGATTTGTAAGTTATTTTAGGTTGCAAAGAGTCTTTAGGTAATATAGTATTTTTAGAATTTTAATCTACGTCGTGCCTTTAGGTACGGACAATTACGTATCATCTCTTTGGTGTTTTTACAGGTTATATCGAGAGCAACTATTGTAGTAAACTCTGACTCATGATATGAGAATCTTTTGTCCAATTTCAAGAAAAAATATAGAGAAAAAAATATTATGGTGATACGATTTAATTGGTGTTATGACAATGCTTTTTTGTTTGGACTTAGAGAGCTCGTTTTATACTTTTGTGTATATATGCAAAAGTTTTTCTTTTGAATTTTTACATCTTTTTTTTTTTCCCTCATTGGATCCCACCAAATGGCTTGCAGTACTATCATTTTTCTACAGAAAATACTGTTCATGGATCATATTGATCGATGGTTAGAGATACTGGAGACAAATAAATGCTGCCAAACTTCTCATTCTGTTTTGTCAATAAAGAAAAGGTGTGTGGGATACCCGAAAACACTATATTACACAAATTTGAGTCCGCTATCGTCAATCAATTAATTGCTCAAACTTGCCAAAACTAATTTTTAGTTAAGAATGAGTAACACATAATATTTGCCTTAAAAAGAAATTATGACTGGATTGAATATCAATCTTTTTGTATTAATGGTTACACTCTTAGTTATATTATGGAACTGAGAGTTCACAACAGTTTTAGATTTTTCAATCTAAAAATATTGAATATAGTACTTAACTGTTATATTAGTTGCACCGTGCCTTTAGACACGAGTTATTCCTAGTATACATATATAGAGGAAGCAAGAATGATATGAGATTGAAACTTAAGCGACAAAATTATAAAATTTTAATTTGACCCCGTATATTAAAAATTTTACAAAATTTCATTGAGGTCAATTTGTATATAACATTTAAAATTTTTAAATTTTGCCATATATTATAAAATAAAATATAAAAATTAGTGGAGTCAATTGACCCCCACAACCTTATAGATGGCTTCGTCACTGTTTATAAGGCCAGTTGGAATCTAATAAATAAAAAAGTGGGTAACATATAAAATCTCTAACATAATTCTTTTTTCCCTTCTGCGCGATTCTCTTGACCAGTTACTCTGTAGTCGGTACAATGTTGCAACATGTCAATCCAATAATCAGTCTTTTGGAAATCTGAATTAGTTTCAGTTGATTTAGAGCAAAGTTCACCTTCATTCCGGGATTTCAAATGATTCTGATGCTGAAAGAAAGAAAAAATCTTTCATATTGAAAAACCACATCCAGTTGCAGACAAATGAGAGAATCACACAAACGTCCTTACTATTATATTGTCCCTCTGTCCAAAAAAAGAATACAATTTTCTCTGTAAATTGCAAAGAAATGGTACTTTTTTCCGAGACACAGAGAGTAGTATCTGATTGCCCCACCAGAAAAATACAATTCCAACGTCAGTCAGTTCACAGTACTAACCAGTTCAAAGGAAAGAGTAGAGGCAAATCATAATCATTATTCTGCTTAATGGAAAGAATGATCCATTGTTTCCATGTCCTTGGAGTAAATTGGCCGGGTTTGATCTTGAGTATGTCAAGCTGGGAACATCGAGGCTCACACTGGAGTAGCATTATTAAGGATTTAATGAGCAAACCAGAGGAATTTCCTAACTCATTTCTATCATTTATATTGAAATTAGAATATACAATGACTTGATATATAACCATCAAATAGATCCACACAGAGATCAATCGGCCTTGCAAGTTTAACTAGTCCAACCCAAATTGGATACCTATTCATAAACAGGGTTTAGAAGGCCAGCATTAAACTAAAGTTACTAAAGTATCTTATATATTACCAATAATTACCAATTTCTGAAATTCTCCAGTGTTTAGCTTTAATTTCAAAGGCCACGCTAAATGTTGAGGAAAGGAACGTTTTCTTAGAAGGCAACCATCGCTTAGTAGTTAGGAACTTATGCTAAATATTACCTAAACATATTAGGATACAATACTGAGTGGGACACCTTTAAAAGTTGAATATAATCTATATGTTTCCTAATTATAAGAAGAAACTACACACTTCCCAGCCTTTTTTAGTGAAACAAGATAGGATTTTGTCTGATACTGTTCTAAATATTTGAGTGTGGATCTTAATGAATCTCTATTTTTTCTCCTTATTTTCTTTCTATTGTGATATATATTTTCCTTCTACAGTTTTTTCATCTCATTTCAACACTAAAACATGGATTAAAGCTTTAAATTCATGGAATTTCTGAATCCCTATCCATAACATTTTTTCACTAAAACTCATGGTAATTTGCTCCTAAACTAGAATCATTGTAGGCATACACTATGTATTCTACCCTGATATCAATCACATAATAAAATGCGCTTGAACTTATTTGAGTATGATATGCTTTAAAAAGTGTACCTCTATGTCCTTGAGTTCCAAGGAGATTGCAGATAGAGAATGCCGAGGGTACTTTTGAGGATAAGTGCTACTAGTCCTCGGTCCTTCACCTATGAAGCTTCATTTCAACAAGTAAATATAATTTCTTCACTGAAATTATGATGATAGCATCGCTTCCTTAGAAGCACTATCGGTCTCTTTTTCACCGTAGGACTGGTAATGTCGCACTCCAAGAGTTTTGTAGTCCCACACAGTCTCGGATATCTCATCTTGAGGCAATGTCAAACCTTGTCTTTTAATTGATCTTTGCAATGCACAGAAGAATTTTGGGTCTTGCAAGTTGAGATACTCGGACAAAACCCGCTCATGATCTGGGATCCAATTCCTAGGGAATGGAGTGTAATCACATGATGGAATCAAAGACATGTGAGAAAACTGAACTCCCTCAATGGCATCAACAAGTCCCATCCTCAGAAGATCTGAGTACTCAGGTGCAGAATTGTTAGTACTCTCCCTCAAGGGCCGACTAAGATCACGTGATGCGATCTTGTAGACCTTGGCACGAGATTTCAGCCTATACCTTGCAGCATATAGTTTAGCCAGAGAGCTACGTATCACATAAGCACAAAAACCAACAATTTTCTTTCGGTTATCTGCATATCTATACCAATCTGCCATGGTCTCAAGAAGCTTATTCATCTGAGAATTGGTGTGAGCCTGGCCTGAATAGAGCATTGGAGTGCAAGGCAGTGGTTCGGGATCCCTGTCACCCTTAACAAACTTAAGCCGTCTAAATTGGTGAATGCATCGTTGTAAGCTAGCTGTGACAGAAAGCAAAGTCCCTACACCTTTCTCATTCACAATCTTACCGCCAGTGGCTGTGTAACGAAGAGTTGGGTGTATCACCCGTCGACATATAATATGATCCAAGAACTCAATTCCCCTAGTTATGTGTTCAATCTCCAGCTTCGAGTTATCCAACCTTAACCCAAATTTGTTCTCACAAAATTCTATTATTTCCTTCCTAATTTCAACCGCATCTTCTCTTGGTCCTCTAATTCCAACCAAAAAATGACCCCCATATCGAATGTAATCCATTTTTCTTGTTTTCTCCTTCCCACTAGCTGGAACAAACTCCGGCCAAGAGGGGTTATGACAACCATCATTAATAGAATCTTTCCATATTGAATCAAGACTAGATGGACGAAAAAATTCAACTAATCTATCTTCCATCATATGATCTAATTCATTAAGGCATATGTTAGCAAGCAAAGGACTAAGAATTCCGCAATAACCATAATTAGGCACCTTTGCAGCTTCTTCCGGAGCAAAATCAAAGAAAGTCCTCAGCCAATAAGGGTCGGGTTTCGGCTCATTCTCATTCAAAATCTTTTTCCTTGTTGAACCCTTCTTTTTCTTCTTCTCCTTCTTCTTCCTTCCATATTCTCCATTGCCATCATCATCACATTGCAAGCCATTTCTCACTCTCAATGCAGATTTTATCAAACCCAATACTTTCTTATCCTTGACTACATTCTCAACAAAACCCATTAACACATTTGCATCTACATCATCAAAAAACTGTGTTATATCGCCTTTCAAGAACCAAAGATAACCAGAGAAATTACTCCTTATGGTCCTAATAACAGAATGTGCACTTCTACCGGGTCGGAAAGCATGCGATTTTGCCGAAAATTGTGGCTCAAAAATGGGTTCCAGAATCATTAAAAGGACTTCCTGAACAACACGGTCTTGAAATGGGGGTGTGCTGGAGTCCAAAATCGCCTGAAGTTTGCGTTTTGAGAGGATTTTGGTGATGGGTTTTTCGTTTGGGCTGTGAATATATTGTTGGGTCTTTTTGTTCCATTGAAATTGATTGTGAAGAATGGCGTTTCGGAGAGAGAGAAGGTCAGTGAGGACGTGAAAGTGAATGGCGTTGCGGGGAGGGAAGGAACCGGTCACGTGGGCGCACGTGCGCTGGAAAGCTAAGACCCAGAGGTCGAGCTTGGATAGAAAGCCAGTGAGGTTTGTGAAGGGTTTCGGGGGATTTTTGGTTTGGGTTTGGTGGTGAGAGAAGGATCGGACCCAAAGGTCCGATAGGATTTGGATCGGATCTTCTTTAAGGAGGGAATATGGGTCCTGTCGGGGTGATAATGGCGTCTGCTGGTGGTGGTGGTGGTGGTGGTGGTGGTGGTGGTGGTTGTGGGCGGGTAGGACGGAGAAATAGCGAATGGAAGAGATGCGTGCAAGGTGTTTGATATTAGTTGTCAATGACATTTTTATTTTGTTTGGGTGTTTGAGCTTGGGTACTGACAAATTCAAATGTGGAGTGTTTTTATAGGGGTGTAATCATTTGGGCATGCCCCGAGTATGGACCTGATTTTGCTAGAGGAGTATTTTTCCCTCCATGGCTCCTGAAGGGAGTGGAGTTTGACTGTTTAAATGTTAGCAAGTCTTTAGGATATTTTAATATTAGTATAATAAAATTACTACAAAATGTCATAAAATTTCAATAATTATGCACGCTTTCTTGATATGCCGCAATTACAAATATTTTGAACTTAAATTTAGGAGTTGAGGATAATTTTTATATAAAAAAATTAATAATTTCAAAGATTTTTTTTAAAAAAAATTCTCTCTTAATTCATCGGGCTCTTTCTTAGACCCCTAAGACTAAACATAATACTTTTTTTTTGAGAATTTACACTATTACAGTGTATTAAATATAGGGATGTATTTCAATTCTATGAGTCTAGAGGGAGCCTGGAAAGGGGTCAGGAAGGGGACTAGTAAAAGCTTAATTTTAATCTTTGAAGCACCTCTGACTTTTATTATTGTTGACGGGTAAACTCGAACATGTGATCTTACACAATAAAGGAAGAGACATTTATCACATAATACAATTAATTGTAATATATAGTAATGTTCCTAAAAATAAAAATCTGGCATATAAGTAATAAATAGCACCTGCATTAATGTGAAGAAAACTTTATGAAAATATCAAATAATTTTTTTTTATAAAAATAACAATTTTCCATCTTAATAACTGATGATGTAAGAGTTAGAATAAAGGGTGTTTAAAATAATTCTAGTCAGTAAATTTGTCAACAAAGGGTACAAAACTTTGAAACAAAAAAAATATGTTTAGGCCTTGATTGGGAACGATTAGCATTTTATATATGTTGGACTAGGACTTCAATTAATCTATACCTTTACAAAGCTCCATTTGACAGGACTTTCTTCAGTTACCTCAGTCTATAACAACTCCAAGATTCAGTTCAAAGTGGTAAAGGGCCTGAAGGCAGAAAATTTCCTAGCTGGGCTCCTTGGTAGCAGCAGTTTAGCCTGGCCTTAAAAGAGGCGATAAAGTGTCCATAAGATGAAGGAAAAATACTTTTCGGAGAGAACCGCTAGGCAGCTTAATTGCATGCCTGGAGTATACGTTACAAAATTTCAACAAGTACAGATTAATTAAGACCCTTGAATGGTGCAGGGTGCAAAACCACATGCTCATCCTCCTATTACCAGGCTTAATTTTGGACACGTACTATTTGACCTATGGATTCAAGAAGGTAATTAATTACGAAGTAATATGAACGTCTTATAATTTTCTACTACTACATAATACGAACAGAACATTAACTGCCTGCAAAATTAAGAAAGAAATACTTAAAAAATAATTATCTTTGATCACTCGCTCTCTATATTATATATTCCTAATCCTGAATCATCAGATCTTCAAATTAATTAATCAAAATTTCCAAGTTCAAATCTTTTTATATATGCCAGAAACCAGAAAGAATTAGAGAAATAATTGCTTAGAGGCAATACATACTAATAGAGATCCATGCCATTTCTATAATTGAAAAAAAAAAAAAAATTTATTTTCTGCATTTTTTATTCTACTATAATTCTTACAAGTGGAGTACAACATTTCATGAATGAATTATTCAAAGGTACCTTTTTCAGTGCTGCTTCAGAAACAAAGAAGTATCAAGATTCAAGAACTATGTATACATTTCTTGTATCAAACAAAACAGTACAAAATTAGGAACCATATATATAATCTCACCTGAACTCCAAAATTGCTGCATCTATCATATATATAAGCAACATTATCAATTAATAAAACCCTTGAGACTATATATTCTTGGGAGCTAGCGGAGTAGCTAGCTAGGGTTTTGTCACGTACGTGACGATTGCAAGCACAACAGAAATGAATAACAGAAAGAAACAACAGAAATGAAAGTATTGAAATTTCAAATAAACTTTTCCATGCTCATTACACTGATCCTTGTGCCTTTTATAGCAGCTCAGCTACTAAAAACTTATTCCGGCAATCACGGAAACCTTGCATCAACTAACTAACAGTAAAAACGATGCGTTTTATGCTTGCTATAGCTAATTAGTGATACAGTGCGTTTGATAAACTGAAACAAATAAGAACTATGAAACGATGCGTTTCATTATAGTTTACTAATTGTTACTTAGCAACGGCTATATTCTCCTTCCTACTATCCTACGTGACATTCCCCCCCTGCTTCAAAGGATCCTTGTCCCCAAGGATTGAAATCTGGATAGTGTCTGGTCAGATTGCCCCATTCTTCCCAAGTAGCGTCTTCCGGAATGTTGTTGGACCACTGGACTAACACCATTGTAGCTGGATGCTGGTCCTTCTTAACCAAACGCCAGTCCAGGACTGCCACAGGAACAGACTTCAATTCTCCTGTAATAGAAGTTTGCGGAAGCTCAGTTTGCACCACCTTATTTTGCCCTATCTTCTTTTTCAACTGGGAAACGTGAAAGACATCATGAATCTTCGTATGTGGTGGAAGTTTCAATTTGTAGGCCACTTGTCCAATTCTCCGTATCACTGTGTATGGACCATAGTACTTTGCAAAGAGCTTAAAATTCTTCCTTTGTGCTACAGATATTTGTCGATATGGTTGCAATTTTAGATAGACTTCATCCCCTTCGTGGAATTCCCTTTCAGTCCTTTTTTTGTCGGCATAACATTTCATCCTCTCCCGAGATTTTTGCAAATTTTCCTTCAGGAGTTGCTGGACTGCTACCCTTTCCTGTACAAAACTAGCTGCTAAAGGATTCTTACTTGCCCCTTATTGATGGTAATTGACTATTGGAGGATCAATTCCGTAGAGAGCTTTGTAGGGAGTCATCCTCGTGGCTGAATGGAACGAGGTGTTATACCACCATTCCGCCATAGGCAACCATCGACACCACTGAGCAGGTTTCTGGCTAGTCATGCACCTGAGGTACATTTCGATACACTGATTTACCCTTTCGGTTTGTCCATCCGTCTGGGGGTGATAGGTTGTACTTAACTGAATCTGAGTGCCCATAGACTTGAATAATTCTTTCCAGAATGTGCTTATGAAAATCTTATCCCTATCTGAGGTAATAGTTTTGGGAGGGCCATGTAATTTAATCACTGCATCTAGCACCAACTGAGCTACTTGAGTAGCAGAAAATGGATGAGTGAGGGCCATAAGATGGCACCCTTTAGTGAGCTTGTCCACGACCACCAGAATTGTGTCCTTTCCTTTTGACTTTGGTAGTCCTTCAATGAAGTCCATTGTAATGACTTGCCATACTAGAGTAGGGATGGGGATGGGTTGTAAAAGTCCAGGGCTAGGAACATGTTCACCCTTACTTCGTTGACATATTTCACACTGTGAGACTAGCTCAGCCAGGTCCTTCCTCATGGTTGGCCAATAGAACAAAATTTCAGCCCTTTTTGTAGTGGCTGCAATGCCAGAGTGCCCCCCCTCAGGGCTACTGTGGAGTTGGTTCATAAGTTGCTGCCTTAGGCTGCCAGTGCTTCCTATGTAAATCTTTCCTTTCCTTTTTAAAAGTCCTTCTAGCACCTGATAGTCAGATTGATCAGTGGGAGCTAGCAGAACTTGGGCCATAATTTCCTGAGCCTCTATATCATCACTGAGACTGTTAATAACTTCAGTCCTCCAAGTGGGTATTACAGTCTGTATAGCTGCACAGTTGGTCTCCACCTCATGATTCCTAGACAATGCATCTGCCACCAGGTTCTCCTTCCCTTTCTTGTACTGTATAATGTAATCAAAGCCAAGCATCTTTGATATCCATTTTTGCTGCACTAGAGTGGTTAATTTCTGTTCTAAGAAATATTTAAGGGCCTCATGATTTGTTTTGATAATAAATTGTTGCCCTAAAAGGTATGTCCTCCATTTTTGGACAACCATAATAATAGCTAACAGTTCCTTTTCATACGTAGATAACCCCAAGTGTTTTACCGACAAGGCTTTACTGAGATAAGCTATTGGCTGCCCTTCTTGCATCAACACTGCGCCTATACCAGATTTACATGCATCAGTTTCTATTACAAAACTCTTAGAGAAATCTGGTAGAGTTAGCACTAGAGTTTGTGTAAGGACTGACTTCAGTTGCTGGAAGGCCTGTTCTACCCCATCATCCTATTTAAAACCCCCTTTTTTCAGCAGGTTAGTCAATGGTTTGCTAATAATTCCATAGCCTTGAACAAATCTTCTATAGTACCCAGTAAGTCCAAGGAATCCTCTTAAGGATTTAAGAGATTTAGGCCGAGGCCACTATATCATAGCCTCAATTTTCTTTTGGTCTGCAGACATTCCTTGTTCATTGATGATATGCCCTAAATACTCTACCTGGGGCTGAGCAAATATGCACTTGGACTTTTTGACATAGAAGTTATGGTGTCTGATTAAGTCAAAAACTTGCTGCAAATGCATCTTATGGCTTTCCAATGACGTACTATATACTAGAATGTCATCAAAAAAAACCAATACACATTTTCTGAGATAAGGGGCAAATACCTCATTCATGATACATTGAAAGGTGGCAGGAGCATTAGTCAAGCCGAAAGGCATAACTAGGAATTCATAGTGACATTGGTGTGTTTTGAAGGCTGTTTTGTGAGTGTCCTCTGCCTTGACTCTTATTTGATGGTACCCACTTCTCAAATCTAGCTTGGTATAGAACTTGCTTCCCTTCAATTCATCTAGGAGTTCTTCAATAATAGGTATGGGAAATTTATTTTTCACTGTGATTTTGTTTAGGGCCCTGTAATCAATGCAAAATCTCCATGTGTTATCCTTCTTTTTAACTAGTAGAACCGGCGAAGCATAGGGGGATGTACTGTGCTTGATGATCCCATTATCTAGCATTTCCCTTACCATCTTCTCAATCTCTGTTTTCTGCAAGTAAGGGTATCGATAAGGGTTTGAATTGATGGGGCTGCTTCCAGATACTATGGGAATGTGATGATCTTGCATTCTTGCTGGTGGTAGTCCTTGTGGCTCCCTGAATATGTCTTCATAAGATTGAACCAACTGATCTATTACGTCTGGCACCTTCCCATCAGGTTCTTCTTCTCCCTCAATGGCTGTTAACTGTACCAAAAAATAAGTCTCCTCCTTGGGGTTCCATTTGAATTTGTCTGTTACTTTCAGAGAATAGTAGTTATTTGAGTTTCCTTGATTTCCTAGCACCACTCTTCTTCCCTTCCAATGAATGATTACCTGTTTGTTGTCAAAATCCAGGCTAATGGGACTTACAGTCTGCATCCACTGTACTCCGAGGACTGCATCGTATCCTCTAAGAGGAATGACATGCATTGGTGCCAGGAATTCTCCTTGATCCAGCCCCCACTTGAAACTAGCAATCCTTCTATCACAATAGATGATATGCCCATTGGCTACTGTCACTTTAATAGGGGTACAGGGTTCGGTAACTAACTGTAGCCTTTTTACTAATGCTTGTGAAATGAAGTTGTATGTGGATCCACTATCCAGAAGCATATTAATGGTAGAGTTTTTCACCTGTCCTTGCAGTTTTATGGTGTGAATTCCATGGGTACCAGTGAGGGCATGAATTGAAACTCCACAGTTGTCCTCAATCTACAGCAGTTCACCTTCCTCTCCTTGCATGATAACAGCTACTTCCTGATTGGAATCTTCTGTGTTGTCCTCCTCCTCCTCCTCTGTGATCATTATATATATATGCCTCTGCTTACATTTATGTCCCTGCACATAGACTTCATGTGACGCCCCCAAATCTGGGCCCACACAGCCCAAACTTGAGTCGTCAAAATACTACAACAAAATTATTACAACAAAGCACAACGTACAACAATACAGTGTATAATAATACACAACTAAGTCTTCACTATTATTGCCACACTATTTTACAAAACGTGAAGACTATGATAACTATTCCTCGGACCCTCACTCCATTCCCCGGCTAGACCCTGTTATGTTTTCATCTCCTGTTGAAAAACAATGGAACAAAAGAAAGGGTGAGCTCAAATAGCCCAGTAAAGAATATCATGACTAAGATAATGACGAATAAATTATCATTAGTCTTCAACAGTTGAGTTCTTGATAGAATACAATAGACTACAAGGTTTATATCAAAAACTGCAGTTAAATTCTTAAACAACGTTCAGATCAATAATAGCAGCGGAATGAGTAATCTATTAGAAGAATAATGCAGACTATAATGTCCACTCGGTTCTCTTTTTAGGAAAAACATCATCAACTTTTATCATCTGAAATATCATTAGTCAAGATAATACAAATTCACAGTTCCTGATCATAATCATGCACATCAACAGTTCATCTTTGTACTACGGGCCAAAGATATTCAATATAGCACCAACGGTCATGATTATACCAGATTCAGCCTTTGGTCATAATCATACCAAACAACAGTTCATCTTTGCACTACGGGCCAAAGAGAACATTCACCACGTGCCATAAAAGACACCGAACAGATGTATCGCCTTTAACCTATTATATCGCCTTTAACCTATCATCTGTTCAACAAATATATCACATCTGTGCCCCCGGCCACAGATATTCACAACAGCTTGATTTTTGGATGATTAGAATGATATAAATGATGAACAGAAGAAATAGGATAACAATAAGTATCGGAAGTTTACTTTGTACAGATTCAAATAATGTCCAAATTGTCAACATGATGTGGAGTGAAATTTAAAAATGATATTCAAGATCCACAGTTCAGAATAACGGTTACAATTCAATAGAAAGGTTCACCTAAATAGGAAGGTTCAGTTGAAATAATGAAGTTCAACTATTATGGAACATATAATATTTTCAGGAATTATAGAAGCAATAGTTCCATAATAAATTTCGATTTAGGAGTATGAAAGAAAATAATATCCCTTACCGTAGCAGGTTTGATTAACAAAAGGTGAAGGAAATTAATACAAAGGGTTATTCACCAACAGGCGGCAATCCGCTCCGTAAGGTTATTCCCACAATTTAATAGAATTTGAGTACAAAGAGTTATTCACCAAACAGGCGGCAATCCGCTCCGTAAGGTTATTCTCAGAGATTAATAATGAATGAATACGAAAGGTTATTCACCAACAGGCGGCAATCCGCTCCGTAAGGTTATTCCCACAATTTAATACATGGAAATAAAAGACACGTCTTATGAGTAAGGAAGAAACAATATGAGAATCAAATAATGATAATCCCTTACCATAGTACGTTTGAATAATGGAAGATGAAAAAGATGGTATCCCTTACGAGTAGTAATTTTAAGAGTATGAAAGAAAATGACATCCCTTACCTCAACACGTGACTGAATATTGATTTAAATGAGGTTGATTAACTTGAACAGTACACGTATACTTATAGATCTTCACAAATACTCAAGATGACTTAAGCACACTTAGAGAGAACTTTCACAAGAAGTATTTAGAGAGAGAAAGAAAGAACAAGTAAGGAAGTTTATGAAAAATCCTTAAGTTAAGGCTTCTATTTATAGCCAAAAATCTTATCATTCATTTAATCTAAACCATTCATTTAAAGATCATCTTTTAATCTACACCATCCATTTCAAATATTATATTATCTTTAATCTACACCATTCATTTTATATCACCTAATAATCACCTAACTTTATATTATAAACAAATCAATTTAATTATTCAACAATAATTCACACTTTAATCTACACCATTCATTTCATATCACCTAATAATCACCTAACTTTATATTATAAACAAATCAATTCAATTATTCAACAATAATTCACACTTTAATCTACACCATTCATTTCATATCACCTAATAATCACCTAACTTTATATTATAAACAAATAACTTTATCAATTCAATTATTATGACTAATTGTTATAAATACAGTATAGTTAGCTCTTAGATATCAAGTCAATAAATTAATGAAATACAACTGTTTAAATAACATCATAATAGAGATAACAATAATGTAAAATAAAGCATACGTTACTGTGTAATGACAATTATTGATTCAATAATGTGAATTACTGTGCATATGTTACTGTGACAATTATTAGGTTCAATAATTTTAAAAACAGTGCAACAACAATTATTGACTCAATGATATAAAATACAGTGTAATGACAATTATTAAATCAATAATGCAAAATACTGTGTAACAACAATTATTGAATTGATAATATAAAATATTATGCAGTGACAATTATCGATGAAATGATGCGTAACAGTTACGGTGTCAATTATCAGACCAAAAATATGAGACACTATGCAATACCGTGTGTTACTGTAGAGTACCGAGTGCTACAGAAAATACCAATAACTACCGTATGCTACTATTCTTTTATCACCGGTATTTTAACAGTTTCGTTGACTATTTTTATTTAAAAAGGTTATTTCTGTCGTTTTCTATATCCGACAAATATTCCGTTGTGGGGTCCACCAATAATTTGTTATTTCGGCGCCGTCGGACCAAACGAATATTCCCCGACCAAACGAATATTCCCCGACAAAGCGAATATTGTCCGACAAAATAAAATTTGCACATAACATCCTTAACTTTTAACTTTATCGATTTAACCACTTACTGTTTAAAAAAAATATCTATATGAAGAAAAATTAAATTTTGTATTTCATTAAATTCGGGGTCTTACAACCTCCCCTCCTTATGAAATTTCGTCCCCGAAATTGACGTACCTGACATATCGAAGAGGTAAGGATACTTAGATTTCATCTCAGATTCTAGCTCCCAGGTCATTTCCTCAGTATCTTGGTTCCTCCATAAAACCTTAACTTGAGGTATAACCTTTGAGCGTAGGATCTGCTCCTTCTTATCCAGGATCTTAACAGGTACC
This sequence comes from Hedera helix, assembly GCA_947179155.2. Lineage (NCBI taxonomy): Eukaryota > Viridiplantae > Streptophyta > Magnoliopsida > Apiales > Araliaceae > Hedera > Hedera helix. Next base: position 39,353,256 of record OX359273.1, read on the forward strand.
TCCTCGTATGTTAAATCCTCTGCTATAACGTCTGGTTCTAACTCAATGACGTGGTTTGGGTCCTTCACATATTTACGTAACATAGATATGTGAAAAACGTTATGGATGCGAGACATACTTGGTGGTAGGGCTAGTCTGTAGGCTACGGTTCCTATTCGATCGAGGATTTCAAATGGGCCAATAAATCGAGGGTTAAGCTTTCCTCTCTTTCCGAATCTCGTAACCCCTTTCCATGGAGAAACACGTAAGAATACATGATCTCCGACGTTGAAACTTTCGTCTCTCCGATGAAGATCAGCATAACTCTTTTGTCGTTCTTGTGCGGTCTGTATTCGTTGTCGGATCATTTGGATCTTTTCGGTCGTCAAGCGTACCAGCTCGGGTCCCAACAATTTTGCTTCTCCTACCTCATTCCAACATATTGGAGAGTGACACTTCCTTCCATACAATGCCTCGAATGGAGCCATGCCTATGCTTGCTTGGTAACTGTTGTTGTACGAAAATTCCACCAACGGCAAGTACTTATCCCAACTTCCTTTGAAGTCTAATACACAAAGTCTCAAAAGATCTTCAAGGGTCTGGATCGTCCTTTCCGATTGTCCGTCCGTTTGAGGATGGTATGCAGAACTAAAACGTAGTTCAGTGCCCATAGCTTTTTGTAGACTGATCCAAAAGCGTGAAGTGAATCTAGGATCTCGATCAGAAACTATGGAAACTGGCATGCCATGCAATCTCACGATCTCATTTATGTACATACCGGCAAGACGTTCAAGTGAAAAGTTTTCTCGTATAGGCAAGAAATGAGCAGATTTGGTCAATCTATCTACGATTACCCAAATTGCATCTAAGCCTTGAGAAACTTTTGGAAGACCCGTCACGAAGTCCATATTGATGTGTTCCCACTTCCATTCGGGAACTTCAAGTGATTGTAATGGACCTTTAGGAACTTGATGTTCTGCCTTGACACGTTGACAAGTTAGGCACCTTGAGATAAACTCCGCAATCTCTCTTTTCATATTGTTCCACCAAAATGTATGTCGAAGATCTCGATACATCTTGGTACCTCCTGGGTGGATTGCAAACGGCGTGTTGTGTGCCTCCATCATGATTTTATGCTTTAATTCAGGATCGTTAGGAACACAGAGTCGAGAGTTGACTCGAAGTATTCCTTTCTCGTTGATTCTTGCTTCGGGAATGACACCTTCTTGTACTTTCTTTATCATGTTTATCAATTCCGGATCGGTAGCTTGAGCAGCTTTAATTTTATCGATTAAAGTTGGTTCTACTCGCACGTGAGCAATCTTCGAGTGGGTCCCTGGTGTCTTTAGCTCTATCTCCATCTTTTGCAAGTCGTACAAAATACACTTTTGTGTTGTCAGCAGTGCACTTGTACTCGCATAAGATTTTCTGCTCAAAGCGTCAGCTACAACGTTCGCCTTTCCCGGGTGATACTGGATTGTGTGGTCATAATCCTTCAACAGCTCAAGCCAACGTCGTTGTCGCATGTTGAGTTCCTTCTGGGTGAAGAAATACTTGAGACTTTTATGATCCGTATAGATATCCACTTTTTCTCCGTACAAGTAGTGTCTCCAGATCTTTAACGCGAAAACGACTGCTGCCAACTCTAGATCATGAGTAGGATAATTTTTCTCATAATCTTTGAGTTGTCGAGAGGCATAGGCTATAACCTTTCCATGTTGCATAAGGACACAGCCTAGACCTTTGCCAGAAGCATCACTGTAGATAACAAATTCTCCTGATCCTGATGGTATGGTCAGAACAGGAGCTGAAACAAGTCTCCTCTTGAGTTCTTGAAAACTCTTCTCGCATTCCTCGCTCCATATGAATTTTGTGCTTTTCCGAGTAAACTGCGTTAATGGAGTGGCGATTCGAGAAAATCCTTCTACGAATCTCCGATAATAACCAGCTAGACCCAGAAAACTTCGGACTTCGGTTACTGTTTTGGGTTGTTCCCAATTTAGTACCGTTTCAATCTTCGCAGGATCGACTGATATTCCTTGACTAGAAATCACATGCCCAAGAAACGCGACCTCCTCAAGCCAGAACTCACATTTCTTCAACTTGGCATATAATTTGTTTTCACGGAGCTTTTGTAGTATCAATCTCAGGTGTTGTTCATGATCCTCGCGACTCTTGGAGTATATGAGGATGTCATCAATAAAGACAACCACAAAATGATCCAAATGTTCCTTGAATATCCGGTTCATCATGTCCATGAAAGCTGCAGGAGCATTAGTTAGTCCAAAAGGCATGACTAAGAACTCATAATGCCCATAACGAGTTCTGAAAGCAGTCTTTGGAATGTCCTCAGCTTTAACCTTTAACTGATGATATCCAGAACGGAGATCAATCTTTGAGAAATGTTGAGCACCTTGCAATTGATCAAACATGTCATCAATCCGAGGTAACGGGTACCTGTTCTTGATGGTGACATGGTTCAATTCTCGGTAGTCAATGCACAATCTCATACTCCTGTCTTTCTTCTTCACAAATAGAACAGGAGCACCCCAAGGTGATGCACTCGGACGAATGAAACCGGTATCCAACAATTCCTGTAGTTGGACTTTTAACTCTTGAAGTTCAATGGGAGCCATTCGGTAGGGAGCTTTGGAAATGGGCTTGGTACCGGGTTCAAGATCAATATAAAAATCAATTTCACGGTTTGGGGGTAAGCCAGGAAGTTCTTCAGGAAAAACGTCAGGAAACTCATTAACAATGGGAATATCATTCAAGTTTGATGTATTTTTGTTCAAATCAGTGACATGAGCTAAAAAGGCTTGACATCCGTTTTTCAATAAACGAATGGCTTTATGGCTAGAAATAACAGTTATAGATTTCAATGGTTTAGTTGCTTGAATTTGCATGACAGGTTGATTAGGAATATGAAAACTAATAATCTTATGAAAACAATCAATTTTAGCATGATGGGTAGTCAACCAATCAATTCCTAAAATCACATCAAATTCACGTATCTCCAAAGAAATAAGGTCAACAGGTAATGTGAGGTTGTTGATTTGAACTAGGCAAGATTTATAGACAGTAGATGTAATGGTCATTTCTCCTAATGGGGTTTCAACTGATAAGTCAAAGTCCAAGTTTTCAGGAGTTAAGTTTAAACGCTGAGCACATGCAGGTGAGATAAAAGAATGGGTAGAGTCAGTATCTAACAAAGCGTAGACTTCACGAGAATTTATGAATAGCTTACCGGTTATCACCTCGTTCGAGTTTCGTGCCATTTGGGATGTCACAACAAAAGCTCTCCCTTGAACTACAGATTTTCCTTTATCCGCGCTAGCTTTTGGTATCATCATTGCAGCTGGACTTGATTTTGTGGCAGGACAAAACCGCGCAAGATGACCCTCTTTCCCACAACTGTAGCACTTTTTGGACTGCAGTGTACAGTTTGGGCTGATGTGACCTTCCTGACCACACCTATAGCATCTCACTGGTGGTCGATCTTCTCCCCTTGAAACTGGGGTCGGTGCTGGTGTTGGTACTGGTGCTGGTGCCCTTCCATAATTATTATGGAATCTCTTTCTTTTGAAATTGTTCCCACTAGATTCTCCTCTTCTGTTATTTGGTGTGGAATTACCACCGAAGTGTTGGTTACCTCCTCGATGGTTCTCGTTCCTGTGGTTGTTGTCACTCCTTTCTCTATGCTGATCATTAACTCTTGGCTGCAATGTTTCATCTGTTTGCTCCACCCTTTGAGCCCTATCTACAACATCTGAATACAAACTGAATTTATGAGAACTAAGTTGTTGACGAATTTTGAGTCTCAAACCTCTCAGGAACATTCGACTCATTCGTGCTTCGTCATCTACTAGATGAGTCGCAAAACGAGACAGTTCAGCAAACTTAGCTTCATATTGAGAAACTGTCATGTTTCCCTGCTCCAGCTTAATGAATTCCACTTCCTTCATATGGCGGATGCTTTCTGGGAAGTACTTCTCGTTAAACAGTTCTTCGAATTTTGTCCAAGACATTTCGAGTGCTGAAGGTTGGATACGTTTTACCGCTTCCCACCAATGGTCCGCCTCACCTCGTAACATAAAAGTGGCAAATGGCACCTTTTGATCATCAGCGCATTGTAAGACATCAAGTATTTTTGTCGTCTGCTTCAGTCATGCCTCCGCTTTGAGTGGGTCAGGCTTCCCGTGGAATTCAGGTGGTCCTAATTCTTTAAATTGCTTAACAGTGACCATCCTCAAATTGCCAGCGTTTCTACCGTTATTATTGACTGGATTTCCTCTTCCTTGATTCTGTATGAACTGCATGAAATTCCTAAAGAATCCATCGTTCATCATGTTATCAGGAACATTATTTCCTGAGTTGGCAGGAGGATTGTTTGGGGCCTCTTGATTCTCGGCTACATTTGCTTCGGGTATTCCATAGTTAACCTCTTGATTTTCAGATGCCATACTTAACTGTGGTCACAAAATAAATGTTAGTTCAAATAAACTGACTCATCACTTCATGTTCCTACATTCAAATCGACTCATTAGATAATAAAATCTATTTTAGGTAGGACACACTAGTGACTGATTCTATTCGTCTCTCCCCTCCTAGTTCTACCCCAGATCTCCATTAAAGACCATATCCCTAAGCTCTGATGCCAACTGGTATCCCTTACCGTAGCAGGTTTGATTAACAAAAGGTGAAGGAAATTAATACAAAGGGTTATTCACCAACAGGCGGCAATCCGCTCCGTAAGGTTATTCCCACAATTTAATAGAATTTGAGTACAAAGAGTTATTCACCAAACAGGCGGCAATCCGCTCCGTAAGGTTATTCTCAGAGATTAATAATGAATGAATACGAAAGGTTATTCACCAACAGGCGGCAATCCGCTCCGTAAGGTTATTCCCACAATTTAATACATGGAAATAAAAGGCACGTCTTATGAGTAAGGAAGAAACAATATTATTATCGAGAATCAAATAATGATAATCCCTTACCATAGTATGTTTGAATAATGGAAGATAAAAAAGATGGTATCCCTTACGAGTAGTAATTTTAAGAGTATGAAAGAAAATGACATCCCTTACCATAGTATGTTTGAATAATGGAAGATGAAAAAGATGGTATCCCTTACCTCAACACGTGACTGGATATTGATTTAAATGAGGTTGATTAACTTGAACAGTACACGTATACTTATAGATCTTCACAAATACTCAAGATGACTTAAGCACACTTAGAGAGAACTTTCACAAGAAGTATTTAGAGAGAGAAAGAAAGAACAAGTAAGGAAGTTTATGAAAAATCCTTAAGTTAATGCTTCTATTTATAGCCAAAAATCTTATCATTCATTTAATCTAAACCATTCATTTAAAGATCATCTTTTAATCTACACCATCCATTTCAAATATTATATTATCTTTAATCTACACCATTCATTTCATATCACCTAATAATCACCTAACTTTATATTATAAACAAATCAATTTAATTATTCAACAATAATTCACACTTTAATCTACACCATTCATTTCATATCACCTAATAATCACCTAACTTTATATTATAAACAAATAACTTTATCAATTCAATTATTATGACTAATTGTTATAAATACAGTATAGTTAGCTCTTAGATATCAAGTCAATAAATTAATGAAATACAACTGTTTAAATACCATCATAATAGAGATAACAATAATGTAAAATAAAGCATACGTTACTGTGTAATGACAATTATTGATTCAATAATGTGAATTACTGTGCATATGTTACTGTGACAATTATTAGGTTCAATAATTTTAAAAACAGTGCAACAACAATTATTGACTCAATGATATAAAATACAGTGTAATGACAATTATTAAATCAATAATGCAAAATACTGTGTAACAACAATTATTGAATTGATAATATAAAATATTATGCAGTGACAATTATCGATGAAATGATGCGTAACAGTTACGGTGTCAATTATCAGACCAAAAATATGAGATACTATGCAATACCGTGTGTTACTGTAGAGTACCGAGTGCTACAGAAAATACCAATAACTATCGTATGCTACTATTCTTTTATCACCGGTATTTTAACAGTTCCGTTGACTATTTTTATTTAAAAAAGTTATTTCTGTCGTTTTCTATATCCGACAAATATTCCGATGTGGGGTCCACCAATAATTTGTTATTTCGGCGCCGTCGGACCAAACGAATATTCCCCGACAAAGCGAATATTGTCCGACAAAATAAAATTTGCACATAACATCCTTAACTTTTAACTTTATCGATTTAACCACTTACTGTTTCAAAAATATATATATATGAAGAAAAATTAAATTTTGTATTTCATAAAATTCGGGGTCTTACAAGGAAACCTATTTTGCGTGCTAAGACCTAAATGTTATGCATATACACAGGGTACAATAGGTTGATCCCCTTAAGTACATGTTTTGAGTGTTTACAGTATTTGTGATTGTTAAATCCTTTGAAGGTCTCAGTTGATTAACTGTTATACATTGGTAAGAGTTCATGGTCCATAGTGACCACTCAGTAGTAAAGATTCTAAAATTCTTTTATTAAAAATTGTTTCATATGTTTTGTTCCTTCACAATTATTGTATATTATTGAAGTCCCAAAAAGTTAAGTCATTTTCATTCATGATATACTATTCATTGTATTCATTGAATTATTAAAGCTTGTTGAGCAAAGTAGTTGCTAATTATTGTTATATCATAAACATTTTCAGCTAAGCTTGAGTGCTCTAAGAAGGACAAAGGTAAAAGAAATACAAAAGAGTATAACTGTTAAAAACATTTATATTATATTTTGATTATGTAAATCTTTTGGGATTCTAAGATATGCGTGTAATAGTGAAGGTTAGTATAGCCAGGAATTTTAGTATGTTTTGTAAGATCAATTATGCAAATATTTTCATTAGTTAATGAAGATTAAGTGTATAAATGTTACATAAGTGTTGAATCGTGAGCACCGAATCCGAGGTTCAGGGACCCAAATTTGGGGGCGTCACAAATACATTTGAACGATATCTTAAAGCAACTCAGTAACACTTCAAACAACATCTTGCTATTTGTGATTGTATTATGATCTTTGTATTTTAAGTTTTTGTAACTTGAAGAATTCTAAGTGAATCAAAAGTTATAATAGTTCTTAGTGACCTGTGGTTATTTGTAACCTCATCCTTAGTGAATCATCCCTACTCTCATAATAGAAGAGAGAATTAAAAAACTTTTGTGCTCCGAATTTCTTAAAAATCTCTGTGTTCTTTATTTTTCTGCACTTATATTTTCTACACTATACTATTTATCATTCTACGATTCCTTTCTATGACTAGTTTCTGTAGTTACACTAAATTTATAACTTTGATTTTTCATATAATCTTTAAAGGGTTTTTAAAACTAATTTTGCTTTGCTTATTTAATTGAATTAACTTGTTTAATTATTTGATAATTCATTCTTTAAAAAAAATTAACAGGATTTATTCAACCCCTTTCTAGATCTCTTTTATACTTTTGGGAATAACAATAAATAACATGATGGTTAACCATAATTATATTCATCCAATTTATTGATGTACATTATAATCGTATTTTGACACAAAACTTTCACAATACGCAAAAATACTATACTAAAAATGGTCATAAATTCTCTTTATTCTTTTTAATTGGTAAGAAAGTAAAAAAATTCAAATAAGTTTCAAACCAAGGATTCAAAATTCCAAAAAAAAAAAAAAAAAAAAGAAACAATCTTTCATTTCATTTTTTAATCTATATTTTTCTTGTGTGAAATGTGTTAAAAAAAATACTCCTTTTGTTCTAAAATATAAGATTATTATTAATTTTTTAAAGTTAAAATAGGATATTTTAAAATTTAAAATTGACATGAATTCTTTTAATTTTAGTTAATACAATGATAAATATTTTGAGGTATCTAAAAATGTTATTCATTGTAAGATTTAATATGTCATAATTTTCAATGAATCATCTTAATTTTAATTTTAAAAATATTTTAAATTAACTTTAAAAAATCAATACTGATGTTATAGTTTAAAATATAAAAATTAAATTACTATTTGAACCCCAAAATTTGATTCTCATTAACCTACTTAGTTAATAATTACTACAAGTAGTTGACCAAACCCACGGTCAAGATCCAAGTTCAATATAATCAGCGATTTCTCACATAGAAACTAGTACGTCCCGCACCCTAACCCAACAATAATACTATATGTTGCGGAATATGGGAGCAAAGTATCCCCTCCACTTTCTCCATACGTCGCGTTGTCTTCAAAACCAAAGCCTCCTTAATCCTCATACTCCGAGTCTCCGACAGTATAAATCCAAACGTCATTTTCGCTTGCCCCTCTTAATTCCCGCAAATCGTAGCCCGCTCCATTTCTCTTTTCCGCTCCAAATTTCTCCTTCTCATTTCTTTGTCAATTCAATTCCAATTCAAATTTGTCTCCCTATGATACATGCATGTAATTTATACACTGATATACGTACATTTCTTCGTACATATACACTGAGATCGAAGATAATCGGAAACCCTACCTAATATATTGATTGAGCATGTCAAAATATTTGCCATACTCAATGAAAGATGTGCACTATGATAACGCCAAGTTTCACCAACGATCATTTTAAAATGTTTGTGATCTTACTTTGTATATGATAGGAGATTTGTCTTAGTTCAATTTTGATAATCTTTTTGCTTGCTATCTGTAGTTTTAAACTGAAATGAATTTCCAGAAATTGTGAATCGCTTTTTGAATAATTGAATTGTGGCTTGTTTGATAGAAACAAGAATATGTAAGTTGTTACACAGTAACAGTAAAGAAGACAAAGGATAGTATCATTCTGCTACACTTTATTTATTTAACCAAACAACCATTATACAGGCTAATACATAACTGATAATAACATGAAAATAGGCACTACCCAACGTTCACAAAAAGATAGGTAAATATAAACAAACTCGCCGATAATCCTAAAAACTAGGACAACCCAAAAACATGCAACTTACTAATTTTCTCTACAATCCCTCCTTTAAACTGATGTTCCAAATATAACATTCAGTTTAATAAGAGTCAAACTTTGAAGCGGCATTTCCCAAAATTGTATCATTTGAAATGTAAACACCAAGTAGCTTCCTGAGCTTCTGAAATGCAGGAAATTTGAAAGGCTTGGTTAGAATGTCAGCAATCTGGTTTTCACTTTTGCAGTAAATAAGTTTAATGACTCCATCATTCGTGAGATCCCTCAAGAATTATACTTCGCATCTACATGTTTACTTCGATCATGTAGAACATGATTTTTTGAGAGCTTTATTGCTGAACTGTTGTCACAATAAATCAGAGTAGGCCCATCCTCTTTGCAATTCAACTCTTTAAGAATTTTCTTTAGCCAAATAGCTTGACAAGCGCAAGCTGTTGCAGCAACAAATTCAGCTTTAATGGATGATAATGTGACAATAGGTTGCTTCTTTAATGACCATGAAACAACTCTTGTCCCCATCAAGAAAACATACCCAAAAGTTCTTTTTAGATCATTTGAATCTCCTGCATAATCACTATCCGTAAAGCCGAACAAATCTAACTTTTCTCTCTTCTTGTAAAACAGCCCAAACTCCTTAGTACCTAGTAAGTACCGAAAAATTCTCTTTGCAGCTAAAAGATTTGGGCATTCCATATACATGTTTATAAGACTTACAACATGCATTATATCAGGCCTTGTGACTGTTGCTTTAATTTTGTAAAAATACTCGTAAGCGCACGAATCTATTGTAAAATAGTTTAATACAAAGTACGAGGTCGATTCCACGAGAATTATTGAATTATTAATTAAATCTAAATTATATTCAATTATAATCTAGTTAACGAAAGATGATTTTTGAATTAATTAAAACTAAAAACTAAATATAATAAAAATCAAGACTAATAATTAAACTAACTTTTAATTAATGGAAGAAAATTTTGAGGTTCGGAATGCACAATATTAATTATGTATATCTTACTATTTATTAACAATTCGGAGTAGCAATTTTTAAATCAATTCAATGCTTTTTCAAGATTATTCATTTAAGTTCTTAAAAATATTTATTTTGTAAATTCTTATTTTCAAGGTTTAATGTTTATGACTAAAGCATTATATGTATCCATTAATTTGAAAAATAAATAATCTTAGTTCTTAATTAAAACGTTTAAATTACAAACCGGATTAAATTAAATTAATTGAAATTGTTCAAAATATATGATATTATGACTGAAACAATTTAATTTAAATCAACCAAATAAATAAAAATTATTAACATTAAAACCAATTTGAGAATTTATAATAAATTTCAGAATATTACACAATTAATAATGTTTCATCCTACACCTCAGAAAGTAAATTTAGCAATACATGGCGAAACTTAAAACAATAGAAGAGTGATAAACCATTTTATGAGGATGCTTTGGTTTCCGTGTTGATGCTTTGGCTTTTGTTGCTCCTTTGTGATGATGATGCAAGCTATTGAATGAACTCATTTATGCCATGTGAATGATGCCAAGCTCCTTTTTCTTTTTGCTTTAGTGTTGCGTTATTGCTTGGTTCCCTTTTTCGTCCAGTGTTGCATTCCTTTTATAATCTAGAGTTGACGCAATTTTTTCTCTTTTAAACTCTTTAATATTTTCTCTTTTTAGTCTCCCATTCATTGACATCTTTTGTTACCTGCTAAGTAATATTATCAATAACACGTAATGAGTAAAAGTCTAGAACGAATGAAACTCCAAATAATAAGAATAACTAGAGTTTGGTGGAGCATGAAATCTTATTACTTTTAATATTGAGCTTTTAACATTTTCAACACTTGTTCACCAAAATAAATATACTTAAAATAAAATAAACTAATAAATCTATTTTTGAAGGAAATAAATGTATAAAATATATACCCATCAGCTGTCATATACATCACGCTTCCGACTATTTGTTTATACAGAGTGTTATCAACCTTCCTTCCTTCAGGATCTTTGATAAACTTCAAACCAACTTTAGTTGGTGTGCTAACAGAATTGCAATTCTTCATTTGAAACTTGTCCAAGATTTCTTGTGTGTACTTCTTTTGAGAAATAAAAATTCCAGCAGAGGACTGCACCACTTCAATCCCAAGAAAATAATGCATCATACCAATATCAGACATCTCAAATTCAGCCATCATGGATTTCTTAAAACTTTCAAACATGGTTGTATAATTTCCAGTATAGATTAAATTATCTACATATAAGCTAACAAGTGTATGTTCAAAAGGACATTTTTGAAATCCTTCCTTCAAAAAATAAGTTTCTATACGATTATACCAAGCTCATGGAGGTTGTTTTAATCCATATAGAGTCTTCTTTAACTTATACACTTTATGCTCATTGCCAAGTTTAACATAACCAGGAGGTTAATCAACAAATACTTGTTCTTCCAAGTTACCATGTAGGAATGCCGATTTCACGTCCAACTAGAAGATAGGCCATGAGTTTTAAGCAGCCATTGCGATCACCAGTCTAATTGTGTCGTGTCTAGCCACAAGAGTGAAAACTTCTTTGTAATCCATGCCAAACTCTTGTTTGTATCCTTTAGCTACTAACCGCATCTTGTACTTGTCAACTTCACCATTCTCCTTCAATTTAGTCTTGTACACCAATTTCACACCAATGGTCTTTTGCCCTTTGGGAAGCTCTGTCAACTCCCAAGTATTGTTTCTTTCAATAGTAGCAATTTCTGCATCCATAGCCCTTCGCCATTTTGCTTCTTTTATAGCATCATAAAAAAATACAGGATCGCAATATAAAAATAGAGCGAAATGTGTGAGTGGGTCTTCTTCAGACTTGTCAGAATTAGTTACCTCATAATCCATCATCCATGCAGGCCGTTTTCTTGGGTGAAACACTCGAGTATTTATACTTGCTGTTTGGAGATAGCAAAGTTATTCCATTGGATGAGCTTGTTTTTAAATTTTAACATCCTTTTCCCATTAAAAGCATTACAAAGATTGAATGATATGTTGACCGCAGCATAAACATTTATGCAACTTACAGCTTGTTGAATTGAATCATGTTGTTGACATGGTTCAATTGTTGTATCTCAAAGCAAAAGGAAGTCTGGCCGTTATGTTGACCGATATCAATGGGCTCAACTTGGTTTATCTCTGCTGCATTGCATGAGTTGTTTGGCTTGCTTACTTTTTGGCATACTAAATACCCCAGTTAAGGGTAAATGTAACATCTCAGTCTCACATTGGTTAGTGTGGTTTAAGTGGGGGAGTTTGTAACATCTCAGTCCCACATTGGTTAGTGTGGGATATTTGGATGTGTTTATAAGGACCCAAGTTGCTATTATTAATACCTTCAGTCAAGACCTTTTGGGTGAGCCTGTGATGGGCTAAGATGACCCAAGAAGATATTATTGAGACAACTTATTGGGCCTTATCCTGCTGTGATTTGATTCGGACTCGGGATTTGACCCCGGTCGTTACATATGGTATCAGAGCCGACTCTCGGAAGCTCGGGTCGGGTCATCCGATCGAGTTGTCGGAGGTGGGGACACGAAGGCGAGCCTAGTAGGCCGCTGGTATTATCCCACAATGGCTAGAGAGACAAAGTTTCTGGGCCTTGTGTGACTATGTGTTCGGCTTGACGGGGACGTCAGGTATTTAAATGGGGGAGTTTGTAACATCCCAGTCCCACATTGGTTAGTGTGGTTTAAGTGGGGGAGTTTGTAACATCTCAGTCCCACATTGGTTAGTGTGGGATATTTGGATGTGTTTATAAGGACCCAAGTTGCTATTATTAATACCTTCAGTCATGACCTTTTGGGTGAGCTTGTGGTGGGCTAAGATGACCCAAGAAGATATTATTGAGGCAACTCATTGGGCCTTATCCTGCTGTGATTTGATTCGGACTCGGATTTGACCCGGGTCGTTACAGTAAAGGTTTTAAAAGTCTTTATATATACGACCCACCACATAACTGCAATTTGCATGGTTTGTGTCTCTACTTAGTTATTGACTCTAGCAATTGGGATAGAAATCTTCTGTTGTAATGCTTTGAAGGCAATCTTGTAATTGACTTAATTCAGTTTTCCATTATAATCGATCCCTTCAGTAGCAGTTTGATTGATTTTGGTAGCCTATTTTTTGTACAATATTTCAGTATACAATTACTTAAAGCTAGCAAAAAGCTCTCTGCGATTTTATAATGCAGCCTTCAAATTTTCATCGTGTCATATTACAGTCTATACTTTCATACTTCTCTGGAATGAAAAACAAATGGTCTCCATCCCTGATGACATTTAATTCATCTATCTCTGCATTCTCTGAATTTACAACTTTTGTAAGATTGTAGCCTCCAAATTTTTGACCTGCAGATTGACAAGGTGCAGGATGACAAATAGATTAAGCATTGACTAGCGAAAATAGTTCATTTAAATAGCAAAACCACTGGCTTTCAAGGTCTGAGCTTTATTTTGAATTTCATTTCATCTTGATTTAAGCTTGAATTTATTTTAACATTAATTTAACTAATAATATTGTATCTGAATTTCCAGGTGTATTTTCTTCATGGTTAAACAAAGCTTACCTGCAATCCTGAATAGCTCTTCGATTGAATCAGGTAGGATTATTAGCTTTCCAAGCTGCTTTGGTGATGCATTGTTCTTTAAAACCTTCATGTGAATGGTGACTCTTTTATTCAATTTTACAATTTCTGTGTCAGCGGGGCGGCTTGAACTGCTTGAGCCGAGGAATATAGATTTTCTAACATAGGAATTGGAACAATTGAGGGCCCCGTTTTGTGTTGGTTTAAATTGCTCAGTCCTTGTGTTGTCAGATGTTTCTGCAAGAAACTCTATTTTGTGCTCATCCGGTGTCCCTCTCTTTTCATAACCTAGTAGAAGGTCATAAATGGATTTGCTTCCTAGCTGTTCTGCTAGAGCTTTTGGTGTCCACCCTTTGGCATCTGGTTTGTTCATATTTGCTCCTCTTTCCAGCAATGTCCTTACAGTTTCAAAATGCCCCTTGCGAACAGCTAAATGAAGAGCTGTTTGGTCATCCTCAGCAGTTGAATTTACATCCACTCCATATCTATTAATTATTCTAGTGTTTTGTGTTCCTTCCTTCTCTTTAACTTCTGATTCCCTCAATTCTTGAATCGATGGGTCTCCATTTGGATCATCCTGATATATGGCATGAGAATAGTTTTCTCCTTCTGGACCTCCTTCATGCCACTCGCTGAAGATCGATCTTGGACTTTTGTGATATTTAAAACCATAGCTTTCAACTCTTTCTAATTCCTATAAATCAAAAACACATAAATCAAACTTTGTGCAAAATCAAACTTGGTGCAGAATGAAGGACTTTTAATCTAGAGGTGATAAAATTTAATTAATACCTGGTAAAAATTGTTTATAATAATGCGCCCATCTTCAGCATTTGCTTGAATGATGTTCATCAGTGCATTTCTGTTCAGCCGTAACATTTGAGAAATCTCAGTCGTTCGGGCTGTGAATGGTTGTGGCCTGTGGCACAAAACCCCTATTTCTCCAAACATTTCCCCCGAAATTGCCTTGCGAAGGACCTGGAAGTATGTCGTTACAAGAAACATTAAATCAATGGTTTTATGTGTAGTCAATAATAAATGTACTCATTCAAAAGCAACGTACTTGATCATGACCATCAATATTTGCAATCAAATCCTGTCACCACAATCATGAGATGTTAGGAGTAAATATTTTTTGAGGATATGTAGATACCAAGTGAAATGAGTAATAAGCTTACTCACCACTGCTCCTGAGACCAGTATGTACAGATCTGTTGGAGCCTCATTTTGTAAAATCACGTCTTCCTCTGCTGGGAAATACTCGGCTTCCATTTCAGTAACCTTTAGACAGAGATTACACCATGTTACTATCAAGGAGTATATTAATTTCCCCCCGGAAAGAGTATATTTATTATAGTGACATACTATAGCCATTGATACTTAAGAATAACTCTACTTATTGACTCTCTTATCTTGTTTTTCCCTTCATTTTTGTTTGTTTACTTTTTGTTGTGTTTGCGATAGAACCTCATGGATTTGCTCTTTGGCTCTTTGCTCTAATCTTTCTATTAATGAATCAGTGAGTTCTTATATTGCGAACAGATGTGTGATAATAAAGATAAATGAGAGAGAAAAAGGGTATACCAATTGGAATAGGTAGTCAAGAGAAACCCCTTGGAAAAGTCGGGCATTTTGAACGATTGGAAAGAAGAGATAATGTGAAATGCTTGATCGTATGGCTTTTGGCAGATTATTCAAGGTCTCTTGCTGTTTTAACCCTTCTGTTCTGAACTTGAGACAAATGTGAGACAAAAGTTGATTCTGAATACAAGAGGGCAACTGATTCCGTTTTGCAAATTCTGAAGCAGTTCTAACGGTATCCCTCTGCAAACACGAAACACAAGTGTCGCTCAAAATTAGCACTTATAAGCTCGAGTGAACATCATTTTTACGTATTATACAGACAGTGAAGGAGGAGATAGAGAACAAAAATAAAAATATTTAAGTTACTGATGGGAAAATTGTAACGTTATTTTTTCCAATATTTAACAGGAAGATTTTGATGCTTGAAATAGTTTCTTTAAAAAATGCTTCTTATAACTATTAAAATGACGTATAAAGCTCAAATTATGTACTGGTTCTCTTGAATTTATTTATATTAAAAAAATGATTTTTAACAACAAAAAAAAAGGAACTGTATGTCTATAATTATATCCTGCTAATGTATAGGAGTTGGTTGGCTCAAAATATTTGAACTTTCCTCCTTTATAAAATGTGCCAAAGTGTATTGATATTGGATTCCTTACTAAAGAATTAGTTCTCTATTTTAACTACGGACTTCACTTGATTCTTGTCTTGCACTTGGAGTTCATTTCTGCTCCATCTTAAATCTACTTGATGAGTGAAACATCTCATATATATATATATATATATATATATATATATATATATATATATATATATATATATATATATATATATTATTTTGTAAACTGGTTAAGAACTGTTGGAAATAGGGGATAAATGTGCAAGGAGGACATACAAAATCTTTGGTGTGGCTGGTCCAATGAACAACAAGATTCGTCATATTCCCTATCAGGTACGATGTCAATCCCAAATTGAATAGCATGTAGAAGATATCAAACAGCATCTCTCTTGTGTTCGCAGCATGCAAGTCACCATAACCAGTTGTAGTTAGTGTTACGATAGACCAATACATTGAAGTAATGTATCTATCCCATAGACTTTCCTCCTTGAAATTTTTGTAGACTGAACCAATCCAGGTACTTTCTGGATTGGGGTATCTATCTGCAATTATATAGTTAAAGCATCCAGCACAATGTACTGCAAACAAAGTCACCTGCATTCAAACAGAAAGAAAAATAATGCATATTCTCAACATCTCGTGTAACCAAGGTGTACTCGTTAAAAGGAATTAGTGAATATACTAGTGCTTACAGAGATGAGCTTTGTACATCGAGTCCAGAAATAGTTGAACCGGATGTCCTTCTCAAGTCTGAAGGAAAGCAAACCTGCTTAGTGAAAATTTTGGTTTTGCCAGCATAATTAATAACAATTTGCATAAAGAAAGACTAGTTTGAATTTGGTGATTGACCTTGCAAACAGGGAACTGACTCGTCTGAGACGCCAGAGTCTGAGCATGTTCAAGACTTTAAAACCGAGTCCGCTGCTATGACCTGTTAGCAGGAGACTTAGAGTTTGTAATGGTGCGGTTGAGCAGACGTCAAAAATAAACCAGGTTGATATGTACCTGTTAACAGGTTAGCATTATAGAAAGAGTTAAATGATGACTCTGAAAGTGAAGTATCTCAGTGTAAGTGGAAAATCTGATCAAATGCTTCATATTGACCTTAGTGATATCTTCTTGGGATCATCAACGAGAAAGTAAGATTGGCTATCAACATATGCCACAAAGAAGGTGAGGATGATATCGATAGCGAAGAAGCCATTGACAATGTGGTCAAAGATGAAAAGCGCGTCCTGCTTGTAAGTTAGAAATGCAAATTCAAATGGGCAGATCCAAGCTGAGTAAATGACTAGGATAATTAGAAACATCTCCCACGCCCTGAAATGAAGAAGATAGAATCAGAAACATTGGAGTTATGCGTAAAATTACCTTAGCGACTAGCAGGGTTTTATTTTCCACCTATAACTGGGATTGAATGGGGAAATTATATATTTTCGAGGTATTGTTGCATGGTTTATATTGGCTCCGAGAGATGGGAGTAGATCACTAGAGAAGAAGCTACTCTGGGCACCTGTACTCATTTGGAAGCCGTCAATACAGAACCGTTGTAAGAAGTTTTTGGTGCTGGAAAATGACATTTTGTGGGGTTTGATTTTCTCAAGGTTACAGTAGAACCTGTTAATCTTCCATGGGTGGTAGGTCTCTTAGAAGAGTTTATATATAGCTAAGCTAGAGGCTGGTGGCACGTGTAAAGACTCATTTGCCTACTTTTCCTTTGGTATGCTTCTTTTAATATGCTTTAACATATTTGGAAAGATTATGCAACTAATACGACATTAAGGTTAGAAAATAGAAAGGAGGAGAGAAGGGAATTTTTTCTACGAAGGTAGAAATAGACAGAAAAATATTGGAGTGACAAAGCAACACAAAATAGTTGAAGGTGGTGGGCATTGAGTTGTCTGTAATGCTGTTGCCTGTTGCAGAGATGAGAGAGAGAAAGAGAATGGAAGATGGTCCTTGTGTGGGTGGTGGTGATAATGGTGGAAGCTCCATCATCAATAAATGTGGAGATGTGATGTACAGACAGGGAAGGGCTTTAGGACAGATTTGAATGAAAATACATTGGTGTTTTCATTTCAAAAATCTAGAAATGGACCAGGCAAACACAGGTAAGATCAAGGAGGGGGTTTGTTTCGTGAATGCCACGTGGACCAATTGGGGCTTGTTTTTGGAATGATTGGCGAAATGTAGGGGTTTCTCCTAACTACTCAATTTCAACTACCTCTCTTACTAAGGAGGTTGTTTGTTTATGCTAAGCAATCAGAACCATGTGTACGAAATGGATTCCCGCCATATATCCAACGGTCCCTCCCATCCTTCCCCTCTCTCCCTCTCTCTAGTGTATGCATTAACTCATTTTTTTAAGCAGATATTCTTGTTGATATTCACCGACCAGTTGATGATGACTTGGTCCATGATCCTGTCAATTTTCTTTTAATTAATTTCAGTCTGAAAATATTTTAGGAACATTTCATTTCTATGATGGCGTCTATAAAAGCCTTATCAAAATAGAATGGATAATGCAAATATTGTATACCTATGAACACACACACGAATATTACTTAATTGAAGATTTTCTACATCCATGGTTACAGGTGGGATTGTACAGGAGAAAAGTTCTAATTTTCTTCATATGGAGAGAAGCCCAGAAGGGGACCAAGCACATCTTTGAAGTGTTTATCCATAGGAGTCATAAATTCATGGTAAGGGCCACACATTTTGCTCATTTACAGGATTACAGCCTATTTTGATAGGAGACACATGACTATCGTATGCTCGCAACCACATATTAAATTTTTTTGACGTCAATTTACTGAGTTCTCTGCCTTGAATCATCCATGATGTCACTCACCTCATGTGTCCAACGGTATGAAGTGAACGTGGAGTATGGTCGGCCTCATGATATCATATGAAATAGCTATGTATGCATCATATTATGTCTGATTGGTAATATACATACTAAATGCCATTTATATCTTATGCTGCATTAGTGAGTTTCTATAAAATGTTTTATATTAATTATATTATTACTAAAATACATTATCAGGAAGATAAAATAATATTTGGCACGAGCATTGCATGTGAAAAAATGTCACCACTAGTCTCACACTCACTGGGAAGTTTTTGGAGTTGAATTTGGTTGATCCCACTCACAATCTCCCTGAGATATGGTAAAGAGTTGAATGGAATTTTATATACTACAAATAGATAGACTCCCAATAAGCAGCATCATACTCCTATAGCAACCGCACAGGAAAAGTGCTGATAAAGTGATCAAAAAGCTTATTAATTAATTGGTCTTCTGTGACTATTTAAGAATAATCAAGAAAGTCGATACAACTTGCTTTCATGTAGATCCTCAAATTTAGACCAATTGTACACCAACTTCTAAAGAAAAATAAAAATCTTAAATATATTTCTCTATTATTCCCCCCCCAAACCAAAAAAAAATGATGAACTTGCATTAAATTCTTATATATCTTGAATGAAGATCGAATATTAGGATGAAAAAAGAAGGAAGAATAACAATTTGGTTCTACTTCTCTAATCATTTGAAAATCATTAGCTATTACATCTTTTATTCCCTCCTAATTGATTATCAAAACTTGCTTTAGAAAAAGGAACACGTATATAGTCACGTACTATTCTTGCGAGTGGTTGCGACTCATTATGTATTATTAGCAATCTTAAATGTGCCACGACTGACACTACAATCAAATTTACTAATCATCACATATATCTGAAAATAGACAACAGCAAAACATAAAAGAAATAACTTCTGAGAGGGCGGATGGCTAGCCTAGGGGTGGGGATGCCCTGGTCCTGAAGAATGGTGGTCCTCCATGAAACTTCCCTAAATTTGTAAACCTTCTGTCCAATTTGTGGTCAAGTTCAGACCTCCTGTATATATAGTAAATGAAAGAATAATATTTATTCAATTTTAGGTCTTTACGAGTGCAGCCAGCTAGTAATCTTCAATTTGAATACTGGTTTTCTGGCACAATGAAGTCGTTTAATGCTATCAGACAATGAACCCAACTTGATGGATTAATAATGTGATTTTGGAAATGAATCAGCTCAGTTGTTGGCCTGCATTGCATTAATGGAAAAATGTTTGGTGCTGCTGCATGGTTCAGTCCTCCTATATAGTACCTGTCTAGATTTATAAGACAGGAATGACAGACATATCAACCGTATTAGTATCAATAAAAGCAGTAACTTTAAACCAGTCGTTTTAATTATTACTCCCTCCATTCCTAATTATTTAACGTCTTAGAGTTTTGCACAACTATTAACAACTATTAAAGAAGTTAATTACTCCTATAATTACTGCACTAAAATTGCTATATATTACCAAAAACACCACTTGCATAGAAAAATGAAAAGCTAAATTGTAGGGCCCTTTCATTGAATTGTGAAATTAATTCTCTCTCCAAAATCAATTAGGAACAAGAGATAGAAAGAGAATTTTTCAATAGGGATAAATTAAAAGAGATAAAAAAAAATAGCCTCTGAAAGATAAGAGAGGATTAAAAAAAGAATTAATATTTAGGGATAATTATGGAAACAGTATAACTAATGTCCTAAAAATTTAAAAACGTCAAATAATAAAAATAAAAATAACTCTCTAAAATGTCCTAAAATTAGGAACGGAGGGAGTAGGTTGTTTGGGTTACAAATTAATTGCCTAGCTCTATCATGAGCTTCAGCTACATTGTTCCCAGAAACTTCTAATAAACAAAGATTAGTTGCAGTGACAAAGCCCAAAATTATTGTTTAGTAGGATCAAATTTATTATTAAGCTATAAAAAAATTGGCGGGGGTTGGGAGTAGCACTCCTGTGCTAATTTTTTTTATATATTTTTGTATTTTTGAGTCACGCATGTATAAAATATATATTATATTATAATGTCAATATAATAACTAGTAACATATATATAGAAAATTGATAATTTTTATATGTAAAAATGATAGTTCCACAATTTCTCTCTCATGTAATAATAAATGAGCCTCACACTCATGTGATAGGGGAACTTATAAAACTATTATTTTTATTTTTGGAAATATCAATCCTCTCTATATATACACATCTAATTTACCCTTAATAAAAAATTTTAATCACAATTGTTTATAAATAAATGATTTATTAATTATTTTGAAAAATAAAAAAAATTAATTATTATTTAATTTAAAAATATTATAAAAATATATATATATATATATATATATAAAGGGATAGGAGTGATATGAAACTGAAATTTCATCGCTAATTATTTGCAGTAAAATTTCTACTTTATCAACGCGCAGTGCACATGGTTATTGGAGAGCGTGGGAATTATTGGGTGACCCTTGCTCCAGGCCTTGCGTACTTAAAATGTGGCCAATTTGCTCTAGGGCACACAGAGCATATGCCTTTCGACTTTTAAAGTGGGTCGCATTCATATATCACTCCAGTCCCCTGTCATCTCCATCCCTCTCTCATAGCTGGAATCTATTCACCCAGTAGAATCAGAGTAGTTTCTTAGGTGCTAATGATTAGGATGCCGAAGATTTGGAGAAGGGAAGATGAAATGAGAGCTTGTGAATTGACAGACCGTACTACAATATATCCCTAAATAAATAATGGATTTTTTTAAAATGTGCCTTAAGGATACATTTTAAGAGTTGAAAATAATACATAATAATATTTATTTATGTATTTGTACTGAATTTAATATATAAAAAAATAATATACTAATAGACCCCATGTATTGAATTCTGTGTAAATATATAAACAAATAAAATTTACCCTTATTTTCTACGCTTAGCTTAGGGCACATGCTAAGAGGACCCATAAATAATAGATAAATAAGTTGAGCCGAAAGGTCTTTGGCCCGAATGGTACTGTAATACCCGCTTTCTTTGTTATCCCACATTGTCCATTTTCAAAAATTCTTTTTATTCCTTAGACTATATATATGAGGTTACCTCATTTAGTTTTTAATCACTCAAATATTAAAATTTTACCTAATTTGAGAAAAAAAATTGTGTAAGGACCTTTTTAGTAAGGATTTTCTTAATTAAAATACTTTTTTCGGTGTTGAAGACGTGGACGGATTGTGAACCTCATAATTTCGGGTATGTCTCTTTTTCTTTCTTTGTGTAATTATTTAATTTTTTGTATTAGTTATAATTTTGTAGTTTTAATTTTTGTATGCTATTTAGTTTGTTAGTTAATATATTTTGGTATATCTTTGTTAGTAATTAGTATTTTGGAATATTAAATTAGTATTTTTGTAACTTTAAAGTTTTGACATATAATAATAATAATAATAATAATAATAATAATAACAACAACAACTACAACAATAATAATATAATTATAATAATAATGTTTGTTTGTAATAGAATTAAAAAATGAAAAGAATATTTTTGTAAAAATGTTTATATGTATTTCGGAAGGAACAAGAAAACTATAATTTATTAATATATACGTTGCCATGATCAGAATATTTATATATGTATAATTTTAGGTAAAATTTTGTTTATAATGGAAGTATTTCAGATTCGCCTAAGAGAAAGAAAATGTGTAAAACTTAATCAATTAATTATTTTATTATTTATTTGTTCCTTAATTAGTTCTGACGGAGGGAATTTAACGAGTCAGTTTTGCAATATAATTTCGGGTATTACATTGTTTATTCCAGATACGAATTTCGTACTCCTTCAGCGATATTTCTTTAATTTTAAATTTGTTCGTTTTGTCTCTCAATTAGAATTCAAATATTATTTCGATATATTATTCATAGTCAAATGCTTATAATAGAATTGTTTGGTTTTAGATATTCGAAAATTCATAACTTGTACTCTTTGGACTTAGAGAGCATGTCTAGTATTTATTCTGATTCTGTAGAAATGTACATACTAATATATTTTGAGGACTTTGTGTTGAGTCGTTTCGGTTTAGCATGTGCGTATTAGAACATCTTTTGTTTGTATTGTGTCATATATATTGTGACATGATATTTTTGTAAAATGTACCTTTTTTGTATATTGTTATTTTGTTCTGAGCTCGATATGAAATAACTCTAACCATTTGATTCAGCCTATTATGTTTTGCAGATTAGTTTAGTTCAGTTGGTTTTGTTATTCATTTTAGTTCTTATTTTATTGCACTCTATATCCGTACTAGGCATTTGGCTCATGCTGTGTTTTTTCTTTCGGCCAGGTAATCAGGGGGAGTAAGGGCAAGTGTGAAGAGAATTTTTTTTATGTAAATAGTTTAGATATTCTGTGTAGGATTTGACATTTTGGTTTCTAAGTATTGTAGTAATATTCAAACCGTATTTTAGCCAGTTGGCAATTATCTATTTAGACAATTCGGTTTCATATTTAAGTTTTAAATATCAGTTTGTTAGTTTTGTTGCGTTCTGTACGTAACCTTCCTTTCCACTACTTCGGAATGGGGGTGTGACAGGTACTTTTCAACCGATGGTATCCATGAGATTGTGGGATCAAACCATTATCAAGGTAGGTGAGGATCAAACCATTATCATGGTAGGTGAAGATTGAGAATGCTCAGTATCATATATCGCATACGTTGATAATACTACATATTTGGATGGAGCCTACAGTGTTTTGTGCATTTTTTTTCCCCAGATGATTTATATGACAATGAGAGCATGATTCATTAAAATAGTTTCACAGGCCAATTTTTATCTAAAGTTAATTCTCCTGAAAACTATTTAATTATACTTTTAAACTCAACAACTCATTTTTTAGAACACCACAAAGTCATTTTCTCGTTGGCATTATTATGCTTCAAATTTTCATTCATATTGCCATCTGATGAGGCATTTTCCATGGCCCACAAGTTTTTAGTGGTAGGCAAAGCCACTTATCCTTTCACTAAGAGATCAAAATGAACTGTTCTCTTATAGCTATCCCAATTAGTGTTAAAAAACAAAAAAAAAGATTTGATAACTCAAGATCTGTATTTGGCATGGTCCGCCTAAAGCATATTTTTGAAGGTGAAATGGCTTCATACCCAAGGGGGGAATATGTTCTATTGCAATTTAGAATAAATATATAAATATCTGTCGTATTGAAAAAGATGTAGCCACTAATTAGAGCTTTCCATTTCATATGATTCTCTCTTTCCTTTCTATTCTGAAAGAGAAATTCACACCTATTAGCTCTTTTTTGTGTGGAGACATTGTGTAAATTACGAGGTGATTACAATACATTACAAATCACGCACGCATACAAACAAGTGCATTATGGGAGGAGAGAAATGTGCAAGAATATTGTTGAGTAATAGGCAAAATTGTCTAGATAAAACATTGATTAATTGTATTATAGCCTATCAAATGCATGATAGGAAAGTTGATCACTACTCTCTGTCAAAATAAACTAGACATTTTTTGTATGGTTACTCACTTACTTGTCATTATTTCAGTTTGCAACTACTAACCCCCATTTAAAAAGGTATTGTAGTTGGATTATGAACTATATATATATATATATATATATATATATATATATATATATATATATATATATATAAGTAATGCATAAAGAGATCTTAAAATAAATTATTTTTTAAGAAAAAAAAACAATTTTTTTAACTAGATTTTGCATGGCCCTCTCCTTTTCTAACTTGTATAGTCGAGGGAGTTTAACTCAGATATGACAAAGAATTCATGGCATATGGGAATCCAAATCTCAAGCTAATGATGGAAGAAAGTTGAGTTGTCAATTATCTCATTGGAAAATGCCAAACATGGCCCGTTTTCTCTGGAGTGTACATATCCCCGGATACGTAATTACCAACAAGATTTCAAACGCTATTTGAATAATCAAATAATACTCTAGTTTCCAATAGTTATGAATGATAAAAATAAAATAAAATAGTGTATGATTAGGTTGGTGTTTGTCAACCCGTTTATTTATACATATAAAATTATTTTTATTTCTTTTAAAATTTTGTTTCAAAATAAATGAGTAAAATTACTTTTAAAAATATAAATACTAGTAATTGGTGCCTTGTTTCTTAAGAAAATTTTCTTTTTTCTAAAAAATATATAATTTTTTACAAGTTATTTTTATATTTTAGAACATAGAATATTATTTGAAAAGCTAGACCTTGAACTGATAGCCAAACATGTACTTAGCATAGACGTGGTTGAGGAATCATTTCTATATATTGTCTGGGATTTTATTTTTTTTGCAAATGGCTAAAATATAATATATTGCTAAAATATATTCCATAATCTATAAGATATAGATAATGGAATATGAGATTATAAAGCATATACTGCATAAATCACAAACATTAAACAATGCAAACTCACAATCTTCCTGAAAATATCAAGGAACAAAGAAGCAAAAATTGAAAAGCTGAGCTCCCCTGCTGCAGAAAAAAATCAGCCTCTATTAATGCTTCTCCTCTGCCGCATAATACCTCTATTTTGCTACTCTGCTACTGCTATAACTTATCAATAAGATCTGGTACTTCTTTAAACTTCCTCTACTGCTGCTACATGCAAGACTGGAACTAACCACCCTTCTTACATATTTTTGTAACCATAAACAGCACAAGATCTCAAAACCATCATAAGCTAAACTAGATTTACTCCACAGAAACCCATCCTTGGATCGATAAGCCATTTCAATCAATAGCTTTGAATAATAAAAAAATGCACTTCCTCCATTCTAATATATATGAGCAAAATGATGTGTAAAATAAAAAATAAAAAAATATTTATATTTATCTATTATTATATTATAAAGTGAGAGAAAAAAATAACCGCTTCGTAGAGTTAACAATTTTGTAAAAAAATAAGAATAATTCTAGACTTACCCACAAAAAATACCCGCTAGACTTGTTCGCAAAAAAGACGAAAGAGTATGGTCTCATTTTATTTGTATTTTGTAAATAAAGTGGGACCATATTTCTTTGTCTTATTTATGTGTAAGGCTTGTAGGTCAAAAACGAGGATAAGTGTAGAACCACTCAAAAAAATAATTCGTTTCTCCTTCTATCTTTTCTATCCTATTTAACATATCATTATTTTGTTATTCCTGGATGCTTTCTTTTTCCCACTTTTTTTTTTTTCCTTTTACTCTCTCGTTCTCTTCCACTCTTTTATTTTTTTACATTAAATCACACACATAGTGTGCGGGCGGCAGTTTTTTTTAAGAAAGAAATAACAATGTCGGAATCATTATATTACTAGTCACGAAATTATGTGTATTCTACAAATAATGGCATCTCAATGGCAAAAGAATATGAAGGAATCTTTATTTAATTATCGCAAAATGTGCTTTCATTTACTAGAGCAAATGGGCGGCTGACTTGTAGTAATCCTTTTTATTCTTCGAAAATTGAGAAAACGACTTGGTAATGATCAACAATCTGCCTTAATTCCTTGGAACGGTTTATGGTTCTCTAGCACATGATCATTTTATTGAATATAAGATCGTGACATTATTATTATTATTATTATTATTATTATTATTTAGTTTCTTAGAAATATTCCGTATGGATTCATCCATGCATTCCACTCCTGAAATAGACAAAAGTGTCTTCTGGTCCTTCTAATGAATCAGTAGTCAGTAGTCACCAATCATGCAGTATATGTGAGTTTATTTTAAAATGAATGTACTTGACTACTTGGCATTCGGTGGCACTAGTTCATTTGTTCATCATAAGTCTGTATATATAATATTTAAATATAAAATTAAATATTATATTTATTTTAATTATTAAAAAAATAATATATAATATAAATTTTAATATCATATTTTATTTTTTAATAAATATAATATTTAAATATTATGTATTTGTACTTATTTTTTACTCATTATCGAGCCAAATCTAACGTTTTCCCATTTTTATGTATCTGGAATTTTTAGTATCCAGCTAGAGACATTATGGGTTACTTCGTCTGTTCAATTTTATTTGTATTAATTATTTTTTTATGACCAAATTAGTTATATTTAAAATTAAAATTTATTCTTAAGTTTGTATATTATTATAAAAAGTGCATCGAATATACTATATATTAAACTCAACTTCTTTGATTTTAAATTTTTTAATACATTTATTTAATTATTAATCTCAAAATGGGTCAATTTAACCATAAAAAGTCAATTAAAACAAGTGAAGTTGAACAAAGAGTATTTATTATCCTTATTGTTTACTCACTTGTTTGATTTAAATAAATACATTTTTTTTAACTATTTCAAAACTAAAAGTACATTTTTTATTTTAAATTCTAAAATGATATGAAGTTTTTGACCATCATTATTAATGTTTTAGTTAAAACTGAGTATTATTATGCTGCAACTATTATATTTCTAATAAATTCTAAAATGATATAAAACACCAATGTGCTTCCTCCCAAACAAACAAACATTACAATGGATAAACAAAATGCATATGCCCTACAAATTTCCATTTGTGGGAGCTAAATAGATTTACGAAAATAAATGAAACCCCATATATATGCCATACAAATTTATGTCGTGTAGAACAGCAAAGGATACTTTTCCGGTTAGGCTCTCAACTTAAACGTGTGAAGAACTGGTGGTGGACCTACCCAGTTTCATCTGTGATGGATTTGGCTTTTCCTTCGTTGGGCTTTTACACGATATGGTATCATTTCAGTTCTCTCTCCTCTATTTTTAGATAGCTGACCTGCTTCCTTTCCGACTTATTGTTCTATATTCCTTCATATTTGTAATCTCAGCTATATATGTGTTTAAATGTGTTGTAAATACGACTTGTAATCCCAATGCATGCAATTAAAAATTGCAAGTATAGAAGAGTATTCAGAAATAAGTCTGGAGGAGAGCAGCTTTCTTATTTTCAATTTGCCAAAATTTGAATTTATTATTATTTTTATTTAATGTTTTGGAGGAAACTATTTTATTCGGTTAAACTTTAATTTTAGGGCCATAACAAAATTTAAGAGAAACTTACATTTGTCATGTAAGCTGTAATGTTCGCTTTCGATCCGCCAAACCTCAATTAATTTTTAAGTAAAACATTCTCTTTTTATAATATATATAAATATTTTGATTCTAATATAAAATTTTGATTCTTTTACTTAATTATATTTAAGTTTGCTAACATATTTTTAAAATTTATATCCCTTCTAATCATAAGTTTTAATTTTAAAATTTAAGATTGCCGTAACGATTACTTAAAATTATTAAGTATGAAAAGACAAACTTTAGTTATTGAAGAGTTCAAGTAATCAAAGGAGTCTCATTAATTATCAAAAAGGGTGAGTGTTATTTTATTTTATTTTAGTATTCACATTACATATGAGGGAGCTGGTACGTAGTTATGTACTAAATCTCTTAAAAAAACACTTTAATATTAATGGTATTCATGTTATTTATCATATATATATATATATATATATATATATATATATATAGCTAGTGTTTTAACAATTTACTACGTGTTAGATCTTTAATTCACCACTTTTTTATCTTCATATATGGCATAGAATTAAGTGCCCGAATTGCCGGAAAATTGCTCAACTTTATAACATCAGATAGAGGAGATTACATTCAACGATGGGCATGAACGTCCGTGTACGATGCAAGTTAAATCAAGGTTGGACTTGATTAGAAAGAGCACCATGTGATTGTCGTATTTGTGTGAAATTGATGAATAATTAAGCACATAACTCCACTTAAAATTGCCCACTAAAAATGGAAATGTGTAACAATTTCAACGCTTACCAAAAATGAAGTCTAGTGGAAAATTAACCAATCACAAGTTTGATAGCCCTGCCATGTGCGGGCTAGTCGTTTGATTCAAATCTATTGGAAAAGTCGTCTCACGCATGCTCCTGTAATTTTTTATGTCGAGATTTGTTAGATCTATGAATTAGGTTGTGTGCTCTTCTTCTCGTCGTTGGTCGTTATCTCACTTATTTTCGGATCTGTTCTTCCTTCTCTCTTTTCATTTTTTTTGTCTCTTTTTGTTTGCGTTTGGATCGAACAAACAAAAATGAGAGTATATCATATCTTATTTCACTGATTAATTTGAGAGAAAAAGCGTTCATAAGAAAGAATAAGAGTCGCAATATGATGTTACAAGAGAAAGAAACAAAGAGGTGTATTGTGATTTAGAAAAACAAAGAGTTGTTATACAAAAAACGAAGAGGTGAAACGTTAATTTCACAAAACGAACATCCACAATACCCACAATACGTAGCTAACTTATCTCAAACTCGGTATAATGAGTCATGACTAACTGAAATATACTTAATTATTAGTTAGGTTTATTCAAATAAATTTTAAATTAATTAAGAACTGATTGTCGATGTCTTTTAAATAGAGGTATTTATTATATTTTGCATTTGTTACACATACGACATAGTGATAATTTGTGCGTCACCTTTTCTTGAATGTTGCGGCAAACCCTAGGGTCTTATGAAATGTCATTCTTTAATCTCTTTGGACCATTTTGTAAAGGGAAGTGATATTTCACATGATTTTTTTGATATTTTCACAAGTAAATTATCGTTATGGATCTATAGTGAAAGTTAAAACCGTCGTTATAGACTTATAGCGGCATTTTTCATATGAAAATATTAAAAAACTCTGTGAAAATAGCAGTTTCCTTTTGTAAATTCACAAGAAGAAAAAATATTATAGTTTTTTTTTTATTCTTGTACAGAAGGACCTTGTTGAAGGATTACTTTTAATAACCCTTTTTTGACAAAAATATCAATGCCTACATAAAACACAATAAATAGCAATTAAGACATAATATTTTTAATAAATTTTCCTTAATAATGAATGAAAATTATAGTTAAATTTTAAGAAATCGTTGAATATTCTTCATGTCTCCGTTAATCTTTCTGCTTGACACCGGAACCCTAACCTCTCTTCATGTCCATTAAAGACGTATGCAAGACATCGAGTGTGACCTTCATTTTGCAAGAATAATCATGTACGACAAGTCAATCAAACTTGAGAATGGGGTCAACAGAAAATATACATGAAAAAAAGATCCACAACTATAGTTGACTGTAACTATTAGCAAATTCGTCAAATTAGTTGACAAGCAAGTTTAATTTTTATACAAACGAACAATTTGGAAGAGAACGAATGAAAAAATATTATCAACTAAACTATTTAACGAACTATTGGTTACAACTGACGTTTTTTATTTATTGACGATCGTATCAAAACATAATATTGATTAGCGTAACAAATGAAAGAGGGTACAGAGGGGGGGCATGCTTAGGGGTAGGCAAAATTTTTAATTTTTTTTTGATATATAGGATATATTGGACCGGTATGAATTAATCAGTTATCGGTTTGGTAAAAATCAGAACCAACCCGGTTAGTTCAGTATACCAGTTTAACCGATACTAATTTCGACACCGAATTTTATATAATTTCGATACCGATTCGATTCAATATCAATCTGATTCGGTTCAATTTTAATAGGTTGAACACCCCTACCCATGCTCATGCTTGATCTTGTCAATCATGCACTAGCTAGGGATCATCGATTGTGCAATTAATCGTACGTATTCCAATATATGTTTTCAAAACACACAAAGAATCAAAATGTTGTACTATAAAACTTTTGTGGCAAGTATATTGTACTTATTTCGTGTTATAGATTAATATATTTTCAAAGAGAAAATTATGACTGAGAATAATATATATATATATATATATATATATATATATATATATATGGTAATTGTTAATTGTCGCATTAATACTTAGGGAACCACGTGAAATTAACGAGAGTTGAAGTTGATATTCTTTATAGTGGATGTTAAATTTTCTTCCATTTGTACGTTGATGATAAGGATGATAACGATGATGGGTATATTTTTCAGAATATACAAAGAACTTCACTTCGTTGTTATCAGTCACCTTTATTAATTATATACCAAGTTTAATTAACACCACGAGAATTTTATACTATATAATATATGGAAAAGCGAGTTTGTGTACTAGACACATACAAAATTTAATGTAATTTTCTAAAGTTGTAACAATCAAGCAGATATATTATATATACTCTTAAAAAATGAGTATATATATATATATATATATATATATATATATATATATATATACACACACACAGAGAGAGAGAGACAAAATTAAAGTCATTTTGCTCATTTCTTTTCTAATCTATAAAACTTATCATTTTGTTCTTGAATTAAAAGAGGGAAGATGGGGGGAAGGGGGGTGGGGAAGAGATAGGGGAGTACTTGAGAATGGCCAACATGAGAAAATGATGATGAATTATTGTACGTAAAAAGATACTAATGCATGCGCACTTGAAATTTGCCAAACTGAACCACCAACGAAGACGAGTGGTAGTATCAGAAAGGCTGGCAGTCAGCTTATTTGGAGGGCTTGAAATGGAAGAAATGACCAATCCTTGTCAATTTTAATTTTATTTGGAGGACATGAAATGGAAGGACATTAGTCTCTTTCAAATCAAATTAATCCATCATCTTTTCAAAGCTTTCGCCATAAGTTATCAAGTGTTGGTCTTCCATTGGAGAACAATTAATATCATGATCCACGGGTACGCCTTCTTGAGTTATGTCGGACTTTGTTTCAACTTGGTGCTAAGTTTGTATGATCATCGAGAGATTTTTATTTTTTTAATATTGATTCCTTTTATTTCGAAAGATCCTTGTTTTATTTTGTGGAATATCATGTTTATTCCTAAATTTATAAGTATTGTGTTTAGTAATGACCGCTGAAATCATGTTAGAATTGTGACAATAAATTTAAGAACATATAATCCTTTTGTGTTACTCTTAAAAGAATTGGATTAGCATAATTTATTTAAATTTTAAAAATAATAAATTTTATAATTAGTAATATTTTTTAAATAGTTTATAATATATATATATATAATCTCCACTTATTTGATGTTATTAGTGAGAACAAAAGGAAATAGTAAACGAAAGCAAGCGAAACTTATTTCTTCTTACTTCATTGGGTTCAGCCCAAGTAATTGTATTACTACACGAGTCCGCCGAGGCGTCCAACTACAAAAAAAAGAGAAATAAGCAACGCCTTTGTTTCTTCATTTTCAACTTATAAGTTACTTTGACATAAGTTGATTTAATTTGTCTATTTGTTATTTAGAAAACCACCACTTGATGAATATTTCCATGGGATTCCAACATAACTTCATGAAAAGAAAGAGGCAAAGACTAGTTCGATTTGGTTGGAAGAATTCATTGTTCTCAAATTACAGGTCATGCTTAGAATCCAAGTTCAAAACAAAAGGATATATTATAGAATAAAAAAACTGCCACCAATCTACCCTCCAGCTTCAAATCCAGTAGCAGTTCATTATACAAAGCTTTATATCAACTATTTGTTCATAATTCTGCACCATTTCCATTAATAATTTCTGCAACACTGCAAGTTGTACCCAGACAAGTAATGAGAACCACAGTTCTTATAAACAATCAACAATGAATGTATCTGACCATGCATATCAAGAATAAAGAAGTACTTTTCGGAAAGCTTTACTTTGAAAAAATAGAGAAGTTACATCAGACTATCAGAGCAATAACTGAGATCAAGATTATTACCGCTGAACCAAATTTTAAGTGGACAACCGACTAACACTTTAAGCCTTGGCTTTTCCAGACTGTAGAGATTGGATTCTTTGCTGCAACTTGTACATCTGTAAAAATGACCCAAGTTAATCGAAAAGATGGAGCATATTATGATATCCCAACTGCATAAGCCAAAGAAATATAACCATGACCAATTTTTTTATTTTTTTCTTTTCTTGGCTGTTATAAACAATTAACTCTTCTTACTTAACATAAAACTATGTATGTCTTTAGGTATGTAAGCATGTATTTTATATATCATAATGTGTGTGTGTGTGTGTGATCATCAAGTCTTAGTAAAGTTTCTTTCCATAGAAATAACTGTACAAGGGGCCATTTGGGGGGCCAATCCATATTAAGCTAAGCTTAACATAAGACCCCCTTTTGCCACATGTTTGTCTCCCTTTCTTCCCCCAAAACCTCCCGGAGTGAGCAGAAGGCAGATAACCAGATAAAAGGCAAAGGTCAAAAATGTAAATAAATAAATATAAAAAAAATCCCATAAAAATCAACAAAAAATTCCTCGGCAATGAAATAAACACCACCACCAGACACTGAGACTCGTTATACTATCACCAAAGAATGTCAATAAATATTTTTTTCTAACAAGAAAAGAATGTGCATAAACCTTAACACATCAGTTTATCTTGATCTTTTGAAGAAAAAGTCAATCCAATTTCATAATAAGAAGGTACAATTATCTAGTGAAAACTACAAAATGATGCATAGGTGAAAAAATAATAACCAAATGTATATTGCAATAATTAGCATACATCTTTTTCTGGAGCTTTCATATTTTGGAGTGAGTAGAAAATTTCATATCACAAATTCATGTTTATGTCAAATTTTATAGACAATGAAAATTAGGGACTACAAAGATATGGGAGCTTTTTGTGGCTTCCATTAAACCTTTTCATGTTATTTGATCCTATGTTCAAAAGATATATCATTCCGCATGGAGGCCATTATCCTTTCCCCCAAACCGTATTTAAGAAAACCGGGGGGCATACACACATGGAACCTCATCTTTAAATTTTGAAAAGATTAAATAAGTAGACACCTAGCATGAATTCTGAACTATAGATGAGCTTAAATTTATATGCTGAACAGGAGAAGATGATTTATGCATCCAAACACCAAGAAAATAGAATTGACTATACTCGTAATAGTCCCATACCAGCAAGAAGTAATTATGCACTCCTAGTTTAAACTTGTTCTCGTCAAAGCTCCGTGACTTAAGTTCTCAACAAACCAAGGGTAGGGAGAGTTTTTTTGATGACCATAAGATCTCAAAAAACAATGTCCCCAGCTCCCCACCCCACCACACCAAAAAAAAATCCTTACTTACCAAGGGAAAAATGTTCTTTCAACATGTAGCTTAAAGGTAGTTGGTGGAATGTTTATGATCTTCTCTGTCATGAAGAAGGAGAAGGCACCCACCAAACCTCTCAATCTTGGACACCTATTTTTGTTTGTTTTTTTTGACCTTTTCCTTATTCCTTCTCAAAAAAATAAAAATATAACACTCAGCAAACTGTCAAGACCATCAACATTAACAAATCATCAGCTTTTAGCTTGAACGATCTGCTGCCGCTTAAAAAGGGGGGCACCAAGGAAAGAATATGTAATAAACTCAATTTCCTGTAAATACCATTTGTTTAGTATGCTCTAGGTGTACTTTTAAAGCTTTAGATCAAAGCACCACCCCTTTAACAGGGAAAAAAACACAGAAATAACAAAAGTCCTTATTCTATGAAATATTAATTCCCAGAAGATTTATGTAGCTCGAAATGAATGACACCACAACTCTTTTGACATGAAAATAAAAAAGGAAATGCATTATGAGAGATGCAAGGGAAATTATGTAAAGATATGATGAAAAAAAAAAATACATACCGATTCTTTCTTGCTATTTTGCTTTTCCTCCAAATCTTGAAGTGTTGCATCCAAACGCTTCCTATTGCGCAAAAGGTACATTACACAATCAAAATCAAGCAAAACAACGATAATAAGTATACAACAAGGCAAATCAAACAAGCCACACAATCCAAATTACAAACACAAAGTGATGCATGAATCCAAGTAGCAAACACAAATAAAACAAGCCTTGCTGTATAATGCGAGAACCAAACAAAAAAAATGTTGCTTTCACTCACCGAGCCAGTGTTATGGAGCTACTACAATGATAAGACCCAAACCAAATGCCACCTCAATCTAATAGCTTTTCTAATAGGTCATTATGTAAAAGGAATATTTTTTGCATTTGGTTCGCCCATTACAACATATTATACCATAACAACTGCATTCCTAAATATCAATTTGAGTCAATTTCAACAAAGTGAACAAAAGTCGATAAAGTAACAATTACACCTTTTCATTTTGAATTTGCATAACGCATTCCATTGCAACCCCACTTTCGGTAAAACAAACACAATTTAACATGTAATGCTGTGACTTGTTGATTGCTACAAAATATCAAGTAGGAAATGGAGAAATTGTAATTATCCTCTACCATTATATTATGTTTCATTACCATACAAAGGGGTCGGTGCATTATGCCAAAACCTATTTTATGATTCAAACCGTACCGAAGAGCTGTCACCTCATGGAACTTCTAAAAGGATTCGGTAAATAAAGTAAACAATCAAAGTTTATAATACCAAGACTGTAAAGCAATGAAAACTTTGAATATCATGCATGGATTAACTAAAGAAAAGGTTAAACAATTATACATGATTGTATATATTACCAAAAATATTTCCTCTCCAAATAAGTAGCAAAAAGGCAACGCACTCAATAAAAACCAATATGCAACCACCTAGTTATCATACAAACTGCCAGAGCTAAGCAAAACAAAGTGAGTATATATACATAAACATACAATTCGGCAGAAATGTAATCAATACGCTTGCGAACATTCGCATTTGCCTCTGCCAAGTCCTGCTTCACAAGAACTGGCCCAATCAATTTGTACACATTTGCATCCTCCTTCAACAGATCCAACTCCTTCAAACATATACACATCCATTTCTCAGAATTTAAAACAAATAACATAATATATATATATAATTGAAATTGAGAGAGACCTTGAGGACGAGCTCGTTTTCACCGAGCTGGATGGTGTACTTTTTTCTGACTTGGTGGTTCTTTGCAATGTCTGATGAAATTAATAGTATATTAGGGCTTGTAGTTACAAGTAAAGATGCAGCAATTAAATGAACAAATAAGTTGGGATTGTATTAGGGTTAGGGTTAATTGGAGGAAGAGGTAAAGATGTGAAAAGGGGGGGATAGGAGGAGAGAAAAGATGACCTTTTTGGAGTTTGCTGAGATCGTTAGCTTTGTTCTCTAATTCTCGCTGTTGCTCCTTTAGTGCGCTCGATGAAGCCATTGCTACTGCTGTTGCGAATCTGTCTGTTTCTCTTTCACTTGCTCACCTTGAAGCCCAACTTTGCGTTGGTGGGCGTCAGCGCATTTTAGCAAAACCCAAACATTGCTGCAAAATCCCCACACAAAAAAAAGTAATAATAGTACTACTCCCTCAGTACCAAATTAAACGTCTAATTTTAACATTTTTTTAGCCAAGTTAATTTTCTTTTAAATTATAATTATATATATATATATAAATATATTTATATTTATATAATTATAAAAATTAAATTTAATAATAAATTATATATAATTGTTATTAATACATTTTGACTCCTTTGTTTTAAAAATTTGTGATTCATTCTCTTTTTTGCCATTTTTATTTTTTAAAGCATAAATTCACATGAAATTTCTAATATTACATGTAAATTGACTATTATTATACTATCATTATTATATTTTTGAAAAAAAAAAGAAATATGTTGGTAAAATTAAAAACTTCTTATTAGGATTTCTGAAATAAATAGATAATAAAAACTTCTTATTTAATTCGTCCATTCTGATTTAATTGTCCTCCTTCTAGACCTCCTAAATGTCTATGTTGAATTACTTAGAAGTCCAAAGTAGACAAAGGAGTGAAAGGATACAGAGTCAACATTTTGGTTTAACCAAGGGAAGCTAGAAGTAATAGACCCTCCATCATTAAAATTGTACTCCTTTTCTAGACCCGGCAAACGAATCGGTTCAAATGAGCTTGATCAGATATG
This sequence comes from Hedera helix, assembly GCA_947179155.2. Lineage (NCBI taxonomy): Eukaryota > Viridiplantae > Streptophyta > Magnoliopsida > Apiales > Araliaceae > Hedera > Hedera helix. The sequence continues at coordinate 39,389,844 of OX359273.1, forward strand.
GGTCGGTCCTAAACGGTTCAAATTTTTTTCATCGTTTTAAAATTAAAAATTAATATGAATTATAAAATTTTAAAATAAAATAAAATTTATAACTAATAACTTTTATTATATATTATATAATTATAATAATTATATTAACTAAAATTAAACGAACTCATACCAATATAAAATTTAATATGTGATTGTTTGATTTTAAAAATCAAATTATATTTTTTATTTTAAAAATAAAAATAATATTATTTATTTATTGGATTATTAATGATTGTATACAAAACAATGAGTTTTTCAAATGCATCTGATTGATTTCCATTATTATTTTTAGAAGAAATCCGAAGCAAATGATTATTATCAATTGGGTTGCCTCTCACTTTTGCTAAAAGCTCATAAATAAAATCTGAAATTCATCAAACAGAATAAATAAAGCATCGATTGAACCCTGGAAAAGGAGTCACTTTTGTCACGCTATATGAGTGAACCTAAGCCGTCCGTACGGCCCACCATTGGGCCCCGTATTGCCGGTTGCATCCAGCTATACCAATGTCCGTCCAATAATCAAATTGCTTTGAATATGACATTAATATGCTACTCTTGTTTCAATTTTAGACAAGGTACTAAAAAATTCACAAGTTGAGCTCTAGGAATTTTAAATCTACTTTTAATATTAGTAGTACGTGGCATGCTAGAGTTTTTGTTAAATTATACTCTTTGCTCAATATTTATGGTGTAGTAACGTGCATGTTAATTGCTACCCCATAATACATTAAAAATACACTTCTCACCTCAAATTTTATAGACATATTGAGATTTGTACTCAAAAAATTTAAATGTGTTCACTTGCACGATAATATATAATTTACCCTCTGAACTCTCGATCAATCAAAAATAATTAAAAGTTCTGATTATTTTATTTTTTAAGCGATAAAATAGGTAAATTATTAACAAAAATATTATAATAACATTAAAATTAAAAATTAAAAATTAATTAAACCCAAAACAAAAAACTTCACTTTTATTGTTTCATTGTCAATTAAAAAGCTTTCTACCCTACTCGATTTTAACCATCAACCAAAATTTAACCCATATTAGACCCAGATTCGATTAAAAAAAAAAATCACCCGATTAACTGGGAACATCAACAAAATCTAACTTTGGTGCAAATTTTAAGTTTGAAGTTATTGATGTGAAAAAGAAGAAGAAGATGAAGAAGAAGAGGAGGAGTGATTTGATGTGAATTTTATTGGGTTTAGGATTAAAAATGGAGTTATAGTTAGAGATTATAATAAAATGGATGACATGGAGTTCAATTTCTTTCTCTTCGTTTTTCTCTATATCGTAGGGGTGAAAGTGTGAGTGAGATGGATTTTTTTCCCCATCTCTAATCTAATATAATCTCTAGAGTTTCTTAATTATTATAAATAAACTTGAACTCTTAGTCATTTTTGATCTATTAAGAGTTCAGAGTATGCCTTTCATTACGTTAATTAAACATTATATGTGAACATATTTAAAAGTTTGAGACGCAAACCTCAATATACCTAAAAAAAAAATTGATGCAAACTGTATTTTAATCTTAAAAAAATTCATACTCATCATACATTTTGTGGATTAGAAAAGATAATGAGCTTGATATGGTCCATAATAGACTTCTTCATACCAGCTCTTTCTCCATCATCAAGCAACAAGTTAGAATCCGATACTTGTTTTTCTATCTTGGTTTTATTGTAGTTAAGTTCAAACTTTCCTTTTTGATTATGCTCCTTTAAGACAACAAATTAGTATGGTTTCTTTAAATAAAGTTTGCTAATCATTTCTATTAATAATTAGTAGGACACTTAAAGGCAAATACATAATATACTCTCTCATGCACAAAAAGAGTTTCAACTTAAGACTTTTTAAAGCCTATTCACAAAATAATAATAAAAATAATTAATTCACTTAAATTCTGAAAATAACAAATTTTATAGATGAAAACATATTCTTAAATTGTTTATAATAATTGTGATTTTATTAACCAAAAAAAAAATGTCAATGAACTACCATTTTGGGAAGGATAAAGTGTCATTTTGTAGGATTATTATCAAAGTTTTGAAATATTTTTTATTTATTTTTTGCTAAATTGAAATAATTTTTCATACAAAGCAAAAGAAGAGATCTAAAATGCAAAAGAAATTAGAAAAGTGAAATTGTTCTAAAATTCTAATTTACCCTTTTTAGTGTAAGGTAGAAATGTGGCAGTAAATCTTTTACCCGCCTGTGGATGCTGGATGGAATCTACCGAACAAAAAAAAAGTAAAAAAAGAAAAGAACGAAAGTTATTGCATAAATAAGGTGAATTAATATTTTTATAAATAAAAATAATAATTTCAGAATATTTCTATTATATGAATAATAAATTGACCTCATATTTATGTGATTTTTTTTATGTGAAATTCTTAAATTTTACTCGCAAAAATATTAATTTTTTAAATAAATAATTAAAGTGTCAAGTGGTTTTCGTGAAAATACGACAGTGACCAAGAGTCTTTAGTTCAATAATATTTTAATTTTTTTGTTAAATAAGAGGTTATAGGTTCAAATTGTGAGTGTGTGCAAATATGTGTGTCAAATTAACAAAAAAAATAATAAAATACGGCGGTGGAGTTCTCAATACACGGAAAATGTGTCCTAAAATGGGTGTGAACTCAGCGGTGAGAAGACTGGGTTGAACTTTTCCTCTTTGTATTCCAATTGAACAACACTAAAGAAACCCCTTTTGGACTTGACCACAGTAATTTTTTTTCTTTAATTTAATGATCAGAGATACTTTGTTTCTTTATTTTATACTATGCTCAAAAAGAAGTGTTTTTTTAAATAGATAATGGTACAAATTGACATATATTTTTAAATATAACAATTTGATTTATTATTATACAATATTTTTAAAAATTTTAAATTTTATAAAAAAAATTCTAGTGTTGCGTTTGAATTGGAGGAATGAAATGAAATGATTTTAAAGTAGTTTAAGAGTATATTTAGTTGTTGATAGTGATGAGTGCTGTTATATAATGATAAAATTATCACATGCATTAATTTTATTAGAATGAATTTTATTCCACTTTCTTCACATGGAATAAAAATTTAAAAGAATGGAATGAATTTTTAATCTATTGAAATTATTTATTCTCTAAAATGATCATCAAATATACTATTTTTATTTTATTCATTCTTTTATTATATTTCCTCAATTCAAATATAGCATTGATGCTTGTTCGGCTAAGTTTATGAAGCCAAGTGTATTTGAAGTTTTAAAAATATTTAAAAATTTTATTTGTTTATAAATAATTTATTTAATTAACAAACGTTTAAAGTTTAAACTCATGTACCTACTTTCAATACGGTGATTAAACGCTCCTATTGCAAATATTATAAACCCCAATAATTAAACATGAAGATGAAATTAATAAAGTATTATTTGCTCTTTAATTTAAATATTAAAGCAATTCAACAAATATATATATATATAAACATTAATTATAAAAAAATAAAATTTTATATTAAAAATTATATTATATTTTATTTTTAATAATTAAAATAAGTATAATAATTAATTTTGTGGTGGGATGTTTTGTACGTAGAGACTTATCCCACCAGCAAACGGGGTCAGCTTGAGGCGAAAAAGACCTGGAATATTGTATAAAGTGACACACTTGCTTTGTCTCTGACTCTCTCTCACTCCAAGCTCCACTCTTTGTTTCGAGAGAGAAAAAGGAGATTATACTCTGTTTTTAGAGAGAGAAAAAGGAGATTATTTTGGCGATGAGGATGGTTTATAGCTCAACAAGGCGCAAATGGGTTGCAGTGTGTGTGCTTCTCATGGCTCAAATAACTGCTGCTCTAGTAGAAGATGGTACAATTTCTCTGTTTCTTTCTCTACCTCTTTTTATCATTTCTGATTTCTCATTTTCTCTATCAAACTCGTTCACCAGTTACAATAGATTAGCCTCATCTTATCTGGGTTTTGTTTGATGGGTGTTCTTCATATTTGAGATCTGACCAGTATTACTGTAATTTTTCTTTTTCTGAGAATGTGGCTATGTGGGTTTATTTTACTCGATCAGTACGTATATTATGTTTATTTGCTCTTTCTTCTTGCAATTTCATTGAATGATAGTATTATACTATTATGTTTTAAAAAACCAATTTAGCCTTCATAGAACTTGAAAAGTTATACTCACTCTGTCCTAAAAAAGGGGCAGCACCATTTTGGCCCTGTTCGGCACCAACTTATAAGTTCGACAACCAACTTATAAGTTAATTTTGCTAAAAAAGGTGTTCGTTTCTGACTTATATGCGAACTTAAAAAATGACTTATAAGTCATTTTTTAAGTTTTGGTCAAACATATTGAAATGTTCATTTTACTCTCTTTTATTTTAACACGTTATTTTTAGTGAAAGTTATTTTAGTAATCTTTACATTTTATTTTATAAGTTATTGTTAACTGAACACATTCACAGCTACTACTTATAATTCTCGACTTATAAGTAAAAGTGATGCTGAACACTTTAACTTATAAATCTACTAAAATTTTAACTTTAAGTCAAAAAAAAAAAAAAAAAAAAAGTCACTCCCGAGCAGGCTTTATTTGTACATTATAAGGAAGTAGGACTCCTTTTTTTTTTGGATGGAGTATTTTATTGCTTAGAAGAGGCAAAATTTGTAGGTTCCTACTGTGAAGAGGAATAAGTTATGGGTAGCTCATAAAATGATATCATAAGAGCCAGTTTGGTTGTCCACTTGCCCCCAATTTAAATGGAAAATTTTATTTTCTACATTGTTTTTAAAATTTTAACATATGAACTTTTCATTCTGTATGAATCAACTCATTTAGAATAGTAAGAGAATACACCATTTTGTTCATAGTGGTCATCTTTAGATTTTCATGAAATGACATGATTCATCATTTCATCAAAATGAGTTTATTTGAAACTGGTATTAAAAATGGAAATGAGTTCATTTGTGATGTAGTTCTTATTGTAGTACTCTTTTATATTTAACTAAGGACTTTGATGATTATGGTCTTTAGGAGCATCTCTAGCAATAAATTCCTAGACTAAATATAGTCTTAGGATATAACTTTTTTCTCCTGCAGATAGACTAAATATAGTCTCAGACTATATTTGAAACCCCTAAAAGACTAAATCTAGGGATTAGATAGTCCGTGAATTATAAATTTAATTATATTTAAATGAGAGGGTAGAATGATGATAGGAGTTTTTTTGAATTTATTGATTATTTTAATTTTTTTATATTATAGTCCACGGGAGAGTCCATCTTCTGGAATAATTGAAGACTAAAGGACATTTGCTGATGTTATATGGACTAAATATAGTCCATGAAATAGTCCATCTGTTGGAGATGCTCTAAGGATTTAACAATGTAGACCCCTCAGCCCCAGGATCTCATTTATTGAGTGTTAAGTATACCTTCGGAGACCCCTTTCTTGCTTTACTTGGTCGGCAGTATACTTGATCTTTTTTTATTTTTGCCTGGACAATTTATTATTTTTTGTTTGTCCAAATAAATATATATAGACTAATTACAATTCGTACTTATTTAATTTTCTTGCCCCGATCCCATGTAGTGATAATACACGTATATAGAGAAAAAAGAGTATGCGTCTGAGACATGCACAAGTTTTTGTGTCCTATTACTCCCTTTTCCGCAACCCTAATGCTATGACATAGAGATTATATTAGTTTCCATGCTTACCAAACATCCTACCTAGTTCGACGCTTAAACTCCATTTTTTTTTTGGCAATATACACAACACAATAGTTAATATCCTTTCATTGGTGTCAAGTCTACCTGGTGAATAAGGCGAGTCTTGATTGGATCGAGGGGGTGAGGGTGATCAGATCAATTAGGCTAGTAGGCTACACCCCATTTCTTAAAATAATTTGTAGAAATTATCATTTTTGCCATATATTTCCTTGGTCATTGTTCCTCATGAGCTCAAGTGTAAACCTTAGTATATTGAATACTCTACCCATTTGACTCATTCTTATAGAATAAAAAAAATTATATTTGGTTGTTTTAGTAGAATGTAATGGACCATTCTCATCACTCCTAATTTTATAAATTTTATTCTTTAAGAGAGGGTATGGAATTACTCATTCCAGCTGGAATAAAATGAATCATTTCACTCTCTATTCCATTCCTTTCTCTATTTCATTTTTTCACCCATTTCATTACTTCAATTCAAACGTAACATTAAAACCTAACTTTTACTTGAAGCTAAGGGAGTCAAATTTGGTAGATGTAAGTCCTCTTGTCAGAATCTTTAAATATGATTTAAGGTGATATGACCCACATTTGTTGAACTACTTTGAGCCTTTGAAAATCAAGAAACAGATATACTATATATACCAGATCAAATGTAGTGATTATATTACCTGTAAAGCTAGTCTCTTTCATGGTGAATGTAACTTTGCTTGTTTCTTTGAAGGCCGTGAAAGTAAAGAGTTTATGTTAGCTTGTGAAGTTAAATTTTTTGTTGGATGTTCAGTCTTTTTCAGAAGATCAATCATGGGACTACAGACTACCCCAACTCTGATGTGGTTGTAATTGTCCAAAATCCATTGGCAGAGTATATATATATATACTTGCACTAAAATTAGGAAGATGATATTTCTAGCACAAATTTTAAATTTTATAGCACAAATAATGCAATATACAGTTATACTATGTTATTAAAGTTGTACATTATAGCGAACATATTAGGGGCTTAAAATCTACAAATGTGGCTTAAAAGATACACTTACGAGTTAAAAAAATTACATTTGAAATAAGCTCGTGTAGACGAACTAGATGTTTAAACTCTATACTAAGCCCCAAAACAAACATGTACCAGTGCAAATGTAGTAATCGAATAAACCCTTACGCTGTGAAACATTTTGTGATAACATGTGTAAAAACATATTTATAAGAGTTTAAGGAGTACCTACAGAAAATATACTGCCATGACCAGGAAAAACATGGTCCCAATTACAGTGACCCATATGCATCCTTTGAACCAGATAAAGTGGGACATGGACCACCATAGTGACATGTTACTGAACATTTTGTTGTGTTACTTGTGAAATGTGTGCAATGTTATCCAAACATGAAGCACCACCGGTAGGTGATTTTATCAAGTATAGTATTATATGTTAAACACCGAGTCAAAATGTTGGCCAAACTTTTTCTTGATAAGCGGGAAGGCGAAGAAGAGGGTCCCAAATGCCGGTTAACGCGGCTTCATTATTGCGCTATAAAGTTAGGATGGGACGATTGCTTTTTATTATTTTGTTCAGATCTTCGCTTTATATTAGACTACAAAAGCAATATATAAGGATAATTATATCTACATGAAAATTAAATACAAAATTAAACATAATATTAATTTTAGTTATTAAAAATATGTATAATATAAATTTTAATATAAATACATATTTTTTAATAATTAAGATTAATATAATATTTAATTTTTGTGTACTTAGATTTAATTTTCATGCCTGACCCCTATCCTCAACAGTTTCGTATATTATGTTTTACGATTGAATAACCATAAGTACATAAACACAAATTACAAAAAAATCAACAACAAAATTAATTTTGACTATTAAAAAGTGAATTTTATTTTGAAATTTGTGTCTTATTTTATTTTTTAATAGTTAAAATAAATATAATAGTTGATTTTGTGGTTAAATGTTATGTATATAAAATTATTCTTTACAATTCTTCTCTCATAGATTTTTTTATAAAAAGTATATCTAGGTGTATATCTTAAGACAGGCTTAAAGGTAAATATTATATTATTATTATTTTATCTTTGTGTTTATTTTTAAATGTGTATATAGATAGAATAAGTCTAAGAGGGTGTTTGGTAAAATTGAATGAAATAATTTTGAATTTTTAAGTGAATGAAACAGATTTTTAAATACTGAATGAAAAAAATTATTTGATAATTGACATGTTTGAAATATCTGAATAATTGTTTTTTATTATTTTATCTTTTTGAAAAAAATTAAAATTGTTGTAAATTTATTTAATGCTTTATCCGTCTTAGGATAAAAGTATTATTCTTGTATATATATGTATAAAGTTTATAAGTATTATAAACTACATACAATTTATTACTAATCTCATGTTTATTTTTTAAAAATTTAAATATATATGTTTAATTGTTAATTATAAAAATGGTCAATTTGATTATAAAAGTCAGTAGAGAATTTTTATCTTGGAACGAAGGGAGTATTATTTAATATAATAGTTAATATTGTAATTTTTTTATTAAATATAAAATATTTCATTCAGTTATTGGATTTAGGTATTCAATTAAAAAATTAGACTTAGTTATTCAGTTCAAAATTTTGATCGATTCAATTATTTAGAAGTTTTTTATTTAAAATAAACGGATTAATTAATGTAGCTAATTAGATGCATTAATTTGGAAATAAATAGATTTTAAATGTATAAATTTTGTGCACAAATTTTATTCAAATCATTTAAAAGTGTGGGGTCTAACACATTCTTGTAAGATTTTATTTTTAATGGTGCAAGTGAAGTTTGTGTTTTTTTTCTTGGATACTTCAAAATTGCAAAGGAAAAAGAATCAAAGCTACAGCTCCATCCGTTTTAAAGTTTCGTATATTTAGTATTTTTGTGTTAATTTAAAATATTTTTAAATTCAATTTAATTTTAAATAATATAATTATAAAATTATAAATAATCTATTAATTACAAGATTGACTCTTTATAAAAATTAAATAAATTATATTAATTTTTGTATTAAAAATATTTATATTAATTTTAAAAAGTGAAATTTGATCTGATATTTGAAATGAAGATAGTATAATGTATAAAAATCTATAGCTAAAAATTTCCCTCCCTAAGTCCCAAATATGCCCTTTCCTTTTCTTTGAAATAATTTTGGCCATGTTTGTAATCTTTAAAGGATAATATTGGTACTTTATCTAGAGTTTACACCGTTATTCATTTTGTTTAAGAATAAAACTATGTGGACAAATTATATATAAAAAATTATGCACAAAAACATAACTCATGTATTATCGTAAACGATGTGTCACACTCACATGCCATCTCCCTCCTCCGTCCTAACGTCAATCTGTTATAAGTAAATACTCGAGCCTTAATCACAGTTATACGAGTACTAAACTTCATAACCGTACGATCTTTACATTACAGGACTACTAATCAACGGTGATTTCGAGACTCCACCAACCGGAGGCTTCTCCGATGGCGGGGTAGCAGATGGTCCCACCGCAATCCCCAACTGGAGTCTAAACGGCACCGTTGAGCTCGTCGAGTTCGGGCAAAAACAAGGTGGGATGATCCTCATCGTACCAGAAGGTAAACACGCAGTCAGACTCGGCAACGACGCCGAAATTAGTCAAGAAGTCAAACTCGAAAAGGGCTCGCTTTATTCCATTACGTTCAGCGCGGCTCGGACTTGCGCTCAGCTAGAGCAACTCAACGTGTCAGTGCCGCCTGCGTCACAGACCATTGATTTGCAAACGGTGTACAGCGTGCAAGGCTCGGATACGTACGCGTGGGCGGTTCAGGTGGAGGAAGATATCGTGCGGCTGGTTTTTAGAAATCCCGGAATGGAGGATGATCCTACTTGTGGGCCCATTATTGATGATATTGCTATTAAGAAGCTCTTTGTTCCGGAAACACCCAAAGGTTGGATTTGTCATTTTACATTCTTTCTATTTCAGAACTTTTTCCTTTTGTGAAATCTAGTGAAAATAAAAAGAGAAAATATGATCCATCCATTTTGGACTTTTGAATTATTTCCACACAAAAAAATTGAAAGTCAATTTGAAAAATCATAAATTTATTTAAGTTTAGTGAATATTATAAACTATAAATTATAATTACTACTAATTGCAAAATTTGTCATTTTCATAACTTAAATAAATTAATTTTTATTATTTGCAAATTGACTTAAAATAAGAACATGATGACCATTTTTTATGAAGGAGTAGTAAAAAGCAGATAGAAAATAAACAGGAGAGAAATAGAAAAAAGCTTCTTCATGAATGCAAGTAAAATTATAGTATAAGAAAATCCCAAAAGAGTTAATTGAGTAGTAGTGATGGATGGTAATGAAATTATAATAGCAAACTTATTTCATCATTTGATACTACTATATATTGCTTAAGGGTGGGTGTGGCGTCTGGCTCGGATCGGAAATGTAGCCATTATTCCCCGCTTGAGAGGGGTAGGTTACCCAGGCTGCTTGCTTTCGGTTAAACAACCTTTCCCATTTGACTGAGTAGAAACAGCTGCTGCTTAAACATCTACTTGATTTGATACCTCTGTTTCACAAGCCGATTTCCCAGATGCCCTATTACTATTAGGTGAACCCTCATTTCCATCTCTCCAATCTACTACAGAACCTACTACAAAAGATACACCTTTTATGGAACAAGTTTTTATTTTATTTTTGCCTTGCAAATAGGACGGAGGGAGTGTAATATATTTTTCTTTTTTGAGTTCTAAAAATGCATGGTAATGTTGTAAAATTGTCTGCAATGTTTTAGCAATATCCCAGTGTCCACTGTATTTATGCTGTTGCTAACAAATCAAATTGTCTTGATCATATAATCTTTTTATGCTTATAAATTCCTACAACGTGCTTATGAATTTCTACAATTTATGCAGATAATGCAGTACTTAATGGCGATTTTGAAGAAGGACCATGGATGTTCAGAAATGCATCTCTAGGTGTCTTACTCCCGACCAACCTTGACGAAGAAACGTCCTCATTACCAGGTTGGATAGTCGAATCCAACAGAGCAGTCCGATACATAGACTCGAACCATTTCACTGTCCCAGAAGGGAAACGTGCCATCGAATTGCTTTCAGGTAAGGAAGGCATAATTTCCCAGATGGTCCAAACCAAGCCTAACAAGCCCTACAGGTTATCGTTTTCTTTAGGCCATGCTGGGGACAAATGCAAGGAGCCTCTAGCAGTTATGGCATTTGCCGGTGATCAAGCCCAGAATTTCCATTATACTCCCAATTCTAATACTACCTTCATGCCCGCTGATGTGAATTTCACAGCCAAGGCCGAGAGGACGCGTGTTGCCTTCTATAGCGTGTATTATAATATCCGGAGTGATGATATGACCTCTCTGTGTGGACCCGTGGTGGATGATGTGAGGGTGGCAATTTCAGGGTCAAGTAGAGTTGGAGTAGGAGGGTTGGTGTTAGTGTTAGGTTTCGGCTTGTGGTTGTTCTGTTTGAATTTGGCTTAGGTTAAAGGGTTGGTTTGGTTAGGTAATATGTTGTATGTCTTTGTGTATGGTTTTAGCATGAGAATGTTGGTAAAACCATATGTTCCATGTCTATGTTGTCTGATAGTTTTGGATTAAAACTATGGTACAAGAAATGAAAATGGTGGTGACTTCGAGTTACCTGCCGGTATTCAAACCTTATATTGGTATGATTAATTTAGCTCTAGAATATACTAAATTAAATTTGATTTGGAATCACAAAACTTCCCATATGGCTTTAAAACTTTACAATCTTTAAAATAAAATTTTTTAATTTTTTAAAAAAAATTATTATTTGTTTTTTATTTATTTAAAATATTAAAAATTACATCTATTATATATTTTATATAATATAAAAAATATAAACAATAAAATAAATAAATTATTTTTGGAACACTGTACGACCATCTCTATACATTTGGGGGGAGTACACGTTATTGCTTTCAATCTTATCCAACTATCCCTTCTTATATCATTAATTATTCTGGCATCGGTACTATCAGCGTAAACATTGTAATCGTCTGCAATTTCATACGCGCATTAAAGGCGCGTCAGACTTCCGCTGCAACTTTCTTCGCCTAAGATCTTCCGTCATTTTCGAAGCCAGGCAAACTTCATTTCCTTCTTCCCTCTCTTTCTCTCTCACACACAAACACACACAAATAAGTTTTAAAAAAATCAGAATATACCTCTACAGTACACTGCAGGAATATACCAACACAGTAATATACATAAATTTAATTTATATTGTAGTAGTAGTAATATACATTGCTTTGATTCAAAGAAATAGTTTTGAAATAAATCCGATTTATACAATTTGGTTTTAAAATTTGCAGTCATGCGATCGCAGTCTTCATCTGCAAATCTGTGCAATCTAGGGTTTATACGGAAACCGTATCAGCTGGTAGCAGTTTCACGATCGCACATTTCTTTCGGTTCTTCTTTTGTTCGTACTCGCTCTTATTTCAATCTCAAGGTGATACTCTTATTCTGATTCTATTACTGATTTCTTTGGTTAATATTATGATTACTGTGTAAATCTTTGTGTTATTTGATTTCAATGTATTTTATGTGCAGGTAAGGGAATCACGTTTACGAAGATATGGATGTTGCTCACGGTACAGGCTTGTTCATGTTACTGCTATGGACGAGGTACTATTTTTTTGTTTTTGTTTTTAAAGGCATAATACTATGAGTTGCTCTGGTATCTTTAAATACATGCTTGTATATAGATATTAAGTTCTTTTTTGGGTTCAATTTTGGGTATGAATGCGGAGCAAACTAATTTTGTGTCCTCTGAATTAATTTCACTTAACTTTGAAGTTAACTTTGAGTATTCTTTTTGCTTTCTGTTTAATTGGAATTAATACCAGGGACAACTGGTAATTTTAAATTCCACAAGGTAATGATGCTTATACCACAAAAAGGGATTTTACCCCAATTTGGTTGTCATCTTTTCAGCATTTGGCCATCAAATTATAAAATATGCAATCAACCCATTAAATTAGTTAAAATTTTAAAATTACACATTCTGTTGAATTAATTGGGTGTCTATTTGTTTATTACCTAGTGGCATTTTATAAAAAAATAATAAATTCAGAAAAATGACATGGAAAACAAAATAAGCAGCCATGTTACTTATTTTTATTTTTTACCTTTTCTTTCTCTCTCTTTTTTTCTTCATCTTCCTGGTTAGGTTCCTCTTTTGTTCATTATAGTTTCCTTAACAGAATTAGAGCACATGGGACCTACTTGTATTTGTGTGGAGCAATCAAGTGGAATGCCATCTGAAAGGTGCTCTACTTTGATATCAGGATGGATGAGCGCGATAGAGGGCGAAGGAGAGTAGAGGAGCGTGGAGGAGCGCAGCAAAGGGTGGAGAAGGATGGAGGAGGGTGGAGGAGCGCGGAGAAACACGGAGAAGCATGGAGGAGGTCAGAGGAGGGTGGAGGACATCGGAGGAGGGTGGTGTCACGGCCGCTGATGGGTATGCCCCAAATTGTTGGAGTAAATCATCTCAAATTAAAACCATAACTTTCCTCAAAATTGAATACAAGAATACGAAGATTATTGATATAGGTTTTTTGAAGGGTAAAAGATGGTGTGATGAATGAATTAGGGTTTAAACCCAAAAAGGAACCTACGAAGCAGAGAAAAGGATAAGCTAAGAAGAAAAAAAACCAAAGTTTATTTTTCTGTTTTAACTTTCCCTTGCCTGCCAAATCCATGTGGATTGGCCACCTCAATAAATTATCTTTTTCTCTTCTTTTTTTTCTACTGCCACGTATAATAATATGCATCTAAATTAACAGTTGTCCAATGAATTTAACACAATGTTGCAATAGTATCCTTTTAATTAATTCAGTTGGTTGACTGCATATTTTTATAATTTAGTGGCCAAATGCCGAAAAGTCGACAACCACAATAAGGTAATACCCCTTTTTGCCATGGCTATACTTATAAAATCAAAACTTATTTGTTGTAATTTTGTGATCAATTAAAAATGGTGTTTTAATTTATTAGTTATGTGGTTGATGATATGAATCTCTACATCCATGAAAAGTTCCTGATTGATTAGTTACAATATCCGAGCCGGTTTGTGAAATTTCATAAAATGAAATCATTGATGTTGGAGTCAGCATTGCACGTGTGAAGAAATTTTAATGTCCATTTTTCTTTTTCAATGTTTTGTAACCATCAAAGTGATTGAAGTTATACACTGCAGGATCCACATCTCTCCTTCGTATTTTGTTACTTGTTGATGTTTTAACAAACAAGCATTATGTTAATGGACTCATTATGCATAAGAAAATGCATTCATTCTGTGTCTTGTTTTATAGGATTCGGTGGCTAGTCTAGATGATTGGGTGGGCAGCGACGGGGCTGTTGGATACAGTTTTTTATCAAGTGAAGGTGAAGATAGTGATGGAGAAATTATACTAAATCCCATAACCGATATTGATTTGCCTACGGTTCAGGATAACTTTCGCTCAACTGATGATGCTTTAACGGTGACGGCCCATCGACTTGCATTGATGGGGAGAGCTCGAAAAAAGAGCTGGCAAGTACACTTCCTAAGTTATCAATTACCTACTCCATCTACTCCTGCATATCGTTTATGCTTTCAGAATTTTATTGTAGAAATATTTTTTTTAAAATTCTTTCTTTATTGTAAGTTTTAATCACTTGAGGTTTAAGTTTTGGGACTAACTGAAGGTGCAAAGGTTCAAAATTTGATTTAATGAATGAAAAAATGAGATAGGAAAAGCCATATGAAATTGGTTACACCATTGGCGGTGCAATAGATCTAGCTTCCTCATGATTTTCTGACTTCATACCTTCAAAGTAAAATGACTTTACCTACCGGTGCACTAGGCGCACAGGAGAAATCCATTCTTTGACCGTCTTAGATTAGCAAAGGAAAAAACTTAACCAAGGGTGCTAAGAGAGCAAATGTTAAGTGTTGTATAAGAACATAAAAGCCTTTGAAGAATTTAGTAATTGCGGAAAGTCCTTTAAATGTATTTGTAACATACTAACATGTATTTGTGATGAAGTAATGCATAAACCATAGTAATAAGAAGTTGAGTTACTTAAATGTTGCAGTATTATTGCTAGATCATAATTTGGGTTGAAGATCTTGTTCTTGAGTTTTGGCCTTTCATTGTTAGCTAGATGTTAGAACATTCATTTAGTGCCATTTTTTTAAATTTCTCTCGCAAATATTAGACCTGTTATAGTAAATATTGTAGTATGAGCTTGGACTTGAACATTTTCCTTTGTTCGTCATTAACTATTGATATCATTAAACATTCTTTATATAATAGCCTTATCATCGCATCAAAGGTGTTCAACAAGAAGCCTCTGAAATAAATGAAACTTAAATATCCTAAGTCAAACAGAAAATAGTTCATAGTCTAAAGCTCTTCAACCCAAAGGAGGTTCATAGTTTTCTTTTGAAAATTTATTTCCCCATGTTCCTATCTAGAATATACTTAACTCCCTCTGTTTGGAAAAGAGAGTCCTACACCTCACTTTATTTCAAATATTAAGATTCATCTAAAACAACAATGCTCAACAGAGAAAGTAGGGCTTTCATTTCCAGTTGAAGGGAATATATAAGTTTCTGCTATTCTGATATTGAGCAGATAGTTTCTGGAGGAACTTGTGAGAATTTACTTATATAATCAGATACACCCTGATTTCATTGACTCAACTCTCTTGGAATACTCATGTACAGGATCAAATATGGAATCTTCATCAATATGGGCTTGATGACTTTCTTGACTGTGCTTCTTTTGTTCGTGGATTTGTGTGCATGGCGAATTGTCAGACTTCCGTTAGGACCGTTTCACTTGATGCGTCCTTTTTCCACGTCTGCAATTTTAGTATCTTGTGCAGGCTATATTGGCGTCCCCTTACTTCGTAGATTAAAGATACGATCAATCATCAGGAAAGAAGGGCCTGCTAAGCACTCATCCAAGAAGGGAACCCCTACAATGGGTGGATTGTTTTTTGTACCAATAGGTGTAATCGTTGCGGAAGTCGTTGTTGGTTTTTCGTCTATTGAAGTTTCTGGAGCAGCCTGTGCAACTTTAGCATTTGCAGCAATTGGGCTACTTGATGACTTCTTAAGTCTTGTCAAGAAACAGAACAATGGTTTATCTGCTTGGATCAGAATTCTGTTGGAGGTAAATGATTTTTCTAGCTTGTTTAAATTGTTGAATATTGTTACTTTGCTCAATCATATTTGTTTCTAGAGGTAGCATTCTTAGTGTTTGCATTATGACTAAACTTAAGTTATGATTTTTTATAGGTAGCTGTCGGGGCATGGTTCTCATATTGGCTGCATACCACGGACATATCATCACCCTACAGCATGTATACCTTCTTGCACTAATCTGATCAACACTTGTCTGATGGTAACTCACATATCTATTCTCAGATGATAATCTTCAAGAGGATGACTGTGTATGCACTAATCTGACCAACACTTGTTTTGAGTTTTTGCTAGAATTTTCTTTTAGCTACTCTGTCACAAAGAAAATTCTCCTTGGATGAAATCCACCCACCCACCATACTCATGTTATAAATAAGGGAAAAGGCACCAACTCATAGAGTAAGAGAAAAATGATAACACATTTACCCTAGAAAATCTTACTAGCAATTGTTTCGTGATGTGAGAAGTTGATAGTAATTATTTGTCTGACATTTGAAATTAGGTTGAGAAAGCTTCTGTAGAAAGGGAAACGGTATACACTCGTAAAGTAAGAGAACAATAATAACACATTTACCCTAGATAATCTTAACAACAGTATTTCTTGTGTTATGATAAGTTGATGGTAATTATTAGTATACAACATTAGTAATTAGGAGGAGAAAGCTTGGGGGTGCAGTGGTAAAATACTCAGATCGCAAAGTGCGAAAATGTTGGTTTGAGTCTAGTGTCAGCCACTTTGTTCAAATAATGCCAAAGTTTAGGTTTATTGTCAATCTTCCTCTCTTAACGCTGCAAAAAATATGGTTGAATATAATTAAATTGGCCATTTCTAATTTCTTATCCCTTTTTCTTTCTCATTTTCATTATTTATCAATTAAAATAAGCGAGAGAGATTTTAGTGGCTGGTCAACAGACTGAACTATTATGGGAGAGTTGCTTGATCGGCTGGATGAAGGTTTCCTCCAATCATATCTCTTATTGCTTCAGTTCCTGTCATGTATTAACCAAGTTCATCATAGCTGAATAGGTTATTGGTCAAATATCAAGAGATGACACTACTGCATTTTGAGCACCCTGTCTAGTAATATTGTATGGTATGCCAATTGTTATGATCACAATGACCATGAAATTGCGGGGAGTTGAGTAATGTGGTTTTTATTAACTTAAAACCATGGTATCATTTGTGTTAATGTCTTGAAATTAATGCATAATTCACTCACATCATTGATTTAACTACTACTGTCTTCCATTAATGGCATATGAATTAATATTCAGTGTTACAAATAGTTGCCGTGATGACTGGATTTATGCTCATTGTTGTTATTGATTTCCTTAAAATGTTTTTCTTTGCAGGAAAATGGTGGTTCCTCTTCCTGTTCCGGTGGGCCTTGTATGCCTGGGAAATCTTTATCTATTTTTGGCTTCATTTTGTTTCGTTTCCATGGCAAATGGAATCAACTTAACAGATGGTCTTGATGGGCTGGCTGGAGGGACTGCTGCATTGGCCTTTATAGGAATGTCGATTGCAGTGCTTCCAATAAGTCCTGGTCAGTATGTATACATATTATGTATGATGCATGGCAATGTTGTTCTTATGATGCTAATTTTTTTAAGTACTGACAATTGCATAAAAGAATGTTATGGACATACATTCCTGAAGTTTGGTTGAGTGCTAACTCTTGCTATTCACCAGATCTTGCTGTATTTGGGGCATCGATGGCAGGAGCTTGTGTTGGATTTCTTTTGCACAACCGGTACAAGGCTTCTGTATTTATGGGTGATACGGGATCCTTGGCCTTAGGTGGTGCCCTAGCCGCAATGGCTGGGTGTACAGGAATGTTCTTTCCATTATTCATTTCTTCTGGAATCTTTGTCCTGGAAGCACTATCAGTAATAATGCAGGTATCAGTTGGTGGTTACTTGTCATATGCTTCCTCTTCCTTTACATTTCAGTTTTTACTTGCAATCAGTTGTTAGAATCAATAGGTCTTCAAATCGTTCATTTGAAAAAGTGTATCTGGAACCTAGCGAGGTCAACTATGCTAGATTCACCGATATCTTGACCAGCCAGTTCAGAGTTTATATAAGGGTTACTAGTTTTTTAGCAACCAATTTTTTCTTTTCAAATATTAAGGTTTGCGAAGAACAAACTTCGACCTAACATATTTCAATAATAAATTTAAATATGTTCTATGCAAGCCTTGATATTCTAATAAAAAAGTCAACAAAAAAGTACTTGCTCCATTCCAAAAAATATTATGAGCAGTTTTGACTTTTTAAAGTCAATTTGAGGAGGGAGGGAGGTGAAATGAAAGGGTAGGGGGGTGGAGGGGGTGTTAAAAAACAAGGGCTGTACTTAGAAGGGCCAAGAACGCTCAAGTGGTTTTTGAGATGGGAATTGAGGCACGTCATCTCACCTATAATCAAAAGTCCATATCTGAGTAAGTACTCAGTTTATGTGTGAATTAGAGCTACTTTGGCAAGCTCTTAACATAATGATTGCGAACGGTATTAGCTCAGTTAGGTCAATAATCATTCGTAGAGATGGTGTGCACTTGTTATACTATGATCCACACCTGAACCATTGCGTGCACTCCAGCTCGCTTATTAAAATACCTTGTTAGCATTCTGATGCTGGAACTGAGAATTGCTACTTGCTAGACTTTTTTTTGTTGTTGTCTAAAACCATTTTTTTGGCATAGGTATCTTTTTTCAAGACCACGAGATTTCTTCATGGAAGAGGACATCGATTGTTCCGAATGGCACCCCTCCATCATCATCTTGAATTATGTGGGCTGAAAGAACCAATCATTGTTGCAGGTGCATACATTATATCTTCCATGTTGATCTTATGCGCTGGATATGTTGGCCTTATTTCAGCTTAACTTGTGGTGGAAGCTTTACGACACAATCCTTACTCAATTCCCTTGGTAAACGTACTGGGATTCCACCTCAGCATTCCTAGTTTATTTAATTAAGTTATTTGTTATACAAGGATAATGTTTCTGCTCACAACATTTATATTTGTTATAGAAAATCTGAATGTTGAAGAATACATGTACATGACTATGTTCTCAATTTTGACTGTAATTTAATTCACTGTTGGGGACTTGCTGTTCCTGTTAGCCAGAAGTTGATAGTTTGGTTCTTTACTGATGAACTATGTCTCTCAAAGTTGGCAAGGCTTGTATGAGTTTGATAGAGGAGTAACATTATACATTTCTACAAGTTAGTTTTTTTAATGAAAGTTTTTCTTGAACAAGGTTTTTCACAAAATTTTAGCAAAGGGATTTGGCACATCGTGATCATGCATTGCACTAGGAACGTATGTTTGTTTGTTACATTGGGATTCGGTTAAAGTGAAATTGACACTAATTTTATCCTAATAAGTTTATAATATTTTTCATTATATTAGATATAAAAAAATGTATTATTAAAAAGTGTGACAACTTATTGACTCAATATAATAAAAAAATATTATGAACTTACGAAAATAAAGTTGGTGTGCTAACTTTTTTATTGGGGGAGCTAGTCTTTAATTTTATGGACTGTTTTTTAAAATTATTTTTAAGGTTATTTGATATTTCAAAAAGCAACTTATGATTGTATAGTCCGTCATAATAGCATTGGAAACAAAAAATTAAAGGCCTAAATATAAATTAGTACACTGAACTTTTAACGTTTTTTCACTTTGGGGATTGAACTCTCAATTTTTTCAATTGAGTGATTAAACTTTTAATTTTTTTCACTTTAGGGATTGACTTATCTGTTTTTTCAATTAGGAGATTGAACTTTTAATTTTTTCCACTTTGTGGATTGTCTTCTTAATTTTTTTTAATAATAATAATAATAATAATAATAATAGTAATAATAATAATAATAATAATAATAACAACAACGATAACAATATTAGTAATAGTAATAATAATAATAATAATAATAATAACAGTAATAATAATAATAATAATAATTGTTATTATTACTATTACTATTAATATTTTTATTATTATCATTATTAATATTATTATTAATATTATTATTGTTATTACTATTACTATTATTATTATTATTATTGTTATTATTGTTATTATTATTATTATTATTATTATTATTATTATTATTATTATACTTATTATTATTTTTATTATTGTTATAATTATTATTATAATTACTATTATTATTATTATTATTATTATTATTATTATTATAATTATTATTATTATTATTATTATTACTATTACTATTACTATTATTATTATTATTAACTTTTTTATTATTATTACTATTATTATAATAATAATAATTATTATTATTATTATTATTATTATTATTATTATTATTATTATTATTATTACTATTATTATTATTATTGTTATTACTATTATTATTATTATTATTATTACTACTATTATTGTTATTACTATTATTATTTTTATTATTATTATTATTATTACTATTACTATTATTATTATTATTATTATTATTATTATTATTATTATTGTTATTACTATTATTATTATTAAAAAAAATTGAGAAGACAATCCCCAAAGTAGAAAAAATTAAAAATTCAATCCCCTAATTAAAAAAACAGATAAGTCAGTCCTCAAAGTGGAAAAAATTAAAAGTTTAATCACTTAATTGAAAAAATTAAGAGTTCAATCCCCAAAGTGAAAAAACGTTAAAAGTTCAGGGTATTAATTTATATTTAGGCTAAAATTAAAATATATGAACTTGTCATCTTGAAACTAATTCAATGATTAAAAAAAAAAAAATTACTTATATGTACTTAGGTGCTGTTTGATAAAATTCTGTATTAAGATCTGAATAATTTAGACATCTGAATAATATAGAGCATCTGAATAGAATTGTATCTGAATGAAAAAATGTTGTTTGATAATCAATTTTTTCAGATGTCTGAATAACAGTATTTTACCATTTTAACCCTATGAACAGTTGAACATTATAATAATAATAATAATAATAATAATAATAATAATAATTATACTAATAATAATTATAATTATTAATAATAATTATAATAATAATAATAATAATATTAATTATAATAATTATTATTATTATAAAAATAATAATTATTATTATAAAAATAATAATTATTATTATTATTATAAAAATAATAATTATAATATTAATGATAGTGCTAATAATAATACTAATAATAATAATTATTATAATAAAAATTATGATAATAATAATTATAATAATAATAATAATCATAATCATAATTATTATAATAATAATAATTATTATTATAATATTAATATTAATAAAAATAATAATAATTATAATAATAATAATTATACTAATAATAATATTAATTATAATAATTATAATTATTATTAATAATAATTATTATTACTATAATTATTATTATTATTAATAATTATAATATTAATATTAATAAAAATAATTATTATTATAATAATAATTATACTAATAATAATTATAATTAATAATAATAATTATAGTAATAATAATATTAATTATAATAATAATAATTATTATAAAAATAATAATAATTATATTAAAAATAGTACTACTACTACTACTACTACTACTAATAATAATAATAATAATAATAATAATAATAATCATAATTATAATAATAATAATAATAATCATAATTATAATAATAATAATAATAATAATAATAATAATAATAATAATAATAATAATAATAATAATGATAATGCTAATAATAATACTACTAATAATAATTATTATTATTATAATATTAATAATAATAAAAATAATAATTATTACAATAATAATTATACTAATAATAATTATAATTAATAATAATAATTATAGTAATAATATTACAATAATAATTATACTAATAATAATTATAATTAATAATAATAATTATAGTAATAATAATATTAATTATAATAATAATTATTATTATTATTATAAAAATAATAATAATTATTATTATTATAAAAATAATAATAATTATATTAAAAATAGTACTAATAATAATAATAATAATTATTATTATTATTATTATAATTATAATAAAAATTATGATAATAATAATTATAATAATAATAATCATAATAATAATAATAGTAATTATTATTATTATAAAAATAATAATAATAATAATAATATTTATTATTATAATAATAATAATAATATTGAGTGTTGGATATAAAAGGAATTTGTTAATATTGAAGAGGATATTTTTGTCCAAGTTCATTAAGATGCTCCTCTTAATGGTTTAGATTTGATTTTGTATCTCAACCATTTAGAGGCATTCAGATGTAACAAAAAAAAAAACAAACAACTTTGTTCCTCTTAGCGATTAAGAGGTTGTCCATTAAGAGCCATTAAGACACAAACAAACAGCACCTTAATTCGTATAATTTTTTTTTTTTACAAGTACTATTTTTTTTAACAAATAGTATAAATGAGTTAAAATAGTCTAATATCATGTAAAATAATTATAAATAAATATAACCAACGAGTCACCACAATGACTCAAAGTCCAAATGCATTTTGAAATATATAAAATCAATTTTCATTATAACTCACTGGTTATAATTTTTTCGCATTGCCTAATAGTGTAAATTGTTTTTTAAAAATAATTTCAATAAAAAAAAAATTCTACAAACACGCGATCGTTTTTATAGTTTTCAATTTCATTTTCTTATTTTGAAATGGTGCCAAACACAATCAATAAACATCTAGGATTCAGTGGGCATTTTGGTTATTTAGGAAAACCAAGGGCCACTCTTACGAATAAACAATCTTATGCGTTCTCCTAAAACCCTAATCATCTAATCGTAAAATGCAGCAGGCGCAGTGCTCCGTCTCTCTCTCTTCGTAGGTTTTTGAGCTGATAAATCGAAGTGCCCCTAAACCTCACAAGTTATCTTGTCACTTGGAAGAATGGTAAGTGGTTTCTAAAACCCTAATTCCTTATTTATTTCTAGTTAGTACAATACTCACCCGTAATTTTGACAATCGTTAAGTCGATCTCTGTATTATTGTTTTCGATGTGTTAATTAGAGATGTAATGGAATAAACCTTCAGAAACGAAATGGTAATAAGCTAAGTTTAGCATGTTCATATGATATTTTTCTGATTTGTTTGGTGAAATGATCATTTTTAAGGTTTGGTTCTTTATTATTATTTTTTGCTGATTTTTATAATGGGTATTTATTTATGATCTTATTGATATAAATTGTTGGTTATGATTATATTTTATTCGGTATGATGGGTGGTTTGTTGGTATAGATTCCACCTTGCTCAACACTTGCACACACGCTCTATAAATACACAAACTCACATAAAATGGGTTGCCGTGAATTTAGCTGTAAATACATTTGCAATTTGTGAGCCCATAAATAAAATTAGGCTAGAACAAAAAATAATGAATAAAGAACAAACAGACAACAAATGAACGAACGAAGACAGGAAAAGACAAAAAAATATTAGGGTTTGGACTCCCTAAGGTTCGCCCCCTTGGAGTTGATCACTTAGGGCCCGTTTGATGTTTTGTCTCTCGAAATTCGTTCTGAATGAGTTTCAAACGATACAATGAATGAATAGTGAACCCGAAACTAAGTAAACTTGTGAAAAACTTAAAAGTGATCATTCTTAACTTCTATATGACAAAATGAAATTTTCATAGAAACAAGAATCAAGAGAAATTGACGAAAATCGAACAAGAAAACACGAAATGAATGAAACGCAACGGAAGAGGAGCGGGACCCCTAGGGTCGCCCCCTAGGGTGGGTCTTTGCCCGCTCCGTGATGCGTTTTTTCAAGTTTTTCTGACGGTAAAATTACTTTGTATGATTTTCTCAACTTAATAGTGAAAACCTTGAAGACACGATTCGAGAGGTGTTGTCACGAGTTCCAAAGCAAAAAACTCATGGGAACAACTCATGATAGGAATCAGTTGAGGGATTGGATTAGTGATTCGAAGAATTGGATGATTTGGGTATTATTCGGGTAACCATATGTATTTTATAAATTTTCCTGTCATTAAGGATATTTTTGAAATTTTCCCATCTGACATGTGTCTGACACATGATTTGGACCCTATAAATATCCCTTCACTTGACAAATGAAGGACTTTTGGAATTGGGATACTCTTTGTCATCTAAAAGCTCTCTCTATCTCCCTCTCTCAAAATAAAGAAGTTGGAAGAAATTAAGGAACTTGTGATTAACTTTGAATCGAGTGAACAAAAATGTTGGCGTTTTCTATCTTGAATTTACTCGAAACACTTGTCACGGCTCTCGGACACCAGCGATTACGCCGTGATTTCGAGAGTTCTGTCATATGTTACTCTAATAGCTGCTCACCGATTTTTCTCCTCTCTCCAATCTTTCTACCAATTCCATAATCTTTATTGATTTATCGTCTCCATCATTATTACGAACTCTAACCCTAGTAAGGTACGCAATTTCCGTGCCTACACAGTTTCTTATATAAATTGAGCTCACAACATTATCTGACATATTTGACTAATATACTTGTAGTGAATCATATAATTGACCAAACCCACTCTGTGGCCAAATTTACTGGAATTTAGGGACTACCAAACATTATATTCTTAGTCTGTTTTGTTTTCTTCAGCCTGTTGTATTCGGGATATAATTTGACGTGCATAAACCTTGTTATTTAATTATGTTATCAAGTCAGATAGTCTAGATAATTTGTAAGTTTGATGTATGTGAATCCCTTATAACTTGTGTAATTGAAGATTCTACAATAACACTTCATCTGAATGTAATGAACTAATTGTTTTTCTTAATTACTTTCTACTGGCCTTTTTGGAAATAACATGGTTTAGATTGATAAATGTTTGATCTTGTATGATTTGTGAGTGACGTTCAGTCGAGGAGAAAGACTAGGGAGCCTAAGGAAGAGACTGTGACACTTGGACCTGCTGTTAGGGAAGGAGAGAATGTTTTTGGTGTAGCCCACATTTTTGCATCATTCAATGACACTTTCATTGTAAGTAAAAATTGAAGCTTGTTTCAGGTCCAACTTGCATCTCCTGGATTCAGTATTTTTCAACTTCTTCTATTTTAATTGCAGCATGTGACTGATTTATCAGGGAGGGAAACCATGGTTCGTATTACTGGTAAGAGTTGTATTACTTTTTTCTTCTTAAAGTTCTATTGTTATGTGGCAAAATTTCTTATTGATCAGTGGCTTATAATACTACTTTAAAAGAATGCTTTATTTGTTGCTTACCACAAGAATATGTAACCCATCGATTAAATATCCACAAGCATGTTGCAAATTCATAACAGAAGAAAATATAAGCCTTGTGTTAGCTGGCATCACTAGCTGATGAATAAAATATATCACAGCTGAATACCTGTGAGGCCCTATCATGTTACAGCACTTGCACTGAGCATTTGACATCTCGGTCTATGAGTTCTCTATTTTAGAATGGCAAACTACTGTCATCACATTCAAAATAGAAAGTAATTATCAAATTTGTACCTCAAATTACCTAATTCCACAGGTGGTATGAAAGTGAAAGCCGACAGGGATGAGTCCTCACCATATGCGGCCATGCTTGCAGCACAGGATGTTTCACAAAGATGCAAGGTAGCTGTTATTTCCAATTACATTCAAATAGCTACCCTGTCCTTAATGACTGAAAATGGAATTAATTTGTCTTTATTATGTTGTCATAAATAATTTGGCTGATCATGTGTTCTTGCTGGCAGGAACTTGGCATTACTGCTCTTCATATTAAGCTCCGTGCAACAGGTGGGAACAAGACTAAGACTCCCGGCCCTGGTGCTCAATCTGCACTTCGTGCTCTTGCTCGTTCAGGAATGAAAATCGGTCGTATAGGTAAAGCACTTTTCCCATTCAGCTCGTTTACTCCTAGAGAATTATTAATTTGAACACAGAGTTAATATCGTGTGATTATTCTACCATATGCATAGAATATTGGTCTTCCTTTATATCTTGGCTGCTACAGTAATTTTACTAGTATATTAAAGCTTTATCCTTGCTAAATTATTCTGAAATAACAAATTCTCAGATGGTTTTGAATTGTTAGAAAGAGCTGGTGTAAATAACTGAAATCAGACAGTCAGGTTTTGGGTTTTGCAACACAACTATGTGGGTTTGTTTATAGCTATATAGATAGCAGTAGCACTATTTGATTCTGTCCCAAATTGAGCATCAAATTATATTATGTGGGTTTCTTTAGGGGAATGGGAAGGGAGTATTACATAAATCTCAACATCCTGATGGTATCATACAACTGAATCCTATTTTGGTAGTGTTTGCTGAATCTCTCTCTGTATAATATGGACAACATTATACAATTAGCTGCTTTGGTTTATCATTACACAATTTGGGGGTGTGAAGAATCCATTAAGTGCATCTTCTGATTGTGATTTTTCCATAAATTTATATATCGACTTTACTGTTGTATTTGACATGTTATTTGTCTTGTTTCAGAGGATGCGACTCCAATTCCTACTGATAGCACTCGTAGAAAGGGTGGTAGAAGAGGAAGGAGGCTGTAAGGTTGCGTTTCATCTGCACAGGGAACTTACTTTTGTTTTGCCAGTAATTCAAATGCTGAATGGGAATAGGATTATCCCACCAGGTCGAGCTAAAAGTACTTTTAGTTATTAAAACTCAAATGTAGTCTCTTGATATTGGGGCTTGGCCAAGATTATGAGTTTCTATAGTGGTTGGAATTGTTTAATTTGAATTTAGTTTCTAAATTTGAATGATATTTCTTCATGAATTAATGCTTTTCCCAATGATTCAGCTCTTCTATTTTTTTATTTTTTTTACTTTAATTGTTTTTGAGCAATAATGATTTTTTTGTGGGTTATTTACTTTTTTCAGCTCTTGGGGTAAAAGCCTAAAATAATGCCTTAGGCTAGATTGTTGCTAGATTATTTAAAAAGCAATGTCCTTGAAGATGAGCCTCTTTGGATGATTCACCCTTGATTTTGTTATTCAATTTATATTATGAGTATGTTTAGGATTGCTTAAAATGTGATTAGTGATTTTGATTACTGTTTTTATTTATAATTAATTATTAAAAAATAATTTGTGTGATGAATAAAAAACACTTAGGTTAGCAAGAAGTGAAAAATGTCTGGTATAAAAAAAATTCGTTAATCTCTTATTTCAAGTATAAATTATTAAAAAAAAATGTTTTGAGAAATAACAAAGGATAATGGATAAAATTATTAAAATAAATAGAGATAGATTAATAATATATTTGATTAAACATGATTATTAGATTTGATAAATAAATAAAATCAACATTCAAATATAATTATCAGGTAATTGAAATTTAATATATACTCCCAGCTAGATATTGATTCTATTTTATGGACTGAATGGATCTCAACACTCAACCTACCTAAACTTTATTTGGCCGGGGAATCGCACAATTACAAGAGAAATCGATCTCCAAGTGCGGCAAGGGTATATGTGAGCTGAACTCAGATACACGCGCGCAGGAGTCTTCTAATAATATAGACGGTATATATACACAACCAGCAAAGGATAAAGTAGCTAGCTAACAGTCAGTCAAACGGAGAGATGTAGCATACATAGTTTAATACGTACAATAAAGACTACCAAGCGGTTCATTAAGCAAGCAAAAGAACAGTACCATTCTTATTATCCCTCCCTATGAAGACCATGAAACTAGCTAGGCCGAAGCCTCCGCTTGAAGAAAAATCCGCAACTAATAGAAATTAGGATGCGAGCTAGTAATTCATCATTAAGTAGGCTGCTGCTGGCTTATGTTCAATTATTATTTTTTCTTTCAACTTGTCATTTTTGCATGTAGCCTGGAGGAAAGATAAATTAGAAAGGAAGGCGATTGATTGGCAGTCCCAACTATATATAATAGTACTAAAATTATAAGGCTAACAGAATGAATGACATCAGTAGAATCGATCTCCAACAATATCATAGTTCTTAGGTGCTTTCAAACTTCTCAGTGCATTCATGGAAAATTTGAAACCACACATGCAGCTAGAGATGAAATTACATATAATGGCGTCACTTTAAAACCCTTTGGATGGAGATGACATTCTTAGCTAGGAAATCAGGTTTCTTATCTATTTATTTTTTGTACATTACACCAAAAAAAAAAAAAAGTAGATGAAAAAGAAGTCGTTAATTGTACTAAAGAACTACTCAAGTCTGTTAATTTTTGCCTATTTTAATTTTTTTTTATATATTCTTGAGTTTTGAATTTCAATG
Source organism: Hedera helix (assembly GCA_947179155.2). Taxonomy (NCBI): domain Eukaryota; kingdom Viridiplantae; phylum Streptophyta; class Magnoliopsida; order Apiales; family Araliaceae; genus Hedera; species Hedera helix. Next base: position 39,418,135 of record OX359273.1, read on the forward strand.
TTGGCGCCAAACCTAACGATCGATGTTTCGTCGCTAGTGTATCAGCAACTGCCGTTGTCGTGGCTAATACAGTTGCTAAAAGTGTCAGATCATTAAAAAAGTCAGCAATCAATCTCGGTCGTTATTATGTTCAATCCTAATTTAGGCGTCGCCCCAGACGAAAACAGAAATGGTCGTTATTATGATTTTTTTGCCATTGATTTTACGCAACCGAAATGGCATAACTAATTTACTGAATTTTCATTTGCTATGTATTGGTTTGATGATATTTCTTCATGTATTACTTCTATTGATTAATATATTTTCAACCCTCCTGGTTATTCTAAAAAAAACATAATTAATCAATGAACATAATTGAGAATATAATATAATATTATTCAAAATAATACAACATAATATCATTCAAAAATATGCAAAATAATGTAATATCATTCAAATCAGTCACTCTGTGGTGGTGTTCGCACAATATTTGGGTTGAGATGTGCTAGCAATGGCGAAGTGATGAATGGGCGAGGAAATGTAGGACTATCGTCCGGAACAGATCCGCAAGTGTAGCTGAAGGGAAAAAAGTAAAGGGTACATACAAAGGCGATAGTATATCACAGGGGCAACATTTTGTTGATAGGGAGGTACGGAGTTCGTCAGATTTACTTTATTTATGTTTATGATAATTTTATTAGTATTCATTTGCATAATTAATATATTTATACACTTGTCATATTTGTAGTCAGCTAGCAGGTCCAGAGGCCAGACTATTAATTGGTTGGAGGTGTACGTGGCCACCCGTGATGGTTTACCTGATGCTCTGATACGGGTAATTAAGTTTTTATGTACGTTACATGTTTATACATTAATTTTGATGTTATATTTAACTATTCAATGTATTACTTTATTACAGAACACTTATAACCAATTAATGAATGAGCGGTATCCCCTTGGCAATCGTTGCCCGCCGATTGATCAAGAGTTGTGGAAAAGAGCGTTAGTTATTAAGAAGAGTTTTGTTAAAGGCCAATGACAGCAAAGATGGTTAAGTATTAGTGCCTCTTGTAGCTCAAGTAACCTGTCTATACAAACATCATACAATCCGACGAAACATAATTCTACAGACTGTGTTAGAGTCATATGTAGAGATCATGTCCTTATGCATTAACTGCAAGATCATTTGAAAGCGCTAAGTCCTGATTATTTAGCTGATGTAGTGGCGACAACAGCAAGTCAGCCAGACGAGGAGGATACTGAGCAGGACGAGGTAATCTTATTAATTAATACAATAAAATTTATCACTCAATAATACTATCTTGAACATGTTTCGCTTTTTTGTTACAGGAATGTAACAGTTAGCTTGATCGATGAAGCTTAATGAGCAACATATCGTTCTTGTGTTATTTTTTTCCTCACTTTATTTTGTACCACTTGTACGAACGGATTTTTATCTTATTGTATAGATGGATTGAATATTAGTTTTATGTTTATATGAAGCGTACGTTATTTAATTTGGTTTGAATTTGATATTTGGTTGAAGATCTAGATGAAATCATTTATATATCTGTTGTACTGTGTTGGGATGTAATTTACAGGTAAAATATTTTTTGGGAATTGAAAAAAAATAAATTACTGAGAATATCGGCGACCGATTCGGTCGCTATTATTATTATTATTATTATTATTATTATTATTATTATTATTAGGAATGGAATTAAATATGGTTACTGGTAGTCGGTTGTTAATAGTGGTCGCTAACACGTGGCACACGTCTGCCACAGGGCAGATGCACTGACTCATCTTAGCCACCGTGTCAGTCGCTAATTTCAGGTCGTTGAAATTCAGTCATTGATAGTCCTTTTAACGACCAACCTATATGCAACGGACATTAGCAATCAATTTCGATCGCTGATAGGCCTTTTTCTTGTAGTGAAAGAAACAAAATAGGAAAGCAGTGTGAGTTTAGCAATGCATCTCTATTTATAGACTTTCTTGGGTATGAGCCTCTTAGAATCATCATCATCCTCATCAACTCTTTAAAAGCTAAGAGTAGTTCCAACTTTCTATGTCTCTCTCTCTATATATATAGACTATATCTCAATATGGAGTGTACCCCTTTTCTCTTTGCCATTTTGGGCAAGGAGTAAGTAAACACTTGTTCTTTCAGTTAGATGAAAAAGAAGAATAAGTCTAAGTGCACAAACTCCATCCAAATCATCTAAAAGTATGGTTTGACACGAAAATTCATGTCAGACCCCACTTTTTAATAGTATAGATGAAATTTGTGTAAAAAATTTGTATTTGTAGACTTATCCGAAAAAGAAATACTCCTGATGGTCAAGTCTTTGTGTAATTTAGCACCACCATCCTAATCCTTACTACCCAACCTCACCTCTATCTTCTCTGACTTGGAATTTGAACTTACTAAGTTGAAATTGTTTGCTGAATATAGACTTAAAATGTTATACTACGGATATAAAATTCTTATTTTTTTGTTGTGTTTATTTTTATAGTCCACTCAATTTTGGCATTATAATATTCTTAGTCCGCTCCGATTGAAATTTTTAGCTCCGTCTCTGGTTGATTATGTAGTTCAGGAGCTTGCCAAACTCTGTAACAAGTAGTACCACAAGGGGAGCAAAAGGCCAGGGAGATGCCCGTTAGGTAGCAAGTATATATGGTAAATTTGGTTGTCTAGCCATATTCAATTTGGTAACAAGGGTTGTTCAATAAAATTTCAAAAATAAAAAATATGACATATGGAGGAAATTATAATATAATTAAACATTATGACTTAGAGTTGTAAAAGTTTGCATAAAATGTGATTAATCTGATTAACATTGTAATATTAATAATATATTTAATTATAAGATTATATTATCCTCTCAAAATTATACTTAAAAAGAGAAAAAAGAAAAACTGAACTAGATTTTTAATATGGGAAATAAACGAATCTAATACTCCATTTGTTCGCAGTACTAATGCAAAGTCATCCACACTATTTTGTTTGGGCCTTTTATATCTGAGCCCACTGCACATGCTAAAATGACAACATGTGATTAGTCTGGAACACCACGTGACAATGTTCCAGGAACACTGAATAATTTTTCAAAAGATAAAAGGGATGATTGTCAAGGGTTGGGCCCCACATGCAAGAATATTAGGGCATTGAAGAATTTGGGGATTTGTGAGTCATTGTGGGTGGGGTTTTGTAATTGAAAGCATCAACTTTGGAGTTCCAATAGTTGCCATGTCCATACAACTTGATCAGCCTTTGTATGGTAGGTTTGTGGAGGAGATCGGCGTGGGCATGGTGGTTATGAAAGATGAAAGTGGAGAGTTTAGAAGGGATGAGATAGCAAAGGCTGTAAAAGAGGTGGTGGTGGAGAAAAGTGGGGAATGTGAGAAGAAGAAGGCAAGGGAGTTGAGTGAGAGAATAAAAAAGAGAGGAGAGGTAGATATGGATTGTTTAGTTGAGGGGCTTGCCAAACTTTGCAACAAGTAATACGTACTACAATGGAGCATAAGGCAAGGGGAAAGTTGGTTGTCTACGTACCCCCCATATTTAATCTGATTAAGTTGTTTATATAGTAAATGAAAGTAAAATTACATATTTACATATTTTAATGAAAGTAAATAATAATAATAATAATAATAATATAGTTTAGTTTAGTTAAAAAAGCTGGACATGGAAAAACAATGTTCACCGCAAGAACATACATACAGGTTATTCTCGGGAAAGAAAGAATGGAACAAATATGATTTATACTCTATTAACTCTACAAGAAAATAGCCTACTAGAGACTAAATTCACCGGCGACCGCGCTAATGAGCTTAATAGCAACCGTTTTTAGAGTCCGTCAATGAAAGTAGTCGTTATTATTATTAACAACCGCAATTCGATTGATAATCGGTTGCTATTAAATTTTTTTAGCCTAAAATTTTGATAGCTGCATGTTTGCACGTAAAAAGAAAATGTTATAACCAAATTTTCATCTCAACTTTCAACTACTGCTGATAATCTGTGCAGGGCCGGTCCTAAGGATTTGGAGGCCTTGTGCGAGAAAAAAAATAGGGGTCATTTTCAAACGCAAAAAAAATTCGTCCTCTATAGAAGTCGAACTCGTGTCACATGCTTTGAACTTAAGAATTTTAGCCAGCGCCTCCAAGATAAAATTTGTTTATATTAGCCACATTTTTAATATTTATATAAAGTATACATATACAAACAAAAAAATTCCGGGGCCACCGAATTTGGGGGCCTTGTGCGGTCGCCCACCTCACACCCCCTCAGGGCCGGCCCTGAATCTGTGCTACCAAATATATCTACTCGTCTCGATATTTTACAAGAAAAAAAAGTCTTACTAATAAAATTTATAGTCAATTTGAAAAATACTCATATTTTAAATTGATATGAATTCTTTTTATTTTAATTTACAATTATAATTATAGTAAACTATATATTTAACGAGGTACTATGAATTCCAACATTTTTATTTTATTCATAACTTACATAAATAACAACAATTTTAACATAAAACTATTTTGATACAACTTAGGGACTATAATCGTGCATACAACGCAACATTACGTATTATCTGTTTTCTCTTCTTCTTTTTTTGTCGCTAAATAGGGAGTAATCTAATATTCCAAAATACACGTATTTTTCTTTGGGTCCAAAGGCCAAGATTATACACTTAGTTGGGCTTTGGCTGTTGGACAAAAATGGACTGGGTTATGATATCCAGCTCAAATGTCAACTGAACCCATTTAAGCTCCTAGCCCTAGACTTTCAACTCCGGCTCGTATATAACGAAAACAAAACCCTAACACCTACTTGAGTTACGCGTCGCTCACATTTGCACATACAAGCACGGTGAGAGAGACAAAGCTCATTGGCAATGGTGACTTACAAGGTAAGCTCATCTTCTTCGTGACTTAGGGTTTTAATGCTCTCAATCGAACCTCTATATAATCTAATTTGAACGGTTAAATTAGGGGTTTTTGATGAATGGCACTGAATTTATCTCTGTTATTTGGATTGTGTGTACCACTGTTAAAGTTGGGTTTTTGGATGGATGAAACATAATTTTTTCTCTGTTGTTTGGATTATGTACAGTTCCATCAGTTCCAGGTTGTTGGGAGAGCTCTTCCATCGGAGGCCGATGAGCATCCCAAGATCTATCGGATGAAACTGTGGGCTACCAATGAAGTCCGCGCCAAATCAAAGTTCTGGTACGTAAATTATTTTATGAATTAAGAAATAGGCTACATTTTTTGTTTATTCATATAAATTTTGCATATATATATATATATATATATATATATATAGAGAGAGAGAGAGAGAGAGAGAGAGAGAGAGAGAGAGAGATCCAATTTGTATGATCTTTAAGGATTATTTTAATTGTGCATTGTAAAATTTTCTGTTTGTGTTGCGAAGGTATTTCCTAAGGAAGCTGAAGAAGGTGAAGAAAAGCAATGGTCAAATGCTTGCTATCAATGAGGTAAGCTGTGTTTGATGCTGTTCAAACTTAATTTAATTTGTCATTAGGTATTGGTTATGTGTATTTTGTCTGAGTTGCATGATTTTGTTGCAAAATGAACTCACTCCTTGAGGTTATTGGGGATGCTGTAACTGGATGTAGATTTATTTGGATATGGGCGATGGCTCTTTTACTGTTAGATTATATGTTTTTGGTTTCATTAGTGTATGTTTATAGGTGGATTAATTTTTTGATGAATTTGAATTACGACTAATATGAAATTCGAAGCGATAAGATAGAATAAATTAGTGGGGGATTTTTCTATATTTCTTCATATCCCATATATCCGCACATATATTAGTATTTACAATCGATAGACATGTAGGACAACTCTAAAAAAATTCATCGCGAGCAAACTTTCTTCATATGGCATTTTTAAGGTTTAAGTTATGAAAAAATCAATTTCCATTTCTCTGTTAACTTGTCACTTTGTTCTTTTTACCCATAAAAGTATCGAGGGAACATTCTAGTGAATATAGTCTCACTGGCATTTGTGGATGACATGAAGCTGCTTTTTTTTATAGCTAAAATCCCTGTTTAAAACCTCAAAGCAGTTTTTTCGAGAGTAGCTATGAACTTTTCTTTAAAAATCATTTTAATCGATGTTAGTTTCCCATTAGCTAATTTTTTGGTTTAGCATGTGATTGTATGTTGCAAAAAAAGCTGGCATTAGGATCTGAATTTTGTGTTCAATGACTTCATCTAAGGGGTGAACCTGATAGCATTTCGTAGTCTTGCTTTGAGGATAAAGTAAGATGTGCATTTTGGCATTGGAAACTTGGGTGTTTCATTAGGTTCTTTTATTTTTCAAAGTGATACCTTTTCTTATTTCGTACTCTTTAGAAAGAATATTTTCTCCCGAATTAGAATAAGGTTTTATGTAATAGTACAGAGGGTTGTATAATTGTATATGTATTTTAGTTGAAGACCAGTGGAAATTTTAGATGTTCCTTTTGCCGCCTCTAAAACTGCCTCTATTGGGCTTATTTTCCACAAGTGTTATACCAGCATTTGTTTGTGTTGGATAGATGAGTTATGAAACTAAAGTTTGTACTTTCAAGAACAGAACTTAATTTTTCTGGTTTATTGTAATTTTTCTTTCTTTTTTTTTTACGTGAATTCCTAGTTGCATGATTTCTATCAAGGGTATTTTTTTTACTTGATTCTCTTGCAGATTTTTGAGAAGAACCCTACTACAATCAAGAACTATGGTATTTGGTTGCGATACCAGAGTAGGACTGGTTATCATAACATGTACAAGGAGTACCGTGACACCACTTTGAATGGTGCTGTTGAACAGATGTATACTGAGATGGCTTCTCGCCACCGAGTCCGCCATCACTGCATCCAGATTATTAAGACAGCCACCATCCCAGCCAAACTTTGCAAGAGGGAGAGCACCAAGCAGTTCCATAACTCAAAAATTAAGTTCCCATTGGTATTCAAGAAGGTTAGGCCACCAACTAGAAAGCTAAAGACCACATACAAGGCATCTAGGCCCAACTTGTTCGTCTGATTCTTGTTGAAGAGGCGAGAATCTATTTTTACAGCATTTTTGTTACATAGTAAAAACCATGTTCTCTTATTTTTACTGTTTGTTGTCTTTTTGAACTTGGATCTTATGATGGTTCAAAATCTAGGATTTGACATAATGTGATTTCTTTACTTACTGGTTCATCAAGATTGTGTTCAATTTACATGTGATTTCTTTACTTGCTGTGTTCTTCAATATTTTGGAGTCGAGGGGACCAAATATTGCATTGGTAACTAACAAATTGTTATTAGGAATACGTACAAAATGATTTGTATGTTTGTAGTTGGATAAAACCATTGGTCATACTCGTGCAAGTCGTTTATGTTCTAATGCATCATTTTATATTCAATTTTTTGTAGTTAAGTTTTACTCTGTTTTTTTGTAACTATCCATGACATTATTCTTTGGGGTTTGAATTCTGGATCATCAGCTTTATGTCTTTAGCCAACAAGAACCAAATAAGTATCTTTTGATCAAATCGGCCGTTTTTGCTTGATCAATAAAGTATCCATTTGTTTCGATATTAACTCAATTCGTTCTTCGGGCATTGGTTGTTGAAGGTGTTGATAAAAGGCGAGATATCCGTAATATTAGTTCATCTCACAAATAAGAGTTATATTTATCAAATATACGAATATAATTTTATTTCTGAATTTACTGCGTTCTGGTAAATTCTAAAATAAAAAAATAAATAAAAGGAATATAATATAATTTAATATATTACTAAAAATAAAAAAGTGTTAATTTAGTAACAAAATTATGATGTTAAATCTGATGATATTTTCAATTTTTGTAATAGATTACCGAGATACAGAGCCATCTTTTGTCATGATGTGGCTGTAGTGACCTGGGCTTTGAATCCCAGCAGCAACACATGGTTACAATAGGTAAAGCTTTGTGGTCGCTGTAAACTCTGCTAAAATAAAATCTCATACAAGTTTGTAAATATGAAATAATTAATTAACATTTTCCAAGCGTAATTTGTGTAAATTTTAGTGTTTGATTAACAAGCACATAAAGTGGACCTTGAATAAATTCTGAAACCTCTGGCAGGGATGGGCAATTTAGGAAGGGCAAATGTATGGTTAAATACTTCAGTCTTGGAGTCTTTTAAGTCTATGAAATACCAGTAATTACAAGGGTGTTTAAACTTTTCTTAAAACTAGGCAAGATTTTTTTCTTGGTCCGTCTCTGCTCGAGCAACAACTTTCTCCTTTACAATGATTTCTTACTGATTTTATCTTCTATGCTCATCTTTTCCTCCCTGCATTTAAGACTTAGTTGAGGCACTGCATATCTCTTGCCAAGGTAAGGCTTGCAATTCATCCACTGCTGGCCCTTGAGCAAGTGCAATATTTTGCTTGATTAATATATCATGTGGCTGCTAAATTTTTTATCAAGGAATATAAAGTCATAATCAGGGCATTAAGGGAGTATTTTTTTTCTTCTTTTAGTGGTACAAATACATGTTTTGTCAGTTGTTGCTGCTGCTTTTTTTATAGTTCCTTTGATGATTTTCGTTATCTATATATGTGGGGCTACAATATCCGCCAAAACAGAAGCCCAGCTCTCTATAATATGAATTTTGATTATAAATAGTAAAAATGAATTATATCAAAGTAATAAAAGAGAGAATAGATCTACTGTTTGGAGAGAGAGAGAGAGAGAGCCGGGGGGGGGGGGGGGGGGGGGGGGGGGGTGAGGGGGAGGGAAGAGCAGGCATATGTGGAAAATGAATTGGAAATTTGTTTGTATAGGAAAATGACTTATACTTGGTGCCCTCATTTATTGGAAAATGATTTAGACTTGCCTTGTGTTTTAAAATGGGCCCAAAACAAAAGAGATTGGCGCATAATTTATTTTTTTTGTCTAATTCTTTTATTATAAAGTTTTATAATGAAAAGAAAAGAAATTTTTTTTTACGAAAAAATCAAAATTTTCCGTTCACAAATAGATAAATTTGGATAAAAGACCAAACCCCATAAACAAATGTTTTACAATTCCAATCAAGCTCTACACAATAAATTTATATAAGGGTAAATTAATAATCTCAATGTGAGCCTGTTTTACAATTGAATAAAAACATTTATTACAGTACCAACCATTGAATTCATCGGTTGCACGTAATAATATCCCAACAAATCACACAGACGAAATAAATTTACACTAAATTTTGTTTAATGTTGTTTGAAGTGAAAAAATAGAATAGAAAAATGAAAGTATTTCAAATATATATTTAATTGTTGGTAGGAGTGAGTAATGTAATATGATAGTAAAATTATCTTACATATTCATTTCCTTATAATGAATTTTATTCCACCACCTCTCACGTAAAATAAAAATTAAAGGGATGAATAGAATGAATTTTTATACTATTGGAATGACTTATCTTTTGAAATGATCATCTAATACATTCTCTTTTATTATATTTTTTCCTTCGTTCCATTCCATCAATCCGAACATAGTATAAAAGATCATTGCCTTTGTAAATTACTAACGTTTTATTCTCGAGTAAGAGTGCAATTCCTTTGTTTTATTCAAAAAAAAACTCTTTCTAAATTTAGCGATTGAGATTAAGTTTATAGTATATGATATTACTATTGTCATAAATAAAATTGCACGGAGGAGACATACAATTTACCTTTAAACTCTAAAAAAATAATAGACCTATTGGCAAAAACATAAAGCATCCTGTAAATCAAATAATGCCATTCGGGAGGGGGGGGGGGGGGGGGGGGGGGGGGGCGCAATGTGTGAATGCATGAGATAGTCTACAAAGGTAAGCTCCCTGAAATGGTAAACAGAAAGTAAACTTATTTACAAATGGGGACCGTCCAAACACAAAACATTTCTGTAACATAATGAGCATCACATGCTCAAAGTTTAAAATCACCCACCAAACAAGTGAAAACACTCCTGAAAAATTTCCTCCATTTCAAATTAAAATTATTAACTTTTAAAAGTCAATTTAAAATATTTTTAAAATTAATATAATTCATTTAATTTTTTAAAATAATAAATCTTATACTAATAGTACTTTTAGGTATTTTATATTATTTATAATAATTATATTACCATAAACTAATTAAATTCATGTCAATTTTGAATTTGTAAATATTTAAAATTGACTTTTCAAAAGTCAATATTGATGTTATAATTTGAAACGGATCAATAATATTTAAATTTGGATCAAACACCATCAAACGATCGTATATTCCATTCTAGTTAAAGTTAGAAAAAGTAAATACAAATCAGCCCGAAAATTCTTTTTTACTCCAAACATCCCCTATAAAACCATTCGCTGCATCTTCTTCTTTAATCAAGCTCAAAAACTATCACTTCAACAGCATTTAGTCCTCTGTAATTTTTCTTAAGGTCTTAAGAAACTTACAGAGAAATGGAGGGCTTTAAGCTTGAAACTGCTCTCACCATCTCAATGATGGTTCTTACTGTCTTTGCCAGTTTTGGAATGACAGCAGCACAGGATGTTGGAGCACCTGCACCTGCACCAGCACTGGGGAGCGGGGCATCAGCACTTTATGTTCCAGCCGTACTTGCAGCCATGGCCTCTTTCTTTGCTTGCCTCTTCTAAAGTTGATTACCTATCGTTCTTCATTCTTCGTTCTTCGTTCTTGTCCATTTTCATTGTTATTGATAATAAGGATGCATTAATAATTATAACAAGGGTAATACTAGGGGGTCTCAAATTTTTTGTCTCAAATAATATGTCATCATTATATTGGTCGGGTAAATCTCATATGATTGGCTATACTATAAAGTATCGTTAAAATATTCAATGTCACGTCATTTGAAACCAAAAATTTGATACCCCTAGCATTATCCTCATTGCAACTATTACAGTCATCCAGTCTAGCTAGAAATGCCCTGCTATTTGTTCTCAGTTTAAGCTTTCAATATAATAACTTCTGTCATATAAAGAACTTGCATGAATTATTTAAGCTGTGCTCACAATACTGATGAAAAGTTATTGTGGTAAAAGGCACTCAAAACAAAAAATACTGAGCACAATATCTCAAACTCAAATATCAGCAAGTCCTAGAAAGGAACAAGTCCTAGATGCATATATTTTAGTAATTCTGTGACGCAAGAACAGTATATTTCATACAACCATGATTTCATAACGGCGTATAGATCATTCTTAACAACCATCAATAAGTAGTATGAGCAATCGACAATCAAGTAATTGTTTCGAGATCATACTGAATAAATAATGCTATATAAACTGAACTGCCTCAAAATAGGCTCATTTCAAGTCTTACCTGTATTCAATTATAGCAATAATCAGACTTTACACAAAGCCTAATCACTAAAACTATACCAACACATCAGTTAATTGGTGATTATCCTTAATATGCTTAACAACCCAAGGCAATGTTTGTTTGCAAAAAGTATATTTAAGATTAGACTATTTCTATTAATTTAACACTACATCAGACTATTTTTTCCCATGACGACGAGAGATTATTAGTCCCATAATGTTGGACTATTAGTCTCATAAAGCCATTTAATAGCTTAAAATGAGAGGGACTATTAATCTCACATTCATCGTGGAATTATATAATCCCTCATATATAGTCTTATGAATGATAAAAAATAATTCATAGGACTATTTGAAGGACTATTAATCCCCATGGGATAAAATAATCCGAAGTAATGTTAAATTAATATAAATAGTTCAATCCCAAGTATGATTTTTGCAAACAAACATAGCCTAAAAGAAAATATTAACAAGTAAGATAGGGACATGAAATTTGAATAATTTTAACATTCTAATAAAGATCTTAAAATGCATGAAATAAAATAAGGGCATCTAATGAGTCGCAAGAAGTATAAAATACAGTTATTTCACTAAGCAGTTTGATTCTCATTACAACCTTTCCCATTGCTCCCGCCCACGAGTTCAAAGCAGCACGAACTCAATCTTGTCATAAAAAAAGGTTTCCCGGTATAACTGGGGTTTATTTAGTTTGGTTTGAAGTTGATCAAATTCCAGCAATGTTCAAAGTCGCCCTTTTAGTCAGATCATTCCCATATATTATTCTATGTGCAAAATACAGAACATTCTCTTAACATCATGATACAACAGATTTCAAGCTCAATGCTAATTTTCCATCAGCCACACGGCTAATAACTACTTCATACTTTCAACCATCATTAGTAAACACAGTGAAATTTGATCAAAGTTCACATTTTGAAAAATAGATGTACAAGTTCACACATTTTGAAGATCAGTATGCATAATCCATTTTTTTGTCAACATTCTAAATCTAATGATGCAGAAAACTAAATTGCCTGACAAGTTCTATTAACATTGACCCAAGCATTTAAATGGGTCAAAATGTTAAAGATTAACTGTGACATATAGAACAGGTTCTTGTCCAGCAAAGAATCATTCTATTACTTTTTCCTTTTTTGCTAAATAGCAAACATTCATTCCACTTGGTTCATTTTATTGCTCCGACAAAACCAGTTTCAATTCACTGCTAGATTTGCTCATTACAGACATGTAGTAGATGCATGAGCTCAATAAATAAAAGCTATTATGCCTAAAATTCAAGCTGCTTCAGTGCTTCTACAGAATTCCCTAAAATTCTAAGCTTTTCTGTACTTCACTAGAGTGAAAGAATGCAAATTATAAGCACCAAGTAACTGTACGGTGCTTAGACAAGCAAAGAACGAAATTGCGAGGTAACAACATTCATATGATTTTGTTAAAAGGTTTTAAAACAACAAAGATGTGAAGTGATAAACTGAAGTATTCAATTGGATTTTGAAATAAACCTATAAATTCAGTCTAAATTAAGTGAAATAGTATATCTGCTAGTAGACTAAGAAATTGAAAGACGAAAGCTAACCTGCCGGACAAGTGGTCGCCGTGGACCCCGTTCTCTTTGCGGTGGTGGAAGATGTGAGCAAATTGATGATCAAACTGGCGTTTGCGATTAATTAAGTTTTTGCTATCTTCCGTTAGATTTTCCCCATGAATCAAAATTGATGATCGGTTTTTCGGACCCTAGAACTCAATGTTCGGGTGGCGGGGAATAGAGAGATGGGCTTCTGTTTTGGCGGGAAGGAATTGCTTTGTTCTTGATATTAGATTTTCTTGAATATATATAAATACATTTATACTATTTATACTCAAAATTTATATTATTTCTTATAAATGTAGGCGGATAGACTCATAGAATTTAATAAATTAATTAATATGTCGTATGAAAATCGGAAAACTGTTTAATTTGACACTAGATTTGATGTTCAAGCCTTCTTTTGAGACGGAACACGTCTTCATTACTAACTAACAAAACATGCTCCAGCTAAAAAAACAGATGCCAGGTAAAAATTAATGAACCCCAGGGCCAGTCTCCAACCATAAATTACATAATTCAAAATTGGATAACTTCTCATGCCTAGTCTGCCTCACAGTATCAACATGTATCTCTAAAGGGGAAACAGGACTGAGAGAACTCAAGCATGAGTTAAATCGGAAATTGATACAAAAAAGGAAAGGGTGACTATGAATCCTCTAAGTTTGCAGCCTCCACAAGAAATTAGACTAAATCTCGGATAAGCACAGATTGCCTGTGGCTACAAAGAATGAAGAAGATGAGCTAAATCATGGCTTGAATGCAGAAAAGGCCACCACTGAGTTGTGCCCGCCAAATCCAAATGAATTTGAGATGCCTGCATGACATGTTACAATTTTAATCAGGAAACTTAAATGCTTAGACGAAGAATTTATTAATGATGTATCAAGGTCTAGGGACAGAAGGGAAACTGACACAAATGAAAAATAGAAAAGAGAAGAACCTACCAACATTCACTTCATGCTGTTGCTTTTGATTTGCAACAGTGTCAAACTCAACTGAAGGCTCAGAGTTCTGCAATTATAGATACACATTAATCATAACAGATATGTCGATGAATAAACCATAAGGCGTAAGCAGTGAAGTTATGAATAAGCAATTGTCTAATTAGAAATTAGCTGATCTAAAAGACAGAAAAATACAGAAGATGTCTCTTAAAATATAATTAATTAGCCTAGTTATAGCAGTCGTATAAAGAATAGAATCCGAAGTAAAAAGTAGCACGTACAAATTGATTTATTGTAGGATGCAGCCACCCTGTAGTAATGGCTTTCACCGTCGCGATGGCCTCCAAACCCCCAGCAGCACCCAAGCAGTGCCCTATCATAGACTGAGATACAAAACAAGTATGAAAAATCCACAAAGATTAAAGGAGAGCAAAACTAGCATATTGTGAGAGAGAGTGTGCTCACCTTGGTTGCATTCATTTTGATCCCTGAAGTGTTCTTGAATACCTTCTTTACAGCGTTTACCTCAGCAAGGTCACCAACTATAGTGGAAGTTGCATGTGCATTTATGTAGTTAACCTGTGAAGACAATGGTAATAAGTTTGATACATTAATTCATGGGTTTAAGAAATTTCAATTCAGTTCCATTCCTTGTAACCAAATATAGATAAAGGCACTAATCAAATTCCAGAAGGGGAAAAGGAAGTGTAAGAATAGAGTACAAGAAACTGAAGAAACAGAACCATCTATAAATAACTAAAAACAAACAGCCCATCAACATTTAATATTCTTTACTAATGCACAACCAGTGCAATAGACATGACCCAAATCAACACCTCCACTAGCATCTTTGGTTCCACATGCAGACACATTAATACACTACTTAAATTTTAGAAGGGGGTGTGGGGAAAACCCACCTACGCTGGTTATTAATTGGTTCAGCAATGAATGAAGGTGTCAGTGGTCCAAGAGGACAAATAGTGTCGGTGAAAGCACTGGGGTCAGCTTATTGTCCTCATTGAGGACAACGTGTTGACTATGTTAATCTGGTCAGTCAGTCATGGAACTTCAGCAACAGTGGAATCGCTTCAGTCAAGAAAATAGCAGGCAGGTTAGTATTACTTGAAGACCACAAATAAAAGGTCCTTATATTTTTCCTGACCTCAATGGAGGTAGCTTGCTCTCAAGGATGATTGTGATAGAGAATAACAACACATCTAAAAACAATAGCAACGAAAAATTGAAAGAAAAACAATCACACACAAGACACAAAATTTATATGATTCACCCAGAAGTTGGTCTAATCCACAATCGACGGCAAATTAGTCTCACTATCATTGAACTTCGTACATAATACAATGCAAGATACCCTACTTATATAATGTAATACAAGAAACCTTAGTTCCACCCGAAAGTACAAAACTACCCAATCACCTTTTGGATAACTTTACAATCACCTTTGAATTAAAATCAAATCAGGCTTTGGATAACTTTACAATCACCTTTGAATTAAAATCGAATCAGGCTTAAAAAATACCAGATTGGTATACAGTATACTTGAAACCACGTATAACAAGAAAAAGAACGAAAGCATAGCAGCATACTAATCTCAAACGAGATCATAAGCATGAAATAAAAACCACAAATGTAAACATAATAAATCTTTTAAAAGAATAAACTCATCAAACTTATACACCAAATTAGAATTTTAGATAAACATGTGTATTCCACAGGCAGAATGAACCAATAATGTAGAATGCCACTAAGAGCAATGCTATGGACACAAACTATACACAAAAAGTTGTGCACAAACAGTATAAAAAAGAGAAAAAATAGGAAGCAGTACCTACCGATGGATGTTTTATACATTTTCACTGGTATGCAATACATGGGTCCTACTTTTGGTGCACAACTTTTTGTGTATAATTTGTGTTCATAGCATTACTCATGCCACTAATAAGTTAAAAGGAAGATAAGGATAAAAATCATTAAAAGAAAATTGTGTACTAAGTCAAGGACAGCAAGTACCTCCTCCGGTGACACACCAGCATCTTGAAGACTGCTTTGAATGCATGATGAAACACCAAGTCCATCAGATCTTGGATCAGTCATATGATAAGCATCACAATTAACTGCACCTCCCAAGTATTCAGCAATTATTGGTGCACCTCGTTTCATTGCGTGTTCCAAGCTCTCCATTACCTACCAAAAAAATTAATAGCTATTTTAGTTTCGATCACTACAACCATAAACAGTTCAGTCAATGATAATCAAATGGGATACATGAAAAAAAAAACTAAGAAGGTAGGGAGCTCTATTCGTGCATTACCACGGGTAGTTAATTCAAACCAGTGAACCAATGGGCAAGGTGATTTAATAATAAACGAAAATTAAGTTTATGGAAAAAAATTATTATTGTCATGGTTATTTAATTAGCATAAGCACGCACATGAATGATCTGCTAAAGACTAAAAATCCCACAGGCATTTTCCTGTAGTCATATTCCTTTACATGGTGCAGGGCTAAGAAGCAAGGATTCGGGTTCGAGAATACAAGTTCGTGACATGGGGATTCAGGGATTCAATGACCTACAGAAGAATCCTTGCTTCTTAGATGCAGAGGCAATACACTGCAGCTGCACCTGTGCCCCATATCTGCTCTAAGGCATAATAGAAGAAACTTCATTCTATTTATTGTGCAAGTCTCCAACATAATTAGATTCCTACACATTAGGAGCTTAAAACATCAGCTGAATGCCTAAACCGGTTGTAATAGCCTATGTGAGAATTTCATTCTTGCGTGAGGACCAGTATAAACAAACTGAAAGGCATGTGCTCAATTAAACTAAACCAAACTCTAGGAGCAAACTTACCAGGACTCCAGCACCTTCACCCATAACAAAGCCATCTCTATCTTTGTCCCATGGCCTGGAAGCAGTCTTTGGGTCGTCATTTCTCTGAGACAAAGCTCTACATGCAACAAAGCCTCCCAACCCAATAGGAATAATAGCAGCTTCAGTTCCACCAGCAATCATCAAATCAGCCTCACCTCGCCGGATGTGATTGGCAGCAGCATAAAAGCAGTAGTTAGAGGTCGCGCAAGCAGTAGAAATTGAATAGTTTGGTCCCATGAAGCCAAGATCAATTGCAAGCAAGGCAGACCCCATGTTTGTTATGGCATAAGGTATGAAAAACGGGGTGATTTTCCTGTGACCTCTCTCTATGACAGCCTGAACACCATCAGAAAATACTGTAAGACCACCCATCCCAGTTCCAACAAGTACACCAGCGCGCTCCTTGTCAATCTGAAAGAACAGGTAAGAACAATTCAATGAGAACCAAGTTTTCTAGCTAATGGCAGTTAATCCAGTTGTTTTTCTAGACAGAACCAAGTTTTCAAGCTATACTACCGTTGATCACACAATAAAAAAATGAAAATTAAAAATCGTATTCACGGAGACTTTCCAGCCAGAGCCAAGTATCACAATGAGAGGAATACACCTTCGAGAGATAATACATGAAATGAAATGGATAAAGGTGATCTTTCAATACACCCCTTCATCAAAGGGTAAAAGCATTTTCAAATTCACTACAGGAAATGCATAATAATTTACAACCTTAAGAGCAACCAATCCATAAACAGAGAATACGTAAAATGAATATATAAATTCTTAATTTAGCAACCAAAAAAAAATGAATATATAAAGGAGTAATTTTTACACAATGTACACGTGAGCTATAGCCTATATATGTGCATAATCTATATAAAGCTAAGAAACCAGATGCTAACACCACTAAGCAATAACAAATACAAATCCAAGTCACTCCATATGTTCACTGCAGTAAGATACCAAATCAATCCCCCGGAATTATATAATGACTTAGTTATGCATGTTCAATTCCAGCACGAATTAGTAAAGAGATCTAAAATTTGAGCAGAAAATGCATAACCCACAAGCCCAATTCACTTAAATCAACAACAAAAACAAACAAATTCAACAAAAATACAACCTTTGAGCGCTTATCGCCTCCAAGATCAGCATCTTCCAGTGCCTTTTTCCCAGCAACAATGCAATACCGAAGGCAATCGTCGAGCCGCCGGTCATTCTTCCCATCAATATACCCTTCCGACGAAAACCCACGAATCTGGCCACCAAATCGAGTAGGGAACTTGGAGGCATCAAATCGATCGATGGGTCCAATCCCAGATTCGCCGGAGAGAAGTTTATCATAATAAGCATCAACTTCATTCCCAAAAACGGAGACTAATCCCATTCCGGTAATTACCACCCGTTTCTTCGGATCTTTTTCCCGTTTGGGGGTGGAATTGGTGGATGAAGCTGTAATGAACGAGACCTTTTGGGGCGGCTTGACATTGGAACTGGTGGCGGAGGAGTTTTTGCGAAGTTGATCTAGTGGGGAAGCTCGTAGCGCCGAAGATTGAAGAGCTTGCATGGTGGAGATAGACAGAGGAGAGAGAAAATGATGGAGCTGATGGATCGACGAAGTAAGGGAGATTTATGAATACAAGGGAATGGGAAATTCGATAAAATCGAGTTTGGATTATGGTTTTGGGATCCAACTGTCCCACACGCGCAGTGAGCAGCTTAGGGGTAAAAGTGTAGTCTTTTCAAAAGTGGGCTTATGAAGTCATATACGAACACAATATACGGAATGCTTTGTCAAAAATAAGGACGGCTCAGTGATTAGAAATCGTATTGGTCTTAACAATTTTGAATTGAAATTATATTATATCGGTAGTAGTTTAAGATTTTTTTATATTAAAATTGCATCAGTCAATTTACATTTTAAATTTCATCACACCACACTTATTTACACTCCTAAAAATAACTAATATTTTTGATTTAATATTTATTAAATTAATTTAATATTTTTATAACAGACATTATAATAACAGTCATTAAAATAACTCAAATAATATTAACAAGTAATATAAGAATATATGTTCAATTAAAATTTCGATAACATTGTTATAATTTTAACTATATCAATTATATAAAAAATATTTATAAATTAACTTTTGATATATAAAAGTAAAAAATAATTAAAATATATGTTTGAGTGACTCTTTAATTATACACGATCATATATAAAAATAATAATACTATGAAATATGAAAATATAATTAACCTTTAACCTCGGATCCGGTTCAACACTAGTACTACTTTTCCTTATTGTTCATGAATTACAACAATATTATAATTGCTAAATAATCATTTATTTACAATTATATAACATCTCTTTCTATTCCAGAATCGCGATCTTTATACATTCCTAGTATGTCTTCATATCATACATGATACGACATTCTATTACAATCAATTTGAGATCATATGTATAATGACTCAATCACACCATCCTATTATCCTTATTCATAAAGGACAACGTCTGAAAAATGATATTCAAATAATCTGTATATGTTCTCTTAACAATTTAAGTTTGCTAATCTATAGCACAACAAAACATAAACTCTTCATATCTACTTACACAAGTGAATGAATTAGTCTACCGCAAGGTTTTACTACAAAAGCACCTATGCTTCAATCTTGATGACTCGTTAGTCAATCTTCATCTTTGCCTCTACCGGAGTAATCGGCTTCCTCAAGCTACTCTGTAATGTTTTGTTTTAAGCAAGGGTGAGCACGACGGCTCAGCAAATCTAACAGTTTCACATAACACGTAAAAACAGTTCAATCATGCTTCATGCTTCATGCATTTTATGCTTTGCAGTACATACATTTCTCATGCATATCATGCATCGCATTTAATCTATGCTTCATGCCTAGCCTCTATCATGACATATAGTTCAATGCAGAACAATTGTCTTAAATCAACTACCGCATATCAATAGTTCAAATCAACTTATTTCACAAAAGCACATTAACACATCTTTGCACATAACCACGTATGAGCACATCACAGTTTAATAACAAACTTATAAATTATGCACATAATGCAACACGTTCTGAAAAACTTGCCTGGACTTGTATAACCAGCTTACGTTAATCTTTCACGTTCCTTGCACCACCTACACGGTATGTGAGATCAACGGTGCACAATATCAGTCAAAGTTTGACTCAATACTAGATATTTATTTCTTCTTATCATCTCTTTTATTTAATAAGGTTAATTTCATATTTTAGTCTCTCTTTGACTTGACTCAGTGTTTCATATTCAACACCATAAATCTTTTGTTCGAAACTATGCAATTCTGACATTTATTAATGTCACTGCATTAAAACTTGGACCCTATATTTATTTAGGTCGATCCACCAATTAATCACTAATGGACCATACCCTTGGTTTAACTTAATTACATCATTTATCTCGATACTTATCATAATATTACCCACCTTGGATAATATTTTAAATTTTACTATCAATTAGTAATAACTTATAATGTTATTTAATTGTTAAATAACACTTTAAATAATCATTACTATTATTAATTTATTTTTAATAATAGTTTACCTTAATCATTATTATTAATCTTTTAATAATAATTTAATTGCTTGCTAATATTATTACCCTTTAATAATATTTTAATTGACTTCTCATTATTATCAATCATTTTAATAATAATTTAATTGTTCATCAATATTATCAATCATTTAATAATATTTGAAATCCTCACGTATCATTAGTAATTATTTAATAACGATTCAACCCTTAACTATTATTACCCAATAGTTAATTACTTGTTAAACAATATTATTAATTCTTTAATAATATTCTAAATCTTTATTTATCATTATTATTTATTTAATAATGATTTAACTCTTAACTATTATTATTTAATAGTTAATTAAATGCTAAATAATATTATTAATCCTTTAATAATATTTTAAATTAATTACATATCATTATTAATTATTGAATAATGATTTAATTCTTAACTATTATCATACTCTAATATTATTAATCTTTTAATAATATCTTAATCATTTCCTAAACTTATAAACAATTTATTTTAATTGTTTACACTTTATTAATTAATGCATTTTTATCATTCTAAAATGTCAAACCCATAAAATTTTATCAACAATGACTAAATCCCTCATCAAAAATCTGCGTATACCGTATATAGGATTTCCAAGCCATAAATCCTATTTTCTAAATTTTCAACATCACATCACATAATTAATTCATTTACTCATAACTAGTCCATTTCCATGAAAATACCAAATTAGTTCTAAAAATTCTTATTTTCTGGTATTTGACAGGATATAGCTCCATATTGAACATATATTTTTCTCGTAATTTTTAAAATTCATTTACTAGTTTTAAATAGCCCAAAATAATCAGATCTTGCACCATTTATCATAAATTATTCCTTTTTCAGAATATTATGAAATTTTCAGGATTAGTTCCTGTTATCATAGAAAAGCTCCTGTATAAATTTCATATTTTTCTGAGTTGTACACAAAAAGTTATTTTGATACATTTCTAGAAATCACACTTTATTGTAAAATCCATAACTTGAGTTTTACACAATCAAAAATCACCATCTTTTTACTAGACTCAGTTAGCTCATCAAACTATCATTCCAAAAATATTCAGAATTTTTAGAGAAATAAAAGTGGACGAAACTGCCCCTGGACCAAACTGAACAGTAACTATTTTTGGCCTTTTCAGATTTTCGGACAGTTTTGGGGTCCTTCACGGAAACGATTATAAAACGAAATCTACAACTCCGATTAAGGTCCAGTCGGAGGCGTTGGACTCGTATTTTCCTAAACTATAGTTTTCATTTATCAAACACCAAATTTGGAGTTGTCTAGGTCTCGAAAAACAGTGTTAAAGGGGCTGATCAGTAGCTAATTTTTCTGATTTTCCAACATGGATGTGTTTTACTAAAAATTCCATAACTTGCTCATTTTAAATCGGATTTTAGTCATTCAACTTGGAGAATCTTCATATTTCATGGATCTATTACCCAAAATTGACGGATCACAAATCCGACTTACGGATCGTGAACAGTAATTCCGTGAAGGGGCTGCTACGTATTAGATTAACTTGTTTTCGTCGGTAAAAATTTATTCAATGAGTTTGATGAAATTTTTCATCACAAAAACATATAAAAACCCATGTTAAACCCATCAAACTATGAATATACATATATTACATAGTTAAAGACTTCTAGACCATCAAAACAAGTTTTGATCGGTTAAAAATATATTTTAACCGTTTAAAACTTATTTAAACAACAAAATGAAATTAAAAAAGGTTTAGAGTACTTTTTAACCTCTTAGACATGGATGATCTTCTTCCTCTTGATATGAGCTAGGCTTGTGACTCCACCTTGCTCATTCTCTAACAATTTTCCTTAGTGGATCATCAATCTCCCAAAGCTTGCTTGCTTTTCTCTAGAATACTCTCTCTTTTCTCTCTAGGAGTTTATTGAAAAATAACTAACAAACATAACAAGAGGGTGATGGATGCTATATATAGACCCTCCCTAATCACCATCAACCTTCACTAATCAACTAGTGTTGGTGAATTTAAGGGTTAATCAAGCTTACTATAGCTTGAATGGACAAGATGATTGACAAGGATGAATGACTCCTATCAAGGTTGCTTCCAAGCAACTTTTAGAGTGTAAAACAAGCAAAATAAAGCCACACTCAACATTTTCATGTGGGGCCCCCTCCAAAATTCGGGATTTGCCAATAAATTACACCAATTTGGCTTTATTTTTATATTCTATATCATTATATAAGTATCAATATATATATATACCAATGTATATATATTGACCATAACTTTGACTACCATTTGGGCTCCACATTGGATCAATTTAATATTTCTATTGGGCTCGTCAATTAAATTTGTTTGGGCTCAATTTAACTACTACATTGGGCTAATATTAAATACCCTATGTTACATTTAATTAAACAAGCATTGGGCTTGGTTAATTATTACATAAATTCATGTTCAAATTAAATTATATGGACTACTAGGTTAAATTAATTTGACCTAGTTTAATACCTCAATTGGACTTATAATATAATCAAATTAGATTTGCTATAATTAATTCTACCACATTGGGTTACTTAATTAACCCATCCACGGTTAATTCTTAACCCCACATTTATTTATCTAGCAATTAACCAATGATTGGTTAATGCTATCTCTCTTGTCAACCAACTAGGGTTATTCAATTAACTAGACACTAGTTAATTCTCTACACTCAATCAATACTTGAAATGCTTCTCCCAACCATTGACCATCATTTGACTTTTAATGGTTTGGGCTACATAACTTATTTTTTATTGGCTCTCTTATTTAATTACTCATTTCATGCAAATATCTTCATATTGGGCTTACATCTATAACAATTTATTAATTAAGTAAATTACTTAATTAATTAACTTCTTAATATTGTCCTTCTAGGCAATATTCCACTTCCCTACTTGTTACTCATAACCTTAATTCATAACTTATATAATTAATTCAATTAATTATATTACATGACTTTTCTTTTTAATCCATACTAAAACTAATTAATTTATTAGTTTTATTAAGTATTTAATTTACTTCACACATCATCTTGTTTGACTAACAAACTCAACTATAGGTGTATATATATAAATATTAATATATTCACCTTCACTTCTCAATTGAATTTCTTTCTTAAATAAATCATCTACCTGCATCATTAAAATATTCTCACATTTAATTTCTAACAAATAATTTATGTTAAAAAAAAAAAATGTTTACCCATTTTCTACACATCTTCCTTCTCACCTTCTAGGTTTAAACCTTAACCTTTAATAAAATCAATTAAGATATTATTTAAAATCTTGAAATTATCTGGGATATTACAGATTCCGATTTAAATTATTTTGCACCAAAACCTCATCGACGAGGACAATTGTTCAGATAAAAATCACCCGATTTGATGCGATTCAATCGATTTCGGTTCAAATTGTCATTCCTAGTCGAAAAGCTAATGACTTCTTTTTTGTAACGAATTTTGTAATTCTCCTAAAATAATATACATTTTATTTGTGAAAAAGTATTACAACTTTCGATGAGGCCATGAGCGCTACCCATTGTATCAACACATATATTATTGTTGGATTATTTTAAGTATAACGTTAGAAATTATTTCATAAATTAGAACTTTTGTAAGACCCCGAATTTTATGAAATACAAAATTTAATTTTTCTTCATATATTTAATTTTTCTTCTGAAACAGTAAGTAGTTAAATTGATAAAGTTAAAAGTTAAGGATGTTATGTGCAAATTATATTTTGTCGGACAATATTCACTTTGTCGGGGAATATTCGTTTGGTCGGGGAATATTCGTGCCGTACGACGGCGCCGAAATAATAAATTATTGGTGGACCCCACAACGGAATATTTGTCGGATATAGAAAACGACAGAAATAACCTTTTTAAATAAAAATAGTCAACGGAATTGTTAAAATACCAGTGATAAAAAAATAGTAGCATACGGTAGTTTATGGTATTTCTGTAGCACACGGTACTCTACAGTAACACACGGTATTGCATAGTGTCTCATATTATTGGTCTGATAATTGACACCGTAACTGCTACGCATCATTTCATCGATAATTGTCACTGCATAATATTTTATATTATCAATTCAATAATTATTGCTGCACTGTTTTTTTTAAATTATTGAACCTAATAATTGTCACAGTAACATATGCACAGTAATTCACATTATTGAATCAATAATTGTCATGCCACAGTAACGTATTTTTCTTTTACATACTTTCTGCATTATTGTTATCTCTATTACGGTGTTATTTAAACAGTTGTATTTCATTAATTAATTGACTTGATATCTAACACAGAAAGCTAACTATACTGTATTTATAACAATTAGTCATAATAATGAATAAGTGAGAATTATTGTTGAATAATTGAATTGATAAAGTTATTTGTTTATAATATAAAGTTAGGTGATATGAAATGAATGGTGTAGATTAAAGTGTAAATTATTGTTGAATAATTTGTTTATAATATAAAGTTAGGTGATATGAAATGAATGGTGTAGATTAAAGTGTAAATTATTGTTGAATAATTTGTTTATAATATAAAGTTAGGTGATATGAAATGTATGGTGTAGATTAAAGTGGGAATTATTGTTGAATAATTTGTTTATAATATAAAGTTAGGTGATATGAAATGAATGGTATAGATTAAAGTGTGAATTATTGTTGAATAATTGAATTAATAAGTTATTTGTTTATAATATAAAGTTAGGTGATATGAAATGAACGGTTTGGATTAAATTGGAAAATCTTGGATATGATAAGATTTTTGGCTATAAATAGAAGCCTTAACTTAAGGATTTTTCATAAACTTTCTTACTTGTTCTTTCTTTCTCTCTCTAAATACTTCTTGTGAAAGTTCTCTCTAAGTGTACTTAAGTCATCTTGAGTATTTGTGAAGATCTATAAGTGTACGTGTACTGTTCAAGTTAATCAACCTCATTCAGTCACGTATTAATGTAAGGAATATCATCTTCTTTCATATTCTATTATTTAAACTTACTACGGTAAGGGATTATCATTATTGTATTCTCGAAAATAATATCGTTTCTTTCTTACTCATAAGATGTGCTATTTATTTCCATGTATTAATTTATGGGAATAACCTTACGGCGCGGATTATCGCCTGTTGGTGAATAACCTTTCGTATTCATTCCTTATTAATCTCTGAGAATAACCTTACGGTGCGGATTAACGCCTGTTTGGTGAATGACTCTTCGTATTCAATTTCTATTAAATTGTGGGAATAACCTTACGGTGCGGATTAACGCCTGTTGGTGAATAACCCTTTGTATTAATTTCCTTCACCTTTTGTTAATCAAACCTGCTACGGTAAGGGATATTATTTTCTTTCATACTCATAAATCGAAATTTATTATGGAACTATTGCTTCTATAATTCCTGAAAATATTGTATGTTCCATAATAGATGAACTTCATTATTTCAACTGAACCTTCCTATTTTACGTGAATCTTTCTATTGAACTGTAACCGTTATTCTGAACTGTGGATCTTGAATATCATTTTTTTTTCACTCCACATCATGTTGGCAATTTGGACATTATTTGAATCTGCACAAAGTAAACTTCTGATACTTATTGTTTATCCTGTTCTTCTGTTCATCATTTGTATCACTGTTATTTGTATTAATCATCAAGAATCAAGCTGTTGTGAATATCTGTGGCCGGGGGCACAGATGTGATATAATTGTTGAACAGATGATAGGTTAAAGGCGATATACTAGGTTAAAGGCGATACATCTGTTCGGTGTCTTTTATGGCACGTGGTGAAAGTTCTCTTTGGCCCATAGTGCAAAGATGAACTGTTGGTCGGTATGATTATGACCAAAGGCTGAATCTGGTATAATCATGACCGTTGGTGTTATATTGAATGTCTTTGGCCCGTAGTGCAAAGATGAACTGTTGATCTGCATGATTATGATCAGGAACTGTGAATTTGTATTATCTTGACTAATGATATTTCAGATGATAAAAGTTGATGATGTTTTTCCTAAAAAGAGAACCGAGTGGACATTATAGTCTGCATTATTCTTCTAATAGATTACTCATTCCGCTGCTATTATTGATCTGAACGTTGTTTAAGAATTTAACTGCAGTTTTTGATATAAACCTTGTAGTCTATTGTATTCTATCAAGAACTCAACTGTTGAAGACTAATGATAATTTATTCGTCATTATCTTAGTCATGATATTCTTTACTGGGCTATTTGAGCTCACCCTTTCTTTTGTTCCATTGTTTTTCAACAGGAGATGAAAACATAACAGGGTCTAGCCGGGAAATGGAGTGAGGGTCCGAGGAATAGTTATCATAGTCTTCACGTTTTGTAAAATAGTGTGGCAATAATAGTGAAGACTTAGTTGTGTATTATTATACACTGTATTGTTGTACGTTGTGCTTTGTTGTAATAATTTTGTTGTAGTATTTTGACGACTCAAGTTTGGGCTGTGTGGGCTCATATTTGGGGGCGTCACAGTTGGCATCAGAGCTTAGGGATATGGTCTTTAATGGAGATCTGGGGTAGAACTAGGAGGGGAGAGATGAATAGAATCAGTCATTAGTGTGTCCTACCTAAAATAGATTTTATTATCTAATGAGTCGATTTGAATGTAGGAACATGAAGTGATGAGTCAGTTTATTTGAACTAACATTTATTTTGTGACCACAGTTTAGTATGGCATCTGGAAATCAAGAGGTTAACTATGGAATGCCTGAAGCAAATGTAGCCGAGAATCAAGAGGCCCCAAACAATCCTCCTGCCAACTCAGGAAATAATGTTCCTGATAACATGATGAACGATGGATTCTTTAGGAATTTCATGCAGTTCATACAGAATCAAGGAAGAGGAAATCCAGTCAATAATAACGGTAGAAACGCTGACAATTTGAGGATGGTCACTGTTAAGCAATTTAAAGAATTAGGACCACCTGAATTCGACGGGAAGCCTGACCCACTCAAAGCGGAGGCATGGCTAAAGCAGACGACAAAAATACTTGATGTCTTACAATGCGCTGATGATCAGAAGATGCCATTTGCCACTTTTATGTTACGAGGTGAGGCGGACCATTGGTGGGAAGCGGTAAAACGTATCCAACCTTCAGCACTCGAAATGTCTTGGACAGAATTCGAAGAACTGTTTAACGAGAAGTATTTCCCAGAAAGCATCCGCCATATGAAAGAGGTGGAATTCATTAAGCTGGAGCAGGGAAACATGACAGTCTCCCAATATGAAGCCAAGTTTGCCGAGTTATCTCGCTTTGCCACCCATCTTGTGGATGACGAAGCACGAATGAGTCGGATGTTCCTAAGAGGTTTGAGATTCAAAATTCGTCAACAACTTAGCTCTCATAAATTTAGTTTGTATTCAGATGTTGTAGATAGGGCTCAAAGGGTGGAGCAAACAGATGAAACATTGCAGCCAAGAGTTAATGATCAGCATAGAGAAAGGAGTGACAACAACCACAGGAACGAGAACCATCGAGGAGGTAACCAACACTTCGGTGGTAATTCCATACCAAATAACAGAAGAGGAGAATCTAGTGGGAACAATTTCAAAAGAAAGAGATTCCATAATAATTATGGAAGGGCACCAGCACCAGTACCAACACCAGCACCGACCCCAGTTTCAAGGGGAGAAGATCGACCACCAGTGAGATGCTATAGGTGTGGTCAGGAAGGTCACATCAGCCCAAACTGTACACTCCAGTCCAAAAAGTGCTACAGTTGTGGGAAAGAGGGTCATCTTGCGCGATTTTGTCCTGCCACAAAATCAAGTCCAGCTGCAATGATGATACCAAAAGCTAGCGCGGATAAGGGAAAATCTGTAGTTCAAGGGAGAGCTTTTGTTGTGACATCCCAAATGGCGCGAAACTCGAACGAGGTGATAACCGATAAGCTATTCATAAATTCTCGTGAAGTCTACGCTTTGTTAGATACTGGCTCTACCCATTCTTTTATCTCACCTGCATGTGCTCAGCGTTTAAACTTAACTCCTGAAAATTTGGACTTTGACTTATCAGTTGAAACCCCATTAGGAGAAATGACCATTACATCTACTGTCTATAAATCTTGCCTAGTTCAAATCAACAACCTCACATTACCTGTTGACCTTATTTCTTTGGAGATGCATGAATTTGATGTGATTTTAGGAATTGATTGGTTGACTACCCATCATGCTAAAATTGATTGTTTTCATAAGATTATTAGTTTTCATATTCCTAATCAACCTGTCATGCAAATTCAAGCAACTAAACCATTGAAATCTATAACTGTTATTTCTAGCCATAAAGCCATTCGTTTATTGAAAAACGGATGTCAAGCCTTTTTAGCTCATGTCACTGATTTGAACAAAAATACGTCAAACTTAAATGATATTCCCATTGTTAATGAGTTTCCTGACGTTTTTCCTGAAGAACTTCCTGGCTTACCCCCAAACCGTGAAATTGATTTTTATATTGATCTTGAACCCGGTACCAAGCCCATTTCCAAAGCTCCCTACCGAATGGCTCTCATTGAACTTCAAGAGTTAAAAGTCCAACTACAGGAATTGTTGGATACCGGTTTCATTCGTCCGAGTGCATCACCTTGGGGTGCTCCTGTTCTATTTGTGAAGAAGAAAGACGGGAGTATGAGATTGTGCATTGACTACCGAGAATTGAACCATGTCACCATCAAGAACAGGTACCCGTTACCTCGGATTGATGACATGTTTGATCAATTGCAAGGCGCTCAACATTTCTCAAAGATTGATCTCCGTTCTGGATATCATCAGTTAAAGGTTAAAGCTGAGAACATTCCAAAAACTGCTTTCAGAACTCGTTATGGGCATTATGAGTTCTTAGTCATGCCTTTTGGACTAACTAATGCTCCTGCAGCTTTCATGGACATGATGAACCGGATATTCAAGGAACATTTGGATCATTTTGTGGTTGTCTTTATTGATGACATCCTCATATACTCCAAGAGTCGCGAGGATCATGAACAACACCTGAGATTGATACTACAAAAGCTCCGTGAAAACAAATTATATGCCAAGTTGAAGAAATGTGAGTTCTGGCTTGAGGAGGTCGCGTTTCTTGGGCATGTGATTTCTAGTCAAGGAATATCAGTCGATCCTGCGAAGATTGAAACGGTACTAAATTGGGAACAACCCAAAACAGTAACCGAAGTCCGAAGTTTTCTGGGTCTAGCTGGTTATTATCGGAGATTCGTAGAAGGATTTTCTCGAATCGCCACTCCATTAACGCAGCTTACTCGGAAAAGCACAAAATTCATATGGAGCGAGGAATGCGAGAAAAGTTTCCAAGAACTCAAGAAGAGACTGGTTTCAGCTCCTGTTCTGACCATACCATCAGGATCAGGAGAATTTGTTATCTACAGCGATGCTTCTGGCAAAGGTCTAGGCTGTGTCCTTATGCAACATGGAAAGGTTATAGCCTACGCCTCTCGACAACTCAAAGATTATGAGAAAAATTATCCTACTCATGATCTAGAGTTGGCAGCAGTCGTTTTCGCGTTGAAGATCTGGAGACACTACTTGTACGGAGAAAAAGTGGATATCTATACGGATCATAAAAGTCTCAAGTATTTCTTCACCCAGAAGGAACTCAACATGCGACAACGACGTTGGCTTGAGCTGTTAAAGGATTATGACCACACAATCCAGTATCACCCGGGAAAGGCGAACGTTGTAGCTGACGCTTTGAGCAGAAAATCTTATGCAAGTACAAGTGCACTGCTGACAACACAAAAGTGTATTTTGTACGACTTGCAAAAGATGGAGATAGAGCTAAAGACACCAGGGACCCACTCGAAGATTGCTCACGTGCGAGTAGAACCAACTTTAATCGATAAAATTAAAGCTGCTCAAGCTACCGATCCGGAACTGATAAACATGATAAAGAAAGTACAAGAAGGTGCCATTCCCGAAGCAAGAATCGACGAGAAAAGAATACTTCGAGTCAACTCTCGACTCTGTGTTCCTAACGATCCTGAATTAAAGCATAAAATCATGATGGAGGCACACAACACGCCGTTTGCAATCCACCCAGGAGGTACCAAGATGTATCGAGATCTTCGACATACATTTTGGTGGAACAATATGAAAAGAGAGATTGCGGAGTTTATCTCAAGGTGCCTAACTTGTCAACGTGTCAAGGCAGAGCATCAAGTTCCTAAAGGTCCATTACAATCACTTGAAGTTCCCGAATGGAAGTGGGAACACATCAATATGGACTTCGTGACGGGTCTTCCAAAAGTTTCTCAAGGCTTAGATGCAATTTGGGTGATCGTAGATAGATTGACCAAATCTGCTCATTTCTTACCTATACGAGAAAACTTTTCACTTGAACGTCTTGTCGGTATGTACATAAATGAGATCGTGAGATTGCATGGTATGCCAGTTTCCATAGTTTCTGATCGAGATCCTAGATTCACTTCACGCTTTTGGATCAGTCTACAAAAAGCTATGGGCACTGAACTACGTTTTAGTTCTGCATACCATCCTCAAACGGACGGACAATCGGAAAGGACGATCCAGACCCTCGAAGATCTTTTGAGACTTTGTGTATTAGACTTCAAAGGAAGTTGGGATAAGTACTTGCCATTGGTGGAATTTTCTTACAACAACAGTTACCAAACAAGCATAGACATGGCTCCATTCGAGGCTTTGTATGGAAGGAAGTGTCGCTCTCCAATATGTTGGAATGAGGTAGGAGAAGCAAAATTGTTGGGACCCGAGTTGGTACGCTTGACGACCGAAAAGATCCAAATGATCCGACAACGAATACAGACCGCACAAGAACGACAAAAGAGTTATGCTGATCTTCATCGGAGAGACGAAAGTTTCAACGTCGGAGATCATGTATTCTTACGTGTTTCTCCATGGAAAGGGGTTACGAGATTCGGAAAGAGAGGAAAGCTCAACCCTCGATTTATTGGCCCATTTGAAATCCTCGATCGAATAGGAACCGTAGCCTACAGACTAGCCCTACCACCAAGTATGTCTCGCATCCATAACGTTTTTCACATATCTATGTTACGTAAATATGTGAAGGACCCAAACCACGTCATTGAGTTAGAACCAGACGTTATAGCTGAGGATTTAACATACGAGGAGGTACCTGTTAAGATCCTGGATAAGAAGGAGCAGATCCTACGCTCAAAGGTTATACCTCAAGTTAAGGTTTTATGGAGGAACCAAGATACTGAGGAAATGACCTGGGAGCTAGAATCTGAGATGAAATCTAAGTATCCTTACCTCTTCGATATGTCAGGTACGTCAATTTCGGGGACGAAATTTCATAAGGAGGGGAGGTTGTAAGACCCCGAATTTTATGAAATACAAAATTTAATTTTTCTTCATATATTTAATTTTTCTTCTGAAACAGTAAGTAGTTAAATTGATAAAGTTAAAAGTTAAGGATGTTATGTGCAAATTATATTTTGTCGGACAATATTCACTTTGTCGGGGAATATTCGTTTGGTCGGGGAATATTCGTGCCGTACGACGGCGCCGAAATAATAAATTATTGGTGGACCCCACAACGGAATATTTGTCGGATATAGAAAACGACAGAAATAACCTTTTTAAATAAAAATAGTCAACGGAATTGTTAAAATACCAGTGATAAAAGAATAGTAGCATACGGTAGTTTATGGTATTTCTGTAGCACACGGTACTCTACAGTAACACACGGTATTGCATAGTGTCTCATATTATTGGTCTGATAATTGACACCGTAACTGCTACGCATCATTTCATCGATAATTGTCACTGCATAATATTTTATATTATCAATTCAATAATTGTTGCTGCACTGTTTTTTTTAAATTATTGAACCTAATAATTGTCACAGTAACATATGCACAGTAATTCACATTATTGAATCAATAATTGTCATGCCACAGTAACGTATTTTTCTTTTACATACTTTCTGCATTATTGTTATCTCTATTACGGTGTTATTTAAACAGTTGTATTTCATTAATTAATTGACTTGATATCTAACACAGAAAGCTAACTATACTGTATTTATAACAATTAGTCATAATAATGAATAAGTGAGAATTATTGTTGAATAATTGAATTGATAAAGTTATTTGTTTATAATATAAAGTTAGGTGATATGAAATGAATGGTGTAGATTAAAGTGTAAATTATTGTTGAATAATTTGTTTATAATATAAAGTTAGGTGATATGAAATGAATGGTGTAGATTAAAGTGTAAATTATTGTTGAATAATTTGTTTATAATATAAAGTTAGGTGATATGAAATGTATGGTGTAGATTAAAGTGGGAATTATTGTTGAATAATTTGTTTATAATATAAAGTTAGGTGATATGAAATGAATGGTATAGATTAAAGTGTGAATTATTGTTGAATAATTGAATTAATAAGTTATTTGTTTATAATATAAAGTTAGGTGATATGAAATGAACGGTTTGGATTAAATTGGAAAATCTTGGATATGATAAGATTTTTGGCTATAAATAGAAGCCTTAACTTAAGGATTTTTCATAAACTTTCTTACTTGTTCTTTCTTTCTCTCTCTAAATACTTCTTGTGAAAGTTCTCTCTAAGTGTACTTAAGTCATCTTGAGTATTTGTGAAGATCTATAAGTGTACGTGTACTGTTCAAGTTAATCAACCTCATTCAGTCACGTATTAATGTAAGGAATATCATCTTCTTTCATATTCTATTATTTAAACTTACTACGGTAAGGGATTATCATTATTGTATTCTCGAAAATAATATCGTTTCTTTCTTACTCATAAGATGTGCTATTTATTTCCATGTATTAATTTATGGGAATAACCTTACGGCGCGGATTATCGCCTGTTGGTGAATAACCTTTCGTATTCATTCCTTATTAATCTCTGAGAATAACCTTACGGTGCGGATTAACGCCTGTTTGGTGAATGACTCTTCGTATTCAATTTCTATTAAATTGTGGGAATAACCTTACGGTGCGGATTAACGCCTGTTGGTGAATAACCCTTTGTATTAATTTCCTTCACCTTTTGTTAATCAAACCTGCTACGGTAAGGGATATTATTTTCTTTCATACTCATAAATCGAAATTTATTATGGAACTATTGCTTCTATAATTCCTGAAAATATTGTATGTTCCATAATAGATGAACTTCATTATTTCAACTGAACCTTCCTATTTTACGTGAATCTTTCTATTGAACTGTAACCGTTATTCTGAACTGTGGATCTTGAATATCATTTTTTTTTCACTCCACATCATGTTGGCAATTTGGACATTATTTGAATCTGCACAAAGTAAACTTCTGATACTTATTGTTTATCCTGTTCTTCTGTTCATCATTTGTATCACTGTTATTTGTATTAATCATCAAGAATCAAGCTGTTGTGAATATCTGTGGCCGGGGGCACAGATGTGATATAATTGTTGAACAGATGATAGGTTAAAGGCGATATACTAGGTTAAAGGCGATACATCTGTTCGGTGTCTTTTATGGCACGTGGTGAAAGTTCTCTTTGGCCCATAGTGCAAAGATGAACTGTTGGTCGGTATGATTATGACCAAAGGCTGAATCTGGTATAATTATGACCGTTGGTGTTATATTGAATGTCTTTGGCCCGTAGTGCAAAGATGAACTGTTGATCTGCATGATTATGATCAGAAACTGTGAATTTGTATTATCTTGACTAATGATATTTCAGATGATAAAAGTTGATGATGTTTTTCCTAAAAAGAGAACCGAGTAGACATTATAGTCTGCATTATTCTTCTAATAGATTACTCATTCCGCTGCTATTATTGATCTGAACGTTGTTTAAGAATTTAACTGCAGTTTTTGATATAAACCTTGTAGTCTATTGTATTCTATCAAGAACTCAACTGTTGAAGACTAATGATAATTTATTCGTCATTATCTTAGTCATGATATTCTTTACTGGGCTATTTGAGCTCACCCTTTCTTTTGTTCCATTGTTTTTCAACAGGAGATGAAAACATAACAGGGTCTAGCCGGGAAATGGAGTGAGGGTCCGAGGAATAGTTATCATAGTCTTCACGTTTTGTAAAATAGTGTGGCAATAATAGTGAAGACTTAGTTGTGTATTATTATACACTGTATTGTTGTACGTTGTGCTTTGTTGTAATAATTTTGTTGTAGTATTTTGACGACTCAAGTTTGGGCTGTGTGGGCCCAGATTTGGGGGCGTCACAACTTTGGTTTTTATTTATTTTTTGTTCAATTTATGCAAAAGCATAAAATGTGACAATTTTCACCTAAAAGGAGTAATAAAATATATGTGTATATGTATGTACGTTTGTTTGTTTGCATTTACAGGGAAAAAAGGATTTTTAGACATTTCTTAGTCCAATTTGAAAAAATATATATTTAAAAACAATATGTTTTTGACATTTTTATTTAAAATCAATGTACGGATGATGCAAATATAATAATAATAATAATAATAATAATAATAATAAAATAAATAAAGGGGTCTTTCAATTTTCATGTAATTATATAAAGTGAAATCTCTTGATAAAAGCGTTAAAATTTTAGTATAATTTCAATCATAGATTTATTAATTTTATTGATTTCAACAATGTCTCTTATTTTTTTATATTTTTAAATTTATACGACTGAATTAAAGATAAGAACATTACAAATTATGTGATCGTGTGTCAATTATTTGGCACAAGCAAAATTTCACAAAGCACGAACAATTATGTTACTACAAATTACAATGCTAATTTCCTTACTCCATTTTTTTTTCCCTCAAAATTTTGAAATTAAGAGTAACCATGCCCTTAAAAAATAAAATTCTGAATTAATGGATCGTTAATATTTCAAATATTAACATCAATATATTCCGACATAGATACATGTACATACGCCGTGTGTCTCCTTATTAAGGAAGTAATAGTAAAGTTTCCGTCTATTACGCTAATTAATATTTTCTTAAGAGTGTTTCTATATTTTTTATTTATTTATTAGTATATAAAATAAATAAACGTAGTTCTATTTTATTTTATTTTTAATCTAAATGAATAAACCACACTCATTTATCTTATATGCGAATAAAAAAAATAAATAAATAAATAAATAAGTTTAAAATTTTCTTTTTCTTAATTAAAGTGAAGAAGTAGTTTTCTATTGTCGGTATCATTTTGTATGATACAACTCCAATACTCGTGTATAGTTTAATAGAGAGGGTTAAATTATTTTTTGGCCATTGAATTGAACCTCAATTTATATTTGTATTACTGAATTAATTTTGTTAGTCAATTTATTAAACTAATTTTTTTTAATAAAAATTGAGAAAATTATCTAAAAATATTAAAAGTTAACGGCGTATCCAAGCGGTACCATGTTAGATGTTTACACGAACTATTCAGCAATTTAGAAATCCATGTGACACGACTTGGCTATGCTTTGGTAGAAAAAATATTATTTTTTATACAACTTTTTTCGTCCAATAAATTTTATCCAGAAATTTAGAAAAAGGGGGGAAATTAGGATTTTATTACAACATTAGTGTCGTCGCATTAAATCATCAGTTCAAACACTTCGATTTTACAACTCCAATCATTAATTTGAATTTGGCCAGAAACTTGGCCGGATTTCGGAGTGACAAAAATTGAAACCTTAGTATCACCACTCAAGGATTTATCACCGGCGACGACGAGAGGTTAAAGTATCCGATGACATCGAAGCTCAAATCACTAAAAAAGGTGAAAAAATTAGGAAGATTGTCAAAATTATCGGGATTAAATAGAATACGTACAAGAATTGAGTCGATTTGAGAGATTTATAAAAAAATTATAGTTTAATATAAATATAAATTAGAGTTTAATTTAATAATTATAAAAAAATTAGTCCGTTTAATAGAAGAGTGGAACACATTAAAATCATTTTTATATTCCTCATTACTACCGCTACTAGTTGAAGACCCGCCGCCGCCTTTACAGGTTTTATAAATTGAAAAATATAGGTGTACTATTAAGACCAACCATCCTAATTGTGTATATTTTTTTTTTCTATTGGTTCTTGAATTGTCCTGCTTCTTCCTCTTTAGATGGCTTCCTGATTTTTAAGTCAAAAATTTTTAGCTTGCCATCTTGGACCAAATGCAACCCTATTTTATTACCATAAAAGTGCATATTTATTAACACGTGCATAAATGATGCCTAGGTCTTCACTCCTCCCATTTCTCCTACTCAATGACTCACGCTAATAATAAATATTACAATAATTAGTCACACTCATCTCACATGAAAGAAAAAACAAGATTTTCATAAATAAATAAATATATATATATATATATATATATATATATATATATATATATATATATGTAAAGGAGGAAATAAATTCAAAGAATGTGAGAATTATGGATTAGTTGTTCATTAGTACTTAAAGAAGTGGCAAAAAGGTTGGGGTAGTATCACTCATGGGTCTATGTTTTGGCCCAGGCCCAGCATAAGCCATAACATCAACATGTAGCCCAACCCAACCATTTATGCTAGGAAGGGGAAGTTGAGGTTGGGCTAACCCACAAAAATTGTAAGTCCTATTGAGATTTGTTGATGACAAACTTTGTAGAATTAAAAAAAAAAGGTTAGTCTTCCTTGATGTGAATTTTTATCAAGAGAAACGGGGGACAATAAAATACTCAATAATCGTGTATTTGTGTTTACATATTGTCTTCAATGTATAGTACAAATATACATGCACAAAAACGATTGACAAAACATGATTACAGAGTATTTTAAGAGTTTTTGCGACCTTTAAAATATATATAAAGGTAAAATAGAATAAACATTATTCAAAAAATAAACATAGAACAAAATCGTTTACTTGGGCCCGAGGTTCGGCTAATTGTTTTAACTTTACACTCAATAGATTTGAGGATCAATTCTTGTTTTGACACAGAATACATCTTCATTAATTATCAACTAAATTAACCTACAGGTTGCTATGATTATAAAGGGTGAATAAGATGAGTTAAATCATGGCTTGAATGGAGAAAAAGCCACCACCGAGTTGTGTCCTCCAAATCCAAATGAGTTTGAGATGCCTGCATAACATATTACAATTTAGATCAAGAAACTTTAATACTTGGGCGAATAGTTGAAAGAAAACGAGCTAATCTATAAGACCATGTCGTTTTCAATGCACAATTCCGATAAAAACGAGAGATGTTTCAAACATATATGACTATATATTTAACAAGTGAGCACTTGACCGTCGCGCCAAGTATGATATATCAAATATATCTTTTTTAAATAAAATTATTCAACTTAGTGATGGCAGTATATAAAGATTTAAAACCCAAATAAAAGAAGCTAGTACATACAAATTGATTTATTGTAGGATGCAGCCACCCTGTAGAAATGGCTTTCACTGCAGCAATGGCTTCCAAACCGGCAGAAGCACCCAAGCAATGACCTATCATAGACTGAAGAAGATCGAAAACAAGTATAAAGAAAAACCTACCAAAATTAAAGGAGAAAGAAATGAAATCACGCCGAGCAAACAATGAGCCAGAGAAAGAGTTCACCTTGGTTGCATTCACTTTAATTTCGAAGTGTTCTTGAATACTTCCTTAATAGCATTTGCCTCAGCAAGGTCACCAGCTAAAGTTGAAGTTGCATGTGCATTTATGTAGTTAACCTGCAAAGGAAAAGGTTAAGTTCAAAACATTAAGAGAACTGACATTTGCACTCCACTGCAAGGTTAAAATAATGTAAATTTTTTATTCGGAGAAATTTGGATCACAGAAGCTAATTTCCCTACATTAATGCATGTGTTTTGGTAATTTTATGCCAATTCCATTCCTTGTAATTAACAAAATAAACATAAAGGCACTAATCATTCCCCAACTCGAAGAAACAGAACCATTCATAAATAGTTTAAAAACAAACAAAATCAAGTGAAGTACTTTAAACCAAGTATATCAAGAAAATGAATGAAAACATGGTAGATTCATACCCTTAAACCAGATCACAAACAAACATAACATGAAGAAGAAGAAGAAAATAACTCATAAATGTACTGGATCTTTTTAAAAGAATAAGCACATCAAACTTACACAAGTGCACAGGATTTTAAATTAGCTTTTTTATGTGCAATGCGACTAACGAGTAAAAAGGAAATAAAAATAAATAATCATGATGATAAAATCTTGTGAATGGAATTAAGGACAGAGAGTACCTCCTCTGGTGACACACCAGCATTTTGAAGGCTACTTTGAATGCATGAGGAAACACCGAGTCTATCAGGTCTTGGATCAGTCATATGATACGCATCACAAGTAACTGCACCTCCCAAGTATTCAGCAATTATCGGTGCATCTCGTTTCATTGCGTGTTCCAAACTCTCCATTACCTTGAAACATATGCAGATATATATCCAAAGAAAATTCCAGACTTAGAGTACGTTTGGAACTTAGAAAATTGGGAGAAAAAGAATGGAAAAAATAAAATAAAATTATATATATATATATATATATATATATATATATATATATCTATAATAACAAAATACAACTCATTTTGAAAAAAAAAACTCCCGCTCACCTCTTAAAATTTGATCCGGACCGTCCAAAAAATGAGATAAATCCAACCGTAGTTTCCTCTTTAACATCAGTCGAATACTCCTCCCCCATTTCTCTTCCTCTCCTCCAAACCCA
This sequence comes from Hedera helix, assembly GCA_947179155.2. Classification (NCBI taxonomy): domain Eukaryota; kingdom Viridiplantae; phylum Streptophyta; class Magnoliopsida; order Apiales; family Araliaceae; genus Hedera; species Hedera helix. The sequence continues at coordinate 39,457,272 of OX359273.1, forward strand.
TTCTGCAAAATCCGAAAACTTAATCGAAGACTCTTCACCCGTTTCATCTCCATCTTCTTTTTCCTCTTCTTCCTATCAGTCGCGAGTATTGATTCGCAAGATTAGACGGTCTTTGGAACTCAGCGACATTGGTTCCGCCATTCATCTCCTCCGACTTCACGCTCCGTCCATCCTCGATGATCGCCGACTTCTCTTCCGTTTACATCCGTTTACACAAGCAGGTACTCTATAGTGCCGTAGGCACGGGTTTTTATCTAGTATATATATATATAAAAACTATCTTAGTGAAAATAAAGCTAATAGCCTTAACAACCTATGTTTCACAACTCATTTCCAAGCTTAATTGGAATTAGAATTGTGCGCTAAATTGAACTAAATTTCAATTCTATGAAATTGTAAAGTGCGCTCTCAATTCCAATTCAATAGCATGTAATTGAGTTGTCAAACATAGCGTTAATGTTTTTTGTCAGTATAACCAAAACTAAAAAGTACGCGCTCACTTCAACTATTATTACAAATTTGTGGAGAAAATATAACTTACCAAAACTCCAGCACCCATAACTAAGCCATCTCTATCAATGTCCCAAGGCCTAGAAGCAGCCTTAGGATCATCATTCCTCTGAGACATTGCTCTACAGGCAGCAAAGCCTCCCAATCCAACAGGAAGAATAGCAGCTTCAGCTCCACCAGCAAACATCAAATCAGCCTCGCCTCGGCGGATGTGATTGGCGGCGGCATAAAAGGAATAATTAGAGGTGGCACAAGCAGCCACAATTGAGTAGTTTGGTCCCATAAAGCCAATATCAATTGCAAGCAAGGCAGAGCCCATGTTTGTAATGGTATAAGGTATGAAAAATGGGCTGATTTTCCGGTGACCTTTTTCTATGAGAGCTTGAACCCCGTCGGAAAATACTGTAAGACCACCCACACCAGAGCCAACAAGCACACCAGCACGTTCCTTGTTAATCTGAAAAATTAAAAATAAAAATCATGTTTATAATTCCAAACACAACTTCAAATGAAAACAAAGAATCTCCTATTTAACTACAGAAAATCTATAATAAATGAATTAATAATTTGTAACCACCTACAAATTGTCCAATTCCTGAACTGAAAACAAAATGTATATACACACAAATATTAAAATTTATATGGGAACTAGAGAGCTTTACACTCTATATAATGCTAAAAATGTATGTTTAACACACTATTTAAGCCAGAAAAAGTTTATTTATTTTTTAGAACTCAGAGGGTAGACTCGAACTTCTTTTTTTGAGAACTTACAGGGGTAGGTACAGTAAAATAAAAAAACATTTATCATTAGATTATTACCTATGGTTTAGCCAAGAATAAGTTAAATACAAATTTAATTTATTAAATAAGATATATAAATCAAACACCCTCAATATATAATAATTTAATCATGCATATCAATCAACACTAACTAGTAAAGAAACAATATTTAGATCAACTCCCTCGGTAAGTCATCTAGTTGATGACTGGAGTGAAGTTACTGTTGTCCTCAAAACAATGGGTTGAACCGCAATAGAAAAAGTTACAAAGCTCATAAACTAACAATTGAATGTAACAGTACGTCATTTCATTTAAAATAAGTAAATATGAATTAATATGGATCCTACTTTAATTAGAGAAAGAGTGTCATCGTTGTAACGGGTAAAGGCCCACATTTAAAGAGTGTTGACTTGTGGAAAACAAGTGTTCTTGAGCCACTAAAAAAAAATAGATCAAGAAGTTGATTTAGAAATTAATAAAGTATTAACATGCAAATCGAGGAATATTTTTTTTATCAAATGACCAACAATGCCGCTCCTGAAAAATCATGCTGCTCAAATTGGCCGAAACATTAAGGTATGATACTGTACAATATTTCAATACATATTTGGACAATCCAACATATTTTTTAGGCAACACTATTTATTTATTTTTTTAAATGCTACAATGTTCCGAAAAATCATAGAAGTATTTAAAAGACTATTAATCCTGCATCATAAAATAAAATAATCTTAAATAATGTTAAATTAATACAAATAGTCCAATTTTAAATATGTTTTTTTTACAAACAAACATAGCATATGTTCTAAATTTTGAAGTTTCTTAAATCTGAACCGTCTATCCATATTTAAAGGTTATGATGAAATCACATAAGCAATAATTAATCTTATTTGCCACCTAATGCCAAATCAACTTCCAAATTACCCTAATTTTTCTCTTAGATAAGTCTATAAATACAGAAACTGTTGTCAGATTTATGTATAGACAAATTCACACAAGTATACGTGGTTAATAAGTAATATAAGAGTAAGTTAAGTGTTGAACCTACAAAGATCTATTACTAATAAATTTCAATTACTAATTTTATACTAATTCAACTTTATTTAAGCAATCACAATTTGTTCGATGAAAATTATTAAATTAAAATTAAAAACTAAAATTATTAACAAAGACTGAATTACTAGTTGTAAAAGCTTAGGATCACAAGTTTTTAGTTTTCCCTAATGCATCACATGAACCTATTTACCTTATTTGCAATTATTTAACCCAAGTGATTTATTAACTTGGAATTCATAAATATTTATTGAATCTTTTTTCAATGATCAAATGAAAATATTTATTCCAATTAAATTGTTATATTCTTATGCAAAATAAATGAAGCAAATTCATTAAGATCCAATTCTCATTCAAGTTAAATGCAATATATAGATATATTCATATTCTACACACAATCCTAGTTATTCATTTATGTAGAATAAAATAAGAATGCATGCTATCACATTCAGATCTAACCCTAAATTGCATATTCCAAATTCATCTAGATTATCAGACAAATTGTTGGCCACACAATTAAACAATATGCATAAAATATGATAGATAACTCATCATGGATCAATAATTAAAAATTAATTTAAATCATGCTAGCAATAGGTTCCGTTGTAATCCTAGTAATTAAAATATATGTGATAATAAGTACATTTGATAATATGACATGAGTTCCATCACATAAGCTTGTGTAAGATTCAATCAATTTTTCATCATCACTCATTCTAGTAACTATGAATATCGCATAATTTGCCTTCAAATTATAAGTTGATATACATATTTTGAAAAGAAATATCATGTGCAACAATGAATTCAATTCATCTGGAAAACAGTCAGTGTTTCCACCCTTTAACAAAAAAAATAAAAAATTAAAAGAAGTTATGAAAATAAATTAAAGGATGTATACAAAAAATATTTAATAATATACAAAGTTTAATTTTACCATCAGTAATTGATCTTTCATTTCATAAGCTGATTTTCTTAGTACTTGTAGGGCTCTGTGATCTAAAAGAACAAAAGATGCAACGAACGTATCATCCATTATTTTAACTTGAACTTTGAACCTGTAAATAAAAGCTAGATTTACCAAGTTACATAATTGGTTATGGTGTCAAATCATTCGTGTAATATACCCTATAAGAAAAGACTATATTACAATACCTTGGTACAACTAACTTGACACAGTCACAACATTTATCATACCAAAATTTTTCACTATCAGATTTTACTTTTTTTTTTGAATTTTTTTGCAAGAATTATAGAACCAAATGTATTCAATTTATATGCAAAGAATAGTAGCCAATACCACACATGTTGACTCCTGGATTATTCCATATAAAAACAGCAAAAACAAATAAGATAACATTACATTTAAAATGTAGTTTATGCAATGACAAAAGTAAAGTGTTGCAACACCTGTTTTATCTCTGTTGCATCTCGTATCTCATCAAGAGTTTTTCTACCACAGATGTAGAGAAATTTATCTGTAATAGAATATGTGCTCTGGCTAGACAAATAACTTAATGCAATTGAATTATTTTATTCAACACAAAGGTTGTTATTTAGGCAAACACCAGTTTATAATATGAATAAAAACATTCAACTTCTAATATTAAAAGAATTTAATAAGGGAAATAGAGGAATCTAATATATCTATTCTTGAAATTAACAACATTAGGGATATCTGCATTTATTAGCTTTGAACTGAACATTGAGTTCGACAATGTTGTTGTACCTAATTTTAAATTTAGATGTTTTATAATTACTGATCATACTAATCCAGAGTCTAGTTATCCTAACCTTATTTTTTCATGTTTCTTTGACATGACTGATGTCATCAACAAAATCGTATCTAGTTACCATCTAAATAATCACATAAAAAAACTTGAAGTAAAATTTATGAATGAAGCAAAGAAACTGAATGTATTAACAATAGTAATAGAAGAACAAAAGAAAAAAAATTATAAGAAGGAGATAATTGCTTGTGGTGTGATTTAGAATAAAAGTGTAAGTCTCTATTTATATGCTGAATAAAAAACTTGTTTACATCAATCATCCATGAATTTGGAATAATATCAATTTGAAATTGTTTAAATTATTCGATATAAATCAATTTTGATTTGCTGCAATTTTGGGATATTAATATCAGTTTAGATTTGTATAATACAATTTTTAACTTTATAATATCAGATTTTTTTTTTGTAAGTATTGAATTAAAAAAATCTTAAAAATTTTATGCGTGAAAATTATATGTAAATGAAATTAAAAAGTCCAATTATGGGATAATATTGCATTTTTTTTTGTGTGAGAATTAGCTTTAAAAAAATTAAAAAACCAAATTATTGGATAATATTAAATATTTTTTTCACTGTTAAAAAATTCAAATAATTATTATGTGAGAATTATCTGCAATTATGGGATAATTTTACATTTACATTTTTTTAATTCAATACTCGCACAAAAAATATTTGATATTATAAAATTTAAAAATTATATATATTTTTGTGAGAATTATCTGTATAAAGACCAATTTTTTATTTTGGATAATTTCAAATACCAAATTATTAGATAATTACAAATTTTTATTTGTCTGTGTGATAATATTCTGATCGAATGTAGTGGAAAAATTATTCAACTGTAATTAGTTTGCAAATAAATTCAAAAACTAAATTATGCGATATAAAATCAATTTGGAATTTCTACAATTTTGGAATATAATATCAGTTTATATTTGTATGTTTGACATACAGTTTTTGAATGTGAATATTAATTTTTTTCTTAAATAAAAAAATTTATGGTTGAAAATTATATTTAAATAAAGTTCAAAAGTTGAATTATGGAAAAAATATTACATATTTTTTTGTGAGAATTAGTTGTAAAAAAAATTTAAAACTAAAATATTGGATAATTACTTATTTTTATGCGTGAGAGTTATCTGTAATTATGGGATAATATTAAATATTTTTTTAGCTATAAAAAAATTTAAAAAATTGTGAGAAATATATATATATATATATATATATATACCAAATTTATTTTTGTGGATAATTTCATATTTTTATGGGATAATATTCAAAAACCAAATTATTGGATAATATCATATCTTTATTTTTCTGTGTGAGAATATTCTAAATTTTTCAACCGTCATTAAGTTGCAAAAAAATTCAAAACCCCAAAAGATATAAAGAGAGTAATAAATCAATAGTAAAAATATAAAGAATTATGATTTGACACATGTTTTGTAATTAATGCAAGAGAAAATTTGAGTGATTGAGAGGTTGACAAGTGGCATTAGCTAGTGGTAATGTGTTGTGTTTTAGATATATATAATATATACTAGCGGCAATATACTGTGTTTTAGTATATATATATAATAGATAATAGATAATAGATAAAAGATTAGTATATATAATGGATAATAGATTCTCTTTGTTTGAAAGTGAGTATTAATATTTTTTGTTGATTTTTTTTCTTGTGAATGTTAAGGTTTGCATTAAACACAATTAGGCATGAGTTATATATATTCAAGTTCAATAAATAAATTTTTTATTAGAAAATATATGTCTAAATATACGAAATTTACATAAAATATTAACTGTATACCTAATAATTTTTTCTCTTCGGATTAGTAAAATTATAAAAGAATCCACAAATTTCTATACCCAGTTAAATTACTCACAGCCGCGCGAGAATTAGCACCTACATGAACCCTTCATTGCTACTTAGAGAGCCAGCCAGCTGTGACATCTTCTAAATTTATCCCAAAAAAAAAAAACACTCCTATTGTCTTCTTTCCTCTTTAATATCATTTTCTCCCTCCAATTTTTTTTTTAATGTACCATACCTTAATTTTCATATTGTTGTGGACTTTCTTTCTTTCTTCTTCTTTTTTTCTGTTGTTGGGAAAGGTTCAATATTCTTTATTGCTAGAAAATAATAAATGTGAAGGTCCATAGTGAAATAATATTTATGCCTGCTTAAACATGTGATGTGAATGACACAATAAAATTCTTTGCAATATTTAAATATTGAGTGAAAAATATAATAGAGGGGATCTTAATCTACAAAAAATCAGCTCATTAATATATCACCGTAGATTTTGTAGGATGATTGTCCTATCTCTTAGGTTAGGTGGGGTGGGGTGGGGTGGGGTGGGGTGGGGGGAATAACTATGTGTTTGTCGTAGTTGACCTTTTGAATTTATTAAGATGGCGATTTTGTATTAGATCTATACGATGGCCAAATTCTACTTTTAAAATTTAGAGGTATGATGATATCTTTTTATAAAATATATTACAATCTTCAATCATTGTTCATCAAGTGCTTTCTCTTATCTGCCTTTGTGGTCATTAACGAGAGCAAATGAAAAGGAGCACAGCAACCCGAGCACAAACAAACATAACTTCCTTGTAGGTCGTTATACCAATTAATCAATTGGGCCGGAATTTACAAAAACCTACATTTGTCAGTTGATCGTTAACGATAAAAAGTGGAACTTGATCCTAGTCAGAAAGAGGCCTTGATCTCTGTTTAGGAGTCTAGAGTTTATGCCCAAGTTGTTTTTGAAAAAAGAATGGGTCTTAGTTGATAGGTTGTCTTATGAAATGTTCATTTTTTTTTTTTTATTAATGGTGCAACTCTTCCCTTAGATACCTTCGCCTTTCTCTCTCAAATTCGAAGTGAAAGATTCATTTTGACTAGAACAAGAAGAGAAAATTGAGAAAAAGTAACCGGGTGGTTTAGTAAGGAAAGTTATTAGACTTGGGTCGGGGCTCAAAGGAAGGAACCAACGAGACGCAAGGGATGTTTGTATCTCCAATAAGTTGGTTAGCTACTTCTCATTTTGTTCTTGACGACCGTCAAGTACCGCAAATCTGTCTCAAATGGCCCTAACCATCTCATATGACCACATTCGTCGCAAGCCAAAGAAATGGAGTTCGTGGCAATACTTCCTTCACAATTGAGACCAGATTCATTTTTTAATATATAGATACAAAAATGAAAGAATATTTAAATGCCTTCATAAGGAAAAAACAACCAAATTATATACCCATTCATTTTTCATTCAAGTAACTATAAATTATCTCAAAAATAGTACAATGAAAAATATTCCGAGCCATGTCCGACAAACTCAAAATAGTTGGGTTTAAAATATTAAATGATTATGAAATTATATCCCTTTATTAATTCTTTTTATTAGATGAAGAAATAAAAGGAACATAGTCACCAAATAATTGCCTCTAACAATTAGGAAGAATTGTTCAAGTGTGGTAAATTTCAATTACATGTTACATTTACTAAAGCCGTTTATTAGTGTGTATGATTCATTTAAAAATTATTTATTATTACTTGTGCCCTTAAGAAATATTTATTTCTGCATCCCCAATTCAACCATGCATGTGCACCCATAAAAAACTAATTAAGATGCTCCAAAAATAAATAAATAAATAAAACAAGTTTGTCATATCCAACAAATTCATATTTGTTAGGCATGAAATATTTTGTCCCTTTTATATATTATTCCCTCTGTTTCAAAATTAGAAATACATTATTCTTTTTAATCCGTTTCAAAATTTTAGAACTATAAAGTGACAAGATGTTCCTAATTTATTATTACTTTTTTACTATCATTTTCAATATCAAAACACTATAAGTGAATTTCTAACTAATATTAAGACTATATTTGAGAACGTAATATTATTATTTTTAAATGTCGTTTTATAAACGTATCTCTAATTTTGAAACGAAAGATGAATTCTTTTACATGAATAAATGGCAATAACATATCAGCAACTAAGTACATATAGTAATTAGGAAAGAAATTAATTTAATGAGTTTTGTTATCAGTTGTTGTACATAATTTTAAAGAAAAAAAATTAAAAGGTTGTCTAGTTCTTATAGTTGATTACAAATGGGGTTAAATATAATGATCCAAGTATTCCAATCACGTAGACAGAGATGGTAATGTACCATCAAAGTTTGGCTAGAATGCACCAAGATTTTACTTTTGTTGATTAATACTTCCCCCTCTACCCCCACAAAAAAAGTTTCATTTTAAAAAAAAAAATCCATGCCAATTTGTGAAGTTTAAACTACAAAATCGGTGTAAACTTACTTAATCATAATTAGGATAGTACTATTTTCATATGCGTTTTTGATATTTTTAATTACTTCCCTCTTACATAAAGGTGGAATCCACTTTATACTCATGTAATAATTAATTAATATTAGTTCCCGCGTAAAAATATCAGTTCTTTTTTAATTAATGAAATAATTAATATTGTAAACTAGTTAGAAAAAATGTTATCAAGTATAAGATTGAAATTTCAAAAATTAAAATAAACTCGTATAGCAATTTTTAAAATTTTGCAAGCAACTAAGATCAAAGTTAAATAAGATTATTTTGTTTTCTAGAATGGGGTTAGTATTAGTTTTTGGAAAATGATATAATTTTTATTGAATTTTTTTTGAAATAGTCTATACGTCCGAAAGTGACACTCTTTTTGTTGATTATTTGTTTCTCAATATTAAAGTTTGTAATGAACATTAGGCACATCAGAAATGGACGAAAAAAATGTGTAAATATATCAAATTAATATAATATATTTCATAGTTAATACTAAAAAATAAATATGAAAGAGTCCATAATTTCGGTTCCCAGTTGACTTACTCACAGCCGCACGAGAATTAGCACCCACATGAAGTGGACCACCATCCATTTCAACTTAGAGAACCGGCCAGCCGTAACATTTTCTAAATTTGTCAAAATTCTTCCCCTGTTGATTTCTTTCCTCTTTAACATCTCACTCTCCCTCCAATTTATTTATTTATTTTTAATGTACCATACCTTAATTTCCACACTGTTGTAGGCAAAGGGTGAAGCCAGGGTTGTTGGCGACCCTGATGATCCGACGACGACGAGGAATACACCGCCACGTATTCCACTGGAGCTAAGCTAGAGGAGGAACAATTAAGGCGTAAAAATGGCGCAGGTTAATAGTACTATAGAAGATGTGAACAGAAGAATTATATGTTTTTCAGACACCATTTACAGGACTAGTGGTGTTTGGGAAGGTCCTAATCCCTTGTCTCCAATCCTCCCCATCTTCATTTTTCAGTTACCCATCGCCATTTTTGCCACCCGCATTGCCCTCCTCATGATAAAACCTTTTCACATGCCTCCCTTCGTCGGAGAAATCATTGTAAGTTATTCTCTTTCTGGAGCCTTTTGATCATGAAACATATTTTTGTACCTGTTTAGGGCTAATATATATCCTCATGCTAGTAAATGCATGTAAGTTATGTATGATATCCAGTTTTCGATGAAAAGATACTAGGGGGTTTGAAGTTGGCAACTCAATGTCCTACGGCCCACTTGTGTAGCATCCCAACTTCGACCCCAGAAAAATGTGCCCAGTCAAGAATTTGAGAATATCGAATAATTTACCTGATTCGAGAATATCGAATAATTTACCTACCTTAAAAAATATAGAACAAAAAAAGAAGTTGGTTTGTGCATAAAATAATTCTAATTCAAGAATTTGGTAGCACAATATATAGCATGCCCATCATTATTTGCTAATGCAAAACATATTAAATTTTGCAGGGTGGTATCCTAATTGGACCAAGTTTCTTTGGAAAAATAGCACCATCAACCTATGAATGGGTTTTCCCTTCCTATGGTTTCACACTCTTAGAGCCAATGGCTCACTTTGCTCTAGTTTACTACACATTCCTTATGGGGCTAAAGATGGACATACAAACCATACGTAGAACCGGAACCAAGGCCATTGGCATTGCCTTCTCAGGAACTCTCATCCCTTGTTTTCTAGGTTCCTGCTTATTTTTCTCCCTCCTTAGTGAAAAATCAAAGTATTCCGGTTGCATAATCTGGGGCTTTGCCCTTGCTGTCACGGGGTACTCAACTCTCACTCACATCCTCGAGAAGCAAACGCTCATCCACATGGAGGTCGGAAAACTAGCCATGGCTTCAGCTCAAATCAGTGAGCTCATTTCATGGGGTTTCCTGGCTGTAGGGCTAGCTGTCACCAACAGCACATCTTACTTCTTTTTTGCAATTATCTTGTGCGGCTTATTCGGTTTTACCTGCATTTATGCCATCCGTCCAGCTATCTGCTGGATTATTCGTCGAACACCTGAGGGGCAGGGTTACAGCGAGTTCTATCTCTGTTTCGTTCTAAGTGGGGTTGCACTGTGTGGTGTTGTCACTGATGCCATCGGTACACACCCAATGCTGGGAGCTTTTATGTTTGGACTGATTATACCGAACGAAATTCTTCAATCTACCTTGGTTGAGAGACTTGAGGACTTTGTGATGGGGGTTTTTATGCCAGCCTTTTTTGCAGTTTGTGGGATTCGAACGAATTTGGATTCTTTGGCCAGTAATGACACTTCTTGGCTAATCGTGGTGATCCTTATTGTTGTCCTCAGCATAGCTAAGATTTTCAGCACTATGCTTGCCTCTTTTTTCACTAACTTGACAACTAAAGAAGTAGCTACTATTGGACTACTAACAAGCACAAAGAGCATCCTGGCCTTGATCATTCTTGAAGTTGCACAAGAACAAGGGGTACTTTCTATATAATGTTCCATGTCCTGTAATTTCTATTTTAGTTTTCATACTGATGAAAACTGATATGTTTTTATAGGTTTTAACCACCCAAGAATATTCAGTCATGGTGGTTGCGGCTTTGGTGATGACTATGCTTGTCCCCCCAGCCGCAGAACTTTACCATCCTAATAGTAAAGCGTTGCCCTATGAGCGAAAGACGATCCAGAAAACAAGATCAGAGGAAGAACTCCGAGTAGTTGCCTGTCTCCATGGATTCTACAACGTACCCTCCATCATCAACATCCTTGAAGCCTCTAACCCAAGCCAACAATCCCCGATAAGTGTCTTTGCCCTCCACCTCGTAGAACTCATTGGCAGGGCCTCCGCCATGCTAGTTGTTCATACCACGCGTAAAGCTGGCTCCAGAAACCCAACTCAAGAAGAAGCTCAGACAGAACAAATCATCAGTGCTTTTGACAATTTCGAGCTCCGTTGTGATGGTGTCAACGTCCAGGCACTCACCTCGAGGTCTGCATTCTCCAGCATGGATGAAGACATTTGCAATATCGTGAAAGACAAGCGTGCGGCATTCATCATCCTACCATTTCACAAACAACAATGCGGAGATGGGGAAATGGAAGACATCAACCCTGCCATACGAGGTGTAAACGAAAATGTCTTAGCACACGCACCTTGTTCCGTGGGAGTGCTCATTGACCGTCGAATGCCTGACTCCATTGAGTTCCCTCGCCGTGTTGCTGTGTTGTTCTTTGGCGGGCCTGATGACAGAGAGGCGCTGGCTTATGCGTGGAGGATGTCTGAACATCAAAATGTGAGCCTAAAAGTTGTAAAATTCATTCCCAGGAAGAATGCTATTCAGACGGACCCAATGGATTTCATAGGTGCAGTTTCTGGGGCTGTGACTATGCCCATTGATTCTGAGAAAGAGAAAATGCTAGATGATGATTACTTGAACAAGTTCAAGATTGCTACAGTGAATGACAAATCAGTATTATATAAAGAATTGGTGCTAAATGATGAAGAAGAAACTATAAGGGCTATAAAAGCAATGGACAATGATCATGATCTTTTCATTGTAGGAAGAGGGCAAGGCATGTCATCACCTCTCACAGCTGGGCTAGCTGACTGGTGCGACTGCCCGGAGCTCGGTCCTATCGGAGATCTTTTTGCCACTTCCGAATTTTCATCTTCATTTTCAGTGCTGGTGATGCAGCAATATGTTAGAAGGGAAGGAAGTAGAGATGGATCAGACATGTTTGCGGGATCAGTGGTGGAACAGGAACCAGAATCCTTGGACTGGAGGCCATCAAATGCAGATGGTAATCCATTTGGATCCTTCAACCATAGAGAGATGGACATTAGTCAAGAATCGTTTAGCCGCACAGACAGGAACCATAGTCATGGATCATCATCCTTTGGCCATAGAGATGGGAATCTAAGTTGTTGAAAGATGATCAGGGTTTTGCCGCACCAACTTATAGAAAATACTTTCACCCCTTTGGCTGCAACTTATGAAAGGTAAAAACAGAAACAGTGTTTGTAATGCTTATAATACTGTGGAGAGAAATTTTCATACCTGTGTTGAAGACTGAAGTAATTTTGTACCAAGTCCTGTATACAGACTCTATTTGTATGCTAGGATGAACTCAAACATGAGAAAAATCAATAGAAGATCTAATAGAATGAGGTATTACTCTTGCAAATGACAACTCCAATCTTCCCTCTTCTCTCATCTGACCCTCCTCAAACAGGATATTCATGACATCATACTATTATGACACTGCTGAATATTTACTTACTAATCCCTCAGTAAGGAAAGGAATTATTTGGTTTTTAAATTTATTTAAGCATAGTAAAATTTGAATATGAAACATATAAACATAATTCTTTCAATAACTTTTCCCCAAAACAAATTTAGACTTAAAAATTAATATTAACAAATTATCTTAAGAAGCCGTGTTTAATGTGAACAAAAGTCAAATGAGATTTTTGTCTGGACGGATGGAATACTAATTATTATTATTTTTTCATATTTCATGTATAGTAACAAGAATCCCCGTGATATTCTGTTTATGACAGACTTCCTAAAACAATAAACAAACCCTAAGCAACCCAATCTAAGAGATCCTCTAAAAGCATAATAATAGAAAATTTGATGTGTAATATTTCTATATTGAAATCAAGTTCCAATAATTCTTTTTCCCAGGAAATGGCACCTCCAAAAAGAAAAATAAGGCTGACCCCTTCTTAGCCTCTTTAATGTGTTTACCTTCCTACTGCAGTGATGCAGGACGAGAAAGTTGGTTGGACCAATACAAAAGGTTGTGGAAACCTAATTGAAGTCTAATTAGGTGTTTTGATTTATTTAGAAGTTGTATTTTAGATAGGGTTGTATTTTAATTAGGAGTTATCTATTATCTTTTAGAGTTTTAATTAGATTAGGAGAATGGATTTAGAGTACTATAAATATGGATGTAAATACTCATTATTATTCATTCATTGATATATAATTATTTGAGCTTTGAGTTCTCTGTGTGAGACTGTTCCCCACCATTATTTGGTATCGGAGCAAAACCTGAAACCACCCCTTGTCGCCACCTAAACCCTAATTCCTTGACCTCCGCCACCACCAAACCCTAGCCGCTGCAACACACCCCAAGTCAGAACCCCCCCAACTGCCGCACTCCTACTCTGCCATTAAACCCTAAACTTTTATATCGACCGACACTAGCAATCCCAAATCCCCTATTCTCTGTCCCAGACACTACCAACCACAAACAAACACCAACAAACATAAACCCACAATTGCCGTAACCCAAACCAAACCCTAATCCTATTCTGGTTGCACCTTACCGCCGTTGCACCCACAGTCGCGAACTCACCCAGAATCGGATCCATCACCACTGGAATCAACAATTCCAGCATCCAAACTCCAACTAGAAACCACATCGAGACCCTATCGGTACCCAGAAAGTCAGAAACCCACCCAAAATCCCAATCCCAGAAAAACCCAATACAAAACAAACAAACCTGTGAATCCCCGCCGCAGCCGCCACTATTACAGCCAGCTTCCTGCCCTCCCTATCTTTATCGTCGGCCTCCTGTTCCCCATCGTCATCGTCGAAATTGAAACGAAAGGAAAAAAATAGAAGAGAGAGAAATACAGAAGAAGAAAGGAAAAGATGAGAAGCCAACGCTGCTGCTGACTGTTGATATAATATCTGAAAAATTACAATTTGCACCCCAAGGTTTCGAAGCATTTTAAAATATCCCTTGAACTTTTTAATTTTTACATATCCGCCCCTGAACTTTTATATTTTTACATTTTAGTCCCTGAAGTTTCATTAATTTCAGATTAGCCCCATACTTTCAGTTTTTACATCCCAGCCCCTACAGTTTCAAAAAATTTCAGTTTAGTCCCTAAACTTTTATATTTTTACATTTTAGTCCCTGAAGTTTCATTAATTTCAAATTAGCCCCCGTACTTTCAGTTTTTACATCCCAGCCCCTACAGTTTCAAAACTTTTCAGTTTAGTCCCTGTCAAAAACAAAAACAAAAACAAAAAAGATAAAAGAAATATATATATATTTTTAGTTACAGGAGTCATGGTAAATGCCGGAGAAGTCAACGCTAGGCTTGACGTTTATATGTCACAGCAAACTGAGCGACTTACAAAAATTGAAGATTCCATAGTAGCACTTGCAGCCAATGCGACAAATGTTCAGACAGCTATTACTGCACTAACAACAAAAATTGATGTCCTTATGGAGCGTACAAATAAAGGATACGAAGATGCTCGTCGGAATGTGGAAAATCCACCTCCAGGTCCTAATGAGATACTACTACAGCAGCAAGGACCTAATTTTCATATGTCGGACCCCAAATTGAATGCAGTAGATAGAGGAGCTAAATTGGATGTTGGTGATTTCAATGGAGATCAAGGGCCTGAGTCATTTTTCGATTGGATTCACAGTTTGGAGAGTTTCTTCCGTTGGTACGAACTATCTGACGAAAGAAAACTCTTCTTTGCTGATGCGAAGTTAAAAGGGACAGCCCGTATTTGGTGGGATCATCATCAACGGAATCTATACACAGCTGCACGAAGATGGGAGGATATGAAAACTGCAATGACACGAAGGTTTGTGCCTCCAGATTACAAGCAAATGGCATGTTTACAGTTGACGGAATTGGTGCAAGGAAGTAAATCTATAGCCGAGTACACATCTACATTCTACAGTTTGGTTACAAGGTCAGAATTCCCATGGATTGAAGATGTGTTAATCTCCATGTATCGTCGGGGATTAAATCAGGAGATTGCTAGTGGAGTAGCTTCTGGAAAAATTTTGCTCTTAGATGATGTTGTTCAAGTTGCCAACCAAGTGGAGGATACCTTGAGGAGGAATTCTGTTAGGCCTTCAGTACCAGTACAGACTCGGAATGAGAGGACTTTTGTAGAGCCTTTTAGAAGCAGGCCAGTGGAGAGGTCATCCACAAATTCTTCAGCTGCTTGCAGGCCAAATCATACCACAAGTTCTTCAAGTGCTAGCAACAATCCTAGCTCTCGGTGTTTTAATTGTCGTGGTTTTGGTCACATGTCCTTCGAGTGTCCATCTCCAAAGATGAATGTTACATCCCCTCCTTCTAGAGTTGTTGTTGTTAACAAGGACTGTGAGAACACTGACATGAACGAAGAGGTGTGTCCGCCGTTAGACATCAAGGGTGAACCTACTGAGCAAGACTTGGAAGCTGATGCACATTTGGAGGGATGTTTAGGGGTTCTTCGACCTCTATTGGTTACTCAAAAGCAAAAAGATGATCCTAAACTCCATCGTGGGCGGATATTTCAGACACGAGTTAGGCGTGCGGGACAGATATGTTCTCTTGTGATTGATACGGGGAGTTATACGGATGTCATTGCCGAGGACGCAGTTAAGAAGCTTGGGCTACAAGTGGAGCCTCATCCAGACCCGTATGATGTTTCTTGGGTTACCAATACCAAATTGCGGGTTACTCAAAGATGTTTGGTTACGTTTTCAGTTGGCAAGCTTAAGGATGAGGTTATGTGTGATATTTTGCCCCTTAAGGTTTGTCATATCATTTTTGGGGCGTACATGGTTATGGGATCGTTATGCACACCACGATGCTCGTGCCAATACTTACTCAATTATAAAGGGGAACGCAAAGTTTACTCTTACTTGTGCTTTAGATATGGCCAGATTGAAACTTACGAAGAATTCGTTAGTGATCCGAAGTGGTTGTTCCTGTATTCCTAACTCAACGGAATCGAGTTTTTCGCAGCGGAGGAGAACTGATGCAGGACGAGAAAGTTGGTTGGACCAATACAAAAGGTTGTGGAAACCTAATTGAAGTCTAATTAGGTGTTTTGATTTAATTGGAAGTTGTATTTTAGATAGGGTTGTATTTTAATTAGGAGTTATCTATTATCTTTTAGAGTTTTAATTAGATTAGGAGAGTGGATTTAGAGTACTATAAATATGGATGTAAATACTCATTATTATTCATTTATTGATATATAATTATTTGAGCTTTGAGTTCTCTGCGTGAGATTGTTCCCCACCATGCAGGCAGTTACAGCAACAGTATTCATTTAATCTTCAAGTTCTCAAATTTCACCAAACAAGAAAACTTTCGTTACCATCCACCAATAAAGAAAATGGAGAGAAGGAAGATAAAACTCAAAGTAAATTATATTTCAGTTATTCATATTTATGAAACTGAGAATTCCAATACATAGGCCAGCATTTAGAAGAAACCCTAATCCTATTTAATTAAGTCTTGGTAAAGAAGAACAGAAAAGAGAGGCACCAAATGTTAATAAAATACTCTACTAACTAACCCGTAAACACTGGTTGCAAACTAGGCACATACCTAGCATAGATGCTGGTCATTCACCATCACGATTCAAAGAATCAGTGTGTAGACCCTTGCAACTGTGTATCACAACCATCAAGATCTTGATCATTTACACCATCCCTACATTGTCTGCAAACAAGACTGAATGTGTCAAAAGTATGTCAGTTTTTCTACAACTTTACTCATCCCTGCTTGTCAATCTCCTTAAGTGTGTTCACAAAAGTATAGCTGGAAAATGATACGAAAAGCTTTCGGAACCTGCACAATGAAGCCAACAACAGTTTAAGACAACAGGGTGGGAGCTGTGTTCATTTAGAAATCTTCCACAAGAATAGGCTATGAATTTATAAGACAAGCAAAAGAACATTTTAATGAAATCGTCGATCACGTCATCTGGAAATGCTCATGATCTTTTCTCCTTTGTTCATTTGTTTATCAAAAAGTAAAATGTGCAAGAACAAGGAAACACACCAAACCCATTGACTCATGTGCTGTGCCATTGAAACATAGCTTTTATGGGGCTGCTCATTCAGCAAGCAATGCAGTCCATCTGATAAATGCATGGCATATAAGATGGAGAACCAGATATCAACTGGTCCACTGTACTTGCGCAATATGTTTGTACTGATCTGAGAATAATAAGGATGAATCAATCCAAGCAACTAAATTGAAACAGTGTCTTTCAAGGACCAACGAACTTAAATTGTATCATAAGATTCCTCACCTATTATTCGGGAACTGAGTATAGCAATTCTTAACCAAGTCCGTAGCTATATTTATACTGTTGTAAGAAGAATAGTTTTTATCCTTTCTTGTACACTTTCTAGTGACAAGCGACAAGTCAGGAGAAATTCAGACTAAACAAGGGTAAAGTACTATAAACATTTGGAGACCAATAGATGATATAAAATTAAATGGAATTTAATCTTAACCTTCCGGTTATGTAAATTAATTATTGATGTGCATCAGCAAAGTAGATAAATACCAGCACAATGCAGAAAAAACCATAAATAAGTTGGAAGGGAAGGAAAGCGTACAAGTTCCCAAGCTTCAATCTTTCTTTGTGAAGCACCATGCAAGAGCTTACTGCTTACAAAGAAAACAAACACCAAATGAGTTTCCATGATGTAACAGTCACCTGTCCAGTCTAACTTGTTATATAGGAGAGTGAGCACAAATACTGTCATACTGAAACTCTAGTACATTGCAAGGAGCTTTCTGAGGCATGACAAGAAGTTAAGTGAGGGAAGAGGGAGAAGAAGGGTAGCTTGCCAAAACATATGTACCATGTGATGCATAAATGAAACAATGTGTTCATTTGTCTTTCTGTCATTCCGCCTATGGATATGTCTAACAAAGATACTACTCTCTATCCATTGACCATTAACATGAAAAAGGGGATACTCTTCAGGAATAGAAGGAAATGTTTTACTGATTATAAATTATGTTCTTCTCTTCCTAACCTGAACATGCTAAGAAAATATATATTCCTTCCATCCTATAGAAAGAGTACTATTTATTTTGTTGACTTCTCTTTTCTCCCTTGATATAATTTTTTGGATGACCTTTTTCCTACATCAAACTTCAAAGACTGAAATTTATTATTAGAAAGAGGGGGAAAAAAACTAAAGAAAATATTATGTCAAAGTGTGTCCTATGTCAACCGTTAACCTTAATTTTCAAAGCAAAGTCAACAAAAAAGATAGCACTCTTTGTTGAGGACAGACGGAGAATCAAACACGATGACATAACCAAGTCTTTTCTGATACGTTTGTTAAATGATTTAAAGGAATCAAGTTACTTACCGCACACCTCGATTTACATCGCAATGATTACAATGACCAGAAACACCATATCTATCAAAAGTGATAATCTATACAGAACGAAAAAAGGGATCGGTAATTCATCGTAGATAGTTATCTAAGATACTGCAAATAAGCCGGAAAAGATTTAAAAAAAATTAGAGCTTCTGGAAGCAAACATGAAAGCGCAAAAATTACCACCCCAATCAAGTGAACAGGATCTCCATGAAAGGCCAACCGGAACACCGCCAACCCTGTGCCCCCCCCCCCCCCCCAAAAAAAAAAAAAAGTAAATGATTCTGAAATCTAGAACTTACCACTTCAATTGCATGAGCATGAATTTCATCTCCAACAATCCTAGCCAGTAACTCACAGTCCCATACTTTCCCGAAACCATCCTTGTGATAACAATATCAAACTTTCAAATAAAATTATACTGCAAACACGCATGAATAAGTACTTCTTCGTGAGAAACTTCAGAAAGTAACCTGGAAATCTGGATGGTCCAGGATCTTTACTTGTTGCAGTGGAACCTGCATGAACAGAAGGAAATGTCAACAAACAAAACCAAATATCCAGCTGAAAATCCCCTCTACAGTTAGCCCTGAACCAACTCTAGAGTAAGAGTATAGGTAGTACTAATCTTTTTCTAATTTTCAAGAACCAGAGGCAGGTAAGAAATCCATTATATATACCAGGTAGGGAAAGACATGGAAAAGAGGTGGGATTTCAACTATACCAGGCAGATAATAAAATTTTAATAGTTATATCAAATCATGCATCACCTTAAGGACTGCAGAAGCCTGATAGAGCTCTTCTTTTCTAATACCCCCATTGCCATTTGCATTACCTGCATATAAATTATGGTATATGAATGAAAAATACTGGAAGATTGATCTATGGTACAGACTGAAACATGGATAATTGCATCCCGCAAAAATGACAACTAATCTGTACACCTTGATTATCACAGTACTTGCCAAACATGAGCTTGTGTGCATGTTTATTTTAATTTTTGGATAACTGAGTTTTTGTGCATGGGAGTAAGAATCGCCTAGCTCCTCTAATTTCCCAGCAGTAATATGTGACAAAAAAATCTGAAAAGCACCTACATTTTTTTGTTACTAATCTTATTTTTTTCAGATAGAAGCATATGCTATAATGCTCACACATGATCCAAAGAATTGAGAAAAAAAAAACAAAAAGAATTTTAAAATCAGCAATATATCTAGGTAAGCCAATGATTGGTGGGTGCAGAGTTGCAAACAAGCTAAAATTTAGCCTAATAACCTACTTAGGTATATTTAACTAAACTGTGTATTCTTATTTGATGGTAAACCGGTATAGAGAGAAAGGATCGATGGTCCATAATGACAAGCGATCCAGAATTTATAGATCAGGGAATAAAGAAAATACAATCAAATCTCACTAATTAAGCTATCCCACTAATTATGATATCCCAATAATTACTCCAATGATGAATGAGCTAATCATGGGTCAATTATCCAACTAGCAAACATCGTAAATAAGGAAATAGAATATTCTAAATCATATTCGAACACCCTCACTCAAGTTGGTATGTGTATGTCGCACATGCCCAACTTGAATTTGAGATGATCAAAAACTCGGTGAGTAGCCTTAGTAAGAATATCAACAGTCTGCTCTGAAGATGTCACGAATGGAATGCAAAAAAGTCCACTCTCAAATTTCTCTTTCATAGAATGTCGATCATCTCCATGTGTTTTGTTTGATCGTTCTGTACATAATTATGTACCATGCTTATGGCAGATTTTCTATCGGAGTAGAGCATCATTGGTTGTTAAATTGAGAAGCCAAGATCTCTAAGAAGGCTCTGAAGCCATAGTAATTCACATATCCCTTGAGCCATGGCTCGAAATTCGGCTTCAACACTGGACCGAGCAACTAAATCTTGCTTCTTACTCCTCCAATTGACTAAGTTGCCACTAACAAAGGAACAATACCCAAAACGTGTACCGACTGTCATCTAGACTTGTAGCCCAATGAGAATCAATAAAAGCCTCTATCTTAAGGTGATTATACCTCTTAAACAAAATTCTTTTGCCCTGAGCTGGCTTTAGATATCGAAGAATTCGAATCACAGCATCCATGTGGAAGGTATATGGATCATGCATATGCTGACTCACTAAGCTAATTGCATATGCAATATAAGGACGAGTATGCTCAACTAGCCTTTGATATCGCTCTCGATCCACAGGTTCCCCCTCCTTGACTTGAATCTTGATATTGGCATACTTCCTAGCATACTAGTCTTAGAAAGCAAATCTAAGGTATACTTGCGTTGAGATAAGAACGCTCCTTTGGAGGAGTGGGATACCTCAATACCCAGAAAATACCGGAGTTGACCCAAATCTTTAATCTCAAATTCCATACCTAGAGCATGTTTGAGGCGAGCTATTTCAGTCATATCATTGCCAGTCACCACGATGTCGTCCACATATACTATCAGAAATGTAGAAAGAGGTTCATTCTTTCGAATAAACAGTGTGGTCAGCATTAGTCTGTTTATAGCGTTGGATTCTCATAACTTTAGAGGACCTACCAAACCATGCCCCCGAAGATTGTTTTAACCAGTACAATGATCGGCGAAACCTGCAAACCTCCCTACTGTCTGGTCATTTGATAATTTAGGAGGAATATCCATGTAAAATTCCTCATCCAACTCCCTTTGGAGGAATGCAATCTTCGCATCTAATTGTTGAAGAGTCCAATCATAATTTACAACACATGAAATAAGAATCTGAACTGTATTCATTTTTGCTACTGGAGCAAAAGTTTCTTGATAATCAATGCCTTGTGTCTGGGTGAAACCCCGAGCAATAAGTCGGGCTTTGTATCTGTAAATACTACCATTTGCATTCTGTTTCACAGTAAAAATCCACCTGCATCCAACAGATTTCTTTCCAGAAGGAAGGTTCATCAACTCCCAAGTTTGTTTCTTCTTCAAGGTACTCATTCCTCCACCGTAGCACCATGCCAATGTTTGTGTTTCATTGCCTCCTGCCATGTTTTAGGTATAGACACAGAATCCAACGAGGACAAAAACGATTGATAAGATGGTGAAAGTGCAAAATATGAGACAAAATTAGATAAATGATATAAAAGATTTTGAGTGCAAGTCCTTTTACCTTTCCTAAGGGCAATAGGAATATCTAAGGAGGGATCCTCCTCAATGCCTACCTCATGACATGATTCTAGAGGTACATAATTGGTAGTGCTAGGTAGTGGTTGCTCATTGACAGAGTCTTCCGGAACAGCAATCTTTCTGCGGGAGTACACTTGGGTGATTATGCAGGAAGGAAGAGCTTCCCCAGGTTCACCACATTCTTGATTAGGTCTTTGTTCTATCTTATCATTAGATGGTCGAGAGATATAAGGAAAAGAGTTAATAATGGGAAGAAACATGTCTTCAAAGGGTGAAGTATCACTTGGTTCACCACAAAAGGTTTCTAACTCGTTAAAAACCACGTCTTTTGAAATATAAAATTTCCGTGAAGTGGGATGATAACACCTGTATCCCTTTTGATTAGCAGAATATCCCACAAACACACATTTAATACTTCTAGGATCAAGTTTGCTATGAACTTGGCGATCTCTAACAAAAACACATCCAAAAATTTTTGGAGATAAAATAAAAGTATGTTGACTTGTAAGAATGGAAACTGAACTCTTATTATTCAGAATTCTAGATGAAATGCGATTAATTAAATAGGCAGCTGTTGAGACAGCCTCGCTCCACTAGGAAGAGAGAACATTCATTTGGAGAAGGAGTGAACGAGCAACTTCGAGAAGATGCCTATTCTTTCTTTCAACCACTCCGTTTTAAGTAGAAGTGTCTACACAACTAGTTTGATGGAGAATACCTTGCTCTTTTAGAAAATTTTGAAAATCTTTAACTAGGTATTCTCTACCATTATCAGACCTCAAAACCTTAATCACTGCATTAAATTGAGTTCTAACCATTTTCAAAAAATCCTTGAAACAATTAAAAACATCACTTTTTTGCCTTAATAAGTAAATGCAAGTTACTCTACTATAATCATCAATAAAGGTCACAAACCATTTACAACCAGATACGGATAAAATCGGGGAAGGCGCCCAAACATCGGTGTGCACTAAATGAAAAGGTTCCGAACTCTTAGTATTAGAATCGAGATAAACACTTTTAGTTTTGTTTCGAAAGAACACGTGTCACAAAAGAATCCTTCACTACAACACTTATTTAAAAATTCAAGAAAACATTAAATGCAAAATACTAAGAGGTGGATGTCCTAAGCGTTGGTGCCATCTCTGGAGTTCAAGAAGAACAACAACACTAGAGCAAGCATGGTTTGCCTGGAGAAGTGCTATTAGAGACCTATCCCACCAGCAGAGACCCCCACGTACACTGCCACTACCAATCTACACCCCTGTTGTCAAGTCCTGAAAAACACGAGTTGGAAAGAATGTAACCTTGCAATTCAAATCATTTGCAAGGCTACTAATAGAAAGAAGGCTATTAGGAAAATTTGGAACATGTAAGACAGATGATAAAGAGAGATAATTTGAGTGTTTGACTGAACCCTTCCCAGAAATAGAGGAGAAGCATCCATCTGCAAGTTTAAAGTTATATCTACATGAAAAGGGAACATATTTTATAAACTGACCTGAGGACCCTGTCATATAGTCCAATGTTCTGGAATCAATAATCCACGGAGTGTGTGTATTTGAGGTACTAGATGACATGTGAGAGGATGGAGTGCCTAGTTGAAGAATGGTTTCTTTGATGAGATGTTGAACCTCTTCCCTAGAAATCATGACATTAGAACTCTGAGTATCAACAACAATCTCAACCTCATTAGCTTGTGATTGTCGTTTACTTTGTCCCTTGTTTTTTCTTGTAGGATTTGGGCCAGGTGGCCTGCCATGAAGCTTCCAACATTCAACCCTGGTGTGGTATGGTTTTCCACAATAGTCACATTTTACTACTAGTTTCTCAGATATGCGTGGTGATGCTGCAGGTGCTGATGAAATAACTAATGCAGAGCGCTCAGTAGGAGCTGTTTGAGTTAGGGTACTCTGCCTAGTAGCCTCTTTGTTCACCATCGGATAAGCCTGTTAAAGGGTTGGAAAGGGGTCTCTCTGCAGGACATTCTGCCTCACAATGATAACTTGCCCTGTCAAACCCATTAAGAACTGATAAACCCGATTCTTGTCCTCTTTGGCCTGTAAGCGAGTAATCAATTCAGCATCCAAATCTCTATACTCATCCCACTCGTTAACATCAAGTTCTTGCCACATAATGTACAGTTCTGAATAGTATTGAGGCACCGCCATACCTTCCTGCTTCAATTCCTGGATGTTCTTCAATTCGTAAATCTGAGCCTCATTACTAGCTTCAGAATATGTCTTTGAGTGACTTCCAGATCTCTGCAGCAGTCTTCATGTACATGTATCATTTAGCAAAACTTGATACCATGAGGTTAATTAGAAAGGACCTCACAAGTGAGTCCTCCATAGTCCATCTCACAGCATCAATACCACCTGTAATAGGCTTCTTTTTCTCCCCAGTGAGATATCCAGTACAATCTCCCGAGGCAATGGACAGAAGCATGGATTGTGTCCGCAGAAAAAAATTTATTCCATCGAATTTCACAATGCTCAAAGGAAAGGTCGGTGTGTCTGAACTCTTTCATCTGATATTGATGTTGGTATTGTTGAATTGAAACTATTTTCTTTTCCTATAGACATACTGCTGGTGATAAAGAAAGAAACTACGAGATCTTCAAAGGGTGAATAACTCACCTATATCATTAACAAAACAAAGTCCCCTAGTGGTTTATTTACCACCAATGGAAGGGGGAAGAAAAGGGTTGGTTTATTTAAAAAAACAAATCAACTGCTGTTAAGAGTAACCAAGCAGAAATTCCAGCAAGATGATAGGCTACCGGTGACACACTGTAGCCTGTGTAGTAGATATAAAGATGGTAATGAGATATGGGGTTATGGTGAAAGTGATTGGTGGTGACAAGGGTTTGATTCCTGATTACAACAATTATGTATTGCGCCTAAACTCTGATACCATGATGGTAAACCAGTATAAAGAGAAAGGATTGATGGTTCATAATGACAAGCGATCCAAAATTTATATAGAGCAGGGAATAATGAAAATACAATCAAATCCCACTAATTAAGCTATCCCAATGATTAAGCTATCCCACTAATTATGATATCCCACTAATTATGATATCCCAATAATTACTCCAATGATGAATGAGCTAATCATGGGTCAATTATCCAACTAACAAACATCATAAAAAAGGAAATAGAATATTCTAAATCATATTTATCATTATTAAACCGAACTGAATAATCCATATTTGTAGTCTATTATACAGAAACACTAGAACCCTCATTGTAATCTGAGAATTAGTTGTAATTATTCAGTACATCACGTATTAGACACAACCAAAGTGCACCAAGAACTTCACCCTCTTTATTTTTTCTATCTTTATTTATTTTATTTTATTAACTCGTGTACAGAAAAATACAAAATTTAAACCTTTTTTGCTTCAGTAAGCACATATCTAATAGTTAGAAGAGTTGTAGACAAATTAGCTGAGCCCCAAATAGTTGGAATGAACCTAATATGCAAGTTCATGGCGCTGTTAACAGAAAAATTGCTTGCAACACCATTCCAGTTCCGAGAATATACTTCTTTTAGATTATTTATTATTTAATTATAGTCCATATGTCCTAATTTAAGTGAGCTCCTTTCTACTTTGTGATGTCACAAAGTAAGTGAGCTCTTTCTATCCTAACCATTCACTCAAATTTAAGTTTTTAACATCTCCATCCTCTAACTGAAAGAAAAAGCAAAGTAGTCATTACACCTCTCCTAAAAACTATGTGCAAATAATAAACTCACTTACATTAGGATGCAGGTAGTATTAGCTATTGTTCAATTTTTTATATGATGCCAACTCAATTTGACTGCAGCCAAAATGATTAATGAATATGGATACAGATCATTGAACATATATGCTATAACCAAATTATTAATCAGTAACAGCACATTACCAGTTGAGATGCACAATATGTGAATATTATGCCCAATAGCAGTCAGGTAATTTATTGTCGGAGTAAAGAACCTGCAGAAACACACCAAACAAATTTTAAACAACAACATTAAATGGCATGCCTTAGGTTAATCATCAAATCATGATACAAAGTACAAACAATGAAAACTGATTTCAATCTCTAGATATGAAACACACTGCTGGAAATTCAACTAATTTAAGTAATGAAGGGAAACTATCTTCATTTATCACATATCATGTACTTCAGTTAAAAATAATATTCAAAAATTGAGGCATACAAAAAGTTGAAAAGAATAATTAAAACCACTTTGAACTCAACAAAATTTAAATTGTCAAGCATACATGGACTCATCATCTGGATGGGCAATAACCAGCATAACATTTCTCTTGTAAAGGACTCTACCTGAAATTGACAGAACACGCATTTTAAGATAACACCCTCAAACTACAAAACTGAATAGTGTAAGGGGAAACTCACCAGCATTACTTAAGAAGGTAGCCTTGGTAGGGGACCGGGAGGCTAGGAGAATTTTGCATAGAGAAGCTACCCAGAGTACAATCAGTGAAACAATGATCATGAGCCATGACATCTAGCAGGATCCTGTAAGAAATTCAACAGAAAAATGTTGTAACAAGCAATTCATAACTGAATGAGCCAGAGAGAGAGAGACTCCTATATTTCATTCATCTTAAGTTTTTTCAAGCCACAAGGATGTTGAAAGTGGTAATGCCAGGTGTGGCCAAATTAAATATGGCATCAAAAGTAGTTGAGTACTTTTCTTTTCCCGATTTCCTGCCGCAGCATAATCAGGAAGACAGGAACCAAGTAACATAGAGTAATAGTATTCGAATACACATGGTCCAACGTTTACATGAAGCCTACGAATTGATACATTATATGTCCTTTGAATAATCTATTTATTGAAAATTAATGTCTTGAAAAATGAAATAATAATTTCTACGCTATATTTTCATAGTTATTCGAAACTTCAGACTACTCCATAGCAAACCCCATACTGATGGAACACCCAACGACTCCCATAGGAGTGCCATCTTAAGCTCCCTACTTGCAGGCCCTCTTGATCAGACAAATGATGATGAACAACAGTAATGATCCCACTCATTTGGCAAGTAATCAAGCAGACTATCAGCAATATAAAGCACCAAACTAAAATAATTAGACCAGTCATTTGATTCATTGGTGGCACGGCACCTCACTGATGAATGATGATAGACGATTAATACTACCTTAATTCCATAAAATGAGTCCCACTTAAAAAATTTGCAAACATTAAGGATATATTTTTATTCCATTTTTACCACTAAAATAAAAGGATGACCCCATTTGTTCTTTTGTAAATGGGACTCTTTTTATGAGACAAAGGGTATAAGCATTGTTATCTTTATGGTTGTCTCGTGAATTCAGATGAAAATTTCTAAGTAAAGAATCTGATAACTTCCTATGTGCAATGTGATGGTGTACCTTAAATCCACATGTCGTGAAAAATAAATTGCATATGCCAAACAAATTAGTAAGAGATTAAAGGGATAAAAACCTGATAAAGCCAAAACTTGGATGCTTAATAGAGAGATTGAAAAAGAGAAGGAACTTCCCCGAATCGCTTCCACAATATGTTTCTAGCTTCGGTTGGAACCGGCGGTGGCGGTATTTCCGCTGGCGATAGTTGCTCCGGCCTGAAATCAAAGAGAAGGGGAAGAAAGTACGGTGGTCGACTTGTTGCGGCTGCGAGGGAAGAAGCCGTTTGGGAATGACTTTTTTTTTTCCGCCTAAAGTTATAATTTGAGTAGATTTATAACTTAAAATTTTAGTAAATTTATAACTAAAAGTGTTCGATATCATTTTTATTTATAAATCGAGAATTATAAGTAATAGTTATATATGTGTTCGGGTAATAATGACTTATAAGTTAAGTAAAATATAAAGATTATTAAAATGTCCTTTAATAAGAAGAAGATTAAAAAAACAAGGAGGGACAGTTTGTCTTTTCATCAGAGTTGACTAACTTAAAAAAATGACTTATAAGTCATTTTTTTTAAGTTCCAAAAACCTTTTTCTTTTTTTTTTTGACTTTTTTTTGTACTTATAAGTCAATAAAAAAGTAACAAACAAACAAGCTTAATGACTTAAGAACTTATAAATTCGTTGACCGACTTATAAGGAGGAAACGAACAGGCCCGAAATCGGGAGAGAAGAAGTCAAAACTGAAAACATAAAAATTAAGGGTGTGTATTCAATTATTATAAGGGTTATATATATATTTTTTCCAGCTCACTCGACCTTAATTTACATATATATTATTGTAGTAAATTTTTTAATAATCTGAGTCATTGCACTCAAATTTTTGTATAAAAAATAAAATTTGCGTCAATGACCATTAGTCATTTAACAAAAAAATGACGTAGTAATATTAAATACTATTTTCATCATTAAATTGAAGATAAATTTACAATTATATTACTGAAGCGAAAATAATAATAATAATAATAATAATAATAATAATAATAATAATAATAATACCTTCTCTATTACACTAAAAAAAATATTAATTTTGTTTTTTAAAAATTAATTTGAGGATTTAAAAAATAAATTTTAATTTAATAATAATAATAATAATACCATCTTCGTTACACACACAAAAATATTAATTTTTCTTTTTAAAAACTAATTTGAGATATTTTTAAAATAAAATTTAATTTAATAATTATACTAATAATAATAATAACAACAACAACAACAACAATAACAATAACAACAATAACAATAATAATAATAATAATAATAACCTCTACGTTACACAAAAAAAATAATATTAATTTTGTTTTTTAAAAATTAATGTGAATTATTTAAAAAATAAATTTTAATTTAATAATAATACCATCTCGGTTACATAAAAAAAGAAAAAAATATATAAGTTTTTACTTTTTAAAAATTAATTTGAGGTATTTTAAAAATAATTTTTGATTTAATAATAATAAGCAAAAGACATTTGTTATTTTTCATGTTTTTTTTCTTTTATCTTTCGTAAATTTCATTCAACAATCAACACAAGCCTCATTTTTTCGTGTAACGAAGATATTATTATTATTATTATTATTATTATTATTATTATTATTATATTAAAATTTATTTTTAAAATAAGTCAAATTAATTTTTAAAAAGAAAAACTAATCTTCTTTTTTATTGTAACGGAGAGTGTATTATTATTATTATTATTGTTATTATTATTATTATTATTATTAAATAAAAAATTATTTTTAAAATACATCAAATTAAATTTTAAAAAGAAAAACTTTTTTTTTGTGTAACAGATATGGTATATTATTATTATTATTATTTCTATTTCAGTGATGCAATTGTAAATTTACCTATAGTTCAATAATGAAAATGATATTTAATACTGCTACTTCATTTTTCTCTTAAATGGCTAATGGTTATTGACGAAAATTTTACTTTTTATAAAAAAAATCGAGTACAATAACTCAATTGTAAAAAAATTCAGTACAATGATGTATATGTAAATTGGGGTTGAGTACAGTGGAAAAAAATATATATAACCCATTATTTTAAAGCATTATCCGTGGACGTGATGTGATTAAAAAAATGGCGATTTGGAGGATAGGTGATGGAAAATCAACACGTGGGAAATAGGCGGCCGCTGATCAAACACTCCCCAGAAATACTTTCACCGCCAGTAAATGACACAGTGGAGGCTCAGGTTTGTAAGTTAGTTAATCTAGAACAAAAAGTGTGGACGCATGTAATCATTGACAACTTGTTATTGGAATTTGAGGGCGAAATTGTTAAAAAAAATCCCTTAGTCGTACTGATCAACCTGACAAACTCATGTGGTCTTTTACTAAAAATGGAACATATACAATGAAGTCAGGTTACAAATTCCTACAACTTGAACACCAACATCAGCAACCAGGGCAATCTATTGAAGAGAAACTGAAACATTTGTGGCAGACCATTTGGAGTTTGAATGTGTCGAGCAAAGTGAATAATTTGGTGTGGAGAGCGACAAAAAACTCACTGCCAACAAAAGCCAACTTAGCCCACCGTAAAATTACTAATGATAACACATGTGAGTTATGTCAACTCCATAAAGAAGACGTGCGACATGCTTTATATGTATGCCCTCGACTTGAAGAAGTATGGAGATGGGTACCGCTTTGGAACTCTGAAAGTTTGAAGAGAACAAGTTCCTTCATTGATCTGTTTAGGTGTTTGTGCAGAGGAAAATGAATCCTAAAAGATTTGTTATGATGGTGTGGGCGATTTGGAATAGGCTAACAACATCATGCATGGTAAAATGTCTATTCCGATTCAACAAATAGTTTCACATGTTCAAGAGAGGTCGTAGGAATTTACACTCAACACCTCGTCCGCTAAGCTTCCGAGAATAAAGACCACGACTAGGTGGAAGCCATCAACAAATTCGTGTTACAAAGTGAACTTTGACGGGGTGTTGTTTCAAGCTGATAACCGTGCTGGACTGGTTATAGTAATCTAAGATGAGTTTAGGTAGGTGATGGTCTCCTTATCTTAGCAAGTTCATCTGCCGTTCACTACCATTGAAGTTGAAGCATTGGTAGCCCAATGCACACTTGAGCTAGCTCACGAAATAGGTTTCACTAGAGTTACTTTGGAGAGCGACTCTCAGGTCTTGATAAATGCTCTACAATCACAACAGATGTTTTTTGTTCACTTTGGCCACATAGTAGTAGATATCAAGTGCATAGCTTCCCTGTTTTCATGAATATAATTTTTCTTTTATGCGTAGACATGAAAATAATGTAACTCACTCACTTGCGAGACAAACAACTTCATCTCATCAACTACAAGTCTGGATGAAAGAAGTACTATCAGATGTAGTATATGCTCTTATGACTGATTATATTAGCCATTTTGATTAATGAAAATTACTTACATGATTCTAAAAAAAAAATTAAGACTTTTAAAGACTTTTTTTTAAGTGTCAGATTATTTTTTTAAGTTATTTTTATTTGCAAAAAAATATACTTGAGATTAAACTATTTATATTAATTTAACACTTCCTTGAACTATTTTATTCCATGATGAGGATTAATAGTCTTTTAAATAGTCTTATAGACTATATTTTTTTTATCATTTTTAAGACTATTTAAATGGAATTTATATAATTCCATGTAAAAATTGAGATTACTAATCCCCTCATTTTAAGCTATTAAATGACTTTATGTGACTAATAGTTCAACATTAAAGGATTAATAATCACTCATCAAATGATTAGACAGTGAAAAGTAGTATTAAATTAAGGTAAATAATCAAATCCTAAGTATGTTTTTTACAAACAAACATAGCATTAGAGTTTGTGAATTTTAATGACTTTTAAAAACTTTTTTAAAATAACTTTTAAAGATTCCATAAAATGAGTGACAAACTTTTAAAGATTTTTTACCAACACTTTGGTATTTGCAGCTTATATTAATTGTTTAATTAGCCCATGTGTACAACCTCTCCCTCTTTTTTTTCATAAACTAGAGAAAATCTCATTATTTCATTAGATTAAACCTTCATATTATTTTACTCATTTTATGATAAATTTGAATACTCGGATACCAATAAAACTTCAGAAATTAAAAACGCAATAACACCAAAATTAAGTTTACTTTTCATTGGACAATATATACTTTATGTATATGAGCACGTTTTTCAGTAAAAATATTAAATTCTGTTCTTACAAAATAATATCACAAAAAAATATATGACCAAAAGTCGTATAACTTCGTACATGTGAGTAAATTGCAAATAAGTTATTAAAAATTTACAGAATTGAACTTAGTTTGGTAGATACAAAAATCACCCATTTATGTAATTACCAAAATAAACTTATAATAATTCAAAAAATTTAAGAATTTAAAAAAAAATTGGTCACGATAAATAATTTCATAAAAAAACACGTGAGAGAAATAACAAATACAAAGATATATAGGTGAGATTCAGGGAGATAAAACCTCCTAAAAAGCCAAAACCTCATAGCCAACCAGTCAAAAAGGCTAAGAAAAAAAACCCTGATAATACATGCATGAAGGTGAGATTCTCAATATGAGATTGTGACTAACCTGATGATATTGCGAATTAGGAGTGAAGTTTTTATATATGTGAAAGGTTAGAGCGTTATTTTTTCTTCCTTCTCACGTCTGTTTATCTTCTATCTTTCTCAAATATTTATAAGTATTTGGACATGAAATCAGACTTTGGATATGAGTTGGTATTTATACCTCTTGTTTTAAAGTTTCTCAAACTCTATCATTTGATGAAAATATGAAAAATCTATGACTTTTTGAATACCAAAATATTTTTACAGATTTTGTAAAAGTCTCAATTCAATATTACATAACTTTTAAAGACGTTATAAAAATTATAGTTGAATACCATTAAACTTTTTAAATGTCTTGATTGAATACAATCAAATTTTTAAAGTCTTTATAAATTCTTAAAAATCATAATTAAATACACCCCTTAAAAAGAAAAAAAAAATGACCGAAGAAATACATTAACAAATGGAGTGCAAAGTAATTTTTCAGTTATTTTCATACGATAGTATGGAATAATTTTGTTTACTTATTTTATATAATTTTTAATAGACAATTTATAAAATTAATATTGAAAGATAGCCGATTATAATGTATTTATTTGCAAAAAAATAATAATGAAATAAACTAAAAAACTGAGAAAATATTTAATTTAATATAAATATTACCTAATTATATAGATGTTATCAAATCATTCGTAATAAAATACAAGAGAAAAGATAATTTCATATATTATTCCCTTTAATTCACAACAAAATCATTTGTAAAATTTCTAAAATAATTGAATATATTTTTTTTTTTATAAATAGAGTTCTTTTGTGGAATGAATAGAGTATGCAACCCAAATAAAATGAAACATAGTCTTTTTTATATAATTATTTTCCCATTTTGGAAAAATAATTGATTTAATTTATATTTCTGCATAATGTTATCGTAATATGTGAGCTAAAATTTGAAGAGGAAATGAAAGACGCATACCAATTGTTTGACTTGGGTCACAATCATCATTAAAATTTCAAATATCAACCCATTACAAATCGTGCCAATTTTCTTTAAATCATATGGTAGAAAAATATTGTGTTGGTTGACATTTTTTTGTTCTGTTGATCATATATATATATATACTGTTCTTAATTTGTATCTAAAAATTGAAAAATCTCTTTCTAAAATAAATAAAATCTCTAATTTTGAGACAAATAAAGCTTCATAAGTAAGCTCTTACATAAAGGTCACACCTATTTATTATTAATGTGAGAAAAAATATCTAAAAAATATATTTTTATTTATAAAAATATTAATTCTTTAACTGCAGAGAAAAAAAATGTATTACGTAATTTTAATAAATGTAATAATTTATTTATACTTGTAGAGAGAGGGAGAGGATTCTTAGAGTCAAAGCTAGGTGAAGAAGTGAATGCATAATAACCATAACACAATAATATATATGTTTAAAAAAATTATTGATTAGTCGTTACTAAATACTAACACTATGGTAGAAATTAAACAAGGTACATAAATAGAATTCATAAATATCCAAATCAAATAAAAAAAATTAATATTTTTATAAATTATTTTAATATTTTTATAAAATTAAATAAAATTTACTTGCAAAAATATGAAATTAATTTATAAAAATATAAATTCTCCAAATAAATACACCAAATTAGCTCCATCCTCTGTTCCCAGAAGACCGTGTTATTTTAGAGAGAGAATGAAAGAGTTTTTACAGACAGACAATCATCTTTCAACCCATTTTCTCTCTCTAGATTATAATTCAGTCAGCAGCAATAAGGATGGAAGCATCAAAAGTGGCAGCCGCAGCAGAGGAAGAAAAAACAGAGCGTTGAGACCAGAACAATCCCCTCCAACACAGAGACAATTTTGAACAAAAAATCATCCACAACCCAATTGGGCAAGCTGAACGTCGCCGTTTTCTTCCATCGTAACCCGGAACTCCTCCTAAATCTCCTCCATGAACCACCCTTCTTGCCTAAACCCTTAAACAAGAACAACAAAACACTTTCCTTATTACTGCCACTAGTATTCTCCATGCCTCTGCTTTCTCTCTCTCTAAATTCTACTATTTTTTTCTTGTGGGTGGTTGGCACATATGGACTTGTGTTAGTAGGGTTTGGTTTTATAATAAGGAGAGCTTACAATAATTGTTCCGCGTTTTGCTGGCAGGGTCAAAAAGATGGCTAACGCGTGGGGAATTTGGAGGAGAAGACTCTGTTTTGCTTTTTCCACTCCTTCTGTAACCGTTTTAGTCTTTGAGAGTTGGCATAGCTAGAGTGGAACAAGTGGAAAGTTGCGTGGAAGTAGAGATTTCTAAATATATACAGCCGTTGGGTGTGTGCGGGGTATTTGTTTGCTTCGTCAATACTTTATGCTTCGGAAATACTCTTTTCTTTATTTTCTACTAGTGGTTTGCCGGTTTGCCTTGACAACGTCGCCAACGGACAAAGTCCAATTGGAGAGATATCGTAGTCATGTAAAAAACTGTCAATTTATTTTGGAGTCCATCAAATTTGTTTCGAGTTATAATTATAAAATATATTAATAAATTAAATTATAAAAAAAATTCACGTTTAAATATTTTAAAAAAAAACTTATCATTAATATGTATAAATGTAATTAGCAATTAAAAAAATAGATTTAAACGTTTGCAACTTATAGCACTTTCTAGTTCAACTTCATAATAAAGAGAATTGATACTAACGTAGCAAAATTATTGGGACATTGACAATTATTTTTGCTGAAAATTAATTTAATTATGTTGAATGTGATGGCTGACAAGGACATGTTTGTCTAAAATAAAATGATGGTATTATTTTCATAGTTTTAGAATTGTGCTATATATACAAACTCGGCATACAACATTGTTAAAACATAATTTCGGACTTTATATATAATGGGAGGGAATATTTTCGGTATAAATTATTTTTTGAGCGCAAAAGGAACAATATATATTTATACCATGCACGTGCATTAAAAATTGTATATTTGAGATGGAAGGATAATTCATCATTTATCCCTTATATATTTCAAATTTTATAGGCATTTAAAATAGGCATATATCGAACAAAACTTTTTTCTTCTTTTCTTTTTTATAAAAAGGAAAAAAAGAAGAAGAATATTATTGAATGGGTTTGAAAAGCAGTAAAATCTACGTACCAGGATTATCGAAGCGTGCACTACCATAAAGAATCTAAAGATTTTGTGTGAGGTGTAGGGGAATATTGACATTTTTAAACCGACCATATACAAAATATTAATTTCAGATTTATAATAATCAACTTTCCAACAAAAAATGTTCCATAATATAGAAAAATAATACGGCAAAATATGTACAGGGAATTTTAGTTCTTTTGGCAACTTCAATACGAATTGATGCTCTTACAAAAGTCTACTAATTAAATATTAGTGCTGCAAATGGTGGAAAAAATAAATAAAATAAGAGCCCTATTTGATTTTTGTTTATGAATTTTTTTTCTTTGAATTTATTAAGGGTTATAAAGAAACAATTAAAGACATTTCTTTAGTAATAATTAACTAGTTTTTAATTATTAAAAGTTATAACTGAGAAAAAATATATGAAGAAAACTTTATATCAAAAGGAAAAAAAAAAACTTAAAAATTAAATATAACTCTAAAAAAAAATATTACATTTTGGTAGGTCTTGGAACAAGGAATGTAAATAAAAGATCTCCCTTCTTAATAATTTACACTGATTTCGTGAAATTTATAAACTAATTATAAATTAAAAAGGTGATGGAAATTTTTTGCTTTGGAAATTACTAAATTAATTAATTTATGCATTTTAAAATGTTGATATATATAAATTAAAGAATTTACAAATTAAATACATGCAAACTGGGCAGTGTCGACTGCCATCCAACTCTAAGCAATTCTATACTTGCATAAAGTTTTTTTTTTTTCTTTTTTTTTTTGTAATATCATTGTTAACGCCTGATCTTGTGAACTCGCCCGGGAATGTTCCGATGTGAGATGCACAGGCCAAAAGCGTTATCAATAGAGAATCAAAATAATACTGGAATAAATGAATTTTGTAAATGAGATATTGTGTACCGTAATTGTGAGCTAATGATTGTTTATGTAGTTGTTAGAATCTACGGAGTCCAATTAGAAATAGGACATCCACTTCTAAGTCAACTTATAACTCCCTTTAATACATATCGTAATATATGAGATAGTTCGATATGTATATAAGAATTTAAACTGTTATCATAATTAATACTTTTAATTATGACATTTTGGTTGAACTTGTGATAGGCTAAGATGACATAATATTAGGGGTGTAAACAGATATAAATGAATATGAATACAGTAGTATCCGTATCCGAAAAATTAATTCACTATCCGTATTCAATATTCGATGGATTTTAAAAATGCTATCCGTATCCGGTATTCAAAATAATATCCGAATACGGATAATATCCGTTTTCGTTTATTTTATTCGAATATTCGGGTATCCGGATTCGTTTATCAATCACCTAATATAAAATTCATTTAAATTATTTACAAAAAATAAAGAAAAAATTTGAATAATTATTCATAACCAATCACAATTTAAAGTTTAAATCATACATATTAATGAATAAATGTTAATTTATTTATTAATAATAAATACAACAATCAAAACTTTAAATTACAATTAAAATAATTTTTTATTATTTTTAAAATCCTAAATTCAAAATGAATGTTCTATTTATTAATGTTTAGATGTCCATTTTATGTGTTAATTTGGATAATATTGTAGTGTGTATGAATATTTATAATTTATAATTATAAGATTTAAATGATATTTATAACACTTGTTAAATAATACAATTTAGATATATTGTAACACTATATATAACTAAAATAAGGGAAAAAATAATGAGTTTTAAAGTATAGTTCATTAATGAATGAATGTTAATTTATTTATTTTTAATAAATACAATAATCAATACTCTAAATTACAATTCAAATAAGTTTTAATTATTTTTGAAATTCTAAATTCAAAATAAATGCTCTACTTATTAATGTTTAGATATTCATTAATAAGTAAATGTTCATTTTATATGTTAATTTAGAATAATAGTGTAATGTGTATAAATATTTATAATCTATAATTATAACATTTGAATGATATTTATAACACTTGTTAAATGATGCATTTTAGACATATTATGACACTATATATAATTAGAATAAAGGAAAAAAAATAATGATTTTAATGTAAGACCCCAAAATTATGAAATACAAATTTAATTTTTCTTCATATATATATTTTTCTGAAACAGTAAGTGGTTAAATTGACAAAGTTAAAAGTTAAGACTGTTATGTGTAAATTTTATTATATCGGACAATATTCGTTTTGTCGAGAAATATTCGAGTCGTACGATGACGCCGAAATAGTCAATCATTGGTGGACCCCACAACGGAATATTGTCGAATATAGAAAATGACATAAGTAATTTTTTTTATAAAAACAGTGTTATCACTTTTAACTGTTAAATACCGACGATAAAAAATAGTAGCATACAGTATTTTATGTTATTTTATTGTAGCACACGGTATTCTATAGTAGCACACGGTATTGCATAGTATCTCATATTATTAATTTGATAATATGGTTATTACATAATATTCACCAATAATTAGTAATACGCAGTATTTTGCATTATTGATTCAATAATTGTCATTATACTATATTTTATATTATCGAGCCAATAATTGCTATTGCACTGTATTAACTCAAATAATTGTCACAATAACAAATACACAGTAAATTATATTATTAAATTAATAATTGTCAGTAACGTGTTTCTTACATTATTGTTGAATTATTATTATCACTGTTGTAACATTACCTTAATTATTGTATTATTAATGGGTATTATTATTATTATTATTATTATTATTATTATATGTGAATAGTTCTGTGGGGGCCACATGAATAATGAATGTGAATTGGTGAAGAATGGCAGGCAGCGTGTGCTGCCACTTTTGAATATTAGGCTGGCATGTAGTACGCCAGCAACACATCTACACAGTGCACTTCTTTCTCCTCTAAATAGCTTGCTCAGCTGAATAGAAAAATCACAGTTAAAACATAAAATTTTTCTGCAAGTATTTTGTGAGTTTTCTCTGAGAATAGTAAGGTTATTTTGAGTGTTTGTAAACCAAAAGGAGTATATGAATTTTTCAAGTAAGTATTTTATTAAAGAGTAGTAATTGCATAAATACATATTTCACATGGTATTCACAAATCTTCCTTATAATACTCTTCTTTGAGAAGATTTATTTTAAAAAGATTTCTTAGGAAGATTTATTATTATTTTTGAAGTTATTATTTTACACTACAAAAAATTATATTATATAAATAATTTTAATAGTTCATAATATATGAGTTATCATATACCTTGAAATATATATGCGATAATTACTAATTATATTATAAATATATAGGTTGATCAACCTCATTTTTATCAATATCTAGTCACGTGATAAGGTAAGGGATACTATCTTTTTAATCTTCCATTATTTAAACTTACTATAATAAGTATTGTTCGGTAAAACTTCTGAAATGATCATAATTTTCTTAATAATTTACGCTTCATTTAATATTTTTTCAATTAAACCTTCCTATTTACTTGGACCTTTTTATTGAACATCAATCGTTCTTTTGAAATATGGATCTTGAATATAGTTCTTGAATTTGAGTCCACATCATATTGACAATATACTCAAGTTTGTCATAATAATTTCATTATCATAGTACCGCTACTTAAATAACAATTATTTTTTTGGGGATAAAAATGGAACTAAAATCCGACTAGTATTTGCATTTTGCAAATGGGCTCTTTCTGTGTAAATGGAGGGAGTACTTTTTTTGAGAAACTTACATATTCAATTCTTTCAGCAAATGTTTAAGAGATGTCCTTAAGTTTTGGAAAAACAATTTTTTGTTTGCAGCATGAAAAATGATTTTAGGCAAAGATAATGTGGAGAGTTAAGAGTAGTCTGAACTGTGTGTGTGTGTGTGTATAGAAAATATTATATAAGGCATACCTTAGCCAAATTTGACTTAAGGCTATTTAATAAAACGATGTAGTTTTACCCGTTAGGATTAAGTTTTCTATTTTAGGATTTTACAAAAAAAATTCTTCAGTTATAAATTTTATACAAAATTACAACATTTTATTTAAGTAGTTCTAGCCAAGTTTGACTAAGGCATGCCTTAAATTACATTTTTTCATATAGGTTGTGTATGCATGTTGATGTGATAAAAACTAGTAACTGCAAGTGCACAGTATCAAATTGAAGAACGGGCAAATACAGGTCGAACCACAGAGACTAGTTAATTTTCAATGTATCCTTAATTTAAATTTCAGGCAAATTAGGAATAAAAATTGTGAAGATGATTAATTAACTAACTAATGCAAAATTAAATTAATAACAAAAACTATTAATGAGAAAAACTACCTAGGAATCCGAATCCATTAAATACTAACATAATAATTAAATTCTTCCTTTCCTTAATTAATTTCTAATTATTTTTCCTTCCCTTAAAAATAATGATTCATATAATTAATATGGGCAAGCATAGATTATGAAAATTTAAGGATTAACTATAACTCATCAAAACTTCATTGAGCAAGCATGAATTATGAAAAACTCATATATTAACAATAACCTATCAAAATCTCATAATTAATTTAGAACCAAAACGAATTATGCACGAAGGTAATTTTGAAGAAATAAACAATTAAACATTAATATCGGAACGAAAAGAATATAATATGTAATATTTAATTTCATCTTCATCCTAGATATTAAAATTTAGCTAGACATAAAATTCATAATAAAAGAAAACAAAACTAAAACTATTAATATAAATTGCATGGAATAAATTAAAACAAATAGAACAAGAATTAAAAAGAAACTTTAATTAAACTAATAAAGACTTTTGCAATGAATGAATAACTCCCTGACACAAAATCCATGCAAAGCTACTGGAACAAAAGTGAGAATAATATTTCCCGCCTCCTACCGAAGCTGCGGAACTAGAAAAAGAGAAAAAGAAAATAAACTATGACCTCCCCTACTCTCTAAAATAATACTCTTATTTATAGAGAAAATAAACTAAACCCTAATCTAATTTGAAATAGCTTGGACTCTTCTTTCCTTCTTGATTTCAACTTCTACATGGTAATATTGGAGTCCAAATAGAAATCAACTTGGAAGCTTTTAGAATCCTTTTTCAGCTCAACTTTATTTATTTCTTTATTTCCTGCAAAACAAAATAAAACTAATTAATTAAATAAAATAAACAAATAAAATAATAAAAATGGGAATATAAAAAATACAAAATTACGTGTTTATCAAATACCCCCATACCTAGCTTTTACTCGTCATCGAGTGAAACAAAAACAAAAAGGAAACAAAATCAAAATAAAATCTAAACTACCCCATTTTCGTAGGAAACACGATTGCACTTAGCATGTGCAATAAGCCTTTAAAACCCCAAGGTTAACCCAAGTGGACGAGTTGTGTCTCGTGAGGGTTTGCAGTGAATATACCCACAAAATTCAAAAAATAAAAATCTTTTTGAGTTTAACCAATTATGAAATTGAAAGAAAACTTCTAAGTATTCATGGGCATTACACATAAATAAGATCAAATTCAAAATCACACTTTCACCTTATCAAAAATCTTCCATCTTCATTCTAAATACCATCCTTCATAAAATTAATTCCATGTGATGCATGTATGTGTATGTGATGTAACTCTTAGTAGGGACTTTTACCGTGAAATCAAG
Organism: Hedera helix; assembly: GCA_947179155.2. NCBI lineage: Eukaryota > Viridiplantae > Streptophyta > Magnoliopsida > Apiales > Araliaceae > Hedera > Hedera helix. The sequence goes on from OX359273.1 coordinate 39,497,923, forward strand.
GAAACTCAAATTTTTCTTTTTCTATTTTTTTATTCTTGACTTGTGCAATGTCTATTTTTCTTAGGCTTTTCAGAGTTACCCATTTAACGAGCGTTTGACCAATGACTCCCAAACCAGTTGGCTTTAGGGCACTAGGTGTAAAGACACCCCTAAGGGTTTACTAACTCGAGTAACAAAGGCCACAAAAATCAGACTAGTCAAATTACTTATATCCATTATACTTTTCAGTTTGAATTTTCTTTTATTCAATGGATATTGAATCAATATTTATTATTTTTTAACTCTTTTTTTCTTTTTCTTACAACGAGTGCGTTTTACGCTCCATCTCGTTGATTCTTTTTCCTATTTTTTTTTACACCGAGTGCGTTTTACGCTCCATCTCGTTGCAATATTATTTTTTTTCTTCTAATTTTTTTCTTGAAATTACTTGACTCATAGTTTATATCCCACAACTAAGAATTAGTGCGAACGTGAAGTGCAAAAATGCATATGAATTATAATTTTATTCAAGATGGCATTTCAAACTAGGACTTTGTATTATATCAAAGGTTCAAGCATTCTAAATCTTTTAATCCCACTCAAAAAATTTACTCCACAGACACTTATTAGAATTAATCCAATTCATAAAAAGTCAAACAAATTTCATTTTTGTTTAATGTAAAAAGAATTAGTTTCCTAAAAAATAAAATAAAATACATAAATAAAAATGTTAAATTCCCCCCCATACCTAAATCATGCATTGTCCTCAATGTATGCAAATGAATAATAGAGAACAAAGAAATAGAAGAATTGTACCTCGTATGGTGGGGTATAATGCTGCAAGAAAATGTGGTGAGAAAGAAAACAAATGCACATATCTACAAATTTCATAAATCCTAAAATGCATATGATAGTAAAAGAGTGATGCAAAAATGCAAGTGTGTGTCAATTTTTCATGATTTTCAGGTGGTCTAAAAAATTGAAAATAATCAAAATTTTCATCACAGTTATACTTAGAATCGACCTCAAGAAAATTCTCACTTACGTTTTCAAAACATGAAACGATTGGTTCATTTTCGCCTTCAAATTTTATTGACTTATGTGTAGTAGACTTTAACAACTCATTGACCTTATCTAAATATTCAGACTCATCCCAATTTTGATCAAGGTGATTTAAGAAAAAGTCTATTGGATCATCCAAAACCATAAGTTTATTTTCATGCATTTCTTGGGTCATAGACAACTCTTGGATCATGTTTACTTTCATGGGTTGGTCAGAAAAATCACTAGGTTCCTTTCCCACATTAAACACATGTAAGTCAATTGTCATGTTCCCAAATGTTAATTTCATTAGTCCATTTCTACAATTGATTAACGCATTAGAAGTTGCTAGAAATGGTCTACCTAAAATGACAGGAATTTGACCGTTGGGATTGGCAACAGGTTGAGTTTCAAGAACAACAAAATCGACAGGGAACACAAAATCGCCAATCTTAATGAGTACATCTTCAACTATTCCCTTTGGCACTTTGATGGAACGATCAGCTAGCTGGAGTGTGACTCTTGTCTTTTTCAACTCCCCTAAGCCCAAGGTTTGGTACACAGAAAATGGTAGAAGGTTAACACTCGCTCCTAAATCAAGCAAAGCTTTTTCAATTAAAGTGTCACCTATGATACATGAAATAGTAGGACAACCGGGGTCTTTATACTTCACAGGGACTTGGCATGACAGAATAGAACTAACATGGGCAGTTATAAAAGCTTTCTTAGGAACATGAGTGGTTCTTTTGTGTGTGCACAAATCTTTTAGACATTTAGCATATGAGGGAATTTGTTGAATCGCATCTAGAAGAGGAATATTAATTTTCACTTGTTTGAACACTTCTAGAATTTTGTCTAACTGAGCTGACTGCTTGTTTGAAATTAGTCTTTGGGGGAATGGGGCTTTTGGTTTAAAGACTTTTTCATTTGACTCAGAAGATGCGGTTTGATCATTCTTTGACAATTCCTTAGTAGATGGGCCTACTGACTCAGAGTTTGTGGGCTTTTCAGGCTGGGCTGATTTTGAAGATGGATTATTAGATTCATCAATTAAATTTTTCTCTTCTTCATTATCAATACCAGCATTATTGTTAAAATGATTTCCGGACCTTAAAGAGATTATAGAATTCACATGATTGACTTGGTTTTGGTTGTTTTCAAGTGGATTAGGGACTGAAAATTTTGGATTGGTCTCGGGCTGGCTAGGAAACTTACCCTTCTCTCTTTCACTAACTATAGTGGCCAATTGACTCATTTGAAACTCTAACCGAGATATGGCTTGGTTACTATTTTGCATGAAATTTGTTTGAGAGTTCATTAAAGTTTCCTGAGATTTCATTAAAGATTCCATACTTTTCTCTAAATTGCTAAGTCTCTTTTCACTTTCATTAGGGAAACCTGGTGGACATTGAGTTGTTGAATTTGAATTTTGGTACGGACCAGGATTCGGCTTTTGATAGGGTTGAAAATTTTGATTTAGAGACTGGTTGACCTGATTTGAAGAGTTATTTGGGTAGGGTCCTTGGTTCCATGCAAAATTAGGATGATTTCTCCAACCTGGATTATAAGTGGGTGCAAACGGGTCATTCCTAGGTCTTTGAGATATTGTATTGACTTGATTAAAATCTTCAAGTTGGTTTACTTGTGATGTATCCCTCGTTTCTAAAGCTTCAAGTCTTTTAAGTACACTCGCCAACTTAGCTTCGGTAGCAATTGAATTGTCAATTGTATGAACACCCTTAAATGAGCTAGATTTATCGGTCTTTCGGGTGGTTTCCCATTGCATGGTTTTTTCTGCTAAGTCTTCTAAAAACTCCCAAGCCCTTTCCTCATCATTTTTTAGAAAATCCCCTTGACACATTGACTCTAACATCGTTTTAGTGGGAAAATCTAAACCTTCGTAGGCAATTTGACACAATCTCCATTTTTCAATTCCATGGTGTGGACACTGGGATAACAAATTTTTGAATCTATCAAAATATTTTCAAAACGACTCGTTTTCAAGTTGGTAAAATTGATGAATTGCAGTCCTAAACTCGGAAGTTTTGTTATTTGGAAAATATTTATTTAGAAATGTAACAACAAATCCCTTCCAGGTTGTTATGGAATTATTCGCTAGGCTATATAACCACTTTTTAGCATTATCTTTTAAAGCAAATGTGATAAATCTTAGCCTAATCGAGTCTTCAGACAATTGTTGAATTTGCATTAAAGCACAAACTTCCTCAAATTCCCGAATGAATAAATATGGATCTTCTACCCCAGTGAACTTAGGTAACATATTTATAAAATGCGGTTTAAGTTCAAAATTATTACAAGTTACTGGTGGTAGACCGATGCATGAAGGTTGGGCAGAGCGAGAAGGATAGCATCGGTCCCTTAAAGAAATGATTTGTGTTTCTTCCATTTTTAAAATAGGAGTGATGTCTTTTAAAGTGAAATCTGAAAAATCAATTCTTCTCACTAGCCGAGATGTTTTATCCCGAACCCACACTTTTTGCATATACTACTTAGCAGATAAGCACATAAACAAATAAGCACACAAAGATGAATAAGAAAAATAAAATAAAATAAAAACTACTTCTAAGGTCAACCTAAATAAAATCTAGACAGCTCCTAACTGTTCCAAGTTATTCTTTAAGGTCCACCAAATTCAAAATTAATCACACCGCTAGCCAGGTAAGTGTAAGAAAGGCGGGAGTCTCTCCGTGGGTACGGTGACTAATTAAGTAACCGCGCGTCCTTTAGGCGTTTACCTTTTGAACCACTTGCCTAGACACCAGTAATATGATTAATTAGGAATTCAGACTCCTCTCAGAATTTCTTGTCCTAATTGAGCTCGAGAGTCTTAGGGGCCAACGTCTACTTGATTTTATTAAGTCGGTTATGCAAAGTTATGTTGTTTGTGGGCCAAGGAAGGGTGATGAAATCCCCACCTTATCTTGTTATGGTTTGTGCCCTTAAAGTCAAATTAAAAATAAGAATAAACAAGTAAAATAAAAACTGTAAACAAATAAAATGTCCTATAACTATGTGAATTATAAAAGGATGAGAAATTTGACGCACCTCAATCCTCCAGCAATCACCACAGTTTATATTTAACAAAAATAAAATAATTAAAAAAAATAAAAACCTAAGCAAGATGTGCTCTACGTGAGTGAATGTATGAATGCGGCAATTAGTTTTTAAACTAAAAATAATAAACTAAACTACTAATTATTTTTTTGTTTTTTTTTGTTTTTTTGTTTTTTTTGTTTTTTTTTTTTATATATTTTTTTTATTTTATATAAAAAAAATAAGAAAAAATATGAAAATACGAAGTACCAAGAAAGCGCAGCAACAAAATATCTATGTTTTTGCTCCTTCGATCCGCTTCGATAATCCTGAAAAATAAAAATAAAAAATATTAGTGGTAAAAACTAATTCGAAGAAATAAAAATTAAGGAATAAAAAATTAAATCTAGTCCCCGGCAACGGCGCCAAAAACTTGATGTGATAAAAACTAGTAACTGCAAGTGCACAGTATCAAATTGAAGAACGGGCAAATACAGGTCGAACCACAGAGACTAGTTAATTTTCAATGTATCCTTAATTTAAATTTCAGGCAAATTAGGAATAAAAATTGTGAAGATGATTAATTAACTAACTAATGCAAAATTAAATTAATAACAAAAACTATTAATGAGAAAAACTACCTAGGAATCCGAATCCATTAAATACTAACATAATAATTAAATTCTTCCTTTCCTTAATTAATTTCTAATTATTTTTCCTTCCCTTAAAAATAATGATTCATATAATTAATATGGGCAAGCATAGATTATGAAAATTTAAGGATTAACTATAACTCATCAAAACTTCATTGAGCAAGCATGAATTATGAAAAACTCATATCTTAACAATAACCTATCAAAATCTCATAATTAATTTAGAACCAAAACGAATTATGCACGAAGGTAATTTTGAAGAAATAAACAATTAAACATTAATATCGGAACGAAAAGAATATAATATGTAATATTTAATTTCATCTTCATCCTAGATATTAAAATTTAGCTAGACATAAAATTCATAATAAAAGAAAACAAAACTAAAACTATTAATATAAATTGCATGGAATAAATTAAAACAAATAGAACAAGAATTAAAAAGAAACTTTAATTAAACTAATAAAGACTTTTGCAATGAATGAATAACTCCCTGACACAAAATCCATGCAAAGCTACTGGAACAAAAGTGAGAATAATATTTCCCGCCTCCTACCGAAGCTGCGGAACTAGAAAAAGAGAAAAAGAAAATAAACTATGACCTCCCCTACTCTCTAAAATAATACTCTTATTTATAGAGAAAATAAACTAAACCCTAATCTAATTTGAAATAGCTTGGACTCTTCTTTCCTTCTTGATTTCAACTTCTACATGGTAATATTGGAGTCCAAATAGAAATCAACTTGGAAGCTTTTAGAATCCTTTTTCAGCTCAACTTTATTTATTTCTTTATTTCCTGCAAAACAAAATAAAACTAATTAATTAAATAAAATAAACAAATAAAATAATAAAAATGGGAATATAAAAAATACAAAATTACGTGTTTATCACATGTGATATAAATGTGTGCTATATGTTCATGTGTACATATTCATGAAGCATGTTCATGTTGTGGGAGGAATATAGCAATTCCCAAATTTGTGACTTTTAGCTGGTGCGCACTAGAGCTCTGAGGATTCTTCAGTTTCTGTTCTTGTTCTTTTTTTGGTCGATATTGTCTTTTCTTTTGTATTTCAGACATTTAACTAATATAAATGCAGGTATTAAGAGCAAGCCCTATATGATTGCAAATTGTCGACGGATTAAATAACTGCTGCCAAAATAATGAAAAAATGGGGAAAGAAGAGCCGAGGTCATTCTATGAGATGAAATCAATCGAGGCATAGAGGTTAAAACGCATCCCTTTTGAAGGCATTGAGTGTACAGCAGTAAGACTGCCTGCCGTTGCTTTGGTTTGACAGTTTAGGTTCATGTATATAGCAAAATGATCACAAAATTTACCTTTTGTATGCATTATGGTTAATCTATGGAGTTTGGATATTTTCTTTAAAATTTTTCGTGATTGTTTGTTGTTTAGTTAGATTAAGGTGGTGGATGTTTGATAAAACAAAAGAAAAGTGCCCTGTAGCTTGGTTTCTCTCAATTGTTCTAGTTTTGGTCATTTCTAGTTGCCAAAAAATAAATAAACCAGGAATGTGAGAAACTAGGGAACAATAAAAGGTAGTATGACACTATGACATGATAATGAAACTAAGACGGTAAATTTGAGAAGAGTGTTATTTTATTATATCAGTATTACTTAGAAGGAACTTATTTTCTTATTATGAATGCAACTTTTTTTGTGGAACAGATTGAGTTTATTCACAGTGAAAGTTGTTTAATAGGAGTATGTCAGTATTAATATTTTACATTTTTAATGAGTTAACAAGTTAATGGATAATTGATAATTAATCTTTCTTAAGATAAATCCCGGGCAAAGAAGAATGACCTACTCCTTTTTGTCGACTTTTTTCTTTTTTACTTATTAAAATTTGCATGGACATGCTTAAAAATTCTGTTTTGGAATTTTAATGCTAGAACTTTATAGACTAAAAATTAAAGCTAGAAAATAAATAAATTAAATTATGGTTCAAGTGTATCTTATACTGTCATACAAACCATATTATGGTAGTATGATTTTACAAAATAAGGCCCGGTCTTCATTTTGAGATAAAAGAAATATTTATATATTAATGTCTATTAATTTACTTGGTGGTTATAATTTGTGTTAATAAATAAATTAATGGTAATTAAATTCATCTTTTTTTTTCTTTCATCCTTTTCTATCAGAAGTCCTGAAGAAAAGACCTAAGCGTGGAGATAGAAATAGAGAGAAACCGTGAGTTTTCACTTCACTCGGTCAATATCCAAAAATATATCCCCAAGATAAGATATACACTATATCAATAACGAATCAACATGCAGATCATTTGTTGATAAGTTTGTTAAAATTCTGGTATAAAAAGCTCATTTAACTTGATATTTTTTCAGTGCTCACTCGAGTTAATTAACAATGGCCAACCTTTTCTCCTTCGTTACTATCCCATTTGCTTTGTTTGTCATTTTAACAAGGGTTGCAAAATGCAGCAGCAGCAGCAGTACCCCTTCAAACTCTTTCACTTCTAATGTAAGCAGTAATTCTAGCAACCATATTTGTGATCCTTTAAGGTATTCCAGTCTTGGCATGGACATTAAATCATTGACATTTTGTGATTCATCCCTTCCATATAATGTCCGAGCCAAGGACTTAATTGATCAAATGACCCTTCAAGAAAAGGCGCAGCAATTAGGGGACACTGCCTATGGGGTGCCCCGGCTAGGGCTGCCCAAGTACGAGTGGTGGTCCGAGGCATTGCATGGAGTTTCCAATTTTGGCATGGGAGCAACTTTTTTCGACGACGATGTTCCCGGTGCAACAAACTTTCCAACCCCTATTCTCACAGCTGCATCTTTTAACGAGTCTTTGTAGAAAACTATTGGACAGGTAACTCGATCAGAGAGTATATAAATGATAAACACACTCTAAATTTTACCAGTTTAGTTTGATTTTAGAAAAAAACTTATTCAGTGTAGTTTACAACTGCCTTGTGTTTAAAGGACTACTATACTTTTGAAATGTGGGTGGAAAATTTTGTACGTAAATATATCTGTGTCTTAGATTATTGCAACACGTGTTGTCGTATTTATGTAAACGTCACAGAATATATCTAACTGATATAGTTAATAATATATAACATTCAAATATACTAAAATAAATAGGTATATAAAAATATAGAGGCAAAAAGAGACATCTACAAAAATAACGTTATTTTGTGTAATTAAATACACTCTCTTCTATCTTATGTACAAAAAGATATTTTATAAATTTTTATAATATTGTTATTATAAGAGACGTCTAACAGTGTTAGCATGTCTTATCTTTTGTGCCACACACATACATAATTTGATGTGATGTGATGTGTTGAGTCATTAATTTTGTTACTATGTATTGTAGGCTGTTTCAACAGAAGCAAGAGCCATGTATAACTTAAGGCATGCAGGATTAACATTTTGGAGCCCTAATATTAATGTAGTAAGGGATCCTAGATGGGGAAGGATCATGGAAACACCAGGTGAAGACCCTTTTCTTGTGGGAACTTATGCTTCTAATTATGTTAGAGGCTTGCAGGATATTGAAGGCACCGAAAATGCCACGGATTTAAATTCTAGACCTCTTAAGGTTGGTGCATGCTGTAAGCATTATGCAGCATATGATGTTGATCATTGGCTTGATGTTGATCGGCTCCGTTTTGATGCTAGGGTACTATTTTCTTGAACCTATCTAATTAAATTTATCACTTTGTTAAAATTTTAGTATTATTGTAGATACATTTATGTATTTTTATGGAAACATTTGATTTACACGAAGGTGCATGCGCAAGATATGGTAGAAACTTTCGTTCGACCTTTTGAAATGTGTGTCAAAGAGGGCGATGTTGTGAGTGTTATGTGCTCTTACAACAAACTTAATGGAGTTCCTACTTGTGCTGATGCAAAACTTTTAAAGGATACTATTAGAGGAGAATGGAATCTTCATGGGTACTTTCAATTACTCATAACCTTTCCATTTTTGAAAATTATAGACAATATAGTAATTAATGTGGCTTATATTTTCAGGTACATAGTTTCGGATTGTGATTCAATTGAAGTCATGGTAGATAATCAAACATGGATCAATGACAAATTTGAGGATGCCGCTTCACAAACTCTAAGAGCAGGTTTGTTTATATGTATATTCTCTTTATTACAAAATTAAAGAGATTTGAAAGATAAGACCTTTTATAGTTTTAGAATATATAGAGAATTTTCTCTGAGTTCAAATAATATATATTTCAATTAATTCGTCATGTGTAATTGCAATATTATTTTCTTGTCGTTAATTCAGGTTTGGATTTGGATTGTGGAAATACATATACCAATTATATTGGTAATGCTGTAGTGCAAGGAAAAGTTAGGGAGGAAGATGTTGACAAGGCACTTCAAAATCTTTATGTTGTGCTAATGAGACTCGGGTTATTTGATGGAATCCCAGCACTGAAATCTCTTGGCAAGAACAATGTGTGTAATGATGAACACATTGAGTTGGCAACCGAAGCAGCCAAACAAGGAATTGTTCTATTAAAGAATGAGAATGAAACTTTGCCTTTGCATTCTAACAGTATCGAAGTCCTTGCTGTTGTTGGTCCACATGCCAATGCCACCAAAGCTATGATTGGAAATTATGCAGGTATATATAGTTATTCCGTAGGAGTATATATGTATTTAGTGATACTTTTATATTTATTTGAACATCGGTATAAACTTTTAAAAACACTTGTTATTTTGACAACTTAAGTATTTTTACGTCATTATGAGTGGCTATATTGCAAGGATAAAACATAAAATGCAACAATTAATACAATTTTGTTTAAACATGGTTTAATTTTATTTTTGTTACTGACAATTTTTTTATTAATTTGAAAAATTATAGGTGTCCCATGTCAATATTCCTCTCCTATTAATGGTTTTTCCACAGATGGAAAAGTAGATTATGCAATGGGTTGTGGGGATGTTGCATGCAAGAATGATAGCTGGATAGATCAAGCTGTGGATGCTGCAAAAAATGCAGATGCTACGATTATTTGTGTGGGTTTGGATGTGACAGTTGAGGCGGAGGCTAAGGATAGAGTGGATCTGCTCCTTCCTGGTTACCAAACTCAATTGGTTCAACAAGTTTCTAAAGCTTCTAAAGGACCGGTAGTTGTTGTTGTGATGTCGGCCGGAGGAGTTGATATCTCTTTTATCAAAAACGACCCCAAAATTAAAGCAATTTTATGGGCCGGATATCCAGGTGAAGAAGGTGGTCGTGCCATTGCAGATGTTGTTTTTGGCAAATATAATCCAGGTATGTGTGTATATATATTTTAATTTATTTTTAGTCTTTTATTAATTTATTCCTTTTAACTTTTTTTATATATTTAACAGGAGGAAGATTACCTCTTACATGGTATGAAGCTAATTATGTGGATATGTTACCGATGACATCTATGCAACTAAGACCAGACGATAGTTTAGGTTTTCCGGGTAGAACTTATAAATTTTTTAATGGCTCAACTGTATATCCATTTGGATATGGGCTCAGTTATACTCAATTTAAGTATAAAATGACGTCTTCAAAAAATTCCCTTAATATTAAGTTCAACAAATTACAACATTTGAATTTGAGTTTGAGATTGAAGTTCATAATAGTGGAAGTAGAGATGGCAGTGAAGTTGTAATGGTCTACGCGATACCACCAAAAGATATTAGTCGGACTCCAATCAAGCAACTAATTGCATTCAAAAGAGTTTCAATATCTGCAGGAAGAAAACAATCAGTAAAATTTGTCTCGAATGCTTGCAAGACTTTGTCTATTGTGGATTACAATGCGTATCAACTTTTGCCCTCCGGAGAACATACAATCATGGTCGGAGATAATGTATTAACATTCCCAGTTGAAGTTAGTTTTGAAAATTAGAAAGTTACTAGTCCAACAGTATGTCTAATGTTTTTAGGACTGTTAATAATTAGTAGCTTGTTCACTACTGTAGGAATATTAATAGCTTTTGCACTCTGCTCCAATTCAATGAAGTAATATTTGAATGATATTGGTTAGTTGTTAATTACTTAATTTTAGCTGCTGAATTAAGATTGAAACGGGTGGTCTTTGTTTCTAAAGCTTGGGGAAGCAGCTCTATGGATTCCATGTCCTCCGGTAAGACCATCCCGATTGATCAATTTTCTGGTCAGTCTCCTAAAACAACTATGGGCAATATAAATCCTTTAAGTTCTCTCCCCCGCCACTTTTTTGATGGAACAGTTCATGTTTACATTGATGACAAACTTTATGATGAAAGTATAGACCGAAAATTCTTCATTCATGGTACCATCATCCGTTTCTTTTTTATTGCTCATCTGTTGATCCAAATATCTATTGTAAAACTCCTTCCAAAATCGTAATAATTACATTCTTTCATTTTCCTTCATAGGGGATTGATCTAATGAGTACTCGGTCCATTTGGTGGACGTATGCATAGCTTTCATTTGTTTTTTACACATTAGACCACTTGAGCAATACCTGGGATTTGGCTTCATTTTAGCCATGATTGCATCACAAATAATTTTGATAAATATTTAAATAAAATACTTTCAAAATATATTTCAAGTATACTAGATGAATTTCCTGTAATAATAATTTACAGAAAATTCTAGACAACTCTATAAAATTTATGTGTTTAGATAGAAAATCAAAGAGGAAATATAGATATTATGCATTCTATAGCCAAAAAATGGTTCAAATTGTGTATCAGTTTCAAACCTCCGTCCTACAACAGAGTTCTATTTGCAATTTTTTTTATAAATATTTTAATATAATGTCATCACTTACTCTCTCTTTTTTTAAAATTAATGATACAATTTAACTTTAAAAATCAAATAACATATTAAATTTTAAATTAATGTGAATTTATTTAATTTTACTTGATATAATTATTATAATTGAAATTATGAAATATAATTTTTTTTTTATTTTAAACTTTTATGAGTCATAAATTTTTAAAAAGTTTGATCTATTTCTAATTTTAGAAAGACAAGTCTAGATAAACAATATCCAAACACAAAATTAAATATTACATCTTTTTTAATCATTAAAAAGTGGGGTATGACATAAATTTTAATTTAATGATTAAAATGAATGTAGTATTTAAATATTGGTTAAAATGAAATTAGCGTTTGAATGTTGTATTTTGATGTTGCGTACTTATACTTATTTATTTTAGAACGGAGAGAGTATTATAATATCTCCACTTATTTTTATTATAATGTCATCACTCAATAAATTTTTATTATGATTTCATCATTTATTTTTAAAAATAAATATTAAAATACATTTTTAATTTTAATAAATTTCATAAATAAGATTTTTAAAAATATTTTAATTATATCAGCCGCACTTGAACGGTTAGATAAGATGTTAGGGAGTATTGCTCTTATCAAATAAAATAAAATAAATACAAACTTAAACCAATTTTCAATGAAAATTTATTTAAAAAAAAAAAAACAATTTCCTAGAGATTTCAAATGGAGATACGCATATGTCAAACCTCGTTAGGCCCACTTTTAGTCACGCGTGCTCTTTCTTTCATCCAACGGCCAGACTTTCTTCCGGATTACCCGTAAAGCATTCAAATCCAACGGCTTTAAATTTCCGGGTTTGACTCCCTCGTGTCTACTCACTCTGGCACACCCACCACCACCACTTACTTTCTTACATCTCTCTATTTCATCTGGAGATCTAGCTTATCAAGCTCATAATCGAAAAAAGTTTCAATCTTCAAGCTTTGATCTATCTCTGAAACCCCAAATTTTGGTACTACTTCATTTCAATTCTTGCTGAATTACTTTTTAATTTTTCTTCTTCTTATCTGTTCAGAAATTAGCTTAGTTACTTTAATATGTCCTTTAATGTTTATTTATATATGTATGCGTATATATACTTCTATCTATATGTTTCAGCCATGAAAAACTTAATTTTTGGTTATTTTACTGACGATTTTGGTTTTTTTGGCCCTGATGTGTTCTTCTGGGTAAAGTTTTGAGCTGTTCTTGAGAATTAATGATTTGGGTTGTGACCCTTGTGAGCTTTTGTTGAGAATTAATGATTTGAGTTGTGACCCTCTTTGTATGCTTAGGTTTTGCTTGGTTACTGTGAAATGTTCAGTACACTAGTATTGTGCTTGTTATACTATCTATGAGTTTTTGGTTTTGGTATTTCTGCAGAAGGATTGGGTTTAGTTTATCTGATAATTGCATTGGAGGAGTAATCAACATGCCGTGGACGTCTATGTGTGTGAATTATTGCGGGAAGTGCGTTCGCTTTGTGGTGTTCTTTCGTGTTATACTGTAATTTGATTTGTGTAAGTGAGAATTTTCTCTTGCATTGTGTTTTATTTGTTGTATTTCAGTTTCTAATGTTACTTTGGCTTGGGGGATATATGTGGAGATTCAATATAAGAAACATTTCAGTTTTTCGTAGTTGGTTAACTGCATTTTCTTAATTAGGGGGAAGAAAGAATATAAGGAAATTTGGATGTTATCTTAATTCAAAATATTACTTATTGGTTCTTGGGTATTCATTTCCACTTCTGGAATTTCACAGAAATATGGGAACTGATATTTACACAGGGTTTTTAAAGTGTTGCTATAAGTGATGACGGTTTTGACCGTCGCTATAGGTCTATAACGACAGTTTACATGTAGAAATATAAAAAAATCCTGTGGAAATATCACTTCCCAATATATTTTTTTCTTTTGGAGTGGGGTATCAGCATTTCTCTGTTATTTCTAGGGACTTGTTATTTCCACAAGTCAATTTGATATTTCCATAAGCTCTCTCTCTCTCTCGCATGCACACACACACATATATTCTTTTATAAGTCAGTAGGGCAATCTGATTTCTCACATGATAGTAATGAGTTTTGACACTCATGTTGTGAGAGGGAGACATGTAGAAAATATCAAATTACTCTCAGTTCCCTATATCTATTTTGTAAAGAAAAATCTGAATTTCTAATGGCAGTGTCTTGATTTTTCTTCTGTAGGTTATATTCCTTCTCATTTGCAAAGCCAAATCTGTGAATTGACATAGATTTCTCTAAATATTGGTCTGGAAGATTGAGAATGTACATTGCGATTACAGTGAGGAGATATCGAGCAGTGAAGGAAGTTGGGAAGATTAAAATGAGTGTTGGAATTGTTGCTTACTATCAACGGATGCAAATTTGTCAGGTAACAGAACTTATGTTTTATCTTAATTCAATCCATTATATAATGTTTTCTGAATCTTGTATTAAATAATTGATAATTCTATATTTTCTTGCACTGATCTTACCTAGAACTTTAGGGCTTGTTTGTACCTTATTACAAAAAATGTTTTTCTATATTTTCTTGAATGCTTCTGAAATTGCACCGTCTTTTATGTGGAGCTGTGGAAAGGAATCTAAGATCCATATGAAGTTTGTATATTAATCTAACATGAAGGCTTTATTTGACAAAATGAAATTTGATTTATGCTTTACTAATGTGGAGCCTCGAGTGAAGAGCAGAGAGCCACTCGCTTGTCTCTTCTCATAGCACTCCAAACATAAATTGCCTTGCTATTACAAAAATGGTTGATGAAGTTCCATTTTCTTGTCAGTTTTGACAAGGCACACATAATTAAATGTTAGGACTATGTCCTTATCTTTAGAAGATCTATGCTTGGACTTTTATGGAGGACTGGAGGGGTACAGAGATTATAATGTCATATAATCTCATTTATCTTCTTATAAAATCTGATCAAGTGTACGAGTTCAAGATTTTATTCTCACTAATGCTCATGGCTCTCATTTGCTTTACAGGCTGAATATTTCCGTCAGTTGCTAAAACCTGTAACGTAGGGTAGTACGATATTAGCCTTGGGAGATTGGGAAGGATTGCCATTTGGTTGTGTATTTGCATAAAAAGGCAGTGAAAGTGATGATTTGTTGATTGGTGTAACAGCTACGTTGGGATTGACAGATCACTTGTTCTGTAATGGAAATATCTTAAGTATCGTGTAATTTTTTTCTATAGTTTTAGGAACTCTCATCTTGTTGAACGTTAAAATATTGCCATTCAAAGCTGCAGATTTATATTATAATTCAGTGAACGATTAGTCAGTTGAACTAGTGATGCAGAGGAAACAACAAATATTCCCCCAAAAGCCAACACTTCCTCTTGCCGATCAACTGGGTAGTGGTTACATGCATAATGCTCCTATTGCACCCTTCTTTGGTGGAACAGTTTTCCCTCCAGTTATAAAGCACTTGACGCCTTTTCATGGTGTTAGCTTTCATCCCTCTGAGGCCTGCCCAAGGAATTTCATTATCTGTGACCAGACTGATAAACAAAGCCAAATCATGTTCCACCCGGCAATCAGTCCCAATTTGTGTTATCCTGGCCTAGATGCTGGTTTTCCTTCCTTTCAAGATGGTGCTAAGAGGAATGCTGTGAACAATGAGAGAGAGATTTCTTCTTTTAAAGAAGATTCCGATGATATTGATGCATTGTTGAGCTTTGAAGAGGACGAAGAAGAAGAATGTGATGATGAAGAGGTGAGCTCAGCACGGACTTATGGAAACTATGGAAGTGATTCCCCGGATTCTTGTTCCAGTAATGGTTCAAGACCCAGAAAGAGCAAGTTGCCTTCATTTTCACATGAGTCAGCTAACAGTGACGACAACTGCAGTGGAAGAAAGCGTCAGAAAATGAGGAAAATGGTGAAGACACTGAGAAGAATTGTACCTGGGGGAAACCGAATGAATACGGTCGCTGTTCTTGATGAAGCTGTGAGGTACCTCAAATCTCTTAAGGTTGAAGTGCAGAAGCTAGGAGTTGGAAATTTGAAGAGCTAATCTTGAATTCGTGCTGTGTACCTGAGAATGAACTCTTTAGATTTCTCATCTCTTCTAACTAAATTGTCGTTTTCATTCAGGATACTTGCTCTCTGTCAAAGAGAATGCTTTGGCTTTTGGACGGTTGGGATGTATGTTGGTCTGCACTTGTGGTCTCGGTGGATATATATTGAAATCATGACTCTTCCCCTCGCTTTTCAAGAGTGTAATTGTTGGATATGCTTATGTTCTCATTTGGAGTAAAGGTTAAGAGTTGATGTGTATAATTTAAACCCTTCTAGTTGCAGGAAACTCTGTTTAATTTTTCTTTGGCTACCCTAATGAATTCTGCAATAATAATGTAACCTTTATTTGAATAGTGAATTGCCGCCGTCTAAAGTTGGTCCATAGTGCTATCATTATTTGTCGCTCCCTTTGTGTCATAAGCATTTTTATATTAATACCAGCTAATATTTCTTGATGAAATAATGTACTTCTGTTTTACTTGCGTGGCTGCAGATCGTCTCTTCATGTGAGCATGCTATGTTAAAAAATTCTGTGTTTTTTGTATTTTATATTCACTTTGCAAGTAGAGAGACATACATGTGCTGGTCAGTGGATTTTGAGTTTACCTTGGTACTTTCAATGCCTTGCACAACGAATCCAAGATCTTATCGGCATGCGACTCTTCTTCTCAATTTCTGATCTTTACTTTCTTCTCAATTTCTGATCTTTACTTCACAAGATAATTCATCTTCTTTATATTTATATTTATTAAGGTGTGATCTCTATTTGAGGTATAATTCTCGTCTGTGGGTGTGATTAAGTCTCTCAATATGCTCCATTCTTTTAGTAGTATTTCAATGCAAGGAATTTTCCTAAAATATTAGCATTGATCTTGTAGCATGTCTAAATTTAGTGCTTGTATCCCAACTCTTTTAGAGTTGATTGTAAAGTCAAAGCATGCCTAGCTTTTCCTTAAATCAAGACTTGTAGGTTTGCTAGAAAACCCCTCCTAAAGTGCTTACAACACGCATATATGGTGTATGATATGTGGGTATAATTTGTATATAGGAACTTCAAAATTAGATTCATCCTTCACTAATTAACACATGGTAGAGGAGATGCCTGCAATTGTAACACACAGTTACAACTTTATATAATACAGAATGAAAACAAGTCCATGGGAACGCCCTGCAGAAGTTTTTCAAGCATGTGGCCTAGTTAGACTTTTAAATTTTCCAACTTCCTTGCGTATAATACCGTATAACTTAACGGAAGTTCCAAAACATAAAAACTATGCCAGATTATCGGACCTATTGAACATACTCGTACACGCAGTCGTCATAGCCTGCAAAATTACAATAACAAACACAATAGCATAAATCAAGTCCAGAAACTAACAACTACCCCAAATACAAAAAACTAGAAATCAAACTCGACTTATCTGCATAAGAAAAATAGATAAATGACACTAATAGGAGAATCTTGTGAGGGGACAAAGGGAAAACCGAGTTCTACTCGAACCTTCTCCCCTCAATTAAAATATGAACACTTTTTTTTTGTTTAAATTTATAGAAAATAAAAGGACAAGGAATTCCTCTAATTTCCAGAGTATAGGAGGCCTAGTTGTTGAAAGGTAGCTTACTTGGGTCAGTCACAGCAATGATACCAGACTCCTTGAAATCACAATTCCAAAAATGCCTCCCCTGTTCTTGGTAGTAAATATTCATGACAACAGAGGCATAGTTAATTAGAGTCTCAGGGTAGAAACAAGCACCATCTTTCTGAATCATGCTGCAATCTACATATCCACAGGCATAGCTTATGTTTGCTGTCAGTTCCTCATCCGACGATGATGGCTTTGCCACACACCAAGATCCCTGCAACCCCCGAAAATTAAAAATAGAATTCCAACAAGTGCTACACTATTACTAAGATGAGGTTGCTGTCAGAGCAAATATTCATTTAGTGACACTTTTATAATTCTTCTAACGTCGCTTATTAATACTTTAAGCAACACTTATATATTGCTCTGGCAATAACATTTTTGCTCCGGCTATAATATCAACAGCCTAGCATAAATGATATGGTATGGACTTGTGTCCACATTTACCTGCCCAGGTGCCTGTCCTTGTACAAGCCTTAATAGTCCTGCAAAAGAAACAAAAAATAAATAAAAAATCATTCCTTTGAAAGAAATTGTACCTTAATTATTTGAACCAGAACTGGAATTACAGGGGAAGAAAAACTCATATTTAAATCAGGTAGAGTTCATATCAAAAGTGGAAGTATTGACCAACCAACCCACTTGATATTCATGTAAAAATAAGACAATATGCTGGTTTAAAAAAATGGATATTCATCTAATGGTTGAAATTAGTTAAACAGGAAATTCAGAAACTCAATGAATGAATAAATCAGCCAAATAAATTTTACTTACAATTCTAAACAAACGGTGAAGAATTACCTGAATTGAAGCACACAAGTAGAAGACAAATGCAGAGGACGGGGAGAGATTGAACTGGCTTTGCCATGGATTTTAGTTGTGTGTGAAGACAATGCAACAACCAAAGTCTGGTTATTATGCATGGAGGGGATACAGAGCTTTCAACTAATTTATAGAGCAAAATGCCAAGAGACTGATGTTGAACATAATGTCATCATTTATACCAAGTACAGTCAATTTTAGAGAATTATAACTTTTCGGATCATTACCTTGTTAAGCAAAATAATTCTGATTGATTTGTAAGTTGGTAGTGGTCATCTAATGTAATATGATTGATTGACTCAGGGTTCACACACCCACACACATTAGTCTTATTTGAGTTTTTCATGGTTAGCTTGTTAAAGTAAAAGAAATACTTAAAAGTGTAATAGGATAGGATGTTAAATAAAAAAAGATAATTAGTGGATGATCAATTTTGTGTTATGCTAAATAATTCATAACTAATTATTGATTAAGAAATGCTTATATGATATTAATTACTTGACCCTTGACCCTTGTCCCTTGATGTGGATCTTGTTTGGGTTCTTTTTGTTGTTGGTTGTCGCATACTTGTATTGTTGCTTTTGGCATTTCTTGCTAAAAAATAAAAACGAAATTATACGGTAGTTGGGTAGGTAGAAAGTTACCTCAACAAATTATAATATGCTATTATTATTTGAAAGAATTTGATATGCGTTTTCTTACTAAGATAATAAATATATTGAGTCGGTTATATGACGACCAGATATATTTTTATAATTTCGTTTATGTGTTGTTAACATATTTTTGATCAAATATATGTAACACAACTCTTTAATCAAATAAATAAAAACAGTCATTTCTCAATGTTATTGGTGAAAATAAGAAAATAATCCATAGAATTAAGTTTTTTTGGGATTTGTATCAGGGGTATATATATATATATTGATGAGTGAGTGTTATACTTACGAATTAGGTACTTTTGAGCTTAATTAGTTGCTTTCTTTAAGTGTTTTTAATTTCATTTTACTTGTTTTTATGATTCTTTTGCAAAAAACAGCTTCGGGAGGTCAAAACAAGAAAATGGAGGTTCAGTGGCAATTTTGTAATTTGGAACAGTAGACTACGCCGGGGCGCGATGTTGCTATACAAAGACTGCGCTGGGGCGTAGTCCGACGACTTTAGTTGGCCCAGTTGTTGCGTTGAGAAATCCGAACCCAGCTAAGAAGTTGGTTGTTGCAGTTATTTTAAAGAGGGACTCTAGGGCTACAGAGAGGACATAACAGGATATAGAGAGCAAGGGATTGGAGCTATTCGGAGGAAGCTTGAAGAATTGATTGGAAGAACATTAAAAGTGAAAGTGAAGGCCAATGAGACGATAGATTTTTGACAGAGTTTATTCTATTTATTTTTTCTTTATCTTTTGAACATATGAAGTTTTTCTATATTAATTTAATGATGGTTTTTATTATGATGTGTAACTAAATTCCTCTTTAAGGTTACAATGAAACCGTTGGTTGAACTTTAATTAAATCATCTTAGTTTCAATTATTTGATCAGTTGTTGGATTAGTTGTTAGATGTTGTGCGTGAATTATAATTGTCTGATCAACAGTTATTTGATTTCTTCGCTGGAATTGAAAGAGAAAATTTAGGAATAGATCTGGGTATAATAACGTGTGACTTTGTTTGTTCTTCTTAGGAATAGTATCATGATAGTATATAGGATGCAAATACCTATATACCATACGTAACATATTGAGAGTTTAACCTTAATGAGTCTGTTTCAAGATATTTTGCATAGGCTTATAGCATTATAAATTGGAGTAGATCTTTTTATTAATTATCGAAAGAGATTAGTAAATAGATAAGTAATCTCAGTTAACAATTTATATGATTAAGTAATTGAAATTAATATGATGATATTATTGTGATGCAACGGAAAAATTGTAAACTTAAAGTTCTTTATTATCTGGTAATTCATTCTTGTTAGTTAGTTCAATTTTAATTTTAAGTAGTTCATAATTCAAGGTGCATAATCCAAATTTGCTGCAGTTTGAATAGAGTTGAATTAATACAAATTTAATAGTCAATATAGTTATTACTACTTGTTCTTCGTGGGTTCGACATCCTTTTTACTACTATATTACTTGATTGACTGCGTATACTTGCGTGTGAATTCCATATATATAAATCGGACAACATATATATATATATATATTGAAGATTGGTTAACAAAAATTTAAGATATAAAATACTAGTAGTAATTGGCATATTGGGGAATAGGGGACAGGGATTTTTCTCTCTCTTTCTAATATTAAGTTCTGAATAAGATATAATTTGACAATTTTTAAAAATAAAATTAATCTTAAAATTTTAACATTAAGAAAAATAATCAATAAATATTTAAGTGTGTACTAAGCAAATACAGGATACTCAAATTAGGGATAATATTCCGAACTTTAAACTCTTGTTAGTCCACGAGATAATATCATATCCTTTTTCTTTTTATAACATTAATTTTGTCACAGTGGTATTAAACTAATAAACTGTGTCACAATGCCTAGTAGAGCATGTTATAGAGAGATAGGACTCCTTTGCATGACATTGTCTCCATTAGTCATGGTCTACATTGAACCAAAAGGTGATAGTTGGAAACATTTTCGCTTTTTTTCTTCCATATATATACCCTATTTCCCAAACTTGGAAGGGCAACTCTTTTAATCATTTCCAAATTAGTTACCTTCATCTTATTTTATTTATTTATTTTTTGTTTTCTGTTATAAGTTGCTGTCTTTATTTTTGCTCTTAAAAGTTGAAACTTTTTGACATAATAATGTAATTCTTCCGTTTCAAATTATAAGATCAAAATTGACTTTTAAAAAGTCAATTTGAGATGATTTCAAACTCAAAATTGACATGAATTTAATTAGTTTAATTGCAATATAATTATGAATATTTTATGTTACCTAAAAAGTACTATTAGTTATAAGATTTATTATTCTGAAAATTTAAATGAACCGTATCAATTTTGAGTTTGAAAATATTTCAAATTAACTTTTTAAAAGTCAATAGTAATTTTATAATTTAAAACGGAGAGAGTATATAAAATTTTTTCATGGCTCCCCAAAAGAGAAAAATCGACACCCAAAATCGGTTGCTAAATATCAATATTTGAAAATGTTGTTGTAGGGTTAGAGAAGTTCAGAAGTACACAACCTTACCTTTATTACAATAAATAATAAATAAAAAATTGGAGTAAATAAAAAGAAGAAGTGTATGGTACTGACTACTGAGAAAGAGAACTCAACACATATATAAATATTGAGTCATTGACCATATACCAAAGACAAGAAGTTCATAGGAAGATGTCTTCTTCTCATAGTTTACTATGAATCTTGAGTTCTTGCTGGCTTACATATATAAGATGAAGTATTAATTATTCCCAATTATTGTAATCTAAAATTCATTATAACCTTCTAGCCCATGCTTTGCCTGCACCTACTCAGCATACTCATACTTGCAGTTACCATAGCCTGCAAAAATATTAGGGAAAACAAATTCAATAAGGTAAGATGAAAGTCACGAAAATCGAAGTTTTCATTTTAATTTCTCATTTGATCTCGAAAACGAGGTTTTAAGGACAAATTCGAAACTTTAGAAAAAAGGAAAAGAAAAGTCTAATCCTTTGCATTCAAGGTACATTATACTAGAAGGATAAATTTTTGTAGTCAAAATTAGTGGAAAAAGGGACTTACTAGGATCAGTGAAGACAATGAGGCCAGAGTTTCCAAAATAACAGTTCCAATAATTTCTGTGGTTGTTCTGGTAGTACACATTCATAACAACTGAGGCCTGGTTCATGAGTGTGTTTGGGTTAGAGCAAGAACCACCCTCAAGGATCAAACTACAATTCTTCCAGTCGACATGATCACACGCGTACTGTATGTTGTCCTTCAGTGCTGCATCAGGCGATGAGGGCTTTGCAACGCACCAAGTTTTCTGTGACAAAAAGTTTGTATGAATTCAGGAAATTTAAAGATAAAAAAATTGGATTAGCAACAAAAGAATGTACAAGAATAATAAATGGTATTCAACTTAAACCTGTCCAGGTGACTGTCCATTTGCAAGCCTTATATTTGCATCTGAAATATCCAGATTAAGAAAAATCTTGGATTAGATTGAACAATGTAGTAGTAAAATTGGATCAACCCAAGTTTTGGGTTGCCTACAAGAGCCGATCCAATGCTGACCTTTTGTTAATAGTGTGTATATATAACAACTATGTTGAGGCTTTTTGGGTGAAAATAGGCATCAATTTACTTTGATGCATATCATCAGTCACCAAACAAACAAATCACTAAAACAAAGGCATAAATAATCATTGAATATAAACATCTAGACTCATCTGAAACTCTGATAAGACTAAGCCTTACCAATGAGCAAACTGAGAATATACTAAGTTGAAAAATAAAAACCCATTCTATATTTTTGAATAGGTAAATCAAATGACTTATAATCTGGGAAACATCCTTTCAGCAGAACAAGAAGAATCCTGGACTAAAGAACATGTACAATTAATGGCAAAGCCTAAATAAATATTGTGTTTAGAAATTAGCAAAACATTACAAAAGAAAGTGTGATTAAGTGCAAAAGGTACCGGAACTGAAGCAAACCAGCACAATGAAGAGCAGCAGCTGGGGAAGAGACAGAGCTGATTGAGCCATTGCTTTGATATGTAGCTAGCAAATAGGCAGCGGTGGCAAGTTGAGAAGGAATAGTGAGAGGAGGGGTTTGAATATATAGAGGGACTTAACCCCTCGGTCTGAGGTCCGATCGTCTATATGTAGTAACATTAGTTTAAACTTTAAAAAGTCGATTAATAGAAATGGGTACTGAAATTCACATTTATAGACGGACATTTATTTAATGAAATATGATTTTCTTGTGATTTGATCTTTAGGAATGTGTGGCACATGGCTTCATTATTTGATCCTTTTCTTTTCCAGTTTTTAGTAAGTGGTTTAGCTGCAAAATGAGATGTGGGCTTCCCCCAAAATCTCACTTTTTACTCCACTTATTTTTAACTTTTTGCACAAAACTTACGACATGGCTTTGCCAGTTACTCCTCCCATGTAGTTTAATTTATACCTTACCAGCAAACAAGGCAATACTTTGATCATTTAAAGCTATAAAGGACTGGCAGAATGGTACGTGTGCTCTACCGGTTCCACTGCTTATTTTGAGGCTTGGATAAGTCAGTTAGGTTGCATACAATTTTGGGCCTGATTTTCTATTATAGAACAAACAGTGCAAACATTAAACTGATCTCATTTTAGCATTCACATCTTTTGTAAGATCATGTAACTATCAAGAGAACTTTTGGGAACAACTTGACAAAAAAAAAACACTAATTAATAACTCCGCATGTAAATTTAGAACAACATTAGACTTTTTAAAATCAAGATGATTCTTTTAAATTTATTAAACAATAAATCTTACAATGAGTTGTAATATTTAACATTGTATCGACTTAAATTAAAGGAGTTTATATTAATTTTAAATTTAAAAATGTTTTAAATTAAATATAAAAAAATCAAAAATGACCTTATATTTTGCAACGGATGGAATATATTTTCCTTCCGAATTAAAGACATTGTGTCATTTGTATTATCATTAACAAAAATAACTATTTTTGCGGAACAAAGTTTTTCTACAAATGAGACTAAATGTCAGCCTGCATATCCATACGACCAAACAAGCACTTATATCACAAGTACTATCATTAACAAAAATATGAAATAAAGTTTTTCTATCAATGAAACTAAGCCTGCATATCCATACGACTAAACAAGCCCTTACATCACAGCCATCAATATAGTGATTGGTGAAATTGTTCCATTTGATTTACCCTTGGGTTGGTCCAACACTAAAGTTGGAGACATGACCTTCGTTTAAGTCATGAGTTTGAACCTTTTCCGTAATTCTTGAGAGATGGACATCTGAGACCATCCATTAGTGAGTTTCTTTATTTGTTGTAATGTATATTTGGGTGACTGGACCTCAATGTATTCAATGGTTACTACTATCGAGACATGAGTATCTTGGCAATCTATCTATAAACAAAACAAACTTGCGGAACCATTTCTTGATTATGAGGAGTTGGAGAAAATGATTGTTGGAACAGATCTTCTTATTTATTTTAAAGAAATGTTATAGGCTTTTGTTTGCGGAAGTGACATGCATGCATTGATTGATCAATATTCAGATCCAGCTTATTACTTTCAGAAAAATGATGCAGGGGAGTTTTTCCAGCTTGAATTTTGGTATCAATATCAAACAAGCTAAAGGTGTCTCTAAAATTATTATATGTAGAATTCAGCCTTGGTGATGCTGGAGGGGAAGGAGTATGTATTCAGCCTTGGTGATGTTAGAAAGCTAGTATATAAAGTAGTACTGAGCTCAGAGTTATTCCGGGGGCTATGCCTTCGACTCACATTTTCTTTCTTTCTGGCCAACTTGCATGTATAGGAATGTAGTGTGGGCAAACTGATTAGCCAAATACCGCGTTTGTTGCAATATAAAGTTCAAAATTCTACAGAAAAACGCGATAAAATTGCGTCGACTCAAGGGTAAAACAAATTTTCAGAGGAAAATTATACGGTGCCAAAAAGTATTTTTGCAATGAAATTTTTGGGAATTGATATTTTTATAAGTAAAATTTGATATGTTCGCAAGTTCTCTCTCATATGAGTGTGAAATTAATTTATTATTTATATGAGAAGAAACTTGTGAAACTATCACCGCTACTTGTACGTATATCAATTCTCAAAATTTGTTAGTATTGGCTTTGGAGCTGTTGAAGCTAAATTTACCATTGTATTTATTAAATACTGAAATGAAGGTGATAATTTCTTATTGCCAATCCATCAAAAGCCAGAATATACAACACTAACAGCAGTTATCTTATATATAACACGTGTAGTTTTTTTTTTTCATTCTGGAATTACATATATATTGCATTTTAACGGCGAGGGGAATTCAATGTTACAGTCGCTGTTATGCAGAGGCATGGTGCTACCATCTAGCCAAAGGCACTATGGTATAACATGTGTAGTTAAAAACTCCAATTTCAAAGAGAGAATTTTGGTATTTACCCTTGAATCATTATTTTAAATAATAGCAAGTTGATAGGCCGGGTTTTGGATTTTCCCTTTAGTTGTGGGTAGTAAACTTATTGCATCTAGTTCATTCAATTATGGATTTCAGCTTGATATATAGTCAAATTTTAAAAGGCTACGTTAAGGTTCAAAGAATCAAGATTTTCTTCTTTGCATTGATTGATTTTGACACCACTGATAATTTTCATTGGTAAAGGACCTTTTCAACCAAGAATCACCGACTGGAACTGTATATATAATTACTTCATTTCACTCGAACTTCATATTCAATACCAATTCATTTCAATTAATTCAAGCAGAGCAATGGTGTTACAAAATGCTGCTTTTATAGCAGGTTTGTTACTTTCTGTACTATTCGGAACTATATTAACTGCAGAGCCCAGCTCAGAAGTTGAGCTTCAAGCCTTGAAAGCATTCAAAAATTCAGTCACCAATGACCCGTTTGGCGTTTTTCTGGAATGGAATGATTCTAACCATCGCTGCAACTGGTCTGGAATCGGATGTGAACCTTCATCCAAATGCGTCGTTTCAATTTCCCTTGTCGAAAAGCAGCTCAATGGCTCAATCTTGCCATTCCTTGGAAATCTTTCTTCCCTTCAGGTTCTTGATCTAACTCTAAACTCATTCACTGGCAACATTCCTCCACGGCTAGGCCTTTGCTCACAGCTTACTGATCTCATCTTTTATTATAATTATAATTCTCTTTCGGGTTAAATCCCAACAGAGCTAGGAAACCTTAGAAATCTGCAGACTGTAGACTTTGGAAACAATTTTTTGACTGGAATAATCCCAGAAAGTATAACCAACAGTACTGCACTATTAGCACTCGGGCTAATCTTTAACAATCTCACTGGAGAAATCCCATCTAGCATTGGTAACTTGGTTAATCTTCAAATTTTTGTATCTTATGATAATAGTTTGGAAGGTTCAATACCTGCTTCCATTGGTAGGCTGAAAGCTCTTCAAGATGTTGACCTTAGCCAAAACCGGTTGTCTGGTTCAATTCCCCCAGAGGTGGGAATTTGTCAAACTTGGCAACACTTCAATTATTCCAGAATTCTCTCACTGGCGAAATTCCAAATGAATTAGGTCGGTGTAGGAAACTGGTCTTGCTAAACATATATACCAATCACTTCACCGGAGCCATTCCTCTAGATCTTGGGAATTTGACAACTTTGGAGGCCTTGCGGTTATACAATAATAAGTTGAATTCCACAATTCCGTTGTCGTTGCTCCAATTAAAATCATTAACCCATTTGGGGCTTTCACAGAATGAGTTAATTGGTAGTATACCTTCTGTAGACACCCAAATTTTGCACTTCTCTACTAACCTTGGCAGGAGGGCAAAGTCGTCACTTGACCCGACATGCGAAAAAGGAAGGTGGACCCCAACACAAAGCCACCCCAACGACTTACGGTTAAATCCGCCACAGCAGACAACGAGCATCAGGCAAGGCAAACAGCTGATCCAGAAGAACCTGATTGGATCACCAAAGACGACAAATGACCATTTGTGGCCACCACAAATGGCCACTAAGCACAAAGAGCGATTTATACATCAGGTAACAGCCTTCCGAAATAATACAGCAAAAAATGACGATTTAAGACCGCGTGACACAGAAATCGAGAAAAGGAAGCCAGACAGCCGCGGATGCATCTGCGGCCAACGACTTTCGGGGTTTCGCACGGTTCGAGGAGACGGCACACGGCAGCCGAGGTTCGGCGCGGACGGCCACAGCAGGCAGCCGCAGATGCATCTGCGGCTGCCTGGTGAAGGCCATAGATCGGCCATTGTTGCGTCCGAGAGCAAGAGAGAAGAAAAAGAAAGGAAATAGAGAGAGAGAAAGTGCGCGGGAGGAGAGAGAGAGAGCTTGGATCTTGGCTATTTCAAGCAATAGATCCATTGTATTGTGCTAAGTAGTCTAATATTCTTGTGGTGTTGTCCGATTTGTGGAATATAGAAGTTTTAATCGGCATTTTGCAAGGTGAAGGGAGTGTGTTCTTGAGTTTTTTTATTTGTTGTATTGTTAACATAATGTTGTGATTGGTTTATTTGATGTAGTTTATTGTTATATATTGATAAAGGATCCGTGGATTAGGGGTTGTTAGCGAGGGTTCCATCGGAACGTAACTCCTCCTAACGCCCCGAGGACATCCGTACGGTGATATATCGTTCGTTGTGGTAATGAGTAGTTTGTAGTGATTGAGTTGTGATATTTGAGCTATGTAGTATGATAGCTATGTTTAATATTGTTAGTTTTGGTTTCGTATTGGTTGTGTAGCGATTTGGGTGACTGTGAGCCTAGGGAGGAGATCCTCGAGATCGAATCCCGATGATGGACGTTTTGGCATATGTAATCCTTGTATAGAGTCCATGAATGTGTATTTTGTAAAATTGGGCCTTAAAGCGATACCGAATCGGGATCGGGTTAAGGCTCCGTAATAATGAAACGTGCGATTGTGGGTGTTTGGGGTTGTCTAGATGGCTCACGTGCCCATGGATAGCCCCGACACGTTTTGGGATGTTTGTCTTAATTTACGGCACAGAAAATGGTTTTCCAAAATAAGGCAAATAATGAAAATTTTATAAAAGTGATCAATTTAGGGTTTTAGATTCACGAGGTTTAAAATTAAGAGTTTTGGCGAACTTTAATCCTTGTTTGACGAAAAGGCTACGTTTGGTTTTCAAATGTCATAAAAGATGTTTTCGTGAAAAATAAATAAACATTTTCATTAAACTTTGTGCATAGGGTTAAAGAGTTCTAGAAGTTGCCTTCATTTTATTTATATTAACTGTTAGAAGGCAATGTATAGTCTTGATACCTATTTGACAAAAGTTTAAAAACTCTGTTTTCTATAAACGACATCTAATAAAACCCTCATCGCTTTAAAAAGTAAAATCAATCTTTATCATGAAACAAAGCCTTGTCATTTGGGTCAAAAGACGTATAAAACGCTTTCCAGATAAACACATTTGCCATATAAAATAAAAACAAACTGTTTATGCAAAACTCACCACAAACCTCCATTTAGGCGCACACACACGCAATTCACACATTTTTAGGATTTTAAAAGGATAGGAAAACATCGAGATTGCGGTAACCGTATTTCACGGAAGTCGGGGGGTGCCTAACACCTTCCCCTCGCTTAAGCAAGCCCCCGAACTCTACGAATCTCGGTTTGCGGACCAATTGAATCGGAGTCACATATGAGCCATTACGATTACGAAAACAAAATTCGGATGAGTTGGTACATCCATTTCAAATATACCAACTGGCGACTCTGGTCAATTGGCTCATAAAAATTCGACATTTCAAAACCCCGTCGACACTAAGCCGACCCTTTTCAAAATCACATTTAATTCAAAGGGCTAAAATTGGAAAGGGCTTTTAAATATTAAAAAACGAAACGACGAAAATCCCGGCGTCGACACCTTCCAAGATTGATTCTTTGGCATCAATGCAAGTTCTGACCCTCCATGCCAATAAGTTTACTGGGGAGATCCCTTCTTCAGTGACAAATTTGACCAATCTAACATATTTGTCCATTAGCTTCAATTTCCTCACAGGGTATACACAATTTGAAGAACCTAACCTTAAATGATAATCTTCTTGAGGGAGTTATTCCGCCCAGTATCACTAATTGATATAGGTTTATCTAAAAATAAACTGACAGGGAAAATTTGTCATGGCTTAGGGAAGTTGCCCAATCTTACCTTTCTATCTGTAGAGCTGAATCAGATGTATGGGGAAATTTTGGATGACCTCTTTGAGTGCACAAGTCTGACTCGCATAATTTTGAGCCACTACAATTTCAGTGGATCACTGAAACCTAGTATTGGCAAACTCTCTAATCTTGAAAGCCTGATTGCTAGTTCAAATTCATTTTCTGGGGGAATCGCAAAAGAGATTGGGAGCCTTAGTCAACTGATTATTTTAATACTTCAAACAAATAGTTTTTCAGGCTTAGTTCCTACTGAGCTGTCAAAGCTTACTGTCCTCCAAGGCCTTTCACTGCATGACAATCTGCTGGAAGGCGCAATTACAGAGATTTTTTTTGACCTAAAAGAGCTGTCTGTACTGTTGTTGAATAATAACAAGTTCATCGGTCCCATTCCAGATGCTGTCTCAAAACTTGAGATGCTTTCACACTTGGATCTCAGTGGAAACAAGCTTAATGGGTCAATCCCAAAAAGCATGGCAGGTCTGAACCGGATGTTGACCTTGGATCTCTCTCATAACCATCTCACAGGATCAATTCTGGGAACAGTGATTTCAAGTATGAGAAATTTGCAGATATATCTAAACCTTTCATTCAATTCATTTGCTGGAACAATCCTGGATGAGGTCGGATTGTTAGAAATGGTACAGGCCATCGATATCTCAGACAACAATCTCTCAGGAAGCATTTCAGGAACACTTAAAGGCTGCAGAAATTTGTTCACACTTGATTTGTCAAGAAATAAGCTATTTGGCCAAATCATCTCAACCTTTCTTTCAATCAACTTGAAAGAAGTGTTCCAGAGACTGGTCCATTCAGAAACATAAGTGCAACAAGTTTGCTTGGAAACCCATCTCTCTGTGGAGCCAAATTTCTTCAGCCATGCATCAGCCAGAGCCAATAAAAAAAACCGGCTACCCAAAAAGACTGCATTAATTCTTGCTTTACTTGGATCTTTTGGTGTGATCCTGCTTTTGCTATTAGCAATTCCAATATTTTGCAGATACATCAAAAAACAGAAGAGCCAGAGATTGCAGAACCAGAGTACACTGCAGCATTGACCCTCAGGAGGTTTGATCAAAGACTTGGAAGATGCCACTAATTTCTTTAGTGAGGATAATACTCTTGGATTGACTAGTATGAGCACTGTGTACAAGGGTACACTAGAGGGTGGGCAGATTATAGCCATGAAGAATTTGAAAATGCATCAATTCCCCGTGAACTCAGATAAGAGCTTCAAAAAGGGAGAGCGGGAAGCTGAAGGCTATAGTTTTAGAATACATGGAAAATGGGACCTTGGAGGGCATTATACATGACCCAGGGGTGGATCAGGCACGATGGACATTATCTGAGAGGATTGATTTTTTAGTTTCAATCGCAAGGGGGTTGGTTTACTTGCATTCAGGTTATGATTTTCCCATAGTTCACTTTGATTTGAAGCCATCTAACATACTTTTTGATGGAGCGTGGGATGCCCATGTGAGTGAATTTGGGACAGCTCGAATGCTAGGTCTTACTCTGCATGATAGAAAGCAGCTCTTCGTCATCATCAGGTTCTGAAGGCACAATTGGCTACTTGGCACCAGGTATTTTCATCTCTTTCCTGATAATACAGCTCATCTCCATATTTTTAAGTCTCCCACATAGTCTATCATTTCCCTCCCTGTCTTCTCTAATCATCAGAACAAGGATGATATAGGTCCAACAGGTATGATTCCTACATGAGGTGTCACATTTCACTTTGCAGATATTCCAGTCAGATATCTTTGACTTCTGAACTTGTAAATTTCAGAATCCCAAAGAATTTTAGAGTATGGAAAGTGCAATTGCCTTATTCATTAAAAAAAATATTACAACTCTACAGATTCAAAGGAAGAAAAAAAAAACTAAGAAACATTTAGCACTAGAAATACATTTTTATCTTTATTCTCACTCTGCCAGCAAGTTTTAAGTACCATGTTCCTACATAGGATCTCGTTTAATCGAAGCACATTTTTGTTTCTATCAGAGTTTGCATTTATGAGGAAAGTCACAACAAAAGTAGATGTTTTTAGCTTTGGAATAATAGTGATGGAGTTCCTATCAAGACACCGTCCGACGGCTCTTTCAGAAGAGGATGGACTGCCAATCACTTTGTCCCAACTAGTTCAGAAAGCTCTTGCAAAAGGAATTAGAAGATTCCTTCTCGTATTGGACCCTTGTCTAGCTTCAAGTGACTCTAAGAAGCAACAAGTAGTAGAAGAGCTCTTCAAATTAGCCTTATCTTGCACATTCCAAGATCCCGAGGACCGACCTGATATGGACGAAGTGTTGTCTTCCCTTTAAAAGATGAGCAGAATGGAAGCACAAAGTGAGGACACATCAGATGGCAGAACAAAATGGGATAAAAACAACAATGCTGAAATTTAGAATTAAATGGACTGCAAATTAATTTCCAATTAGTTGTGGAAGTGATCTTTTCGATATATTTCTGAAATCGCACCTATTGCATTAAAATGGAAAAAAGATATTCCAAAAACATAATATTGAGCAAAAAAGTAGTTTGCTGAGTAACTACTTTTCCACTGTTCTAAATGTTCAGTCAGCAAAAGTACAGCTTTCGAAATGTTTAGAATTCACCTTCTTGTATAATTAGTGTGAAATTGGCACCAAAGTTAGAAGAAATAAAGTCATTAAAAGCAATATTGCATAATAATTAACAAATCACCAGTCAAAGCAAACTTGCATTGAGAAGAAAAGATATTGACTTATGGGTTAGTACATGTTTCTTTAGTTACTAAACCAGTTGGTTGATCTTCAAGTAAGTTTTTGTGTCCAAAGTGGAAACACGAGTCTTACTCGCTCAAGTGCTCAAGACTGATTCTTCTTTCATACTTTCTAGTTTTTTTATTTCCTGAATGTGGCACAGAAGAAGGATAGACGTTAAGAATTTTGTCGTAAAATCTAATGACAAACTAATGCAAAACAGATTAAAAATAATGTTCCATCTAATATTTATTTATTTTTTGGTGATCTTCCACATACAAAAAGAGAAAACATAAAAGAAATGTTTCCTTAAACATCAATTTTTTAATATGTACACTTCATCTTTGGTGGGTGGTGCATTTTATCTAAACTTCGTGGCACATTTTAGCAAGGCCTAACGGGTCGAAACTTCCACTAGGATCAAGTGGCTCAACAACCTCACCAAGTGGCCCTCAACAACACCCATCAAGCTAACTTGTGTAGCCCAGATGGCCAAGATCCTTTGGGCATGTATTCCCAAGTAGTCAAGTTCGCCCTTGCTGAACATTTAGGCTCCAGCCTTAAACCACACGGTTTCACCGAACTTGACACCGTTGTGAGCCAAAAGCTCAGGGAATACACAGTAGGTGGGCATGACCCACTTACTGTGGATCACCTCAAGCTCAGAGTTCTTGGTAAAAATTTTGGGGTCAGCCGAGAGCCCGGCAGTGTCCCAACCGTAGTCACCTGGTGAGGTAAGATGGAGCCTCACTAGAGAATGGGCCCAAGTACTAGACTCGGTCTGGGTCGTACCATGGGCTGCTAGAGGACACCGGCTTGGTGACAGTTTTCCTCATGAATGGACCTAGTTGCTCTCGAATCAAAGTTTCTCTAATCAAAGTCTCAGTGTCAAGTGGTTGATTGCTCCCCTATCTAAAATATTATTCACGTAATTCTGAAAATTTGTACACCATCAGAATATATATTGATGGTGATTACTTCCTTCTTATATATTTATGGTGATTACTTCCTTCTGAGGGTTAGTGGGAATGATTAAATCATAATTATAATCAGAAGTAGTGTCAACTGTTAACAATTAAGTTAAAAGTAATTTATATTTCACGGCTGACCTTAAAAGTAGTGTTGAAAGAAACCTGACATGAGGATTTGGAATGAGCCAGATTTCTCGGCAAAGTAGTGCAGTTGCTGTAATTTTTTAGCAAGTTCAGTTAGTTAATTTCGGTGTACGTTTAATGCTAACAGAGGATTAATGCCAACGGAGCTAGAATTGTACATCTCCATTTTGAAGATGCTATTCTCACTTTTAGCAATAAAATAATAAAATGACAAGTTTTCTTCTACCCAAAAATTTTTGCAGTTTATATTTGGCGGGAGTGGAGTTTTTTTTATTTTGTTTTATATTTTTCTTCATTATGTGGGGTTGGCTGGGGGGCCAAAGTTGGACCTGAATGGTTGAATGCTTCTTCTATATAAACTGTGAAACATTTATCAATAAACGCACATTAACTGAAAGTTGATAACACAAACTGTTTGAATTAATTAAAATGAGATCACTACTCATTAAACATATATAATTCACTTCACATAAGCTTTTGTTATAATTCCTACAGTCACAATAACCTGATGCACACATAAATTTCTAGGAAAAGAGAGAGAACTGATCAAGTTTGGTGGGGATCGTTCTGCAAAAACTCATCTACATTTGATGGAAACCTAAAGCCTCCATATCCGCCATTATTGAAACATTCACTACGTCAAGGAATCTTTTAGCAGAATATATGGAAATATTTCGACCTCTTGGAGGAAATTTGGTTCCAATGCCAATCTTTCATGGTGTTTCTATAATTTGGTAATTTACAAGTTCTGTTTTTGCCATTTTCTATGTGGCAATAACCTGAAAAAGGTGTGGGTATTATTTTATCTTTTTTGTTAATGATTTTTATGTTACTGGTAGTTCAAATTTCAGCCAAACGGTCTACAAACATTACCAACTTATATTGGGAAAGATAGAATACAGTAGTGAAACTATAAGTAAATCAGAACCATTTGCACAAAAGTATATAGTAGCACAAAAATTCAAATTTCCTGCATTTGATCAGAGCACTTCACATCACACAACTCAAATTGGAAGTCAAATGGTAAGGAATTCAAGACTCTCATCTCTCACTTTACAGGGACAAAGTGGCGAATGGCCAAGCATTGTTGTTTACTGGATCAGCAAGGTGATCAGCTTGGTTCTCCAATGGGCCTTTTCCGGTCACAATGGCCAGAACAAAGAACCCAAACATAGAGAACATGACTAGTCTCCCATTCTTAATCTCCTTCACCTTAAGCTCAGCAAATGTCTCTGGGTCATCAGTAAGGCCTAATGGGTCGAAACTCCCACCAGGGTAAAGTGGGTCAACAACCTCACCGAGTGACCCACAATCAACACGGTAACCCTCAACGGCACCCATCAAGATAACTTGTGTAGCCTATATAGCTAAGATGCTTTGGGCATGTACCAAGCTTGAGTTTCCCAAGTTGTCAAGTCCACCCTCTCTAATATTTGGGCTTCTACCTTAAACCACACGCTTCACCGAACTTTACACCGTTGTAGCCAAAAGCTCAGGGAATACACAACCAAGAGATCCAAGCATGACCCACCTACTGTGGATCACCTCAAACTCACGATTCTTGGCAAAGGTTTTAGGGTCAACTGAGAGCTCAACAGTGTCCCAACCGTAGTCACCTAGGAATTCTCCAGTAAGGTAAGATGGAGCTCCACCGGATAATGGGCCCACGTATTTAACTCGGTCTGGGCCGTACCACGGGTTGTCGGATGAGACAGGCTTGGTGACAGCTTTCCTCACGGAAACACTTCCATTTCCAAAGAGCTTTGATGAAGGAGCAACTTGCACAGCCTTCCCAGCAGAAGACAGGGAATAGAGAGCCATTGATGTAGCAGCCATTTAGTAGATTTAAAAGAAAATCTGCCGAAGGCAACAACAGTTATTGGAATAGCTATAGAAAGGAGCTAGTTGACTTGAGTTTCATGGTCTGTATCCGAAGTATATATAGGGCTTGGATTTATAGGTGTCCTTATCTTTGGATATCTTCATCTTTTTTTTCATTGGTTGATGGAATTTTCAAATCCAAACGGCAATTTCTGTACCACTAACCAGCCTTGGATTTATAAGCACAATGTGCCAAAAAATCTCACACAAAATTCTTAGCTAAGATAAGATTTTCGATACTACAGGACACATAATTATGTAAATGCAGATGAAGTGTTTTGGAAGGCGCTCTAGGCTTCAAAGTTCAAATCCCATATATTCATAGTAATTAAAAATTATGTTTGCTTAGTTATTAACTGTTCCAACATACCTGATATTTGAATGACATACTAATGGGAAGTTGCATATTACTTGCTCAAACATTTAAATTCATAATTGTTATATGTTGTTATCAGTACAAAGTAGCTAACTGAATGAAGATGAGATCACTACTCAGGAAACGGATATATTACATAAAAATTATGTAGTAATTCCTACAATCACCATAAACAGTTCAACAAAGGTTTCAAAAAGAAAGTGGGGGGAAAGTAAAAACTAACCTAATTTGGTGGAGGATCATTCAGCAAAAACTCATCTACAGTTGAGGGAAATTCAAAGCCTCCAAATTCACCACTATTGCCTGAAAGCAATGTGGCTTTAGCCAAAAGCAAATGTACCAATCTCAAGGGCTCTTTTCTTTCACCCTCATTCATAAAATGCTTAATCCACCCCTCCAATCTCTAAACTTCCTTCTTACATTTTGGCCCCTTAACTTGAGCTATCTTAACATAAAACCCATCATCACAATTACTATTCAAATCCAATCCAAGACCTTCTTGCTCTTCATTTTTACAGTCAGATAAACCCAAAAGCTGCATTAACAATTCGATATCATCGACCCCATTTGTTTCGAATTCATTGATTGTTTCTGGGTTCTGTACGGGGCTTGATTGAGCTGGGTTTTCAAGGGTTAATGGGAAATCAAGAGAATTTGAGAGGAATTCTTGAGGGGGCTCACTTTCTTGAAGAACTGAATTATTGGTGGTGGGTTGGTCGATATTAAGGTATATAGGAGAGCTGAGAGATTCTGGTGATGTATAATTGCTTTCTGGTGGTGGTGTAGAGGGACTAATGGAGGACTGTGAAGTGTTCTCCGATTTTAATCTCTTCTCAACTTGTTTGAGAGAGGAGAAGATGTGGGTATGGAGATTAGGTGATGATCGCATCTTGATTCTTGCCGATGCTCTGAATTGAGAAATAATGGCACTCAAAAGTTGCATCTTGGGGACTAATGAAGGGCAAATGCGCGTCCTTTTGGTTTTGTGCAGTTTTCTTTATACCCTTCATGAGCAGACAGGAAGTAACTTACCTACTAGTCTACTGCCATACAGTGCAGGTTATACTATCCATGTATAATCTCCATTTTTAAAAAACTATTTTTGGCCATATTTATATTGGTTTAAATTCTAGTGTACACAATTTTTCTCTATGATTTTTTATTACAGTATTAAATTCTAAAATTCATAATTGGGAATCTCATTTGTTTTGGACGAAAAGAGTAATATGTACCATTTTAGTTTCTTTGTAACTTAGTATGTAACTTATATATCACACTACTCTTCTTAAGCTAAACAAAGTATGAGCAAATTTTACATGTTAGCCAATTGTGCAATATTAGTGAAGATTTTTAGCAGCTTTTATGGAGATAATCTGAAACATTTTAGGTGGAAATTGGTTCAAGGCCACCATTTCACGGTCATTAGCAAGTGTTTCTGAAAGACGAGATACATTGTGGGTATTATTGTATTTTTAAAACAAACAGACAACAAAGGGTATCAACTTATAAGAAGAAAAAAGAATGCAGTAAAGAAACAAGAAGCCATGGTAAATCAGAAACACTGACACATTAGAAGCACAGACTCACACTTTTTGTATTTCCGGGGACAAAGTTGGTGGCATAGGCCCATGCATTGTTGTTCACTGGATCAGCAAGATGGTCAGCTAGGTTTTCTAATGGGCCCTTTCCTGTAACAATGGCCTGAACAAAGAAACCAAACATGGAGAACATGGCAAGTCTTCCATTCTTGAGTTCCTTAACCTTAAGCTCAGCAAAAGCCTCGGGATCATCAGCAAGGCCCAATGGGTCGAAATTTCCACCGGGATAAAGTGGGTCGACAACCTCACCGAGTGGTCCACCAGCAACACGGTAACCCTCAACGGCTCCCATCAAGATAACTTGGGTGGCCCAAATAGCCAAGATGCTTTGGGCATGGACCAAGCTTGGGTTTCCCAAGTAATCGAGCCCACCTTCACTATAACCTTTTCGATGGCCTGTGGCTAACTAAGATGACTCACCTTTTTAGGTGGCCTATGGTAGGCTTTTAACAAGATAATGAATAGTTAATTAAGCCTTGGTACGATATGATTCCACTTGGACTCACTATTTGACTTGGATTGTTACATATAGTCGGCCAAAAGATTATTTTAGATGATCTAAGTTTCCAGATTTCATAGAGTTAAAGTGAAACTTAGTTGATCTTAATTGAAACTATATAGCAAAAGAGGAAAGTACAGGACTTTAAATATTAGGTAGCTCCTATCATTAATGTCTGACTCACTGAAATTTTGTGTGCAATGTGATATTTTGCAATGTGGTTCCTCTGTTCTGTTTCCTCTAAACTTCTTGTTCTGCCATTTATGTGGTGATCACATATTATTATACTAATTACTAATATGACGGATGTCAAGTTTTTGGGCTCCTGCCTTGAACCAAACGGCCTCGCCGAACTTGACACCATTGCGGGCCAAAAGCTCTGGGAATACACACCCAAGAGCTCCAAGCATGGCCCATCTGCTATGAATCACCTCAAGCTCACGGTTCTTAGCAAAAGTCTCGGAGTCAGCGGAAAGTCCAGCAGTATCCCAACCATAATCACCAGGAAATTCACCGGTGAGGTAGGATGGAGCTTCACCAGAGAATGGGCCCAAGTACTTGACTCTGTCTGGGCCGTACCATGGGCTGCCGGATGAGACAGGCTTAGCAGTTTTCCTCATGGAAACTCTTCCATTTCCGAAAAGCTCGGGTGAAGGAGCAACCTGCACAGCTTTCCCTGCAAAAGATGGGGAAGAGAGAGCCATTGATGTAGCAGCCACTTAGAAGATTTAAAAGAAAATCTGTTATTATGGGAATTGCTATAGAAAGGAGCTGGTTGACTTGAGTTTCATGGCTTGTATCCAACGTATATATGACTTGGGTTTATAGGGGTCCTTATCCTTGGATATCTTTATCTCTCTTCATTGGTTGATGGTATTTTCAAATCCAGCAGGCAATTTCTGTACCACTAACCAGCCTTGAATATAAGCACAATGCCAAAAAATCTCCACAAAAATCTTAGTAAGGTGCTGTTTGATAAAATTTTGTATTAAGATCTGAATAATTTAGACATCTGAATAATATAGAGCATCTGAATAGAATTGTATCTGAATGAAAAAATGTTGTTTGATAATCAATTTTTTCAGATGTCTGAATAACAGTATTTTACCATTTTAACCCTATGAACAGTTGAACATTATAATAATAATAATAATAATAATTATTATACTAATAATAATTATAATTATTAATAATAATTATAATAATAATAATAATAATATTAATTATAATAATAATAATTATTATAAAAATAATAATAATTATTATAAAAATAATAATAATTATTATTATTATAAAAATAATAATTATAATATTAATGATAGTGCTAATAATAATACTAATAATAATAATTATTATAATAAAAATTATGATAATAATAATTATAATAATAATAATCATAATCATAATTATAATTATTATAATAATAATAATTATTATTATAATATTAATATTAATATTAATAAAAATAATAATAATTATAATAATAATAATTATACTAATAATAATTATAATTAATAATAATAATTATAGTAATAATAATATTAATTATAATAATTATAATTATTATTAATAATAATTATTATTACTATAATTATTATTATTATTAATAATTATAATATTAATATTAATAAAAATAATTATTATTATAATAATAATTATACTAATAATAATTATAATTAATAATAATAATTATAGTAATAATAATATTAATTATAATAATAATTATTATTATAAAAATAATAATAATTATATTAAAAATAGTACTACTACTACTACTACTACTACTACTACTACTAATAATAATAATAATAATAATAATAATCATAATTATAATAATAATAATAATAATAATCATAATTATAATAATAATAATAATAATAATAATAATAATAATAATAATAATGATGATGATGATAATGCTAATAATAATACTAATAATAATAATAATAATAATTATTATAATATTAATAATAATAAAAATAATAATTATTACAATAATAATTATACTAATAATAATTATAATTAATAATAATAATTATAGTAATAATAATATTAATTATAATAATAATAATTATTATTATTATAAAAATAATAATAATTATATTAAAAATAGTACTAATAATAATAATAATAATTATTATTATTATTATAATTATAATAAAAATTATGATAATAATAATTATAATAATAATAATCATAATAATAATAATAATAATAATTATTATTATTATAAAAATAATAATAATAATAATAATAATATTTATTATTATAATAATAATAATAATATTGAGTGTTGGATATAAAAGGAATTTGTTAATATTGAAGAGGATATTTTTGTCCAAGTTCATTAAGATGCTCCTCTTAATGGTTTAGATTTGATTTTGTATCTCAACCATTTAGAGGCATTCAGATGTAACAAAAAAAAAACAAACAACTTTGTTCCTCTTAGCGATTAAGAGGTTGTCCATTAAGAGCCATTAAGACACAAACAAACAGCACCTAAGATAAGATTTTCTATACTACAGGACACACAATTATCTAAATGCGGATAAGTGTTTTGGAAAGCACTCTAGGCTTCCTGATTAAAAAAATATGTTTGCTTAGTTATTAACTATTCCAACATACTTCCCATTTTTAAATTATAAAATCAATATTAACTTTTGAAAAATCAATTTCAAATATTTTAAAACTCAAATTTAGATGAATTCATTTAGTTTATGTAAATACAATTATATTTTGAGTCGACTTCGAATCGAACTTTTAGTCGAATAAGTACGAATCGAGTTCAAACTGTTTGGTTCGTTTTACTGACTTAGATGGAAGGCATCCAATATTAGCAAGGTAGGGATCCAAGGAGGATCACAATCACCAATGACTATAGCCTAAAATATTCTGTTGAGATGAATGTAATCCACCTAAGTCACAGGTGGGGAATGTGGGACAGACCCATTTATTAAATAAATCCACCATTGTAGTACCATTGGACCAAGTAGTATATCAATTAAAAAAAGAAAGTAGTCTGTCAATATGATGATATAGCTTATGGCAATTTCACCTTCATATTTTCAGTGTTTAGGACCACTTCAACTAGTGGTGGCAAATCCTTGTTGTCTATGACCATGAAATATCTTCAGTAACAGGTGAAATGGGCTTCAGCTTAAAATTTCAACAGAAAAAAAGAATATTTTAAAATTAAAAAAGTTATAATTAACAATCCATCAATGGTTCACCACCAGCCATGAGCTAAGATGGTACCATCCAGACTTTGCATTAAATTCCTACTTTTTCGATAATTTCTACTGAAAGTGATACCTTATTTGATGAGCAGGAGCCATTTTAAAGAATTTAAAATAGGAGTAGCATCTAAATTCTAAGTATACATTTATATTAAACAAGCTTTGGTATTCACTTCATTGATCTGTCAATATACTTTTAGAAACTAAGGTTTCCTTATAAATTCAAGCAAAATTTCAATCTCTTGAAGCTTTTTGTCTTTTTGGGTTCGCAAATGCTTAAAGCTTTATTGCAGTATGCTGTTTGCTTATGAAATGAATCATAGAAGTCATGAAGCAAACCAACTTTGACACGTTCTAATGGGGGGTCCAATAGGATGAGAAGCACCAATGACTATAGCCAAAAATATTGTGTTGAGATGAATCTAATCCACCAATTTCTCAGGTGGGACCAAACAATTTATTGAATTCAAGTAGTGAAATCTCAAAAGTGGTGGTGCAGAGGGGGAGTAACAGAGAAAATCTTGACGCCTAATGAAAAGAAAGTCATAGCTATCATAAGATAAGTAGTGGGGCAGTTGGCCCAACCCTCAGCCCATATAAATAATTACCGAACGACCACGATCTTCAATCACTAACACTTGCTACAAACATAACCAAAGCTTTCTCTTCTCAGTAAAATAGCTGCTTCCACAATGGCCCTCTCCTCTCCATAATTCGTTGGAAAGGCGGTGAAAGTTGCTCCATTTTCGTCTGAGCTCTTTGGAAATGGAAGAATTTCTATAAGGAAAACAGCAACAAAGCCCCGTGTACCATCTGGCAGTCCATGGTACGGCCCAGATAGAGTCAAGTACTTCGGCTCATTCTCCGATGAAACCCATCATACCTCACTGGTGAATTCCCAGGTGATTACGGTTGGGATATTGTTGGGCTTTCTGCTGATCCAGAGATATTCGCCAAGAACCGTGAGCTCAAGGTGATCCACAGCAGATGGGCTATGCTTGGAACCCTTGGATGTGTCTTTCCCGAGCTTTTGGCGCGTAACGGTGTCAAATTTGGTGAGGCTGTGTGGTTTAAGGACGAAGCCCAAATTTTCAGTGAGGGTGGGCTTGACTACTTGGGCAACCCAAGCTTGGTCCATGCCCAAAGTATCTTGGCCATATGGGCCACCCAAATTATCTTAATGGGTGCCGTTGAGGGTTACTGTATTGCTGGTGGGCCACTCGATGAGGTTGTTGACCCACTTTATCCCGGAGGAAGTTTCGACCCAATGGGTCTTGCAGATGATCCCGAGGCTTTTTCTGAGCTTAGGGTCAAGAAACTCAAGAATGGAAGACTTGCCATGTTCTCCATGTTTGGTTTCTTTGTACAGGCCATTGTTACAGGAAAAAGCCCATTGGAGAACCTAGCTGGCCACCTTGCTGACCCGGTGAATAACAATGCATGGGCCTATGCCACTAACTTTGTCCCCGGAAAGTGAATTTTATGAGAAAAATTGTTTGAGCGTTTTAACTGTTTAATGTGTGATGTAGAATTGTTTGTGAATTACTTACTACTAAAATAAAATTGAATTTTTTGGATTAGCCCTTG
Organism: Hedera helix; assembly: GCA_947179155.2. Lineage (NCBI taxonomy): Eukaryota > Viridiplantae > Streptophyta > Magnoliopsida > Apiales > Araliaceae > Hedera > Hedera helix. The sequence goes on from OX359273.1 coordinate 39,539,901, forward strand.
GTGTATCTTTGTGTTCTGCTCTCAACTTTTCCTTTTGCAATCTGTTTTGTTTTAAGCAAATACCGAGTACTAAAGAGCCCCTACTTTAGAATGGAACACCTTATTTTAGGATGTTGATAACATAATTCTAACAAACTGTTAATTAATTCGAATATATAAGAAGTTAAACTGGAAGACTGTTAAGAAGAAGGAACAAGAAAAGCACTCAAAATTTCAAAACTATTTGAAGGCTAAAACTAAAGTTTAATTGTAGCATAGTAATTATTTTTGAAGAATGCGCAACTAGTTTGCTGGTTACAGTCTTAGTCTTTGATGCACCAACTTACTACATATCACATGTATTCAACTCCCAAATAATAATTGGAAAATGATTTATCGACAAATTTATTAAAATGCGACTAATGCGAAAATTTATGTGAACGAGGGTGGAGCTATTTTTAGTCCTACATATCACATGTATACACATACGTTGCAATTATACTTCAGTTGAACACTGCTCCATTAATCAGAATATTGTGTTTTGATTAATATTAGTTAGCATTAATTACTGATGAATATTATGGGGGCTTATGGAATATCTATTTGCAATCTAAACACTTTATAGGTTTACACCTTGTCTGGAGATGATACTAACAAGCAATAACTGAGAATCTATCGGTGACAACTGGTTGGCTATTGGGCTTTCAGTATTTTCCGATGAGATTTTCCCACATTAGGCATCTAATAAATCCAAAGGCTGGCTAGTGGTTTCAAAATTGCCAATCGGATATTAATAAATCAAGCTCTCCAATATATACCATCAACCAATGAAGATGAAGATAGAGATATCCGAAGAAACATACATATATATACCTAGGGTCCTTGAAGCTCTGTGTAAGTTAGAGAAATTTAATAAGCAAATGATTCATTGTATTATTAGTCACCCTGCCAAAATACATTATAATCTATACGCGCACATTTGGACTAACTTGAAAACAAATCAAGCTCCCAGTTCAAAGAAATAACTTCTTCCTTTTTTCCTTCTTATTTTTTCCTTTAAACAATGATATATATAGATAGATAGATAGACAGATAGAGAGAGAGAGAGGGGGGGAGAGAGCCGATGCTATGGACACTGTTATAGCAAATTGATATCTCATTATCCGATCGTAAATCTAAGGATTAAGAGTTCGGTCTGGCCGCTAGTAGGAGCAACATTGGTCGCTACTCATACTAGCGGCCAAATAAAACTCCCATTTTCTTTGGCCACTAGTAGGAGTAGCGATTAATCCAAAATCTTAGAAAATAAGAGCCCTGTCTGACCGTTAATAGGAGTAGCGGCTAGTGCTACTTCTACTAGCGGCCAAGCAGAACTCCTAATCCTTATTTTTTAGATTGGTTTATTGAAATAGTATTTATAATAAATATTTGTTATGGATCAACTTCCATATATATATATATATATATATATATATATATATATATATATATATATAATCAAGTTGATGAGTATATGAAGACTTATACTTGTTTTTGTTCCCTTTAAATATAAAAATATCCCCTCAAGCATGTAAAAATAGACAACTTAGTTTATTAAGTTTGAACTCCCACAATTTAGTCTATTTGACTTAGTAAACATGAATTAACCAAGCCGTGCTTATTCTTTTGAGACATAATGGTAATATATGCTTTATTTTCCCATCACAATCTTTCAACAATTTGACTTTAAAAATTTCTTAAAGTAATTAGAATTGAAATTAAAAAAACACTGTCTCTGTTATATGGAGGGAGATATGATAAAATTCATGATATTATGATTGAACACCTTTTGTGGAACAGAGAAAAATCAAAATAGACTGTTCTTTCTCGCAATTAAATAATTTATGATTTATATTTACAGCTGTACATATTAAGGTATATTGATTTAAATTTTATCTTTTAGACCAATATATAACCGTATTAGAATTTTATTTTATTTTATTTTGATATAATATTATTACGGAATTAAACAATCCATCTCACATCAATTCATTACCAATGTAACGGATTAACTTAACAAACATATTGAATCACATTCTTACCCAAAATATTAACATGTTATGTTGAGGCCCCACCGTACACTTATTAACCATTTACGCTCTTAAATTTATCCCATTTAAAATTTATATAAAATATCTCAACAAATATTACATCACACGTAATAACATGCCCTAAGCAAAATATGTTACTACTATCTATCAGAACTGATAAAATCCAGGCCAATTAACAACCAGACAAATGGACGGACTTACCACGAGACCACCCAGAATCCATACAAGCCTTATTCAAAGGTGATACCAAGGTAATATGCCATCAAAGCCCATACACAATTACACATGAAATATCCAAATCAAACAAGCTACAAACCCACCCTTCCTTTCAACGCGTTCCAATAAATATAATAATGGGTGCATTGACACTAGAACCCAAACACACACCATTGATTTTTCATTTACGAAAGTAGTAGGATTTGTTTGTGCACATGTAAATTGTTCAATTGTATACTCTCTCTTAGTTAAACCAATAAACCATAACATGCTACTATTCTACCACTCTAATAATCGCAAGAAAAAATATAAATACATAACATTTAAATACAATATCTATCTTAATTATTAAAAAATTAAATATGATAATAAAATTCGTGTCGTGTCTCATTTTTTAATGATTGTGATGAATGTAGTATTTAATTTTATATTTAAATTTTATATCTCTAAATTTATTCTAACAAAAAATACTTCTAGTCTATTATCCAAATAATCAGACAGATGTGAGAATTATAAACAAATTTTATTTATCGAGTTTAATGGATTAAATTATCCGAATTTAAACGTAGCTAACTAAATTATTTGAGTTCAAGCTTAATACACTAATTCGTCTGCTTTTGTATACTTAAAGGGGATATTTTTGTATTAAAAGGTGTTTCATCTGTTTTGTTTTCTTAATAATTTCTTGAAATTATAAAAATATTATTTTTATTTAATCAAATAATTAATATTATCATATTAAGTATAAAATAATTTTTCAAAAATTTAAATAAACTTGTATCACTATTTTATTTCAAAATTTCACTAATCACATCAATAATTCAGGTACACTCTGTCTATTGAAGGAAGGGAGTAAAAATTAGTTGAAAAAAACATAAAATTAGTTGTAGAACTGTAATAGGATAGAAGGTAATTGTTAATAAAACAGAGCGAAAGCTGAATTGTGATCATCTACAACTTTCTTTCCCTTTCCACGAATTTGATTCGACGGAGTACAATCCATCGCAGCTCGCCGGCCGATGACCTGATCCCAGATTTTCAAAGCTCTCTCCGTCCCTCTTTTTGCAGGTCAGTGTCTCTCTCAATCTCTTCGCCGAACAGCCTGCTTACAACCTAGAAAATTGGGTCATAAGTTATTACCGTCTATCAAATGCAAAATTGAATACCCTAAATTTGGTATTATTATATAATTCAACTAGAAGTTAATGCTATATAAGTTTATAGTTTGATTATTTACTCTTTGCTGTAAACTTCTCACTTTTTCACTGCACTATACACTTGATTTTATGATATTGGGGATTGATACTCAATTTTCTGTTTCTCTGTGTTATCTTTGGTAGTTTTTTTAGCTATTACGTCACAATATGAAATCTCTTATGTGAAACCAATTAAACTTGTGTTTTTTAATCATGACATATGTGTAGCTTTTAATCTTTCGAAGTTCAGCTTAGTGAAAATAGTTGGTTGGAATTTGTTGAACCATATGTAAATTTTTTAAGTTATAAATGCCAATCTAAACTAAATATATAACACATGTTCAAACATGAGGATCTGAATGGGGACCAGTACATTGTATATAAATTTTAATTGCTTGAGGAATTGAAAACAATTTTTCTTTAGGGAGCAAGTATAGGCAAAAGTAGCTGCAAGCCTGCAAGAATCGATCAAGTTCTTTTTTCCCAAGCTTTCTGAGCAGCTACTTGTTTTTGAATTTGATACTTGTGGAGTGTGTTAATGTAATTACCTTGGCTAGCTGAAGGATTTCTGAATTCCCTTTTTAATTCGTTAATTTTTAAATTGAGTTGTTTTGCTTTAACTACCCTGCACTTCGTTTTGATTGTTATCAATTTCTGTGTGACATAGGCATTGAGAAATGCAGGAAAGTAGCTGCACAGAAAGGGATTAGCTATAGCCTTTACACAATGGCATTTAATGTTATTGTTATCATCACTATAGCTATCATGTTTGTTGTGCTTCGTGTTCTATATGTCATCTACTGGAGCAGCAAACGATTTCGTGCCAAGTCTACTAAACCTTTCAGTACACTTATCATTCTAGGTTCAGGTGTGCTCATGCCTGCTTCTTATCATGTTATTTTCCCCCAGATAGATTCTTATCATTTTATTATTTTCTTGTGATTACTTCTATACTCATTATTGCTTTGATTCGAATCAGGGGGTCACACAGCAGAGATGCTAAATCTTTTATCGGTGCTGCAAGCAGACCGATTCACTCCAAGATATTACATTGCTGCTGCTACTGATAATATGAGTCTTCAGAAAGCACGCGTGTTTGAGGACTGTTTAGCTGATAAGGTGATGTTCCCTATTTGATGTCTACCAGAACTTTATAAGTATTTTTCTGAAGCATTTCTTAAACAAAAAAGAAGTATTATTGTGAAACATTTTTTGTTCCCTTTAGTTGCAGCGTAAAAGTAAATTTCATCAGAAATTCCAATGAGAAAGAAAATAAGTTAGATACTTCAATTGACTGTTTATCCTGAATAGTTATTATCTCAAAAAGGTTATCTTTTGTTGTAGATAGGGGTTAAGGCAGGTGGCTCTGCTCAGTTCATGCAGATATATCGAAGCCGTGAAGTAGGTCAATCGTATGTAACCTCCATTGGGACTACCTTGCTTGCTATTGCTCATGCCCTGTGGCTGATGATGAAAATTAAGCCCCAAGTGGTACTTAATCTTTTACTTTTTTCTTCTAATCTCTACACTTGCAGTTTTACGTTATTTATTTTCACCAAGTTGGTATATTTGAATGTTGAATTCATTTAACATTTTCGCTGAACAGATTCTATGCAATGGCCCTGGGACTTGTATACCTCTGTGTGTAATTGCAGTCTTTTTCAAGGTTCGACTTTTAACTGAAACAAAATTCTCTGTAGTGGTATTGATTCCTTAAGTTGGCATACTTTTTCAAAGTTCGACTTTTAACTTAAACAAAATTCTCTGTAGTAGTATTTTGATTCCTTAAGTTGTCATACTTTTTCAAGGTTCGACTTTTAACTGAAACAAAATTCTTTGTAGTAGTATTGATTCCTTAAGTTGGCATTAAGTTCAGTATGCAACATTTAAATGTTACCTCCAGGTTTTGGGGATTAGACGGTCGTCTATTTTCTATGTGGAGAGTATAGCGCGAGTGAAGAGGCTTTCTCTAAGTGGCTTACTTCTTTACAAGTTACGCATGGCCGATCAGTTATTTGTGCAATGGCCACAACTACAGAAGAAGTATCCTCAAGCACATTATGTGGGCTGTCTCATGTAATTGAACGATTTCAGCAGGCAAGTGATGTTCACTTCAATCTCTGTAGTTTTTGTTGTCTGATCTGCATCTTCTGCCTACCTTATTATCCTTCTGCTTAAGTTTTGGGGCCAAAGTTTGGCTCACTAAAAGAAAATACCTCAGGTGTTCTGCAAGGGCCATTTGTTTAAGGGGGATGAATAAATACAAAGTTATTGAAATGTTCTTTCTGTGATAAATTTAATAGTGAATGTAGGTTGAAATTATAATATTTCAGCTTTGTTCTCATATTTTAATATTTGAATATACCAGAATATATGTTTCCCTATAAAAGTGTAATATGTGGTGGTTTCTTCGAACTCCATGTAAAAACCTTTTCCCATGAAAAAGATAAAGCCTTTCTATCATTTAATCACTATCACAAATGCCACACCTCATAGGATGTCATTAGTGATTGTCAGTACAATCATCTTCTCTTAAGCATTATAAATCTTGAAAACATGATGTGGTTTCTCATAAGATGGTAGTCCTGGGAAGATCACTGCAGGTGTCTGTATCCTTTAACATTTTTCAAGGAGAGGAACTTGAAAAACTTGATTAACATTTGCACTTTGAGCCTTGAACTCCAAATCATCTAGATAATGCTGGTAGATATATGAAATGAATCCCCAAATGGCTAACACCATGGAAACCATCTTCACTCCATTCATCTTGTCATTGAAAATGAACACAGCTGCAACAGGAACAATTGGCAAACCAAAGGTACTAATCACATTGGAGAAAACAGGAGATCATGTAAATCAATCCCACAGAACCAATAGAGAAAAGTTTCCATAACACTGAAATCCATACCAAAGTCGTCACATAAGAGACACTTCCCAACCTAAACTCTTGCATCTCTTTGTTTAAACTCTTCCACACTCCGCTAGCAAAAAAGCCTATTACTAGAACACAAGATGCAGCTGCAGACCGGTAGATTATCATATCCATCACCACTCGAACATTATCCTTTTTCAGAATCTTCTGAAAGGATAGCAGTGTCACTGAGAGCAGCAATCCCCAACCGGCTGATGCACAAATAGATTGCATACTTTCCATTCTTGGTATTGGAATCTGAAGAACAGGTGCAAATACAAGGAGTATGGAGGAAATGTTGAGGACCAGAGAGTTTATTATGAATGGAGTGATCTTTTGTTAATTAAGAAAATAGGAAAAGAATGCATTGAAGCCTAATTGGCTTTTGCACATATGAGATTATAAGTTGAAACTGGAAGATATAAGTGCCCAACTGAATATAACATGCAGTCTCCTGCTAGGAATGTACCAAGGAAGAGGTAAAGTGATACAAGAAGTATTGTAAGAGAAGGTTGATTTTTCTTGGTATTCTGACTATTTTCTGCTGTTTGATTTCTGTTTGGTGTGAAAATGAGGAACGGTATGAGCACCGGAAAGCGTGCAACTTGAACGAGTGTTGCCATCCATTTGGTCTTTCCACCTTTGTCAAAGTAGATTCTCCCCAAAAGAGTGGCGACTGACTGACCAACTAGTACAAAGATTGTTAATATGACCATTTGGAACCACCAGTTGTATTGCCTAAGCTAAGAGTGGTGGGACTTTTCCTTGTTATTTTTCAGGTGAACTTGCTGCTTTAGCTTCCTGAACTGGTAAATAACACATGGAAAATAGATTAGACAACACTCCCAGAACAAATGTTTGATCATCTCTATTGTAAAAGTATTAACATTTCTTTTTGTAGCCTTATCGCATCAATCTCTGTTTTCTCAAAACACCAAATAACTTAAAGTTGGATCAAGATGGGATTCGAGACGTGTGCAAGGCCTTGTCAGGTGCTCGTGAGCTCATGGCTCTCCCCCAACACTAACCATGCCATGTTTATCGGGAGCCGAAGTTTTAGTGGGCAGATGTCAGCCCCTCAAGACGGAACACGGGGCAGGATAAGAGAGAGAGATCAAGATTTCAATAGGTTTGATCATTTTTTGCACAGTACTAGAATAAGATCATCCTTCATTTGCTATCAGTTGAGAAATGAAACAGAAAAAGCAACCCTTTTGGTAGAATCATATATATTTATGCTTCATAATGGTTACCAGCTCTTTTTTTCCCCTTGAATCTAGAAAATTGAAAATAAATAATAAATAAAATAAACTTTTCACTTACCCATGATGTGTGTTGGTTCTGCTGCCTGTTCTTGAACTTCTCCCATGACAAAAATTAAGCTTAACAAAGAGAAAGAGAAGTAGCCAAATTCTATGAAGAGAACATTTACATGAAACAAAAGTCTTTTCACTTTAATTGGTTGGCACTTGTTAATCACTCAGGATAGATAATGAATGACTTATATAGATGGGCATCACAACCAGCAATCAGTATTTGCCTTCTCCAATTTTCTCTGTCCCTCCTTTTTCCCGGCTTACTTGTAGTTTTATGGAACAGTGTTGTCAGAAATTCAGGTCATGGTGGCCCACACTATTGTTACTCTTTGACTTGCATTACAACCATAAGATTATCTCTGACTTGATGCACCACCCACCCATTTCAATAGTTAGGCTAAACCAGCCTAGCCCAATGAATCGAGTTAATTCAATTTTTTATTTATTTTTTTGGACAGGGGAAAAAAGAAGGGTTTAACCGAGTGGTGTGATCTCACTGTAGAAACCGATTGTAAAAAATAGTGAATATTTTTTAAAAAGATAATAGGGACATAATACTACTATTATTCAATGTAAGTACTTATAATTTAAATTTAAAAATATAGTGCCTCTAATTTTAAAATAGATAGAAGAAGAGTAACTTTAGTTGTAGGATGGAAGGAGGAGTATCCAAACATGGACTCCAACTGTGATCAAGCACCATTAGTTTGTTTATTAGAAAACGATTTGGCTCACATGCTTAGCACATTTGATGCAATAACATATTACATATAACAAAAGACTTCATCTAATTCATTGATCTTTCTTAGTGAATAAAAAACTAAAACTTTTGTAAATAAAAAAAAAAAACAATGAAGATCAATGGTGTGACGACAAAATATTTAAATTATATATCATCCATTAACACCTTTCAACGAGAGGAACTTCAGAAACTTGGTAAGCATTTGTACTTTGAGCCTTGGCCTCCAAATCATCTACATAATGCTGATAAATGTAGGAAACAAATCCCCAAATGGCCAACAGCATGGATATCACCTTCACCCCATTCATCTTGTCGTTGAAAATGAACACAGCTGCAACAGGAACAATAGGCAACCCCAAAGTACTAATCATATTGGAGAACAAAGAAGAAATCTTAAAAATCAACCCCACACAACCAATAGAGAAAATTTGCCATGACAATGAAATCCAAACCAATGTCATCACATAAGAGACACTTCCTAACTTGAACTCTTGCATCTCTTTGCTTAAACTCTTCCACTCGCCGCTAGCGAAAAGGCCTATTACTATGACACAAGTTGCTACCGCAGACTGGTAGATTATCATGTCCATCACCACTCGAAAACTTTCCTTTTTTAGAATCCTTTGAAAGGAGATTTGTGTCACTGATAGCATTAACGACCATCCTGCTGATGCTCCAACAGTGGAAATAAAACCGATTGCATACTTTCCTTTCGGGATATTGGAATCCGAGGAATCAGGTGCGAACACAAGAAGTATGGAGGAAATGGTGAGAAGGACTAGAGAATTTATAATGCAAGGAGTGAGTTTTTGTGAATTAAAGAAATAGGAAAAGAAGGCATTGAAGCCTAATTGGCTGGCACATATGAGAGTATAAGTTGACACTGGTAGGTATAAGAGCCCTATTGAATATAACATGCAATCTGCAGCTAGGAATATTCCAAGGAAAAGGTAAAGCGATATAACGACTACAAGAGAAGGGGGTTTTTTATCGGAATTTTCTGCAGTTTGTTTTTCGTTTGGGGTGAGAAAGAGGAAAGGTATAAGGATTGGAAAGCCTGCATTTTGAACAAATGTTGCCATCCATTTGCTGTTACCACCTTTGTCATAGTAGAGTCTCCCCAAGATCGTGGCGACTGACTGGCCGGAGAGTACAAAGACTGTAAATATGACCATTTGTAACCACCAGCTGTATTGTCTAAGCAAAGAGGCTTGAATCTTGTAATTGGTATTTTCATTTTCAGGTGGAGTCTCTGCTTTAGCTTCCTGAACTGGTAAAACAACATATCGGAAATATATCAGTACTACAACAATCCAGCTAACAGAATGAACTAAGTTGTGGATCTTATAAAGTGGAAAATTTGCTACAATTCAAACATTTTTAGCACAATACTAGTATATATGTTAGATCATCCTTTACTTGCTATCATTTGAGAGAAATGAATCAGGTAAAAAGAACCCTTTTAGTAGAATCGTATATATATAGGCTTCAGTTTTTCTTAAATCTTGAAAAGTGCAAGAAAAATCGTTTCTCCTCCTCTGTCCTGTCAGAAAAATTCAATTCTTCACTTACCCATGTTGTTTGTTGGTCCTGTTGGCTGCTCTTGAACTTCCCCCATTCCAAGGATTAAACTTTATGATATAGAAATAGACAAAGTCCATGAAGATAACATCTACATAAAATTCTTGCGCTTTTAATCACTCAAGATTTGATCATGAATTATACAGCCTGCCGTCACAATCAGCAACAATCTGTATAACGCCAGAAGGTTGCCTAGTTGAATTTTCTTCATCACTCTTTTGTCTTTTACTAGTATATTTTAATAGGCAAGGAACTTCATTATCTCGACTTGCGTGATGGTCATTGCCTTAACGTGGACCGTTGTTATCAGAAACGCATGTCATGGTGGCCCCCAATAGTTATCTTGCTCTCTTTGTAATTGCATTTCGGCAATAACAATAATGCAAGAGAACCCTATGGTTCACCAACCATCGCATCATTTATACCATGTTTGTAAGTTTTATTTTGGGATAAAGGGCAGGTAATTAAAATACCCTCAAATGAGTTTATTTTTGAGAGGGAAAGGGGATGGATTTAGATGTAAACCCAAAACACACGCACAAAGACATGGGAGGATTAGGAGAGATGGGAAGAGAGAACTTCAAACAACCTTTCTCAAAACAGACCAGATTTTTTTTTTATATTAAGGTTAATATAGTAATATTGTACTCTAAAAATTAAAATATCTTACCTTTCCCTTCCCTTATTATAAACACATAAAACTAAAAAATTATTATTAAAATCTCTTCTCTTTCCTTCCCTTTCTATAAACTCACAGGGAAAGTTGAAATACTTTCACATCTCTTCCTTCCCTTTCCCCACTTAGGGCTTGTTCGGCATCCCACTGACAAGTAGGTAGGGGTGTAAATGGATATAAACGGATACGGATATAGCAGTATTCGTATCCGGAAAATTAATTCGCTATCCGTATCCGTATCCGGTATCCGGCGGATTTTAAAAATCATATCCATATCCGGTATTCGAAAAAATATCCGAATACGGATAATATCCGTTTTCGTTTATATCCGGATTCGATTATGTAATATAATAATAAAAATAATAATAACAATAATAATAAGTATAATAACAATAATAATAATAATAATAATAATAATGATGACGACGACGACAATAATAATGATGATGATGATAATAATAATAATAATAATAATAATAATAATAATAATAATAATAATAATAATAATACTAATAATAATAATAATGATAATGATAATAACAAGAATAATAATTATAATAATAATGATAATGATAATAATAATAATAATAATAATAATAATAATAATAAATATTATTATTATAATAATAATAATAATGATAATGATAATAACAAGAATAATAATTATAATAATAATGATAATAAAATTAATAATGTTAATAATAATAATAATAATAATAACAACAACAACAACAATATAATAATAATAATAATAATAATAATAATAATAACAACAACAACAACAACATCAACAACAACAACAACAATAATAATAATAATAATAACAATAATAATAATAATAATAATAATAATAATAATAATAATAATAATAATAATAATAATAATAATAATAATATTGACAATAATAATAACTATAATAATGGTACTAACAATAATTATTATTATTATTATAATTATAATAATTATTATTATGTTAATAATAATATCGATAATAATAATAATTATTATTATTATAATAATAATAATAACAACAACAATAAAAACAATAATAATAATTATTGTGATAATAATAATTATTATTATTATTATGATAGTAATAATAATAATAATAATAATAATAATTATTATTATTATTATTATTATTATTATTACTATCATAATTATTATTATTATTATTATTATTATTATTATTATTATTGTTATTGTTGTTGTTGTGGTGGTGGTATGGTGAATTATGATAATTGTTATTGATAATTGTAAGTTTTATAGACATGTTTAAATTTTTCTGAATATCTATTTTTTAAAAAAAAAATTATTATGGCGATGTGGTGAATTATGATAATTGTTATGTGTGATTGTAAGTTATTTAGGGTGTAAAGCGTCTTTAAGTATTGTAGTATTTTTTGAATTTTAATCTAATTTTTTGTTACGTCATGCCTTCAGGCACGGACAATTACTAGTACATATTAATAAATGAATGTTAATTTATTTATTTTAATAAATAGAATAATCAATACTTTAAATTACAATTCAAATAAGTTTTCATTATTTATAAAATTCAAAATGAATGCTCTACTTATTAATGTTTAGACGTTCATTAATAAATAGATACCTATTTTATATGTTAATTTGAAATAATACTGTAGTGTGTATGAATATTTATAATCTATAATTATAACATTTAAATTATATTTATAACACTTGTTAAATGATACATTTTAGATATGTTGTAACACTATATATAACTATAATAATGAAAAAAAATAATGAGTTTTAAAGTATAGTCCATTAATGAATGAATGTTAATTTATTTATTTTTAATAAATACAATAATCAATTCTCTAAATTATAATTTAAATAAGTTTTTATTATTTTTGAAATCCTAAATTCAAAATGAATACTCTACTTATTAATGTTTCTACTTATTAATGTTTAGATGTTCATTAATAAATAGATGTTCATTTTATGTGTTAATTTGGAGTAATACTGTACTGTGTATGAATATTTATAATCTATAATTATAATATTTAAATTATATTTACAAAACTTGTTAAATGATATATTTTAGATATATTGTAACACTATATATAACTAGAATTAGAGGAAAAAATAATGAGTTTTAAAGTATAGTTCATTAATGACTGAATGTTAATTTATTTATTTTTAATAAATATAATAATCAATGCTCTAAATTATAATTGAAATAAGTTTTTATTATTTTTGAAATCTTAAATTCAAAATGAATGATCTACTTATTAATGTTTAAATGCTCATTAATAAATAGATGTTCATTTTATGTGTTAATTTGGAGTAATATGTAGTGTGTATGAATATTTATAATCTATAATTATAACATTTAAATAATATTTATAAAACTCGTTAAATGATATATTTTAGATATATTGTAACACTATATATAACTAGAATAAGAGAAAAAAATAATGAATTTTAAAATATAGTTCATTAATGAATGAATATTAATTTATTTATTTTTAATAAATACAATAATCAATGCTCTAAATTATAATTCAAATAAGTTTTCATTATTTTTTAAATCCTAAATTCAAAAATAAATGCTCTACTTATTAATATTTTGATATCCATTAATAAGTAGATGCTCATTTTATCTGTTAATTTGGAGTAATATTGTAGTTGTCATATATTTATAATATATAATTATAACATTTAAATGATATTTATAACACTTGTTAAATGATGTATTTTAGATATATTGTAACACTATATATAACTATATTAAAGGAAAAAAATAATAAGTTTTAAAGTATAGTTCATTAATGAATGAATGTTAATTTTTTTTTTTAATAAATACAATAATCAATACTCTAAATTACAATTCAAATAAATTTTTATTATTTTTAAAATCCTAAATTTTAAAATGAATGCTCTACTTATTAAAGTTTGAAGTCCATTAATAAGTTGATGTCCGTTTTATATGTGTTAGAGCAATACTGTAGTGTGTATAAATATTTATAATCTATAATTATAACATTTAAATGATATTTATAACATTTATAACACTTGTTAAATAATTCAAAAATTATATCATAACATTTGTTAAATGATATTTATAACATTTGTTAAATGATACATTTGAGATATTTTACCTTTATAATAGTAAAAATTCCTTAACTATACTTAAATTAATTTATTAATATTATAATAAAAGTATTATTTTCTACTTTTTAGAAGTGAAATGACATATTTTAAAAATAATTTTCGTATGATAGTGAAAACTAATTATTATATTAGGAAGACCACTTAAAACTTAAAAGAAATTATTTTGCTTATTTTATATATATATATAAGTTATTCGGATACGAATTCCGGATACGGATCTGAATTCGGATATCGGATTCCGGATATCCGCCGGATATATTTATGGATGGATGTTAAACGAATATGAATACGCCTATATCCGTATTCGTATCTGTTTATTTGCGGATATCTTTAAGCCGAATACGGATATATCCGTTTTTTTCCGAATACGAATAATATCCGTTTTTTTCCGAATACAAATGCGAACGAATACGAATTTTTCGATTACCATTTACAGCCCTACAAGTAGGTTTTCACATTAGTCATTCTTTTATTTTTCCCGTTCGGTTGCTACTTATTACTGGACTTATAAGTCAAAAAAAAAGTAAGAATTTGTTGCTTAAAAAAAATAACTTTAAAAAATGACTTATCAGTCTTTTTTTTTTAACTTGATCAATCATTATGAAATGATAGAAATGTTATTTTTATTTTTCTAATGTTCCTATTGAAGGACATTTTAGTAATATTTACATTTTATTTTAACTTATAAGTCATTATTAGCTGAACACATCTACAACTATTACTTATAATTTCTAACTCATAAATAAAAGTGATGCCGAACACTTTTACTTATAAATCTACTAAAATTTTAACTTTAAGTCCAAAAAATAAGTCATTACTTTCCCTTCTCCCGGCATTCCCCCATCCCTCCAAACTTACAAAGCACAACTCGAAGTCGTTGTGATCTCAATGTTTGGAGCTTTAACACAGTCACTCTTTAGTAGCTCGTTTCTCTACAGCTTCTCTTTGTGCACCCCTCTCGGGCTTAAGCATTTCATTCACTCTCGTTCATCAGCAGTTTTTTCATTCTTTAGTAGTAGTTGTAGTGGTATATCATTAATGTCACTACAAACATCTCTGTAGATTAAATTGCTTGAAATTCTCCTATTAAGCATAATAAATCAAGAAAAATGTTCTGCACTATTACAAAAAATGGTAGACCAGAGAAAATCAATACAAATGCTTTGTTCCATCAACACTTTTCGATGAGGGGAACTTCAGAAACTTCATTAGCATTTGCAGTTTGAGCCTTGGCCTCCAAATCATCGAGATAATGCTGATAAATATACGAAACGAATCCCCAAATGGCCAACACCATTGAAACCACCTTCACCCCATTCATCTTGTCATTGAAAATAAACACGGCTGCAACAGGAACAATAGGCAAACCCAAAGTACTAACCAAATTGGAGAAAAGAGAAGAAATCTTGTAAATCAACCCCACAGCACCAATGGAGAAAATCTGCCATGAAATTGCTATCCATACCAAAGTCATCACATAAGAGACACTTCCTAACTCGAACTCTTTCATTTCTTTGCTTAAACTCTTCCACTCTCCGCTCGCGAAAAGGCCGATTACTATGACACAAGTTGCGATTGCAGATTGGTATATTATCAAATCCATCACCACCCGAAAAGTGTCCTTTTTCAGAATCTTCCGAAAGGAGAGCTGTGTTACTGAGAGCAACAACGCGTAGCCAGCTGATGCACCAACAGTGCATAAAAACCCGATTGCATACTTTCCTTTTGGGGTAGTAGAATCCGAAGAATTTGGTGCAAATACAAGAAGTATGGAGGAAATGGTAAGGAGGACTAGAGAGTTAATTATGAAAGGAGTGAGTTTTTGGGAATTAAGGAAATAGGAAAACAATGCATTGAAGCCTAATTGGCTTGCACATATGAGAGTATAAGTTGAAACTGGAAGGTATAGGAGCCCTATTGAATATAACAAGCACCCTCCTGCAAGGAATATACCAAGAAATAGGTAGAGTGATATAAGGACTATAAGAGATGGCTGTTTTTTATTGGAATTTTCCGTGGTTTGCTTTTTGTTTGGTGTGAGAAAGAGGAAAGGTAGGAGGACTGGAAAGCCTACAGTTTGAACAAGTGTTGCCATCCATTTGCTGTTGCCGCCTTTGTCATAGTAGAGTCTTCCCAAGAGCACGGCGACCGACTGGCAGGAGAGTACAAGGATTGAAAATATGACCATTTGGAGCCACCAGCTGTATTGTCTAAGCAAAGAAGATGGGGACTTTTCCTTGTTAATTGCACTTTCAGGTGAATTTGCTGCTTTAGCTTCCTGAGCTGGTAAAGTAACATATGGAAAATAGATTAGTGCTACAACACTACCACAAACACACTCAGAACCAGATTGTGAAATCTATAACTATCTCTGTTGCAGTTCTAATGTTATATTGCTCTGTTATATATAGTACTATTACCATTTTCTCTTGTAAAAGCATTTCCTTTTGTAGATTTATGGCATCATAGTCTATTTATTGAACATCTAGTGAATTTTTTTCTCTATATTAAACTTGAGCTTTTTGGGTGAAGATTGGGTTCAGACACTTGTGTTGGCCCTTCTCATGTGCTGGGTGGGCTCATGGGGCAGAGTTTTTGTGGGCAGATGTCAAACCCCCACAAGACAAAACACACGGCTAACTACACTAATTACAGAAGGAAAAGAGATCAAGACTGCCATAGATGTAAAGGGTACTAGAGTTCAACTTCTTTTTTTTCGCAGTACAAAACTTAAATCATCCTTCACTTGTTGCTATTATTTGAGAAATGAAAAAAAAAAGAGAGAACCCTTTTGGTAGAATCATATATATGAGGTCCACAATCATTACTAGCTTCATTTTCCTCTTAAATCTTTAAAAATAAAAGGGAAAAAAATAAACTTTCCACTTACCCATGATGTTTGTTGGTTCTGTTGGCTGTTCTTGAACTTCCCCCATGCCAAAGATTAAGCTTAACAGAGAGAAATAGTCAAAGTATGTGAAGATCACGTTAACATGAAATTGTTGGAGCTTTGTAAACTATGGTCTTGATTTTAATTGGCTGGCAGTTTTTAATAACTCAAGATTGATAATGTATTATGCAGAAAGGCATCACAGTCAGCTATCCTCATAAGAAGAAGGTTGCCTAATTGAATTTTCTTTGTCACTCACTCCTCCTTGGTCTTACTTATAGGCCGGAAGATATCTTTTCCTCACTTGATAGTCATTGTCTTAATATGGGCCGCGTGGCCAGAAACAAATGTCATTAGGGCCGAATAAAAAACAGAATATAATTGAATTTAATTGAATGAATCGAATTTTTTAATCGAAATATTTTGTTTATTTAGATATTTTTTGTTATAACCATTTTATAATTCGATTTTCGAGTTCGCTTTCGGATACAAAAATTATACTGTTTAGTTAACCGATTAACTAAATTATTTTTTTTAAGAAAATTACGCAAGATGAAAGGCTACCTGTCAACCTATTACTAGAAACATTTACATACCTAATTTCATTACCACAACTTAGTTGGTTTGGAAGAGAGCTACTCAACATATTTGAATAATTTGATGCTAAATTCATACAAGTGATATTTGTCAAAGAGAACAAGGAAGCAAGCGGTGTTCCACTCAAAAAATTAAATGACAGATGAAGTTGTTGAAGCTGATTTAATTAGCCAAATTGTTCGGGAATCTTACCAGAGAATGAGTTCTTACTCAGAAATTTTTTTTGTGATAAAAATGGAACTTAATTTTAGTTATTAATTGAAATAACCGAATAGGAAAATCAGTTATTCAATTTTCGGTTATTCTATTATATCATAATTCCGATATTTGTTCAGATATTTAAATTATGTAAATTTTGATTTTCGGTTATAACCAAATAGGTTATTCAGATTGATTATAACCGAATGATCAAGCCTAAATGTCATGGTGGCCCATAGGGGTGTTCATTCAAACAGGTTTTTTTAGATTTTTTGGTATATCGAATCGGCCTGTTTGATACATAGATAACTAGTTCGGTATATCCGTTCCGGTATCGATACACGGTTTTTTTAGTTCGATATTTACCAAACCGTACCTGATTTTTTTTTATATTATTATTATTAATAGTAAATAATTAATAATTAATAATAATAATAAAAAAATTATTATTATTTTCGGTATTAACCAGAACCAAACTGGTACCGGATCAATACTGAACTGGTACCGATATTGGTACAAAGTTTTGGGCCTATTCGATATCAGTCCGGTTGAACGCCCCTACTGGCCCATGCACACTCGTGAGCGGTTTGTTTTAAAGGAATTGAGGGCGGAAAAAAATAATCATTCTGACCAAGTATTTCTTTTTGACATTTGGTATGCTAAGTTTGGTCAGAATGACTATTCCGACGGAATTAAATTTCTTTTATACATTCGAATCGCGATTTCAACAAGTAAAGGAATAGGAAAAAAAATATTAAGACAAAAATGGTCTCACCCATATAAATAAATAAATATAATATATTATATTATATATTAATAGGTATTATATTGATTTTGTATTATATTATATATTATATATACATTATTATATGTTTATAATATATATTCATTATATATTAAACATATATTATTATATGCTTATATTATTACATATTAAATATATATATTTTTTTATATAATATAATATTATGTTTTTTATATGTATTGTATTTGTCTTATATTATATTATAATTCTACATATAAATATATAGAATATCTAATATAATATGCATTATTATATCTATTAGTATATACTATATTTATTTTATGTTATATTATATTATAATATATAATATAATAATATTATGTATGAATATATAATACAGTATTATAATATATTAATATGTATTAGAATAATAGTTTGTTAGCTATGAATATTTTGTTCATTCAATCTTAATATAACTTTTAAATAACTTATCAAACGCATAAATGAAGTGTTTTATATCAATTTCATTATGATCTGATTCCGATTCTAACCATCTTTTCATTTCGTTATAAAATAATTTCGTTCAACCAAACGACCTGTAGGGTCTTTTACTCTTTTTATAGTTATATTTTAATATAAACACAGAAGAAACATAGTATGTATTATTTAGCAAAAAAAAATTTAAATAAAATGGTATGTTTGATTTGTAACATGATTATCAGGAAAGTTAATGAATCAAATACACGAAATAAAATTTGGTATGAGTAACGCTCTGTAAAATAGAATTTACAATGTGTTTAACACTCGTACCACGTACAACTCACGAAGTTAGGAGTTGAGATCTGGTTGCAATAAAAAGTGAACTACTCATTTTCATTTAAAGGAGGAATTCAGTTTGAGCTTATGACTGACATTCATCCCAAACTTAAATTTATATTTAATAATTAAAATTAGTCAAGTAAAACTATATACTCTCAATAATAAATTGAAATGTATACTGAAAGAGTCAACCGATTTTTTTATATTTTTTTTGTAAAAATCCTTATTACGTCCTCAAATGTCAGTAGTAAATCATTTTATCTTCGACAAAAGATATTATAAAGAGGAATAATAAAAGACACTAATTAATATTGTTTGAGGGCATATATATATATATAATTGACTAGAAATAAATTCTAAAAGAGAAAAGATTAAGTTGTCATTTACGGGGGTGACGGACGCATTTTTGTGTCAGATCGTTCGATCCTTTGTTCGTTCGTTCTTCTATTATATATGTATTTTCTCTCTCCAATGTGGTCAAAGGACATTTAATATATCCCAAACAGAGGTAGGTCTCCTCCCATTATCCTTCTCTTTACGTCTTAAAGCATGTTTCATTTCTCTTTCTTCAAGTGTAGACTAAAAGGTAGTAATATGTTTCGAATTACCTTTTTAAAAGAGTAGTTAGACTTTGTATTTGTTCAATATCAATAATGTCATTTGAATTTATGTCATCAAATGTATACTTAGTATTCTCTCCGTTTCGAAATAATTTTTTTAATTATATTTTTAAAGAATTTTAAGTTAAATATTTATTTGTCTTAAATAATTAATTTTTTATAATAATTTATCTATAATACTTTTAGTATTAATTGTTGTATTTCTATTCTTTATACATATTTATAGAGTATTACTAATTATGTACAGAAAATTATGCAATTAAATAAAATTTTAAATACGGACAATTTTATCATTTTATCCTATTTCATAATATGCGTAAAAAAATCAACCAAAATTTTTATCATGAAACGAAAAGAGTATTAAATATTAATCAAATATTTATTCTCTAGACAAAAATTTTAGCCTTCATCTTAAATTTGAGAGAGACCTTCTCTTAAATCTCTCTTCTTGTACTAATATAAATAAAAAAAATCCTTCTTTTAGAGTTTATTTTCTCCTTTTATGAATTTTTTTTTTATGATATGATTTATTTATTTTTTCTCTTCGATGAGAAGATTTCATTATCACCTGAGCTTATGCATAAGGTTGTTGACCCTTTTTTCTTGACTATCTATTATTTTATTTGAAATAATTATATTTTCAATTCTTTATATTGTAATCATTTTATCCTTGTAATAATTTATAATTTTAATCGATTTGATTGTTTGATTAAGAAAAAAAAAGAATAATATCATTTGAACTTGAGTTGAAAATATAAAACATGGGTGTACATGTTGACCCAACAAATAATTAATTACTTACGGATTTGGCTCCCCTCTTTTCTTTAATTTCATTCAATACGTTAATTATTTGATTTTGATAATTTTGTTAGTAATGATTAAATATGTTAATAGATAGTTGATATATTAAGATTAATTCTATCAAAAATTAAAAATATTAAAAATATTTTTTACCGTTAAAAGTTTAAAATCACATATTCATCAAATGTTAAAAAAATGTTAAACTACTTTCATTAATTTTTAGAACAATTATACTTCTTAATATTATAAATTAGTTGACAGGAGTTAATTTCAACTACACTTCTCTAAAATTATAAAATTATGGCACACTTATTCGATGAAATGGGAGGAAGAGTATAATGCAGGAGGAAAGTCAAGTCTGTTACTTATTATTGTCGTAATTATGTTTGTTTGATTAGTAAATGAATCATTTACATTAAATTAAACAAATTTATGATTGAGTTCGTTTAACTTGACATTCAAGAAATAAACTTGATATATACATCAGTTAAAAATATATTTGTGAGAGTGAAAAATACACAAACCTTAGGATCTCAAAAGTCAATTTATAAATATTAAATTTAAAAGTAATATATAGGGACAGAAAATCTTAGGGACTGAACAAAATGTTTTTTTCCATCCTATTTAACGAGAGAGAAGTGATAAAAGAGGAGGGATAAATGATAAAAGAAGAGAAATTAATGAATAAGTTTGTAAATATAATTTTTTTATACAAATTTTATTTATATCATTAAAAAGTAAGGTCTGATACGAATTTTCGTATGAGATTATATTTTTTAATAATTTGAGTTTAGGGTTTAGGGTTTAGAGTTTAAGGTTTAGGATTTGAAGATGCAAGTTTGAATTTGTGCACTTATGCTTATTCATTAATTAATTATAAAGCAGAAAATTAGGATTAGAAGTACCACTTAAAGTTTAAATCCTAATGCGGGAATTCATTCAACGACTATAAATTTTTCTCTAATATGGTGGTAACGTCCTTTCAATTCCAAAATATTAGATTCCCGTTATCCTTTTCTTTATGTCTCAAAACAATTTTTTTTAATCTTTATAAAAAGTAGAATATTAAAGTAACATGAAGTTTCGAAATTGTTCTTTATAAAAGAATAGTAAACGTTGTATTCATTTAATATAGAAAACTTAATTTGAATCAAGTTAAAATAAATATTTCATGCGTTCAAGTTTATTTGTCCTATTTTTTTTTTAAATCTATTTGAAATCTTTTTATTTTAGTATTATTTTTAACTTTATTTTTTCAAAATTTTACCCCAACTTTACTTTATTAATTTTTTTATTAAAAACAATTACACGACATATATTAAAAAAATAACACTATTAATTTTGACATCGGAAGAATAATTTTATTCCTTTTTTCTCCTCTCTCTCTCTCTCTCTCCTCCATTTTATTATTTCAAGAAAAAGAAAAAAAAATTAGGAGATTAAGTAAAATAAATAAGATAATAATAGAACAGTAAAGATGGATCATTTAAAGATATTTTTTTAATAGACATGTATTTTTAACTTTAAGATTAGCAAAATTAGACGGAGAAAGTATTATTTTTCAATAGTTTAAACAAACAGTCATTTTGGAACGAATGTATTAGAAAGAAAAAGAACTCTTGTATGTTTGTAAGAAAATGTTTCTTCCAACTCACTCCATATAGCAAGAAACGTACATGATACATAGGAGTATTTATCGGTAAAAAATCAAATTTATATCAAAAAAATTAAATCGGTACCGAACTAAAAATGCAGTTAAAACAAGAATCAGTATCTGTACCGAATTATCGATTTCGGTACCGATTCAGTACAAATTCGGTTTGATTTTTTCGGTTTATACCGATTGGTAATATATATAATTATAATTTATAAATAATAATTATATATTAATTTATTTATAAATTATAATAATATATATAACAATATATATTATTATATATATAATAATATATATAATTATTATATATATTATAATAATTAATATAAATTTAATATTATATTATTTATTTCAGTTTTTCGGTATACCGATTTTTATCGAAATTCAAAAATATCCATACCGTTATCGGTACTAAAAAATATAAAAAATTAAAAAAATCGGTACAAAAAAAACAGATATCGAAAAAATTAATACCGAATTCAATAAAAAATCAAAAAAATTAAATTTTTTAAACACCCCTAATGATATAACAGAAAGAAGATTTGTTGCAAACAAACTAAAGAAACGTGAGAAAATGAACCTAAACTCTTGAAACTTTGAAAAAAAATACTAGTCTGATTAAAAGAATCAAATCACAACAAGAGAGAAAGTTAAATTCTATATATATATATATATATATATATATATAGTCATGATTACGTTAAGTTGCAGATTTGGACCGGCACGGCATCGTGTGCTGTGATAGATATGATGTTATTATATATGATATTTAAAAGAAACATAGCATACTTATGGAAAAGATATACTCCTTTTGCTCTATATATTAAAAGAGTCTTATATATTAATTTTTTACTTTTTTTGTTTCACTAAAAATGTCCTGTCTTATAATTAATAATAATATAATATCTTTAAATTTTAATAACAATTATATTATAATGTCAATATTATTGAACTAACACATCTATTTATTTTTAAGAATAAATATGTACCAATTTTATTTTATTTTAAAAATTTATAAATGAGAAAAGATAAGTAGTAGCAATAAGCACAAAATTACAAAAACGTAGCAAGATGTCATTTTCTGGACAGACGTATAGATTATGCCATATCTCCCACTATATATGTGATGGAAAGTCCTGTCCTGGCCACTTGTGGAAAATTCCACATTTTGTACTTTACATGCTTTAATTTTGGACTCCAAACTGTGATTAAAATACTAATTCTTTTCCAATGTGGTTAATTAATTTTTTTACCACCGCATTGACTAGTTTTTTCTTTAATATGTCAAGTTAGTTAGATCAAGATTTTATATCGTCACTCTCAATTCTGGAATAAGTTTATGTACATAATATTTAATTATAAAATTAATTATTATATTAATTTTAATTAATAAAAATAAAATACGACATAAATTTTAATATAAAATTCTACTTTTTAATAATTAAGATTAATATAATAATTAATTTTTATGTACATAAACTTATTCCCTTTATAATAGACTTTTTTTTGGCGGCACGTTCAAAGTGGAGGGTTAAAAATATACTTTTATCTTGAAATAATACTTTTATTTATATATTTAAGAACTCGGATGGTATTATTATGCGTTCGCAATGCAAATGTTATGAGTTTGATTCCCCCTTCCTGTTTGTAATAAAAAAAAATATTGTAATGAAGTAATAATATTTCCAAAAAAAAAAACTAATCTAATAATGATAGTCCCACATTCATAACCGTAAACAATTTAAAATTTTCAAGGGGTCCAACCCCTACCTACTCTGCAATTTTGCCTTGAGAAGTGGGGAAGCAAGGAAATAGGGGGGGAGGGGGGGGGGGGGGGGGGGGGGGGAGGGGGGGGGGGATAATAATTATTTTAATTTTATATTTAAGGATAAAATAGTTAATAAGTTAAAATTTAATGATGGACGGAAGAATACAATAGTTGTTGATGATAGATACGGTGTTTTGTCAGGCTCAACCACTAGTTTTTAGTTGTCATTTCTAGCCACACTATATTAGCTTCTTGTCAAACATGGTCCTCCAAAAATAAAAAGCCTCTCTCTCTCTCTCTTTTGGTCCCGGGGGAGTAGTCAACTTCAAAAAATCGATGTGTAAATCTCCAAATATTATAAGTTACGATATTACTCAGTAATTATATTAAAGTGTATTATTCTATTAAAAGGTTAATTTTTTGTTCCAAAAAAAAAAGGAAAAATAAATAAGGGCATCCAGTAAGAAAATGAAAAGCTTGCAAATTACATGTACAGATCTCTAATGACAAAACTTGCATTTTTGTTAATAAATAATTTCTTAATGCTAGACATTAAATCTACGTCACATAAGCCTACATTTTTTCTCATCAATGATTAACAAAAGGAGACTATCAGGGTAAAGAAAAATAGAAGAAGAAAGAATATGATGTGTAGAAATCCCAGTATTACACCAAGAAGAAAATTTTCCATTAACTGTGTGACCATCTTGCACTGCCAAAATTCTCTCGGCAAACAGCGCATATATTTGCAACTCTAACACCGCCATGAAACGAAACTTCCCAAATTATTTTGCTCCATCTATATTCCGTTTGTGTGTGCAACAGAAGATCTCTTCTAATAGTGTTTATAGGTATGATTTGTCAAGGCTGTAACTATTTTTGGATGAAATATCTGTCAAGAACATATAAATTGTGCTTAATGCAGTAATTCTTGAAGGACAAAAGGACTTACAGGTTTAATGAGGAATCTGCACGATAATAAATGTGATGAAATACAAGCATGCAGAGATTGCCATTCCAGCAATAAAGTTATACAGCAGCAGCCTATTGTCTCGTGTGGGTATAAACAATGACTTAAGAGTATTTATCAGTTCAAAAAGGCGAGATATGATATCTGCATAAACAAGCAAAATAACACCAGGAAGGAAAAGCTCGAGTTTAGTTACCTCCCTCCAGTCTTTAAATTCAGAGGGGTAGAATAAATTGCTCACCAAGACATAAATGGCAGTTGAAAGCATGAAGTTGAGCATAGGATAATCTGGTATGAAACATAGAAGCCACTTGGGCTGTCCATTAGGCATATTTGATCTGCAAAAACATGTAAAACAGAAACAAGACTTGGCCTCTTAGCTCGAAAAGTAAAGCTACCTAGTTTTAAAACACTGGCAAGATGAAAAAAACCATCTCTGTTCTTCACATAACTTCTGCTAAAATAAAATTTAGTTAAAACAAGAATCTTTACTGAACAAGTTGAAAATCAAGAAATTTAAGTTTCATATAAATTAATTTAATGAAATTTAATGATCGCAAGATTGAATAATTATATATAGAATAATAAAACAAATGTTTTATTCAAAGAAAAAAATCATCCATCCAATATTTCATGTTGATTAACGACGAGTAAAATGGAAAAATTATGAACTTCACACACCTCAACCAGATGTGGAACTGAGAGATATAGGTCTCCAAAGTGATCTTCCCAAGCCAACTATAAGCCTATAAAAGCAATTAAACAAATTAGAGGTAGCAGAAAAGTACCAAATAATAATAGAAGTTCAAAGCCAACAAAATCATGAACAATGAATGATGGTTCATGGTTCATGGTTCATGGTTGAATGATTTAACCAAACAAGTAATAATAGAACTTACGCAAAGAGAGTTAAGGAAAAATTCCGGAGCTCCTGAGTGAAATTTCTCAAGCAAATGTACACACTGGAATGAGAAGTAGGTAGAGAGAGGCAAGGCTAAGGATACTGCAAATTAATGTACAAAATTTAAACTGTTCAACATGACAAGCTGTTAACACTCCTAGAACGGATTTTCAAAGTAAAAATTACGATAGTAATATAACGTTAGTAAAAGAAGGTATGAAATCGGATAAGTATACACACGTTATTGGAATCCAAGATGTATAGGGGTGAAATTTGTTGTATGTAACCTTGTCCAGCTTGTAAATATATTCATACCACAAATATCCAACCTACACAAATGACCCCTTCAACAATCAGCCGTACAATTAGAAAATAGGAGAAAAATGATTCCATACGAAACAGCAAAGGCAACTTACAAATAGGGAAACTGCAAATATACATGTTTTGATTGAACGTCTCCGCTTGATTTCAGACTCCTCTAGTTTCTCCATCCACTTTTCAACCTAATAGAATTAATTATTTATAAATTTAGCAGTTGCACCCAGAAACCAACCTTTTCAACTAAAAAATAATTTATTTAAAAAAACTAGAAGATATTACATTGGGGTGACAATAGGCATATATCATGCCTATAATCCATATATAGCGATCAAGCCCGGATCTGAAATGCCACTCGTGCAATCGAGGTAAATCTGGTTTTGCAGGATCAGTATACCCTGTAAATGCCACTCGTGCTGCTGGACTCAGATGAGCATATCTGCTATAAATACATGTTTCTTTTAAAATATTGATCCGAAAATTAACTGTTCCTTTTCTTCTTATTTTGTTCATCAAGACGATTCCCAACTTACGAACTAAAAGATAAAAATTGAAGTCCACCATGTTATAATTACGATGAGGTTGATGTTTAGCAACATAAGTATTAGTAGTATCCACTCAACTCCATCGAGGAAATTCCTAAACAAAGTCAAAATGGAATTTATCATTCAACTAAGTTAACTTCGAATATATTTACTTTTGTGGAAGCTTATCATAAATACATGTTGACACCAAGTCCATATGCCAATAGCAAGAAATGACTATAATAATTATCAGGGAAGGCATCTAAGTTTCAAAGTATCAGTTGAACTAATCCTTTTCATAATGTCATATTCATTTTTCAGCTGTTAACCTGTCACTAACTTGCCGCTTAGTCAGAAAGACTATAATATTCATTTTCTGGCCATTCTTTAGCTTCTCGATTCTGGTATCTAATCTATCACCACAAATATTTTATCAATGAAAAATTCCCTATACACAATAACTAATAACCTGTCATAAACATTTTTCGTGTTTTTTGACAAGAAAAAAATAAATATTATTTTTTTAATTAATAAGCTAGGCCTCCATTTATCCTTTCAGACAATATTTCATTCTTCAAAACCACAAAATCAATTGACAGATTTTCCTTATATTTCTTGGATAAATGGAGGCCAATAAAAAATTGGCATGCCAAGCAAAGAGAAGAGAATGGAATTGAAATGCTAAACCCAAAGGATTTACAAAAACCAGTTTTGAAAAAAAAATTACACCTCAGTCACCTTCATACAGGATTGACAACTAGGATGGAGCTCCAGTCTTCCCCATTAACTCATTAACAATGAAGCACAGATTTGACTTTCAGTTCAGACTAGAAAAACTAGTATCCTTATTGTAGCTACGAAGTTCCAAAAATCTGGATGATTATAAAAACTACTATTCTATAGCTCAAAAAACACCTTCCCTATCCAAATGTTGACACCTGAGTCTAATTTACTAAGTTCTACTCAATACTAGGTTAGTTTTTATTCGTGCCGATCAAAGACAATCAGTTATTTAATCTCACAGATAACTTACTTGGGTCTAGTCCTGTCAAATCTATATCACTAAAAACTTAATTGGCACTCATGTACACTAACATAAGCTTAGATTTTAAAAATGTATCACAAGTACAGCTTCAGTCGGATGAATTTACAGAACGCATATGCTCAGAAATGCACATGTATTGCAAATAATAGCGCATCCGACAAGTATGAACGTGTCATATGCATATGATGAAATTTTCAAACATGTAAATTTTCACGAAATCAAACCAATGCAATTCTAAATTTAGAAGTTTTAAACCAATACAAAGATCTCTAGACAAATAACTGACTTAATCCAAAACAATTTATACGTATCCACATCCAATTAAAACTGCCAACTTTACTTTTAAGCAACTAACTAGTGTAAATTACTGTACCTGTCCAGGTGTAACAGGGTCAGGAACCACCATTTATGCTCGGATTCGAAACTGTCAATGTGGAACAGTCATAAATTAATTAACCAATCAGTTTCTCCAAATGAGACACTGAAAATTGTAGTGAATTAGTGATAAATCAATCGATCGATAGAGATAGTACCTTTGCGAGAAAATGTGCGAGGTTATACGTATCTAACACAATGTGAATTGCATATATATGATATGAAAAGATTAAAACCCTAACAAACAGTGACTCGATTGAAGAAAGGAGAGATCTGAAGCAACCGCTTGAAGAATTGATTAATCTCCTACTTCAGAAGAAATGTCCCTCTCTCTCTCTCTCTCCTCACTTCAACTCTCTCTCTACATATATATGTATCTATATGTCTGAATTTTATAAAAGCAACCGTTAATGGTGGTTTAGAGAGAGGGGAGGATTTCGAGAGGGAGAGAGAAATATAGTGAACAGAAAGTTTAGCCTTTTGCCTTAAAAAAAAAAGCAATGGAGTCTTATCGAAATCGGATTCGGCAATGCTAATAATTATGTAATAATAATGTAATCAATGTTGAGGAATACATTTAGGGAGTGTATTTAATTAAGATTTTTAAAAATTTTTAATTTTTTTTTTTAAGTGATAGATTTTTGTAGAGTTCATTGACTTTTAGGACCTGTTCGAGAATGACTTTTTTTTTTGACTTAAAGTTAAAATTTGAGTAGATTTATAAGTTAAAATTTGAGTAGATTTATAAGTTAAATTTAATAAAAGTGTTCGACATCATTTTTACTTATAAGTCGGGAATTATAAGTAATAATTATGGATGTGTTCGGGTAATAATGACTTATAAGTTAAATAAAATGTAAAAATTACTAAAATGTCATTTAGTAGAAAGAATGTTAAAAAAATAAGGAGGGACAGTTTTGTCATTTCACTGCAGTTGACCAACTTAAAAAAAATGACTTATAAGTCATTTTTTTTAAGTAACTAAAACTTGCTTATTTTTTTTAACTTTTTTCCGACTTATAAGTCATTTTTTAAGTCATTCCCGAACAGTACTTTTAGCAAACCAACTTATAAGTTGGGTTGACCAACTTATAAGTTGGTCCCGAACAGGCTCTTAATGACTTTAAAGATTTTTAAAATGACTTTTAAAGACTATGAAATAAGTGACATATTTTTATAGATTTTTTACTAAAAATTTTGATAGACTTTTAATATATCTTGTAACTTACATCATTAAGCATTTTGTTGAAGAGGTCAGACAATATACTTTGAAGAAAATTATAGAAATTATGAACTTGATAGATTGGTTTGGTCTGGAAGCATCCTCATCTTTACACATTTGACATAATAGAGTATCACATAACCCAATGATCATAAATGGATAAAAAATTAAAGGAATAACTGATTTAGAGAAAATTACACACTGCCCTATAATGGAAAAAATTTATAAACCACGTAGAATTTTAAAATTTTCTATTATTTTTTTACTGCTAATACCTAAATATTGTAATTACAATTTTAACTTAACAACATAAAATGACATTCGCAACCAAATGAAAGGAAGGGTTATTCATCAAAATTCTCCATAGAAACAATTGCTAAAATACGAACAATTTTATTAGACAGTTTACTTAGTATATCATTATTTATCAAAAGTTTTATAGGAGGCATTTTCAAATCACCAGTATAAATAACACCCAAAATATATTAAATCAGCACTAACATGTAAGCTTACATAACTGATGAGGATAAACTATGTTATATTTTTATTCCCTAAATGCTAAGTTTTTGTAATTATTTTGTACTTAAATGTATTAATATTTATTTTAATTTGGTTTTGATATATTTTGTGAGTTTTCAATTAATTTATATTATTTAATGTTATTTTATACTATTTTTATTTGTTAGTTTTTAAGTATTTTTATTATTTTAGGAAAATTATTTATTATTATGTGTTTTTATTAATTTTATTTGTATTTATTTTATATTATTTTCATCTTCTCCCTTTCTAAAATATTTGAAAGTTTTTGGCAAATATTTGGAAGTCTTTGGGCATGAGGCCAGACTTTGGAAGACTTTGAATATGAATAAATCTTGTTTTAAAGTCTATCAAACTCCACCATTTGATAGAAAATTTTAAAATTTATGACTTTTGGAATACCGAAATACTTTTATAGACTTTGTAAAAGTCTTAATTCAATATCACATAACTTTTAAAGACATTAGAAAAGTTGTAATTGAATACCACTAAACTTTTATAAACTCTTTAAATATCTTGATTGAATACAACTAAACTTTTAAAGTCTTTATAAGTCCTTACAAATCTTAATTGAATACACCCCCCTTAGAGGCTTCCAATTTTATTATCTTGATTTTATTTTAAATAAAAACATAATAATTATTTTATTTTATTTTTGTATATGCGATCATTTTAAGAAAAAATTTATTTTTTATTTGTTATTTGTTGAATTTAAAATAAAATTAATTGCTTAATTTGTCATATTATTTTTAAATATTAAACGCTAATTTGTTAATATGTGATTGAAAAAAAAAATTAAAAAAAGAAGAAGTATATATATCTTAATCCATGTGCTTAATCTTAAAACCTCAATTGAAACGCAGTCGAGGGAATATAATATGAGAAATTAAAAAATATTTGAGGGAGCATAATCTTGGAAATCATATAATATGCCTAATTTGCCCCAAGTAAGGTTTATGTTTTTCTCCATTATTTTTTATTACTCTCCATTTCAAACTAAAAGTCATTTTGCATTGAAAAATTAAATTCATTATATTATGAAATTTAAAAGTAATATGACTACATTTAAAATTGAAAAATAATAAATTTAATGATTAATAAACTTTGTAAATATTTCCAATACTAGTGGCTTGTAGCGACTAAAATAAGATAATAAAATAAAACTTTTCGAAGCAAAATAGGTGTCATGTATTATGTAAATATTTAACCTTTTACATTGATAATAATTAAATTGAAAAGTCAATGAATCCACAACGAAAGAAAACAATCATCATAGGATTGTACTTTTTATGCAAGCCATTGACAACTAGCAATCTAGCACCCCATAATATTCGAAGCCATTAACATGCGCAAAGAATTATTCGATGGTATTCGAGTATCGTCACGTGATATTTTATATTATTAATATATTATTATTTTAATATATATATAGTAAATTATTTTATTATATATATTAAAATGACAATATACAAGTGATTTTGAAACATCACGTGATCATACTCAAGATTATAAAATAATTTTTTCAAAAGAACGCCGAGTAAAAAAAGTATTCTTCCCTATTCCATTTTGGGCCGGACATAAACATTTATATCCCACATGACTGGTACCTTTCCATAAACATACTTCTCCTAGGCCCTAATCCATAAATATCTATTGAAAAGATAATACTAGCACATATGTATACCTCATATGGTAACTTGTACTACTTTAATATAGATAATGGTATGATATGTTTGGTGAAACTCAACATGTGCATAATTCACAAGTTGTTGTTCATATGGGGGTGATTGTCAATTTGCTACATAATAGAAGTCTTCTTAAATATTTAGTTCCCTATAATTTGATTGTGATAATTTTTTGTTGTATCAAATCAAACAAAGATTTACAATCGTGGTTAATTATTCTTAAAAAAAATTGTAAAGGGTTTGTTTAGATAATTTTCATGGAATTGCTCTTGTCAAGCTGTAATATTTTGCATGTTTTCTCCGACAGACTTAAGGCGTCGTAACTTGAAATGAAGCAATTAGTCTATTCTTAGTTTCAGCATCGTACCATTATTATGATTTTCTTTCAAATGCAGCATAGAGATTTTCAAATGAGCCATGCGTAATGCTTTTGCAAGTTTGTGCCAGTTATTGCTCATTTGGGAGACTTGAAGCAAGTTTAATTATGGTGCAATTAATCATAGAAAAAATGTTATAAATCAAATCATATTTAGTAAATAGTTTTAAAGCAATATATAGACATATTTTAATATGTATATTGTGCTTTTAATTATATACGTGTGAAGATTCAAAATGTGCGAAATTTAATTTTAGCAAACGGAATTTATTTTTTTTGTTAATGAATGACGATAATTGAAAGTAATTTGGATTGTAGAGTTTTTGATATAGGAGAACCTTTTTAAAAGGGGGGGAAATTCATATTTTTAGTGAGTAAATAGACTATTTTATTTTTTAAAAATTAACATGTTGTGCACATGATTCATTTATTTTGACCAAAATATGTCAGAGGGGACGTTTTGCAAAAAATTAAAATGTTAGATACGAGATTGCAAAAATTGAAACATTAGCATCCGCGTTGCATTTGAGTGTAAATATAAGGGGGGACATTTTTGCAATTTGCTCTTTTAATTTTGACTAAATTAATAGATATTTATAATTATTTATTCACTACTATTTAAATTTTCTCATCACCAATACGTAGTTTCCATAATTCTATAAATAAAATGTTTCACTCCACGGCTGTAGTACTGTCTATCTGTGTTGGTTCAACGACAACACTTGCATGTGTTCTGTGTTCTTGGTTCATAGTTCATGGTTCAAGTATAGAAAAGGGTCTGTTTTAGAACTGTTATGATTGCTAGGTCTACGTACATGCAGTATGCAGACGATTGAGCTCATATTCTGGTCAAATAAAAGGATATATCATGAAAGCAAACCCCATCAAAATTAAGAATTTATATAAATTAAAAAGTATTTTTAAACGAGGAAAATTCTCAATTATGTTTGGATCTCGATCCACACGTACCAATTAAATACCATAAATTAGTAGAGAACAAGCACATAATTACCAAACAAATCAGTTAAAATGAGAGCAAAGGATGGAAGAAAGAGGGAATATATGAAAATTAGCCATAGATGTATACCTTTTAAAAGTAAAAATTGGTATATATGATTCATATATGTTTTAAAAATAATAATCTAATAATTAATAGTATTTTTTAGATAATTTATAGTATTCATAATTCTATTAATGAATAAAAAATTGAGTCCATTCATATCAATTTAAAATGTTACAAACTGACTTTTATTTTGAAAATGAGAGACTATTGTTGATATAAACTTAGGGAATTCTTATTCTCACAAGTAAAAATTATATTTCTACAAGATCTCCCTCACATATGTGTGGGACCTATTTATTATTCATGTAAGAGAGACCATATGGAACTATATATCACTTTTAATTGTGAAAATATCAATTCCCTAAACTTAACCACTACAAGAAAATGTCTAATTCTGACATAATTAGACCCGATGGAATAGATTCTCAAGAAATTAATATATATTCGACAGAATTTTTTGTCATAAATAATTCTCTTGAAAATATATTAATTCTGAAATAATTTTGTCGGAATTACTAATCACCAATGGCGTGAAAAACTCCCGTCAGCCTGCACCATAATCTCGATGGAATTCATAATAATTTCAATAGAAATTCCATCGAAATTAACTTATTTATGAGGGAATTAATTTCAACGGAATTTCGTCGAAAATAAGCTAACTTATAACTCTAAAACCGCTACCTCTTCTTCCACCGCAGTAAACATTTCTTTCTCTCCTTCCTCTCTCTCTTATATATATTATTCTACACAGTAATGTGTTAAATTGATAAAATAAAAGTTAAGAATATTATGTGCAAATTATAATAAAAAAAAAATATCGGTAGAGACACCAAATAATATTCGATACCGTACGACTGTGCCGTGACAACCAATTATTGGTGGACCCCACAACAAAATAATTATCGGATACAAAAAACGATAAAATAACCGTTAATAAAAATTATTGACGAAATTATTACATTTAACTGTTAAAATATCTGATAATAAAGGAACAGTAACACACATAAAGGGAGTTTATTTTTCTGCGATCAGTATTCTCCCTTTTTATTTCATCAAGGACCTCTAACATGTGTGTGTGTGTGTTAATTTTATAAGACCCTATATCTCTGGTATTATAGGAATCACATGCCTTCAAAAACTAATTTTTTAAAATTTTCTTCTAATAATATATATGCCTTCACTATTAAATAATTATAGAACATGTCACTAAAGGTAATATAAACATTTAATCATATTAAAAAAAAACTAAAATTAACTTTAAAAAAATTTAGCTACTATAACATGGGTTCAATCCCAATACATTAATAAACCAAAGACTGGACTACTAATAAATTTTCAAGCCCAATTACACTCTTGCGCTTGGTCATTAGTCAAACCCGCAGAAGTATGAGTAAATCCTAACAAAAATGTTAGTAACCCCAGTCAGATAGTACTAAATGTTGATGATGTGCTCAAACATAAAATCGTTGACGAACCAATTACAATGTGGAAGTCGAAGAAGAAATGATCGTTAATGACTATGTCAAATTGTTAAATATGATAACGACGAAAAAACTGATGATGAAGAAGAATAGATAGAATCACAAGATGATAATATGTTGATTCTGACTGGTTTAATGACGTAATTTAGGATATCTTCTTATTGTAGTAAATTTCAAATTCCTTATTTATTATTTATAATTCGCATTATTAATTAGGTTATTTTTATAACTTGACTTATATGTGCATTTGGTTTTTTTAGTAGTATATATGGCTAAACATAGTAGTGGTGGTCGCAGCGGTAGTGGACATATAGGTTCAGTTAACGGTAGTTAAGGCAGGTCCTCATCATCACGTAAGTTTATTTGATATCAATTTTATATAGTGTTGTCTACATTTTCATTTGTCTAAATATTATATTTATACAATTTATGTATTGTACTTACAAATAGTGGTCATCGACGTCGTCAGGGGGCTAACCTTGGTTTATTTAGCAATCCATCGGCAGTTCCACATATTTGCCTTGTATAAGTCGACTCGCATTAATATGTGTCATTAATAACTTTTTTTTTTACTAATTTTATTTAAAGATGGCATAATTTATAACTCAATATTTTTATCTTTATTGTAGTATATTGACCCCTACGATTAAGGGGACTTTCGATGTCATCTGTTTGTCCCTCCTTATTACCGACTATATACATTATACACAATATGTGCAGTACGATCCCTCCTTTATAGAGAATGTATTGCAGGAGTTTCACATAAGTTAAACCATATACATAAATATTAATTTAATCTTATATATTTTCTAATGTATTACTATTTTTCTATAGACTTATTATACATATGAGGAGAGCATATCTTAGACGGATGGCGATGCGATCATTATAGCTCATGTTGCGAAAAACTTTTTTGGCTAGTTGCACGAGATTAAATAGATGGTCGCATGGGATGTTAATGAGCAAACCGGGACTAGCCTCTGCGATCATCAACCCACCATGTATCTGATATTGCATGGGTGGCTATATGTGTTCCTACTAGGATGATGAGACTTTCAAGAAGAAGATGAATCGTAGCAAGTTTAGAGTAGTACATAATACTAGCTCGTAATCATTTGAGGAGCGTAAGGAGGTATGTATTTGTGTTTAGTTATTTGTTTTAATATTATTATTAGTTACTAATTAAATGATATATATATATATATATATATATATATATATATATATATATATATATGAATGTATTTATTAGGCCATGCGGAGGGTTTTGGGCTGACCTCCTACTCTTCTCGAGTTTTGGGATAGAGTCCATACAAAGAAGTGCACATCATCTATTATGTTTCCCACAACATTAACTATACGAGTAATTCTTATTTTAAAAAATAATTTTAAATATTAGGTAATTAATTAAATTCTTTAAATAACTAATATGTATATAATAAATTATAAGACCAGTTTCAAAAGCTTCAGGACTAATGTATAGCTAAGCTGCGGGTTGTTAGGGGAAATCTTGAATCGTTAAATTCCACCGTTGACGGTCGGAACCGTCGTCATTGATATACACAAGCACGTTCTTGATTTGGTTTGTAGCGACGGCCTGACCGTCGGTATAGATATGTAGGATTGTCGCTATAGGTTTTACCGACGGCTTCTAAGGCGACGATCGGGCGGCGATCGATAATACCTTTAATGTCTGTCTTTAGGCCTATAGCGACGGTCGACGATCATTGCAATAGGCCAGATTTCTAGTAGTGGTCCTATCACCCAAGATTAGGTTATCTCAAGATGACGAGTTGGCTCTTTGGATCGTGTCTCAAGATTCCCCCAACAACCCTACCAACATTTATTGAATGCTGGTTCAACCTAAGATACCAACATAGACATTTCCTAGAGGTATTCATTTTTTAATGTTTCTCGTTATTTTGTAATTTATATCGATCAGCTCGTAAATACTTTTAAAGTTATTTTTATTTCCTCAGGCTTTAGCCAGCTTTCGAGAGCACTTGTTGGGGACGATGAGGTATTCTAGAGGGCAATTATGCGGGTGTTGGAGACATTTGGTACCGATCCGATATTCAGTCAGTAGATATTACCTACATGTGCCCGTCTGCATCAACTTGCTTAGGACATTGCAGCAAAAGTCACCACTGATAGTATGGGTATCTTTCTGGAATAGTTCATTGCGATGTGTTATTTAATTATTATCTAACTGTTTCTTTAATTCTCATATATGTTTACTATATGGCTATATTTTTTTTATTATATCAACAAGGTGGCGACGACGAGCAGGGTGGCGATGTTGAACAGGGTGGCGATAATGAGAGGGGGGATGATGACGATGATTTTTAGACACCTGAGCAGCAGTGTCGACCCTCGCCCGATGATCCTCCTCATAAAGATAGTAATATTAGCCGTCGTTTGTATATAGTTTTAGTTTTACTTAGTTTATTTTGTAAATTGTAGTCTTACTTGGTTGTAAATTATAGTTTACCATATTTTACAATGTAAATCATTGTTTATTAAAAATTTTAGTTTAACGTATGTGTAGTAATGTTTATCTATCATAATTTAGTTTATAATTATTATCGTTGGGGACATGCGTGTATGTTGTTATTGCAATATGTATGTATGTGTGTTAGGAGGAGTTGTCATTTTGACGTATCTGTTGTTTGTCGGAATATATATATGTGTGTTTTGTTGAGAAAAAACAGCTGAAAACAGGTGCAGGTACAAATTATGATTTAAATACTTGAAAATTGCAAAAACGAAAACATTAAAATTATTAAAATAGAATGTTATTCTCGATGGAATAAGGTAATTCCGATGATTTTTTGTCAAAAATAAGTTGGATCGAATAAGCAAAAAATTGACACATGACACCACTATTTCCAACGAAAATTTCTATTAGAATTAATTTTGCCTAAATTAAGCTATTTTTGATGAAATTTTCCTTAAAAATAATTCTGTCGGGAATTTGTAATTCCTCGATATATAGAATTAATTCCAAAACGATTAATTTCGACAATTTTAGACAAAATATTCCGTCAAAAATAGTCATTTTTTTTTTTGAGTGAACTAGTAATATTATTGATGATTTGAAAGTCACTAGAAAAGGGGGGAAATCACACTTTTCTCAAAACAACTCAAAGGCATTGTGCATAATAAGTAATAATTCTACATATAATAACCAACCCAGAAAATTACAATGCATAATATTACCAAGTACATGACCATAAGAGAAAGATACATAGTTAATACCTACCTATATATATTGAAAGAAAAAAAAAGAAGGAAAAAAAAGTTGGTCAGATCGAGTTAGAGTTTGTCGTGAGTCCGGAGAAGAAGAGAGGAATTAATTATGGCTCTTGTTTAAAACCCATGGAGGGAACAATGTCTTGCAAAAGACCATAGTCAGAAAGATGTATCTGCTTCAATGGGGTGAGATCATTAGAGCCTGTTCCACTTCCACCATAGTTGTATATAGGAAAATTCATTGGAGGCATTTGTACTAAAAATTCTTGATATTGAGGAAAGCTCGGTCCATTCACCTGTGCCGGAAAATTAAGCATAGAATGAGGAAACATTCCGGCAACATTTCCTCTAAGAGTTGCCGGTAAGTGATGGTTATGTGTTCCTTCATATGTTGTGATCACAACTGATGGATCTTGAAACGACCTCTCGACGCGCTTCTTCACTGTGCATTTTTGTGTAGTGCACCGGTAGTAGCTTCTAAATTCACAAATTAAATCAAACTGGTTAATTAAAAAAATCAAAGAGTAACGAACTAAAGAGTAAAAAAAAATAACATTGTTACAAGAAGTCAAGAATTTGGAATCTTACTAGTAGTAGTAGGTACGTAGTCACTACTCAAAACCCTAGTGTAGTGTGAACAAAAGTCCTAGTTTCTCTTGTAGACGTCTTTTCGATGGTTACGCAAGAAATTATAACTTGGGATTTTAACTAAATATATGCAAATGGGTTCCCTTTCTTTACTTATCAAACCAAGAAAATTGAAGATTAATATGAACTCAAGAAAATGTTAAAAACTTCTAGCATATATTAACTTCCAAGATCCAAATATATATGATCCAAATAGGGTTTCAATTTCCATGTATAAAAGCGCAAAATTAATAAAACAAACCTTGGATAAGGGCTATTCTTGACAGCCTTCTGTCCATATTTTCTCCATCTATATCCATCTTCAAGATGATCAACCTCACTCTTTGTCATGAAGGCAATTCTTGGTTCTTTCTCCTTTTTCTCCCCTTTCTTCTTCAACTTGTTCCTATATAAAAAAAAATATTCAAACCAATATATTCATCACAATTCCACTTATCAAAAAAAGTTCAAAGGACTAAATAAATAAACTTACACTTTCTTTGAAGTAGTCTCTCCTCCATCTTCTCCGGTCCCTTTTGTTTCCTTGTCTTTCTTGCTATTAATGTTAGCCTCTTGATCATCTTCACCGGCCTCAGTGGAAGAAGAAAAGACCGAAGAATTTGGCGTAACCGGAGTCTTTTGATCATCTTTCGGAGTAGGAAAAGGTTCTGAGGAAGGAGGTGATAAGCCAAAAGCTGTCGCAAGTGTGTTATAATCTGTGGATCCATTTAAACACTCGGTGAAGGTCATGTATGGGGAAGGATGGGGTGCAATGGAGGAAGAAGTTGTGGAAAGGAATTGTTGATGGTCATGAAATGGATCATGGTAGTACAGATCTCTTGGTTGTTTGGACATGGAGAGGAAGAGGAAGAGGAAGAGGAAGAGGAAAGAGGAATTAGAAAATGGAGAGAGAGAGAGAGAGAAGTTTGACAAGTTTTGATTTATGGAGCCTTTAGTTAAGCTTAAATAAACCTCGGATAAGCATATATAAGTCTTGGATTGTATTATTGGTGACTAAAGTTTTTCACCCTTGCTACTTCTAACTTTACTGTTTCTTACTTTTTTTTGTTTTTTGCATAGGAGTCTTGAGTAACTACCTATTTTTGGCTCTAAAACACTTGTAAATATGACTTATACCTTATCGAGATATTTACCATGATGTTCACTACAACTAAAGCAACTTAATTTTATTTTTGGCCTTGATAATTTATTTTTTGCTCTTGATTTTAAAGCCAATTGCCAGGAGTTCAATAAAATTTATCCGGTAAATTCTCTAGATGAATAATCATAAATAAAACTTTTATATATATATATATATATATCAAATTAAGTTCCCTCTTATTATCAAGATTGTGGACTTACGTAAGGAAGTGAGAACCTCAGCACGAGTGATCGAGCATGCACTTGTATGTATTTGAATCTCACTGGTGATATTAATCTGTCATTACGTATTTTGGTAAAAATGATCTCACACATATATCTATGAAAAAACATGATAAAAATACAAATATATACCTTTTTAGAATCTCATATTTGATTTGGTTTAAATTTAAAAGATATATAAAGTCTCAGTATTAACCATCAAACAATAATTTCGTTGACAGTTATATAAGATATTTAAATATTATAAATAAATAAAAATAAGGTTATAATTCGTGCAAATAATAATAATAAAAGATTGAGGAGATTTTAAATAAAAAAAATCCTTGGTGTTATTTTACCTAATAAATAAATGCTTGGGGAAGGTGTATAATTGTATAAAAATTGATAAAGTTTCGGCGCAATTGGCTTTGGAATTAATGCGACTGTTGTTGATGTAGGTCTAAAAATGCTTGGTGAGATTGAGATTTGAGAGTGAGGATAAGTCAGCTATGACTATATATTATTGTTAGTAGGAATCCAGTCACCTCTTCTACACGTGTCCCAACTTGGTACCGGCTTTTGACCGTAGCCGATAACTAGGACTTGGCACGTGGGAAATGCTCTGTGGACCCTCGTTGGCGTGTGGGAGTGATTAGGAGCTGTTTCGTTTCCTTGCAGTTTGTCCTGCTGATGGGGAGCCGTCGTCATTTCTTGTGCATGTCACGTGATTGGGTTTTTCTAAAATGAGGAAATAATTTAAACCTATTTTGTCTACTCGCACTAAAAATAACTACTCTTTAAAAGTTTATAAAAAAATTAAAAAACAAAAAAAATTGCCTGTTATGATTTTGTATGTTAGGTTTGGGAATTTTATATTTAAAATTTTTAAAATTCAAAATCATTTGAGAACTTAATTTATTTAAACACGATTTTTACATAAATAATTTATTTTATCCACAATTACAGTTTATAAATTTTAAACTCATCGCATTATTTTTTAAACGAATAAGCCCAAAATGGTAACTATAACTGTATAACAAACATATTATAATTTTTTAAGCTCGATTTAAAACGATTTAGGATTATAATAGTGTTTTTAATATTTTAATTACGCGTTTATTCGTTGGTGTCCACTAAAAATAATACCTTCACCTCATTGTTTAATTTATTATATTTTGTAGGAATTAATGATGACATCCTTGTTATTAGTATTCTTTCTAGTAATAAATGGGTATATATGCGTATTTGAACGCAATTCCTATGGTTCAACTAGCTCATGATCAGATTTTTTAGTATTATTATTATTTTGGACTGATGCCGTGCAATTGTTTGACCATGACATACAGATAATTTAGTCCGTTGCCTAACTTAGGCGCAATCACCATTTCTACAGAGAAAAAGTGGAGCTAGTAGACTGAAGGATCACCTAGCCAAATAAATATTTCGCATATAATTAAATAAATACAAAATTTTGACTTTGTATGATCGCAATTAATTTATTATTTATTTTTTATCTCTATATGTAACTGTCAATTTAAATTTTGTCTCTTAGCTAGCTAGCTAGTAGTTGAGAAATGTTGGAGAACATAACCCTACACGATGCTCACAATTAAATCAAGACAAGAAGCATCTAGCTAGATAGAGCCCAGCAAAGATTCTTAAATTCGCAATTTCATGCAAAAATAATAATATTATAAAATATTTTTTTTAATATAATGAAAGTATTAATAATACATTTTAATAGTTTTTTATGTATATATATATATATATATATATATATATATATATATGGAAAAAAAGTAATACAAAACATGTTTTTATTAAATTTGATTAAAACTATTTAATAAAAACGACATAATTTTGTATAAAATTAAAAATTAATTTTTTTTATAAAACTCATAAATAAAAAACTTAACTCTAAAAAATAAAATTACGTCATTTTGTATATACACGCGCACACACACAAAAGAACCGCATAAAAAAAAAAAAAGCATAATTTAAATGCCCTTTTCCCTTTAGAATGTAAAGATGGTAGTTATGAATGGGTTCAAAAAGTTTGGCTCGACCTTAATCAAACAGAAAAGCATAATATGATCAGCTAGTTATTTGTCCTCGTAGCACAGAGCTAGTCAAGTGTGAAATTCTGGAATGTCTAGTATTTTTTTCCTTCACGTGTACGATAAACTTTTAGCGTAATATATGGTCCAAGATTAAATTAATTAGACTTGATGCAATTGCTAAGACCTTCCATTTTTCTCTCCAAGGAAAAATAAAAAGAAACATCGTGTCACGCTTCTATATATCGAATATTCATATTTGACTGCGTTATTCATAATCTGAAATAAATTGCTAAAATTAAACTTGTTTTAAAATAGTAGTATGGTTGGTTAAATAGTTGTATGTGCCCCTCTAAATTCTAATCAAACTCATCTAATTGGAAGGCTAACAACCGGGTCTCATTGGGTTTGTGGTGGTAAATTAAGTGAAATAAAATACTTTTACTGCGAGAATTATTGGAGAAATTAAATTAATCTTGTACTTTAAAAAAATTTAAAAAAATTATGTTAAATATTTTATTCATTCTGAATTATAAGATCACTATTAACGTTCTAAAAATCATTTCGAGATATTTTTAAATTAAAAATTAACATAATTTATTTAAATTTTAAAAACAATAAACCTTAATTATAAGTAGTAATAATTTTTAGATAATTTATGATATTAATAATTGTATTCATATAAATTAAATGAATTTATTTTAATTTTGAGTTTGAAAATATTTAAAATATTTTTTAAAAATTAATATTAATTTTATAATTTAAAATGAAAAAAGTAAATTTTAAAAACATTTAATGAATTTTTTATATATATTTTAAGTGTATATCTAAATGCAGATTCATGAGCACTAAATTTTAACTTCTGCAAACCTTCATCAAATTAATAAAGTAATATTTTTAACCAACTGCACCGCTATCTCAAACGGCTACACAATCAACGGAACTTTTTATTCTTTTGGTTTAAAGTTTAATCCTCAACAACTTTAAACATGGGGTTCACATCACAAATGACTGACGTAACTTTTTTGCTGAATATAAATTTAACGGTACTGTGATTTTAAGGTGATAATGCCACTGTACTCAATTCGTCCAAAATATTTTCCATTTGAATTTTAGCCTTTTTTTAATTTATACTCTTTTGTCCAACTTTAATTGTCTTAATTGATTTTTTTACATCAAATTGACCAAATTTTAAGATTAACAATTAAACAAATGTATTTAAAAAATTGAAATCAAATAAGTTGATTTTGATAGTATATTCTATGTATTTTTTTATGATAATAATTTTGTGTATATGTCTAATAAACTAAAGAATAATTTTTTATTTTAAAT
Source organism: Hedera helix (assembly GCA_947179155.2). NCBI lineage: Eukaryota > Viridiplantae > Streptophyta > Magnoliopsida > Apiales > Araliaceae > Hedera > Hedera helix. The sequence continues at coordinate 39,582,968 of OX359273.1, forward strand.
ACGGTTAATTTGATCATAAAAAGTCAATTATAATAAATAAAATTGGATGGAGGGATTATTAATTAGGCCTACTTTTCTAAGTTATATTAAGGTCAATGATGAACACACTTGATATAATTAAATAATAAAAATATAATATTAGGAAAATTTCATCGGAAAGATGGTATTTAAGTATGTATACTATAATTAAATCTTGGGATAGAATCAAATAAATGCATAAATGAGATATAGTCTACTCTGAGATAGAATTAAAATGATCAATAATAATTAATTAAAAAAAAGAAAAGATCGATTCTCTAAATTAAATTCTATTCACAATATTTCAGAATCATTAATTGGTTATTGATATTTCCACATGCATATATATACAATATGGCATTGCTGCCTAGTATGTTGAATTAGTTGAAATTAGCCGTGTATAATTTGGCAATCAAGTGCATGCACAAATTAACTTTCCGAACAGGATATATAGGTAGATAGGCAGCCGCTGGTTAGAGGTAACTGGTGAGTATGAATAGACAGTCACCAAATTTTAGCTAACTCGCCAAACAATTCACATAATATATGATCCATATTTTGTATTCTCATCAGTGCTCAAACCAAAGGGAAGTACTAAGATAACAAACAAACAGAAATAAAATTAATATTTATTTATTTTTTAAAAATAAAATTAAATATCTTTAAATTTAAAATTAACATAAATTTATTTATTTTATATTAATATAATTATGAATATTATAAATTATCTACAAAATACTACTAGTTATAAGATTAATTATTTTAAAATTTTAAATAAATCATGTCAATTTTAAATTTAAAAATATCACAAATTATTTTTAAAAAGTCAATAGTAATTTTATAATTCAAAATAGAAGAATTACTTATTAAGTTACATCTTCCCTTCAAAATCAAATTAAATGAAGTAATATACACGTTTTTTCCCTTTCAATTTAGCTCTCCTGCATTATACATGTAATTAACAATTATATATATATATATATATATATATATATATATATGAAGAATGATTCATAACAAATAATTATTATAGGCACTATTCCATCAAATTGATCTTACATCGCCCATATAGAGATCTGATAGTGTAAAAAAATATAAAATTATCCAGTCGTTGCTCTTAGCAGTGATTGTGCGCCTGGTCAAAATAACGGTATTTTGACTAGTCGTTACTTTTATTAGCGGCTGAGCCAAAAAAAATAATTTTCCCTGGTGCAATTGCTGGAATTATAATTGAATCTATTCTTGGATTTTGCTTATTTTACTAAACTTTGAAATCCCAATCAAATCACCACATCAAGAACAGTTGCTTCTTTGGAGTCTTGCCGCCGGTGGATTTTGGTGTTGTTTGCTTGGTACGAGCCATTTTTGTAGAGAGACATTGAGATGAAGTTGATCTGAGATGAAGATTTTGGAATGATGAGTGAATTGAAATAGTGGGTATTTAGAAATTGGAATTGAAAGTTTTTGAAGAGCGACATTTTGTAGATCCTTGTAGTTTCTGTAAGTATAGGTATTTGTAAATTATTAATTTATTTGGTTAATTATGTGTTAAATTTTATGCATGTTGTTCTCTTTGTTTGATTTTGGAACTGAATCTCCTCTCATTTGAAATCATAGTTGAAATCGATAGCGTAGCAAAATTCAAGAACAGATCCGATTATAATTCTAATAATTGCACTACAATAAAAAAATATTACCCCAATCACTATTAAAAGGGCCTATCAAAATGTCATCATCTTTACTAGCCGTTACTATTAATAGCGTTGGGCAAAAAAAAAGAAATGACTTCAATGGCCCAGTTATTACTAAAAATAGTGGTTGGGTAAAAAAAAAATTCTCTTTTACATCGTCAGATCTTCGTATAGATAGTATAAGATTAATTTATTAATATAATGTTCATAATAAATATTTATTATGAATAATTCCTATATATATATATATATATAAGTAAAAGGTTTTTAATGTTGACTTAGGACAACTAATTTAAAATCGCTTCAGATGCTATTTCCTTTTAAGTTTAAAAATACAAGAAAGCATGCAAAAGTATATAAATAATAATTTATATCTCGATTAATTTATGATAAATCTAAATTAAGACTAACGCAATAATATAAGTGATAATATATATTTGGCTTTTGTTATACACAATAACAAATTTATAAATTTATGTGAATATTAAATGATAACATATATAAATACATTAAATATAAAATTAAAAAAATCACATATTATTATATATATATATACATATATAATAATATGTTACTACTATCAGAATCGGTTCTGAGAGTTTGGAAGCCTTGTACCAAAAAAAAATAGGGGTCCTCTCTCGCATATAATTTTTTGTTTTTATTAGCACCAATATATAAAACACAATTTATATCAAAATTCATCATTAATTAAAATAACAATTTATTCTTTTTAAAATATATATATACACACACACAAATTAGTATTTAATAAAAAAAAAAAATATGGATCCTCCAAATTTAAGAACTCTGTACAATCGTCCCTTTTATACCCTTTCAGACCGGCCCCGACTAATATCAAATTATGATATCTTGACAGTGTGAAACTGTGACGGCCCAGACTAATATCGAATTATGATATCTTGACAGTGTGAAACTGTGACGCACATATTTTAAAAAAAAATAAACGTGACGACTGAAAATGATGTTTCAGCATCATGCATATATCACTTCTTTCTCTCTCTATCTATATGTATATATGTCCATCTCTCTCTATCTACCTGTCTCTCGCTTTCATCTGTACAATATCTAGATCATTCTCTACCTGACTCTCTCGTTCTCTTGCGTGAATAATATATACATATATCTGTTCTTTAAATTGGATGAATGTGCATCTCTGCCTTATATGCGTACATATAGAGAGGTTAGTTGTTCGATGTACAAGACGATCCAAATTACCAATGGCTGCATTTTCCAAGCAAATGTATCTATATAATCATCCATCCAAAAAAATAATCACAATTTAAAAATTATGACCATTTTCTCTCCAATTATATGAACATACACTGAAACTTGTTACAATCAATCTCTATATATAAATCAGCCATAATCAGCGATAAAAGTCTTTATATATACTCTACTTTAGCGCGCGTATACATATATATATATATATATGATTTAGTTTAAGGACATATTCTCTTAAAAAGCATATCAAACATAACTCTTTTAGCGATAAACCCGGCGACGGCGACGTCGTTAAAATTTTTAATAACGGATAACATATCACAATCAATAAATATATAGCGACGGACGAACCTATGGCGACGAACCAAACCATCATCGAGTTCGTTACTAAAGAGGGTATGCTAAGTATGTCCTTTAAAGAAATATACTTTTGAACTTTACTCTATATATATATTGTTAAAATATTATAAGTGAATTAAAATATAATATCGGATAAATAATTTGACAATGAAAATTATATATATATAAATAAATTCAAGATTTAAATTCTAAATATATATATTAGTATATTATGTTTATGCATGTCATGCAGAGACTTCCCAATTCTCTTTCAATTATTAGTATTAGAGTTACAAAAAATTAATACGATACCGATGAACCTCTTTAAAAAAATGAGTGATGTATTATGTATGTGAGTTAGGAAAACACATGTAATGCATCGTTATGGATTGTGTGTAGCATGAAGGAACATTAATATGGGGCGGTTACTTACAGCCTACGACTTTATAGATAGATAGATTAAGAGATAGATAGTTAGATAGATGTAGGGATAAAGGTACCAAGAATAAGAGGTAGAAAAAGAGCCAGCATGATATTGTTGACCTTAGTTGTGTCCATTATACGTGACATGATATTGCCTATATAGAGTATATAGTAGTATCCTATATATGAATTGATATTAATTATATTATTCGTATATCCTATACTTTATTTAGAAAAGTCCTTGTCAATATAAAAGATAGCAGGGCAGGTTTCTTGTTAGGTGTGTAGACCACTAGACCTTATAAAAGAATCTTTTAGATGTTGACACCTTTTAAATAATATTTATCAACAAAAATGAGTTTAATAACAAAATTATAATTCTTAATAAATAGATATTATGAATATTTTTTCAATAAATATATCTTATACTTATTATTAGTAAATTTAATCGTTTAAAATAGGGGAGTTTTTTCTTTAGCCGTTTAGAATAGTAATAAGGAAAAAATCTCAATCGCTATTCCTTTTGACAGTAGGTATCGATAATCGACAACCATAAATACTTTAAATCGACAGTCATCGATACTATAACGCCATCAAAAATTCTCTTACTTGCTACGACAGATCTTATGTGTTAAATTTCATATATTTATCGACTTAACCAATGATCCCATAATCATATTGGTTGAATTAGTTTTATTTTAGACTATATATTAAAATTTTCTTTTCACTTTGTACCTGGATCTTAACTTGATCTCGATCTCATTATTTATACAAGTATCAACTTGTAGTTCATCCGTATAAATGGATAACACCATATATAACGGTTCAATTTTAACCTTAAGATTTAAATATTCTATAACTTTACATATCTAAGATTCACAGTATTAAATCATTAGGACGGTTCTTGGGAACAGAGAATCTCGCAATGAATGTTTGTATCTTAACTACTTGAACTAAAACACAAAATCATACACATAGAATAATAACATAATACATTTAAAAGCTCAATTCAAGCTTTACTAACCACATAACACAGATTAGGCTAAAGATTTTTTTAACCTCTTAATCGTATACGATCGTAGTTTCGTGTCGTATTTTATCTTTCTGATAGTTCAATGTATTACTCGAGCAATCGTTCTCTAGGTTTTGAATTGACAACCTTAATTAAATCTTGTCAGATCACATTTAAAATATTTAGGATATTATAGATACCTGTCGCCATGCATGGCAACCATCGACAATTAGTCGATGGTTGGCCCATGTATAGCTACCGATGTCTGCCACCAAAAATAGTAGTGGCTGGATTTTTCCCCCTACCCCTACCTACTACTTCTAACGACATAGTAGTCATTACAAGAAACTATCAACGACCGCCACCATCAATCGCTAATGATTATATTAACGATTGACATTAGCGATCGCAATTCAAATTGGTCACTATTAATATTAGTGACCGAAAATCGTCTGTCACTAGTCGGTAGCTAATAAAATTTTGCCAGCCAAATTAAATTTGGCACAGAAATTGGAGTGAAATATTTTTACTACTAAAACTAATTAACAATCTAAGATTAGTCGCTAATACTGTTACGTCAAGTCAGTATCAGTATTTAAATTGTTGCAACAGCTCATTCGTAAAAAAAGAAGAAAAAAGAAATGGAGAAAAAAGCAAGAAGAAAAAGAGAAAGAGGATGCCCACGCATCCACCACCATCATGCACTACTCACCGCTACCACCCACCACCGTCACCGCTACACTTTCGCGTGCTATTGTAACTTTTCTATTATGTTCTCAATGAAATATAAATGTATACTTGTGAATGTATCAATGTATGAATGTTTGAATGTATTATTTGGGAGTTTATACATTTAATTAATTGTATAATTATGGGAATGAGATTGTTACGGTTTGTTGATTTGGGGAAATTGGGGAAATTGTTGCGAAATGTGGGGAAATTGAGAAAATTGAGGATATTGGCATGTACTTTTGCTTACAGCCATGTGTTTTAGTTATTAATTATTATGTTCATATGAAATAATTATTATGCTTGGATATTAGGTATATAAATTTGTGTTGTGGTTTGATAATTTAGCCCTAGTTATATAGTACTAGTACCTTGATAAGTTTATAATTTTATATAATAAAACTAAAAAGAAATAAGTTTGCTAAAATCAACTAAATAGCATTTACATAGTTTTTCACTAGTAAATAAAATAAAATAAAAAGTAATGTAGTATAATAGAACAAAATAAAATAAATAATATAATTTAAAATAATATAATATAATTCAATTTAAAATATCACATTATAGTATATATTATAGTATAATATAAATAAAAAGTAAAAAGTAAAAATAAATAAAAATAAATAAACAAATATAATATAATATGTCCCGCTTAGAAATTCATTCAAGATTCACTCGTTATGAGTGAATTTTGAATAGTCTACTATTATTATATGTTTCGCTCCCATTTAGACTGGTGTTAATGACTTAAGCATTTGTATATGTTTGTTCTAAATAAATAGTGGTTTGTTTATCTTATATTATTCTCCGGGTGCATACTTAGACTATATAAATCATAGTCTATTTCGTGTACTTAGAGACCAATCGGAGATGTTGCCAAATTTTCTTTTGAACAGCAGATGCATGTGTCTAAGTCGTTGACATTAGTGGGACGTCACATACTTGAATGAGATAGAAGTTTGACCAATGTAATAAGGATAAAGATATATTTAGATATAAATCATGCATTATATATACCAACCGATGAGATAGTGTAATACAATAATTCTTGTCAAAATAGGTATCATAGTATCATGAATTTTTATTTGGACCGTAGTTATCATTTTATTTGTTTAATTATTATCTTATAATCTCATATTAATTTGTTATTTTTTAGTATATATGTCTTCTTCAGCAACGCCTATAAAGGTCGAGGTCCTAATCCAATTTTGAAGGTCCCGGCTAATCTGAAGGATCGAATTCTATTACAAGTTCAACCAGATCTGGATACAACGTAAGTTATCTATCATGTGACGCCCCCAAATCTAGGCCCACACAGCCCAAGCTTGAGTTGTCAAAAGACTACAACAAAATTATTACAAAGTAGAACAACGTTCAACAATACAGTGTATAATAATACACAACTAAGTCTTCACTATTATTGCCACACTATTTTATAACACGTGAAGACTACGATAGTCATCCCTCGGACTCTCACTCCATTCCCCGGCTAGACCCAGCTACATTCTCATCTCCTGTTGAAAAACAATGGAACGAAAAGAAAGGGTGAGCTCAAATAGCCCAGTAAGAAATATCATGACTAAGATAATGACGAATAAATTATCATTAGCCTTCAACAGTTGAGTTCTTGATAGAATACAATAGACTACAAAGTTTATATCAAAAACTGCAGTTAAATTCTTGAACAATGTTTAGATCAATAATAACGGCAGAATGAGCAATCTATTAGAAGAATAATGCAGACTATAATGTCCACTCGCTTCTCTTTTTCGTAAAAACATCATCAACTTTTATCATCTGAAATACCATTAGTCATGATAATATAAATTCACAGTTCCTGGTCATAATCATGCAAATCAACAGTTCATCTATGCACTACGGGCCAAAGAGAACTTTCAATATATGCCATAAAAGATACTGAACAGATGTATCGCCTTTAACCTATTATATCGCCTTTAACCTAACATATGTTCAACAAATATATCGCATCTGTGCCCCCCGCCACAGATAGTACCAACGGTCATGATTATACCAGATTCAGCCTTTGGTCATAATCATACCAAACAACAGTTCATCTATGCACTACGGGCCAAAGAGAACTTTCAATATATGCCATAAAAGACACCGAACAGATGTATCGCCTTTAACCTATTATATCGCTTTTAACCTAACATCTGTTCAACAAATATATCACATCTGTGCCCCCGGCCACAGATATTCACAACAGCTTGATTCTTGATGATTAGTACAAATAACAGTGATACAAATGATTAACAGAAGAAACAGGATAAACAATAAGTATCAGAAGTTTACTTTGTACAGATTCAAATAATGTCCAAATTGTCAACATGATGTGGACTAAAATTCAAGAATGATATTTAAGATCCACAGTTCAGAATAACAGTTAAGGTTCAATAGAAAGATTTAGAAAAATAGGAAGGTTCAGTTGAAATGATATTAGATGAAGCGCAAACTATTAAAGAATATATATTCATTTCAGGAAACTTTACCAACAAGAGACAAGTAAGAAATGAATACGAAGAGTAATTCACCAAACATGCGGTAATCCGCGTAGTCAGGTTATTCTCAGAGATTAATAAGGAATGAATACGATAGGTTATTCACCAACAGGCGGTAATCCGCGCCGTAAGGTTATTCCCACAATTTAATAGAATTTGAATACAAAGAGTTATTCACCAAACAGGCGGTAATCCGCACCGTAAGGTTATTCTCAGAGATTAATGAGGAATGAATACGAAAGGTTATTCACCAACAGGCGGTAATCCGCGCCGTAAGGTTATTCCCACAATTTAATACATTGAAATAAATGGCACAAGAAAGAAACGATATTGTTTTCGAGAATCAAAGAATGATAATCTCTTACCGTGGTAATTTTAAATAATAGAATATGAACGAAGACGATATTCCTTACCACAGTAAATTTAAGAGTTTGAAATGAATGGTATTCTTTACCGTAATAAATTTAAGAGTGTGAAAAGAATAATATTCCTTACCGTAGTAAGTTTAAGAGTATGAAAGAAAATGACATTCCTTACCGCAATAAATTTAAGAGTGTGAAAAGAATAATATTCCTTACCGTAGTAAGTTTAAGAGTATGAAAGAAAATGACATTCCTTACCGCAATAAATTTAAGAGTGTGAAAAGAATAATATTCCTTACCGCAATAAATTTAAGAGTGTGAAAAGAATAATATTCCTTACCGCAATAAATTTAAGAGTGTGAAAAGAATAATATTTCTTACCGTAGTAAGTTTAAGAGTATGAAAGAAAATGACATTCCTTACTGTAGTAAGTTTAAGAGTGGAAAAAGAATGACATCCCTTACCGTAGTAAATTTAAGAGTGTGAAAAGAATGATATTCCTTACCACAGTAAATTTAAGAGTTTGAAATGAATGGTATTCCTTACCTTATCTGGTGACTGGATATTGATAAAAATGAGGTTGATCAACCTATATATTTATAATGTAATTAGTAAATACCACATATAAAAATTCATGGTGTATACAAACTCGTATATTATAAATTTATTAAAAGTGATTTGATCAAATAGTATAATAACAAAATAATAAAAATTTAAAATTAAATTACTATTCTCGAAGTTACTATTCGCGGGTTACTATTCACTCGCGGGGTTACTATTCATCTCGGAGTTACTATTCACTCGCGGGTTACTATTCATCCAGGAGTTACTATTCATCCCGAGGTTACTATTTAAAATATAATTTTTCAAAATAAAATCTTCCAAATGAAGTTTTTCAACATAAAGTTTTTAAAGAAAGAGTCTTCTAAAGGAAGATTTGTAAATACCGTGAAAAATATAAATTTATGAAATTACTACTCTTTAATAAAAGACTTACTTGAAAAATTTCTGCACTCCTTTTGGCTTTCAAACACTTAAAATAACCTTACTATTCTCAGAGAAAACTCATAAAATTCTTATAGAAAAATTTTATGTTTTAGGTGTGATTTTTCTATTCAGCTGAACAAGCTATTTATAGGAGAAAAGAGGTTACTATGCGTGGTAGGTGAACTGAAAATTTTCAGCAGAGGCTGCGCAACGTTTTTAAAATTTTTTCAATACTTGCACAGTAACTTTAAAATTTTCAAAAAGTGAACAGTAACTTTTGTCGGCAGATGAACAGTGACTTTCCCGATATAAACAGTAACTTCCGTCAGTGAATAGTAACTTTTCCGGGAATGAATGGTAAATTCCGGGAGTGAATAGTAACTTTTGAAAAATAAAAATTTTTATTTTTCCTGTGGGTCCAACATATAAAATAAAATAATGCTACAATAATAATGTAATAAACACGTTACAGATTATTATAAATTACAGTATATTTGCAACTGTGACAATTATTAGGTTCAATAATTTTAAAAACAGTGCAACAACAATTATTGACTCAATGATATAAAATACAGTGTAATGACAATTATTAAATCAATAATGCAAAATACTGTGTAACAACAATTGTTGAATTGATAACATAAAATATTATGCAGTGACAATTATTGATGAAATGATGCGTAACAGTTACGGTGTCAATTATCAGACCAATAATGTGAGACACTGTGCAATATCGTGTGCTACTGTAGAGTACCGCATGCTACAGTAAAATACCATAAATTACCGTATGCTACTATTCTTTTATCACCGGTATTTTAACAGTTAACACCGTTGACTAGTTTTATTTAAAAAGGTTACTTCTGTCGTTTTCTATATCCGACAATTATTCCGTTGTGGGGTCCACCAATAATTAATTATGTCGGCGCCGTCGTATGGCCCGAATATTCCCCGACAAAACGAATATTTCCCGACAAAACGAATATTGTCCGACAAAATAAAATTTGCACATAACATCCTTAACTTTCAATTTTATCAATTTAACCACTTACTGTTTCAGGAGAAAAAAAATATATATGAAGAAAAATTAAATTTTATATTTCATAAAATTCGGGGTCTTACATATCATATACTATAAATAATTGGTATTAACATTATTATAGATACTAATGTAAATTATTGTATATTTTAGCGATTTTACAGATATTAGGGTTGTGAAGTGTATTTCACATTTATGCTTGTAGAACTAGCCCATGTCGACTATTATGTGGGTTAGCACACCTCTAGCCCACAAGAAGACAATTTGGCAGGATTTTCATGTAAATTTTTTTTGGTAAATTACAAATATTATAATAAACTAATGTGTAGTATCATTGAATTATATTACAAATGTTTTAACGTTATTATTATATTTTCATTTCAGAAAAGGTACGAGTGGGATGAGACACATGTTGTTACTATACAAACAATGTTTCTGACAGAAGTGTGTTGTACGAACAAAGGATAATTTGAAGAAAAAACAGGAGAAAGCATTACATAATGCTAGCATAGACCATCTTGGGCAAGTTGAGGAGTATATGCACAAGTACAATCTTAAGTGATGCTCACATGATATCTGGGTTGAGATGTGTCAGCAATGGCGGGCTGAGGAGTAAGTCAAAAAAGATAGGGTTGTTGCCAAGAACATTCCTTCAGGTGTACCTAAAGACGAAAAGACAAAGGGGACATATAAAAGCGGCAGTATATCACAATCCCATCATGTTACTATCCAGGTATTACGTAAAGTTTTACTATATATACATATAGACACACACTTGTCATATTTGTAGAAGGCTGCGTCCCAAGGCCAGACTGTGAATTGGTTGAATATGTACATGGCCACACGTGATGGTTTGGTTAATGTTGTTCAAATAGATGTAAATTTTTATTTACGTTATGTTGTTTATAATTTTTTAACGTTATCCTTCACAGAATTATGTTTTTTTAGCTATTAAATTTTTAACTTGATTACAGGACACTTACAATCGATTAATGAACAAGCGTTATCCCCCTAACAATCTATGTCATACGATAGATCAAGAGTTACTGGAGAAGGATTCGGTTGTGAAGAAGAATTTTGTCAAGGCTAATTGTGTTAAAGCCCTATGTAGAGATCATGTCCTTCTTCATACACTACAAGTTCATTTAAATACTTTGAGTCATGATGACTTAACAGATGCAGTAGCGACACTAGCTCGCTAGCAATAGAAGGACTAATAACATGACGATGTAATCTTAGTAATTAGTACAATCAAATCAATTAATATAAAGTATATTGAACATGCTATTTTATTCTTTTGTTACAGGAATATTTGGATAATGATGCATGAGGAGTTACATTTTATGGAGTCTATCTTTTTATTCTCCTTTTCTTTTGTACCACTTGTATGGTCAAATGTTTGTTTTGATATTATATTTAGATTTTAGTTTCATTGTATATATACACACCTAGATTTCATTTTGGTTTGATTGTATATAAAATATTTTTTAGTTTGTTTCGAATTTGCTATTTAGTTGGAGTGAGATTAGTTTTTATATATCTATTATGTTGTATGTTGGGATATAAATACAAATACAAAATTTTTTGGGAAATCAACAAAATGGAAGAAATAATATTTTTTAAAATAATTATCAGCAATAACCATCAGTAATCAAGTATTAGCAACTGAAATCGGTCGTTGATAGTATCAACGGCCTACTTTAATAGTGATGAATTTGGTCGCTGATGTCAGTCACATGTGGCGCCACATGTCTTAATCACTGACTCGGAACAACAACAACGTCGATCATTAATATGGTGGTCACTAATATTAGTCGTTAATGTATTTTTAGCGATCGACCAGATTACCTATGATTGAAGTTGGTCATTATTACCCATCAGCAACTGGAATCGATCACTGATAAGTGATTACATATAAGTTTTTTTGTTGTAGTGAATCTACCGCTATTCCTTTTAGCGGATGGGGAAAAAGTACCTTATTTTTTGTAGTTAGATCTAGTTATAAAGTGTATAAGATGTATTTAGTAGAATTATACTCATAATAATCATTTGTTATGAATTATTTTTCATATATATATATATATATATATATATATATATATAAGATTACGCTTTAAATTTTAATTGTACCAACCAAATAAATATGACAATTAAGTTGACTAGTAGGAAGTACTCCAAAATTGCACTTACCAGCCCACCATGCATCGATCTACTACCCGTCAAAATAATGTATTAAAACAATTTAACCCGTGCACAAGCAATTATTAGAGAGTTCAAATACATCCTAGCCATGCAAAATTTAAAAGCACCTTTCCAAGTTAATATTTATATTTCCCTAGTCAAAATTAAGAGAATCCAATACTCCATGCATTTAAATAATAATAAAATATATTTATTCACTTTTCAATTAGAGCAATTCTCAAACAACAAGGCCCGTTTATCTCTATTTTAAAACTGATTTGAAACGTGCAAAAATAAGAATTATTTCGTTTTAAAATAAAATATCAATTTCTAGAATATATCAATTAAGAAGATAACTTATTTTCATGAGAAATAAAGCATTCACTTGAAATATTTATACTTTTAAAAATTGCTTTAATTACTTATTATAAAATAGATTTTATAATTAGTCAAATCTTATATTAAAATTTTTGTAAGGAGTGACTATACGACTCTGGTTATGTAAGAGATGTTATATTCACACGGATGCGTGGAGTTTAGGGAGGCTGGGACTCATTCAAAGGCTTGAATTCGTTATAATTAGTGCTTTGGTAATAATGCTGACAATTATATTGTGAGATTTAAAGGGTGTGAATTCTAGTCTGCCTGAGACTTGTTCAACTGCTTCGATTCACCTGATGAGAGAGAAAAAGCATAGCCAGAAAATTTGAGACGACTTGATTTAGTTAGTTGCAAAACTTTAGACTTTGAACAAGAAAGTTAACATATATATATATAAGGGACTAACATTAAAAAATTAGTTGAGTCATATATGTCTACATATGTAAATTGAACAATTGGTCGGAAGTTTTATATTTCATACATTTATACATAAATAAAAGTACGTATATACCTATCTCATGTATACATGATATATATATATATATAGATATATATATATACAAAGTTAAATAGTTATTTACTAAGCTCTTACAAAGTTGATCTTACAATCTTCTCTTTAAAAACACTGGAATAATTTATGGGTTCAAGTTAGTTTTAATTGTACAATAATATTAATTATCCTGTTTGAAGGAAAATATATTATAATCATTTCCTATATTCGATGTTTGACATGTGAAAATAAAAACTATCAAAATTAATCAGTGGAAATCATTTTACGAGGCACTGCACATTTTGAAAAATAGCTTGCCCTTTTAAAATCCACAAGTCATTCTCAAAAAACAGCTCAAGTCATTTTCTCAAGAAACGGAATAAAAGCCGTTAATTAATTTCCATTAAATAAACTAAAACCAAGGAGAAAAATGCATCACCTAGCTTAGGATCGAATCTAGATAGTTAGGTTAAGAACCACAAGGGACCCATATGGTTAATTTAATATATCAACTTAATTTAGCTCGCGGTATTTAGTCAACAAATCAAGTCTCGTCACGTATACCATGAAAGTTGATAACGTGATAAATAAAAAATCCTATTGCTGTCTTTCTTCAAATAAAAGTTTTAAACAAGATATTAAATGAAAGTTTAGAACGCCCTAAATCTGAAAAAACAACAATTGCCAAATAACTTGATTTTTAAATTAAAAGAGATCAATTAATTATACAACCTGATCCTCGAAAGATATATATATATATATATATATAGTGTCAAAATATTAGGAACATGGATTTTTAGACATGTTAACAATATGTATGTGTATCGATATAATTTTTAAGACGTGTCAAAAAATTTAAGATGCGGATCAAGATAAATTTTAAAATGCGTCAAAAATATATACATTTACACACAGCGCTCATTACACATGCATAATCTTGTTAATTATTTTCGTTAGCCTCTCACTCTTTCACTACTCTTCATTGCCCATTTCCAACCTTGTACGTATGAGCTCAGTCACATTCCTGGTATATATACCAACATTTTATGGCAAAATGGTCAAATTTTAGCTTAATTAAAGGTTTACCAAACTCATAACTAAGTGTTATAATAAGGATCAAAATAAAATATTACATGCTCAATTTGTATTACAAATATATATCATATCCCCAACGATCCTCACAAATTAATTTAATCGATTTTTAGGAATTTTCTAATGATCCAAACGTCAAAAAGTCAACATACCCCAATCATTATTTGCCATCAACCCCACTTGGAATGTTCCAACTTAGTCAAGAATTATATATTTAAATTAACCTTTGGATTCTTAAAATAAATTTGTAACCTTGAAATATAAAAATTATGAAAAAAAAAACAGATGTAGGTATTGTCGTTTTAATTTTCAATGTTCGTTTTAAAGATATAATGAAACTCGGCTTCAGATGTGAATGGTCTTAGCTTGATTAGATTCTCTCATTCCAACTATATTTGACCAATTCTAACAACTAAATTAGCATTTCATTTGCAATATTTTTTAAAAAAACAGTTTCATTTTATAGTATATATTCAATTCATTATGGAATCCTATTAAAATTATGCCCCGCCAATATTGAGGAATAAGAGACTCGTATTTTTTTACCTGATCGATCCGTATTGTATTTTATCACATGATTAATTCAATCACCAACTAGCGTGATTTTTTAAATTAATAAAATTACTAATTAGACCTTTGGGCATGGTCTCATATATGCAGATGAGTATGTTTATGTACATATTTAAAGTGTACATTTAAAAGTAAAATAGTAATAAAATATTTATCTCCCCTTTTTTTACAATACTTTCTCTTTTCTTTTTTACTATTATTTTATTTTTGAGTGTATTTTTAGATGTACATTTTGGATGTTTACGTAGATATATTTTGATCTCTCCTCTTTTATTACTATTTTACTTTTGGATATATTTTTAAATATACATTTTTAGGTTTGTAATAGATATATTCTATGCACATACCTAAAAATCTTCCTTTCTAGAAAAATACCCTTTTTACTCGTCCGGTCAAGGTCACTCAAGACCATTTACTTCATCAAGATTATATATATATATATATATATTGTGTGTGTGTGAGAGAGAGAGAGAGAGAGAGAGAGAGAGATTTTGGTACAAGAAATTCCTCAAGAAAGATACCGGAAAGGGAAACAAATTAAGTGCAAGGACTGCTTATTTTAAATGGACTTTTGTGCTAAAAATACATTATATATAAGTTGGATACCAGTAGTATATGATACAGATAGATGAGGCTTGACGTGTTATTTTCTACTGCTAACCCATTTATTATTGTCATTCCATCATGACATATTTGAATCTTCTATTTTTTCAAGAACAATTTTTGGTTTATGATCGATATAAAAAATTTCAAGAAAATACCGGTAGACTTTGACAAAGCATAAGAATGGTTAAATTATAACGTTTTAACACAAACATAATATAAATTAAGATTAACGTACCAATATGAACAGAATAAAACCCTTATATTTACACACACACAAAAAAAATCAATTAATGAATAAACTTAGCTATTCAAAAACCCTAAGAAGCATATTTATAATTTTAAACGGCTCTCCAACCATCAATCAAGAGAATAAAAATTAGAAGAATGAAAAATAAAAAAGTATCCAAGTTTAACTAAAACTTTAACCGACAATAAAATTACTTTAAATAGATTTTTTAGGCTTTCAACGGTACATGACTGAAGGACATGAGTCTTGTAAAGTAAGTCTTGTAAAGTTTGTCGTTAGCTTCAATTTAATATGTTATGGATTCCATAACTCTTTCTTAATCAAAAATTATCACTTTAAAAATGTATTGACCTGAAAGCAGTCTAATTTGGACTTGTTCATTGTATCAATTTTTTTTAATTTTTTTTTATGAACAGCTAAAAAATTGAGAATTTATTGATTCAAATTATCTTATACAATCAAAGAAATAAGAATAAAATGAACTTTATTCATCCAAAATATAAATATATGACAGTCCGTCGATTGAGCGAGGTCTTCAATAAAATCATGTAGATAAGAATACTATATCTGGTCACTACTATTAAGAAAATCATTCACATATTTGCTATTACTCTCCGCAATTAAAAATTTCAAAATACATTCTTTCCCGAAACATAAAGTATTGTGAATAGCCACTGCCTCAGCACAATTCACACGAACATCTCCTTCAACTCGATCAATACCAACTTCAAAAACTTTTCCCACGCTATCCCAAATCACGAAACTGATACCAATAAAATCATTACTTTTGACCGAAGCATCACAATTAACTTTAAGGGCAGCCGGTGGTGGTTTCTACCAGCAAGGTTTGCCTAGCTGAACTGGTGCCAAACAAAGAAGGTAGCAGCGATATACGAGCACTTTTAAACTCCGAGAAATAACAGAGACTTCTTGCCACACCAACAGCCGGATGGGGGACTTTATCTCTGTGCACAGCAGTGTTCCTCATATTCCATATACACCAGACAATTAATCATGGCAACTACACACATCTGCTCCTTGTCCAACTTTGCTTTTAAAGAGACAAACCAATCCGAAAAAGATCCATTCGACATCTGATTACATCTAAACCCCAACGGATCGGACTAACAAACCACGAAGCCACCGCAGCTGGACAAACAATCAATGCATGAACTATGTCTCATTTCCAAAACCACAAATCGAACATGATGTTAAAGAGTTCCTTTCCCGGCTGCATAGCAAGATAATCTCGATTTAACAGTATAGATCCCATGCGGAGAATAGTGCCACACCATCTCATCTGAACGATTTTGCATTGAAATTGGAATGCTCTTAATAACCTCCAAATCTCCCACATCTATATTATTCACCACCAACTCAGTTTTCCACCGAAGACTAACTCGGTCAATCAAATCAGCCACCAATAAATTTACATCCAAACGACAGTTAAAATGTGATAATTGAAAGAACAAGAACAAGATTATGGCCAGTATAATCGTCCTTGATCTATATTAACAAATTAATATTTCTTCAAGTCTCATCATTAATTGGATGGATTTTAATCAACTGGTTTACGTATTGATTTAGTTATTACACACTTGCCCACTACCCATTTTACGGATAGTACTATTTTATTTTATTTTGAAACAAGGATAGGACTATAATTGCAATACTTTCCTACTACCCATTTTTAAGTATATAAATATAGCTGAGTCGAGTTGAATAAATATATTTATATAACAGCGAGTCAGTCATCTATGAATTTATATACATTAATTATAATTTTTTTATACAATTTGCATTTTACGAGCCTGTGCTTAATCAAGCTTAATTTGACAAGGCAAATTGAGATTCACCGTGTATTATATATAATCAAAGAATGAAATAGTTTAATTTTCACCAATATGTATTATATATAATCAAACCCTAGCCTCCGTATTTCCACAATTCCACATATGGAGAGATCTCTAATCTATACTAATTAAATTAGAGACTCTCTTCCAAAAAAATTCTTGTTTAATTACTTTTATTTTCCCCTTTTGTGGGGTTTCTTTACCCTTTTATTTCTTTTAGTTTGGATTTTTTCAATTTATGGAGTCTTCTTCTTCTAGTTTTAGATTTTCTCATTCTACTAAGCCTTTTTTTTTTAAGGTTTATGATTTATTCGTTAAGGATGTTTGATTTGCGAAGACAGATTTATTAAAATTTGAGTGTAAGATTATCACAACGGTCCTTTTTTTTTCATTTTCGTTGCTAATGTTAAAAAACTATTTAATACTTATTAGTTTTTCTATTTTTTAGAAATATTTAAGTTCTCAAGTTTCAAATTTCACTTTGAAAATCGGGTCGACTCTAATGTTTTTGTAATTTAATTCATTTATCATTGAAAATTATTTCCTATTCTTATTCCAGGACTTTATCAAAAAAACAAAACAAAAAACCGTAGGCTAACTGCAGCTGATTTACAGAATAATTCTTCTTAACTATAACAAATCTAATTGACTCAAAAGAATTTAGTTACATTTATAATAATAGTCAAATGTAATAATAGAGATCCTAAAAATGTCCTAGCTAAGTACAGATGAATTTTGTTAACTCCCCTAACTTTTGAGGAAGACCAACCAACAAGACACAACATCCACCATAACTATCAATTATTATCTCATTCTTGATGTGATGGCCGATGGCCTTCCTTTCATGTGAAAATGCTAAGGGTTTGTCCAGTACTTCAGACCATACGGCACCTTTTGGCTGCAAGAGCTTCCACAGCCTTTTGTTGGGTATGGTGGCGTCTTAATTTTCTCAAGAAAATGCATCTGGACGCATTAAATCAGTTATATGATTCAAATGTTAGGAACATGGATCTATCACAAGTTCAGGGAGATTAAAAAATTAGCTCCACCTGCCAGCAGGCTATTAAAAGAGTGCAACAATATATAACAACAAATTTACGTCGATATTAAATACTTACGCATGTAAATATATGAGATAAAAAATTAGACAGAAAGAGACCACATATTACTCTTTTATTTTATTGCTTTCAACTATAAATTAGTTGCGATACATATTTGATATGAAATTAATAGACATATAAATCAAGTTCTTTATCAAAATAATAATGTCACTTTGTTGTAAACATGACGCATTTTGGAATCAGTATTTTGTATTTTTAACTCTAGATCCTTTCACATTGGGAGTAGGCTTGACATCAAAAATAAAAAGGTGCAGTAGATTTTGGCCACAGTGTGTATGCTTTTATATTTTACATTTTTTAAAAAAAAAATTGGTACTTGAGCCCCTAACCTAGCCCATAGGCTGGCGTCCCAACCCCCACGGCCCCACATCTAATGATGGGGGGCAAGACTTTAACCTTATATGAAGAAACAGAGGTATCCTTCATACTATTATGATAATCATACAATCAAATAGCAAGAGAAATAACGTCTAGAGAACCAGAATGAACACACACTGCAATTCCCACGGGATGACAAATGCTCCACTGCAAGACAAGAAGCCGAACGAAAAAGGCAGAGTAATTGCATAAAGCCTAAATCTTCATGCATTTAGCAGACATTTACATTTTATAATAACAAAAAAGAAAGCAATTCTGTGCAAAACAAGAATGATCGAAACAGGAAAATAAAATCCAAAAATACAGCCCCATCTTGACATATTGGACTTATATTCGACTTGCATACGGATTCCATGTGTAGAATATACAGACAAAATGCTCTTATGAACTACTAAATCGGTTTGGTACCTGATTAACAGGCAGTTGGACCAACCAGGTGCACCAAAATTCATATTTTAACTGATTTGTATCGTACTTCTGGGCTGAGGAAAGTGCAACCCATAGGATGAACACGGGCCAAATGCACCATGATCGACTAAAAAAAGTTGACAACTTGCTCAAGAAATTTGAGGTCTTACTGGCATCATTTGTATCCAATTTGAACTTCAGACTCCAATCTTTCATTTTCTTAATGGCAAAAGGAATTCTCTAATTGCCACTGCTCAATCTGGGATGATCACTTTATCAAGACGACCAAGATGTATGATGCCATTATTTCTTAGTCCCAATGGAGGGAACTCGTTTAGATTTCTCAGTGATGACTTTCCATAAGATCAGCAAGAGTAATTTTTCCACAATTTCCCGAGTCTAGCCGATCGAACTTTTTGCAGATCTCCGAGATGTCTTTCTCAGATACTTTTCCCATCTCCTTGAGCTTGTATATAACGTATTCCGATTTACTGCAAATATCATATAAACAGCATTCGGGAATCAGTAAAGCCTCGTGCTAGTTGGACCAAAAGTTATTCATTGCAGAAGGATATGATAATTGGTAACAATTATTGCAATGTTAACAATTATACAAGTTCAATTCTAACTCTACTATAATATGTTCAAAACATGAACAAATTGCAGTTGTGAACTCCCAAAATCAGTGGAATACAAATGTATCTCGAATTTTGGACCGGCAAAAAGGAAAATGCATCTCTAATTTGGTTAAGGAGGGAGTATTTCTTATGTAAATATACTCTCTTGTTTTCTGTCAATGGTAACAATGAAATATGCCGAACTTCTGTTCTCAACTCTCTTTCCCAGTTGGTGCAACTATAGGTGATACTTTTTTTCCCTCCCTTCTCTTAACATTGAATATACCCAACTAATGTAGCCAAACGTTGGGTAATCTGATTATTAAGTTCCCCCATTGATCTAATTCTAACGTAGACATAAACATAAACCAAGGACATATTTTGCATCAATTACCCAACTGCTTGGGTATTAAGGCTGTTGGAGCAAATGTTGATCCCACCAATGTAAAGTGTTCGCAGGAGTTGACCTTCAATATTTTTTGATAGAAAAAGTAAATTTATTAGATGAATAGAGATAATATGCAGAGGTTCACTTGATGTGGAAATGTAACTATTGGTTTAGTGTCATATGAAGAGGGGGGCGAGGAGTATAACCAACCTATAACAAGTGGAAATAAAAGGAGAATACTCAATAAAGCGCAGCAAATGTTCTCTTGGATTCCTACCCCCGGTTACATGTTTGAAAACCTAAGCTAATCAGTGCAACAATTTGATTTCTCAGTCCTAGAAATACAGATTATATAATTCAATCAACTAACAGACCTCAATTTGATTTGTATCAATAATTATTGTGTGCAGATAAGCAGTTTTGGTGATTTCTCTATTATTTTTCTGATAAAAGAAATTTGTTAATAAAAGAAAGGATACATGCGGAGGGAGACAAGGAGTCCGGCAAGCATATAACAAGTGGGACTAGAAAGAAGAAAAGGAAAAATGCAATTCGGGAGATTAGAATGAACGGGTAAGAATTTGGTAGGGCAATCAGATCTTTAGATTCTTTACAAAGATAAGACACGTGTTGTAGAAGCACATAAAAGCAAGAAAAAAGGTCCTATCTTGCAGCAAGACGACATTTGTCACTGAAAACCCAAGCATTGCGCTCATTCCGAATATCACATAGAACAGAAAACGTTGCATAAATCCAATATTTAGAAGGAAAAAGAAAATGAACAAAGGAAATTAAATTGAACATTTCCATATCTCTAAGAATACTATAATAGCTTCAGATCTCCTTCATCTGATATTAGCCAAATAATTCATACCTAAATATCATCATCTTGGCACTCCTATGACCTAGATGATAGATCACTCTTAACAAAATTCTGACCAGAGCTATCTATTAACAAAAAGGGAATTGTACCAACTTGAAAGTGAGGGTTTGTTTTGTTTTAAATACCGATGTAATTTTCCAAATCTTATACATTATAAAATATTGAGATTATCATTGGAATATTCTATATCGTAGAGATATTTCATCCTAGAGTTAAAAGACGTGGAGTTGAAACCCTAGCAAGACCCTAGAGATTTGAACGCAGAGTTCGAATCCTAGTTATCTTGAATCTTTATTAGCTATTGATATTAGTTCCCAAATCTTCCCCGCATCACTAATCCCAAATTTCAAACAAAAAGTCGAATAGGCCTTTCCCTATATCAATTTCCTGACAAGCCAAAACCAGTTTCCTATACAAAAACAATTTAATCTTGGAGTTCACCTAAACTTTCAACATACTTTTGTTTGATCTTTTCCACAAACTAATACCTCCTCTTATCCCACAGAGATTATCACAATTTTGTGGTTGCATGCAAATCAAGGAAGTTAACTTTTGCTACTAATTTTCTACTTTATAAAGCAATTTCCAACAATACTGAAGATAAAATTGAGACAAATACTTGTAATACACCAGGTCCCAGTCAAAAACCTTTCCCACACCCAATATAGCCTTTCATGACTATAGTCCCTTACCTTTTGATACAGTGACTATTATTTTCGGACAAGCATAAAAATCAATAGTGACAATCTTTGTGGGATGGAATGAGTAGTTGATGCACATTAAACATTTTCAGAAGTGAAACATCCATAATCTAATGCTCAAAATTTGCTCAATGAAAATAACTTTTTTGGAGATTCTCCCATCTTAATAACAAAAACAACATCTAATCAGCCTGAAATATAGAAAAACAACAATTGAGGCATATACTAAAATTTATTATTTCATCCATAAAATTGTGCTTTGAAGACGACAATCTACATTTAACATCCGGTTACATCAAAAAGACACAGTTCATACCTCACAAAACCGTTGTTGTCAATGTCGGCAGCAAGAAACTGAGCAACAGTCATATCCTGACCAAGCACCCATTTTGCCATCCTCCTATGACGCTTATCCACTCTAGCCTCGGCCAAGTAAAGAAAGGCTCGAGCAACAGCAAGTGTAGACACAAGCAGCCAAATTGACGCAAAAATCCGACCAGCCATTGAAGAAAATGCCCTGTCACCATACCCAACAGTAGTAACCGACATAACGGAAAGATAAAAGGAATCCACCCACCCAAGCCTCTCAACAAAATGCATAACTGTCACCCCAACTCCAATACAGAGAACCACAACCCCCAAAGCTAATGCCACCTTCATTCGAATCCTCATCCTCCCCTTCTTAAAATCAATTATATACGATCTACCATCATGCTCTTCCTCAACTTTAACACGTCTCAAAAGATAGTTCTCTTGCAAATCAAGAACATAACTAACCATCCCACTTAGCAAAATATCAATAAATCCAAAACCAACCAACACAAACATAATCGAAAACAGTTTTGTCGCGGTACTATCCGGAATTATATCACCATACCCAATTGTACACATTGTCACAATGCAAAAATACAAAGCATCAACAACCGGGTGCGTTTCAATTGCCCTAAAATGATCTTTATATAACCAATATATACCCACACCAAGGCTTAAATACAGAATCAACAAAACAACAGCCTGGCGAACAATCCAAGAGGTCGTACCAAATTTGGGCTGTTTCTCCACAGGTGGGTGCTCAAAATCATTGATTACAGCCATTGCCGGGGCGGTTTTGGACCGGTGAAGGTTGGTTTTGTGCCATGGGTAATTGGGGTCAATTAACCAAGACTGCTGTCGGATTTGTGGGTCAGAAATGGAAATGGGTTCTGCAGAGGAAGAAGGGGTTCGCTTGGGGGAGTTCAGGGTTAAGTTTAAGGCATCAAGAAGGCTAGGAGAATATGGTTCTTTGGGGGATGATCCGAAAATGAGGCGGCCTTTAAGTTCTGATGGAGTGAGGGAGTGAGGTAGGGGAGAGATTACATCTTCTTCTGGGAGGGGATAGAGTGGCGGTGATGATGAGGATTGGGACCTTCTGGTTCTTATAAATGGAAGAAGTGGTTCTTTCTCCATATGGGTTTCGCCGGAAAACCGCTTTTCAGTCACCGGAATACCAGAATCCAGGTGGGTTTTCTGTCATCGATGATTTCTTGATGTGGGTCAGCTCTGTCTATGTTTGTGCGCAAGAAAATGAGAAAAAGATTGAAACTTTTTCCTTAGTTAGCAAAGATTCAAACTTTTTCCTTAATTTGCAAAGATTGAAACCTTGTACACTAATCAAATTAGCTTACAAAACACTACCCAAACACAGAATTTTTTGAGTGTTTTATAGAGAAAGAGCATGAATGAACTGGTTTTTTTAATTGGTCTAAAATAATAATTAAACTGTAAACCAAACTAAAACCGATTAGATAAAGACATTCAACTATGAACATGCAAAAACATAGGAGACAGAGAGAGATAGAATGGAGAAAGGGATAGTGTGAATCAAAAATCAAACCTTTTTGATGCCCTTCGATTCGGTCTATTCAGGACGAGGCAAAAGTTTTCAGGTTCTCTCCCGGACTATGCTGACATTGATGCATTTTTTCAGATTAATACTAAAATTGGCTTATGGCAAGTGCGAAGCCGCAAATTATATTTAATGGTGGTTAAAATTATTGCGAGGCTATAAATAATTTAATAGGGGATTAAATCATTTTTTCAGATTAATACTAACAGTGGCTTATGGCAAGTGCGAAGCCACAAATTAAATTATATTTAATGGGGGTTAAAATTAGGAAACTGTTATTTTATAGGGTATTTTATTATTTTTGTAGGTGGGCATCTCTTTTTATCTATAGCGACGGTTTAAAACCATCGCTATATATTTATGGTTATATTTTATATATTAAAATCGTCGTTATAGATTTATTGCGACACTTTATATATAAAAAAATGTTGCCATAACTCTATAACGATAATTTTAAAACCGTTGCTATAAGTCAACCCTACGAAAATATCAAAAACACCTGTAAAAATATCAATTTTTTAAAATTATTGTGAAGTTATAAATAATTTAGTAGAGGATTAAATTATTATGAGGGAGGGGGTGTTTGGAGACAGTGTTTTTTGTCAAATTTTTTGAGTAGTTTTATTTTTTAAAATTGCATATATAAAATATATATTTAGTTATAATAATTATTAACTATATATATATTACATGCGTGTATACACCTTATTTATTCCTAATATAATTTTCTAAATAGTGCGCCTACCAATTTAAATCATCATAATTTAATACTTGACTAGTTAAATTCTTCAATTTTTCATAGCCCTATAGTGAACGTGTCCTTTTTATGTTCTTAATACTCTCTCTCCTCCACGAAAATTTGCAAAAATTAAACTTCAAAAAATATTTTTTTATTTCATAATAATATTTAAATTAATAAATATTTAATTAAAACAAATGACTGAATAAAAAAATGATAATTACAACCTTGAAAACAGTGTAATTCTATGTTATCATAAAAAGAACTGGAACTCCTGTTTGAAAAAAGGAATACGAATAAAACTCTTTTGATATAGATAATTTAGCAGTATGGTTAATAACTGATGAGTTATATATAACGTACTTTAATTTTAAATTCAAGATATTAATTTTGCAATTTCGTTTAATGTAATTTAACCACACTGTAGGTGGTGCTGTAAAGAGCAGATTCAATTCCTCATATACTATTTTCATTTCTATACAATTAAAAAAAATGATAAGATGTGGAAGAGGAACCATTTAAAATCAGGGAAATTCGGTTTTAACAATGACTTTTTATTAAGTGATAAATAAAGAGAATTCATATTTTCACAAGGTCTCACACGCATAAGGTGGACTCCACTTATTATTAATGATCAAATCCTTAAATAAATGTCATCTTACATAAATTAGTAATTACAATTATAATCATTTTCCAAAAATGTTATTGTCATGAAAATATTAAATTTTGGCTTAAAACATTATTTGCGGGATGATAAATTTCCAACTTGTAAATTCATGACTGTCATTATCTTTCTTCTTTCCATTTAGTATGGATGGTTGTCACTTGTCGCTCTTGAAAAAACGCCTGGCTGGCTTTAAGTCTTAAGACCATGCATGTCAATTTCCATACAGAACCAAATCCTAGTGACTAATTGAAGATGACATAAAGTCTAATTATCTCCTTGATTCATGGAAGAAGACGACTGAATAATTAGTGGATAACAAGAGCAACTATGTTAACAAAAAGAACTCCTTCGGTTCAACAAAAAAACTATGCAGGAAAATTAACGAGTCCACTCGGTATAAGTGTTCTACCACACTACTAAGCTTGCAACTTATTATTTTCAGAGGAACAAGGAACAAAACTAGAGCCTCATTCCAATAACCAACCCAACTATTATCCCCATGTCATGCAGAATAATGCTCGCACAATAATGAATCACAATTGACATGGTTAACTTCAATTTAAATGCAGTCAAAAACTTAACATGAAACCTGTATGGACAACAAATTTGATAAGGGACTGATATGTCATATCCCAAACAAGAAAGGGCCAACTTTCACTTCCCCCACATCTACTAATGACAAACACATTTCACCTAATTGCCATAATTATTCTCGATACAAATACGTGAATATTTCAAATCCAAGGGGAAAGGTTCACAGACCTTGCACGATTCCTCTTATTTAACGTCACAATAAAAGCAGTTTGTTCGGCTGCAATAAATGTTACAACACCTAAACTACAGCAACCTTCACAAGGATAATCCGGGGGCCAGGGAAGAACCAACTCTGGACTATGAACGATAATATACCTCTGAGCAATTTTCAGTTGGCAGGCTTTACTAGTTATTTACTATTTAAATTAGCTACAATTTTGTTCCAAACCATGCAGTGATTAGCGAGTTCCCAATGTAGCTTTGTATGAAAATACTACAATTGCTAAAACGCGCCATCGGTGACAATGCTTGTAAGATAATTAAGTAGGGGAACTGTTATTTCCACGTAATTTTTGTTATTTTCGCATGTGAACCCCTTTTTTATCTATAGCAACGGTTTTAAAATCATCGCTATATACCTATAACTACACTTTACATGTTAAAACTGTCATTATAAATCTATTGCGACACTTTATATGTGAAAAATGTCATCATATATATATAACGACGATTTTAAAACCATCGCTGTAGCTAAAAAATTCTAACCTACATGTGAAGATAACAAAATCACTGCAAAAATATCATTTCCTTAAATAGTAACCATCCAATTTGTACAAAACGCTGATGTTAATATTTCTTCGGAATGGCAAGAGCTCTAGCCATAGTGCTCTTTCAAAACAACATTGATTTGGAAAAAATAGCTTTAAAAGGCCGTGTGAAACAAGCTACAAAATGAGGGCATTATTTTGGTAAATATAACAGCTAAACATATTAACACGCTTTTCATACTGTAAAGCAGATTATAAAGCAAAGCCAACTCCGAACGTCAAGAAAGATGTTGATGGCAAGCACCAGAAATGACATTACCAGCCAGTTTTAAAGCTCAATGACAGGTTGATGCAGGACAGATTGGAGATCAAGAATTAATGAAAAATTACGGAAAAATAAATAAACTCCACTTTTAAATTGATAGGGTCTCTCGAGTAGAAATGATACCGCTACTAAGATGAATAAAATACCTCTACGGTAGGAATGATAATAATCAACTTCAATTTCAATAGCCTAATCATTTTGTTGAAATTACATCACTATTTAAAAAGACAAAAAATCCTAATATTACTTGAAAAATAATAAAAATACTAAACGACTAAATTACCCTTGTCAAATATTAATAATTCCTAATAGTTCCCTAATCACTAATTAATGCCCTAAATCCCACTAATAAATAAAACACATAAATCACATTAATTACTTTTATATTAAACATAATAAAAACTCCAAATAATAAATATAAAAATTCTTTACTTTGCTCATGACTTGTGATCCCCATCAGGAAGAAAACTACCAAAAAGAAAAATTAACAGGTAACATTTTTACTCATCTGAAACATGGTAGCACACTATAAAACATCCAAGACCATGGGCGCTCTACTAAATAAAGCAACTTAGGAAGACATTACAGCAAGAAAATTAAATGGGACGTAAAGAAAATAAACTGTAGGTACCCATAAGAATTTGCACACCACAAAATCAAGTGTACGATATCGGATATACATTACAAACAATGCACTGGAAAATCAAACACAAATCAATATGAGTTAATCATCATCATCAAGAACACTCCGTCGCCTCTGGATCTGAGATAGAACAGCAATACATAACAATGAATGAGTAAACAGTCAAAGTCATGCAGACAAGTAGGTCAAAGGAATGTCTTGAAGACTGTATTAATGACTTACTGTGACTTTGGTCTGCTTAGTTGTTTGGGTATTGATTTTTTCCAGCAATGATATGAGCCTTTCTTCAGAAACCTAGAATAAACATGCTCAATTGTTAAGGTTAGCTTACTTGAAAGCACAAGAGAAACAAATACAAATATTATGTAAACCAAACATGATAAGCAAGCAACAAAGAGCTACCTTCTCAACTATCTGCCCCATTTGAGCAGCTCTCAGTATAACATCTTCAACTCCTCTAGCCTTCTCAGGCTTCACTAACGCAATTCGAGCAACTACATATATGACATAAGAGGTTGAAGGACTGTAACAGAGAGTAACTAATAGGAGAACATTAAAATAAATATAGTGCAGGTAAGAAGGGCCTGAAGTGCCCATAATATTTTTCTCATTAAGTTGGTCAGAGATTTTTACCACAGAATTTTAAACTCCCTTGCCCTTTCTTTCTCTCTTTCTCTCTCTCTCAATTGTTTTGGGCCCTAATCAAAAAGATCACAACTGTATTATGCCTATCTCAACATTCAACACTCAACACTCAAAACTTAAAGGCCTTTCTCCTCAAATTTTTTTTTAGACAAGTAACCTCATTCCTTCAAATGCAAATCCCTAAACCCTAGAACCCCAAAGAACAAAAAAAAACAATATTTAGAGACCAAAGGAATCAGAGAAGATATAATAAAGGTTAATAATTCACTTAACAATGGTACAACATTTATATATCAAGCTCTCCCAATACAGTCCTGACAACAATTGAAGTAAATGGTATGTAAGGTGCATAAGATCCTGTGACTCCCGTCCACCCTCACCACACCCTCACTTGGCACATGATTCTCACTTCTCCAAGCACCAAAATTGTTAATTGACGATTTCAACGAACTATTAGTCAAAAACTCAGCTAAAATCCAACAGTCCATACACTCCATAGGCTTAGATTTTCACTACAGCATGTCTTTCATCTACATATAAAATATTTCAGATGTATTATCATCGACCCTCAGATTGGAATTGTAACAAACTTTTACAGCTTAGCTTCGAATTTTCAGTCCTCCCCCCAACCAAAACAAAAAACACAGAAAGAATTCAAGACACCGTATAGGAGGAGGAGTATTCTTTGCTGAGCTTACAAGGTTGTATCTTAAAGTAAAGATTTTCTAAAATAAATGCAATTTCCTTTTTAGAGAGAACTCGGGTTATGTAGCCAACCATCAGACCGTAATAAATGAATAGGTTGGATCAAAAAAGGTTCCAAAAGAAATGTGAAATCACTGTACATATAAACTTTGGGAGTCAAGCTAGTATAACATGCCATCTTATAGTATAACAAAATCCACAAATAAAATAATCCTAGTTGCGAACTTGCAATATTCTTTCCTATTACTCTTGAAGCAACCATAACATTCCTATTTCCTACAGCTATAGTTTTACTAAGGCCCCAAATACTTAAACACCAACGTTTTCCAATAAATGCAAATTTTAATTTTAAAATTTTTAAAAGCACAAAGTTGGTAAGAAAACAACTCATAAGTACAGGAGCAACTAAAAAGTATATACGGAAAGTAGTGCATCATGAGCCACAAGTTCCATATTAACAACTAGAAATGTGAATAATCACCTAACATTGTACTTCAAAAGTGCATGCATCAAAAGCAATTGCATTAAACATAACAAAGATGTTGTAATTAATAAGTAAAGAATTGCAGAGAGGATTTAGTAAGTATCATAGAAAATTCAAATTAGGACATAAAATTATTTTGGTGAAAACATGGATAACTATTCTAATCAATAGTTACTTCAGATTTAATAACTTACGTCTTTCTCGTGCTTCGGATGAAACAATCTGACTAAGCATCATTTGTCGTCTCTCCTCAGCCTCCCTAGATCAGTTGCTTAAATAATTTAGATCAAGATAAGATTAAGAAACCAGATGCCAGCAATTTATTCTGGTGTTGCTGTTGCAAAGGTGCAGAAACTGATGCTACAAGTAGATTTAAAAAATAAATAAAAACAGAAAGAAAAACAACCAACCTTTTAGCGTCCTCCTGGCCATTCTGCTGTTCAGGGTTTTGCTGATTTTCCTATTAATCAAAGAGTTCAATTTGCAATGTCATTAATCATTATTAGTGCCCCAACTGGAAATCCTAAGCACAATAAGTCAAACGCTAATGTATACTCGAAGAGTTAACACTTACAGTGCCTCGTTGAGCCATTAGCTCCTGCATTCTTCTTTGCCTAATAGCTTCCAGCTCTGGGTCAGCCTGGAATGCATCAATAAATGATTTGAATGCAAGCTCCCATCAATGAATAATTAATTATTTATGCCCTTTTTAATACCAATTTTGATGGAGACATGGAAGAATACAACAATAATCAACTAAGACCCAGCAAAAACTTATAGATTAGTAGATTTAAGATCATAAATGATTCTATTTTCAGAAAAATATAAAGAAATAAAGTTACCAATTCCCCACATACATTTAAATGACAGCTGAAAACTCTACCTTTTGACACAACCCCTCCAAAACATGAAATTACAAGAATGAACAGATCCCATATACTGCTGGTGAACTAATAAAAATGTGAACTTTCCTATCTTAATTTGAAAAAGATCCCATGATAAATGAAGCCAATCCCATATCAATTCAACATACATCCATTCTTTCTTTTTTTTCTTTTTGCCTTTTTTTTTGCTTAAAAACATACATCCATTCAAAAACAAAAGACATAAAATAAGAAACTTGATGAGCTAAAATCAATTCTGGAGAAAAAAAATTAAGTAAACATAAAATTTACAGATATAAGCATTTTATAGATTTGGCATTCACATCAAAGAAAAACCAAAGTAGATACAAACAAAAAATTGAGTATCACTGAGTTGTAAATAACAGCAATCGAACTGATAAACCCTAGATACAATAGAACATTTCAAAGTTCACACTCAACAGAGTTCATAAAAAATAATGGTAACCCTAGGATCAGTACACATATACATATAAAGAGAGATGGGAATTTACCATGGAATTGAGCGGGCTAGAACAAAGGAACAGCCACTATATTTTTTTGTTAAAGACGAGGGCTTCAGAAATTGTACCGGGAACAAAATAGAAGTTCATAGCGTTGGAGATACGCTTATGCTGCGATTTCGGGTTGGAGCGTCGGGCGCCCGGTTTTGTTTCGAAAATGGGCGAATCAGAAAATATATGCAAAAATATATTATCACCAAATTCCAAAAAAAAAAACACTAGAACTCTAGTTTTAGTAGTCTTTTTGACACACACTATTACTATATGTGTGTGTGTATATATATATACAAATAAAAGTTATAAGATATGAATAAAAATATTTATAAAACATAGGAATAAAGAGTAGGAGAGATGTTACATGGGTTTAAAATAAAACATTTATTTTATCCCCTCAACCTTAATAATATAGGTTGATATTAATCTAGTATGTGTTATTAACCCCGTCATTACATAAAATTTTGTGAAATTAAGTACCTAAAAATAGATTACAATTTTAATTTTTATTAATTTTAAGATAGGCAATAAACAGAGTTGTAAATGAATTGAGTTGTTCACAAAAAAAAATTAATTCAACTCATTTAAGCCTTGAGTTGATTCGAATTTGTTAATCAAGTGAAACTCGAACAAAAAATCATGTTGTTCATTTAACTAAACAAGTCAAACTCAAACTATATTATGTTTGACTTGAACTTGACTCGTTTAAACTCCTTATCAAAACTTAACTCAAACTCGCTTAAATTCGACTTACTTAGTATTTAATTAATTAAATATATTATATATAAATATAAAAATAATTCATTTAATATTTAAATTTTGTTTAATTTTATTAAAACGTAGCTTGATCAAACTCTACTCATTTATAAATTAGCCAAATTCAAATAACATATTAAAATTTTACAAGTCAAAGTTTGACATTGACTTGATTTATTTGTAGCCCTACGTGTACAAAAAAAAAACGGTAGGCAATGAAAAAAAAATATTATACAATTTTCAGTATTTTATAGATAATCAAATACCTTAAGATATGGTCAAGTGTTGATTTTGGTAATTATGTTGGCCACAAGTCACGTTCCTTCAACATATTTTCAACTTTCCTACCAATAATAACATCATTTTAAATACATAAAAGAATATAAATTATTACGACAGTCTAACACCCCACGATGGAGTAATATGTCAGTTCTACCTTTGGCCCCTACTCCCCAAACTCTCAGCCGTTGGACTACAATAATAAGTCAATTCTGATAATCAAAATTCTGATCCAACGTTCCACATTGATCCCAACTAGCATCCTAGATCAAAAAGGCTCAGCCACATACTAATATATTCTATATATATATATATATATATATAATTACGTGTATACAATCGATTATAGCAATGATTTTTTTAAACTTGACATCTGATCTAAAACGACAGTTGAATTGTCAACATAATTTAAAAAAATTATTATTATAACCGATTATACACCACGTAACTGTGCATATATAATCCATATCATATATATATATATATAATGCAAGTATTGTATACAGTGACACTCATGGATCAGTGATTACTCCCGACTGACTCATACTTATCTGTTCTCACCTTAAAACTAGAGCTGAAACCCAGAAGAAAGGGAAGAGTGGTACCCAATAAGAGGTACCAAAATCAAAAACTTCCAAGAAATGGGTTTCACAATGGGTCTGAATCTCCTCCTCTTAGTAGCAATGGTTGCCACCAACATCCTCTCTCTCTACCACCTCTCCTCCACCCTCCAATCTAAACCCGCAACTCCTCTCCCAGTCCCTGACCACCTCCTCCATCAACTCCACACCATACACGCCACCATCAACCACCTCACTCGCCTCCAACCCACCGCCGCCGCCACCCCAACAAAAAAGTCCAATATCCCATCTGACCTCCTCCTTTATACCCACATATCCCCTATAGCCTCCTCTTGCCATAACCACCCTGATCTCCTCCACCAGTACATGAATTACACCCCTTTCTCTATCTGCCCAGATGACGCCGACGTGGCAGAGTCCCTCATCCTCCGTGGCTGCCACCCACTTCCCCGCCGCCGCTGCTTCAGTAAAACCCCAGCCAAAATCCCCACCTCCCTCCCTACAAACCCTTTTTCTCCCCTCCCAGATAATGCCAATTTATGGAACATTTACACTTGCAAAAGCTTCTCTTGCCTTAATCCATACTTGGGTTTTGATATGAAAAGAGAAAAAGAGCAATTCTTGACTTATAAAACAGATCTGGATCTCCCAATCCAGCAATTGCTACAAGTTGCTAAATCAGGAAATTTGGTGCTTAGATTAGCACTAGATATAGGTGGCGGGACAGGCACTTTTGCGGCACAAATGAAGCAACACAATGTGACTGTTGTTACCACCACTATGAATTTGGGTGCCCCTTATAATGAGGCAGTGGCATTGAGAGGGTTGGTGCCACTCCATGTGCCACTGCAGCAGCGGCTGCCGGTGTTCGATGGGGTGTTGGATCTTGTTAGGTGTGGGCACGCCGTGAACCGGTGGATACCGGTAGCAGCGATGGAGTTCTTGTTTTATGATGTTGATAGAGTGTTGAGGGGTGGTGGCTATCTTTGGTTGGATCATTTTTTTAGCAAAGGGGTGGATCTGGAGAAGGTTTATACACCATTGATTGGGAAATTGGGGTACAAGAAGGTGAAATGGGCTACTGGGAATAAGATGGATTCAAGTGGGGTGAAGAATGGGGAGGTTTACTTGACTGCACTTCTACAGAAGCCTATGTCAAAATGAGAAGCTTCATTTGAGGTAATTTGAATTGTTCAGTTTTATTATGTGACTTGTTCAAGTTAGTTTTTGCAGTAGCATTTCATTCCTTGAATGTACTTTGGGAATTGTTATATCTGTAATAGTTGCATAGACCTTTGTTGGTGGGTAGTTGTGTTCTGAACTAAGAATGAATGATTTTCATGAATGTTCAAGACATTAATTGAGGTTTTAATTTTCATGAAGATCAAAATTTCCTTGGTCCCCATAATGTGTATGTCATCTGTTTTGCACTTGTTAAGAAATAGTTAATTTGGTATCCATCTGAGTTTATACTAGTCATTTGTATCATATATTGGTGTATAGTGGTGAATTATGATGGTGGTGTCTAACTGGAGCGCGAGATGTCAAATTGCATTCGTCCAGTGTTGAATATGAGATTAAAAATTTATTGTTGGAACTACCCAGTCTTTTTTGTGAGTGTGTCGATGTGGCTAGAGTGCGGGGTGGTGGTTTTTTCATTTTTTGTTTTTTGTTTTTGTTTTTGGGGGTGAGGGTGTGAGCAGGGGAGCAATGTGATTTCCAAGTGCTCCACCCCTTAGAATGAACCTACTCTTTGGCAGCCCCAAAGAAAGCATCACGGATAATAGTGGTTCTCTTAAATATATAATTTTCCTTTCATGTGTAAAAGATTGGAACATATTTCACAATTCTCAAAAACAAATAATTGCTTAAGGTGATTGACCATATGCATTTTTCTTTCTTGAGTTATTATATTGCACCGAGAACATACATAGCTCAATTTTCCTCCACTCATGCCACGCCTATAGCTTTGTGAATTCCTAACTTATTTTAATATAGGTGAAATTATTCTCTGGATTTACTTTGATAGATGTAAAACTGAAAATTAGGTAGTCAACTCTGACACTTTATTAAGTCTTTAAACTCGGGCTAAGCAGTTTTCTTGTTTATCTAAGAATTAGTTAAAAAGACATCATTCCCCATGTTGAGGCATCTGAAATCTGAAAGCATATAATTGATTATCAGCCCAATATATATCTAGTTATATGTATATTATTCTTTTTGTTATTATTTTATTCTTTTTGATAGGTGCAAACATGTTATATATTCATTGACATATAAATCACAAACTTCCAAATTTTGGTGTTTTACATATAAATCAAACTATGATACCCATTTGAGCAGTTTATGAGGAAGAGATTGTTGATCCTGAACGTTGTTATATAAAAAATGGAATACATGACTGTATCCTGTTGATTTTGCAACTTCTTTATCCAACTCCATCTGTGTACTTTACAGGTATTACCATTAGATACATAAAGTTGATCGTTCTTCAACAACTACATGAAGTTGATCTTTCTTCAACAGCTCAATGTAGCACTTTTGATGGTTTTTTGCTCAAATAGTTTAATCAAAAGTGTATCTGTGATTAAATTAGGTAAAAGCCTTTATCTGGTTCTCAAAATGCAGTGCTTGGAGAATGGAAAATTACATAGGAATCAACGGTGAATTAGAACTTGAGAGCAGTCTATCTGTCCAAGCAAAATTTGTTGTATTTTAAGATTTTTTTTTTGGCAGCTTTAGATTGTGTTATTTCTGTTTGCATTATAGTGACAATATGCAATGTACATTTTAAGTTACTACAAGATTAACTATGGGATGCGTCTAGTGAGGTAGAACTTGAGAACAATCTCATCCAAGGTACCAAATGTTGTATTTCACTATTTTTTTTGGCAGATTTAGATTATGTTATTGTTGTTTATGTTATATAAATAATAGGTAACGTACCTTTGGAGTTATTTTAAGATCAACTATGGGATTACTAGGTGTGCATTAGTTGGTATTGTGTGCACTTGGCTTGGTACTTTATGATTTATCTAGTGCATACCCAAGGGCAGAAGTTGCAAGCTTCACCCATATTCATACTTTTTATTTATGAAAAAACAAAAAAGAAAGGATGGGAGGATTCCACCAAAAAATAAAGAAATGGCAAAATCTTTTTCATGGTTCCCCTGCAATCGGTCCGAATCGTTATACAAATGCGAAGGCATAAACCCAGGGTGTGGAGAGTTTTAAGTTGAGCCTTTAGCAATGATATGGAAAGAAATCTAGCAGGTTCGATAGAATGTGTAACCATTGAAGATAAAGTTGATATAATCACCTATTGCTAAAACAGCTTTTTTGGGCGATGCTTCCTCCACTAATATAGAATGAGACACAATGGTGACAACACAGAGCTTTTGAGAACTAAACTGCATAAGATGCTACATTCTAAAACATCCATCATACCAAATACTATAAAACAAACAATAAATCCACCATATCTTGCACAACGCGTACATACAGATCATTTATTGTTTAAAGTTTGTAACGCCCACAAGTTTACACTGATAGCTCATTTACCAACTTTTCTACGGAGAAGGTGATGCACGTTCAGCCCATTGATCTTGGCAGCCAGTATGAAATCATTTTCTGTCAGTCCAGCTGCACGAAATGTAACTCATGTTAGATAATGCAATCTCATGAGAGCAACTTTTTTGGTAAGTGGATGTAGCGAGCTATGTTTAAAACAACTCAAAGTAAAATAATGACAGGACAACTTATTTTTTACATGTGGATAGCATAATGGATAAGTTTGCGGCAGGCAATCTCAAAGGAAGTCTGATTTTGACATGAACGTGCAAATTAAAAATGACCAAAATTACAAAGAAATCATCCTATAAATAATTAAACATTAGCTGGATGTTGAATCAATCAGACACCAGCAGTCCAGCACAATTCACAAGTATAAACATAAGAAGAAATAATTAGCCATCTGGACTAAACCAGCAGAAAATATGAACTGAACATTGATATTATAGGTTCAACTCAATCCCCATGTAGCAAACTATGTAGAAGTAGGGTTCTACCCTTGTTCTTTAGTTTTAAATGCAGACAAGTTTGCTGAAACAATCAACATATATGATATTTACTGTATGATGTACCTATGGTTGTTAAAGATCCAAAGGTCACAAAATTGTTGAGTATAATCATACTTCAGTAATTCATAAACTTGACACATATCCAGAAAATAAGATATAGCAATAAAGTAGCAGCAAATTTCAGTAACATATTATGAGGAACTGTAGATTGCATACAACTGCTGAAAGAACAGATAATCCTTACCTACGGAATGTGTCCATATGTCGATTTTCACATTGTTCCACCCAACAAGATGAAGATCCGGGTGATGACCTGCGTTGAAGACATGTCAACTGCTCAACAAAAAAAATCTATAGTAACTTTACTTGATAATGCTATGTGTGAAGGGCCACTGTAGGTAAATGGATGGCTGTGCATACTGTGTATGCTATGAGGTTCATGTACATGCTTAGGATGCCAAAAGGTTGATCATGTTAGGATACCAACAATGCATGAAAGTAACATGACATTCTTACTCCAGCCAGATTCAACTGGAAGGAGGTCTACCAAAGCCTATTCCAAGAATTCTGAACAAGTCAAAAAGTTGAAGATTATAGGCTAGTGGTACAGTAAGGAAGGCTGCAAAGGAAACTTAATTAGACACTCTTGCTCGTCAACTTGGAAGAGCCTAATTACTAGGATTATAGGCAATTGAAGCTAGCCAATCGAGAGATGCAAAAGAAATCATCAAACTGAGTTTAGTGACTGTGGTTTTCTGGAGAAAGTTTAAGTCAATGATTTGCTACTCTCTTAGCACTTACAAGTAAGCCTGGCAAAAAACAGGTTTGTTTTGGGTTTACATAAATAAATTATCAGTCGATTACGAACTAAGACCACATTACCTATATTTAATATAGTTTTGTGGTTTGGATTCAAATGGTTATGGATCCAATCCAGGTCAACCTATATTTCAAATTTTAAGATTAATATTATTACTGTCCACTAAATCAAACTTTATTTTTGTTATTTATTATTCTCTGACTCTAATTTTATTTTATACATTTTCTCTCACATTAAGTTTATACAATCTCTTTCACTAGTTTTTTTTAACTCTCTAATTTTTTTAATTCTCTCTCTAAACTTGTTTTCTCCTCTCACAATCTCTCTCCAAAGCCCAAACTTGTTTTCTTCTCTCACTTTCTCTCTCTAAACTTGCTTTCTCATCTCACTTTTCCTCACTCGTTAGACCCATCTCGTTCATTGAGGAAATTGATGCCAACCCCCATATTGCAAGATTGCAATATGAAAAACAAATGAAAATGGAATAAACTGAATCCATTAGGCTCGTCTTTAAGAAATTGCCAACCAATATCTTATTGGTTGTGTACAACCATGTATTGACACTTAAGACAAATCTTAATTTATGACAAATAAAAACATGTTTTTTTATTGTGATTTCATGCTTTTATTTATTGATTAAATGGATTCATTATTGTTGAGCAATATGGCTTTAGCTTTGGAATTATTTTTTTTTGGTTGGGGGTTGGGGCGTTCTTTACTTTAATTGTTTAGAGAGAGAGACTATGATTTTTTAGAGAGAGAGGGTGAAATGAGAGAATAAAAAATTCTACAGAGACAAAATTTCACAGAGAGAGAGAGAAAGAGAGAGAAATAAATTTTAAAAGAGTTGGCAAGAAATTTTTGAGAGAGAAAATGAAGATGTAATCATGGTTTAAACTAAATAAGTTGGGATGAGTCAACTAATATGGGTCAAAACTAGTTAACTAGTTTGAACCAATATTTCTAATTTATAATATGGGTCCAAAACTAACCCAACCTATAACATAAAAATTAGTTATCCAACTTAATAAACCCAAGTAGGTTTGGTTAACCACACGAGTCTTAACCTGCATTGCCAGGTCTACTTACAAGTTAACAGCCAGAAGACAAATAGGAAAATTTAATAATTTAAATTATAATACCATACAAGCATACATATGCATTAAGAAGCATATATTAAGCTATGGGTTACTCATTCTTTGTTCATGCTATTCTTACGATTCTTATGTTCCATAGTTTCTGGTTGAGGAAAAAGACTCAAAGCTCCTACTCTGATTGTGGAAGTATCAAATCCTCAAGGATTTTACATAATCACTTTAATATAAGCTCCATAAAAGACTACATACTATTTCTTATAGTCAAATCCATTAATAGAATTATGATCTCACAGGTTATATACCATAAATGTATCATTGATAACATCAATACCACTCCGTCAAGGGAAGAAAGAAATTAAACAAAATTTCTTGCAGCAAAGCGCACGGTCAAAAATTCCATAACATCAATTACATGTGTATAGAACAATTAAAAACATCCAACTGCAGGTCCAAAATCATTAAGCCAGTTATGCAAACCACCATCACTTATGTAAACACTAGTTTTATACCCTGTTCTACCTAACACTGAAAAGGTTAAAAATAAAATAATTGGATAAATAAAGTAAAACCTTTAACGCAAAGTTTGACAAATAGAGTTGAATAAGGCATGTAAGAACAAATCAATTCATGTTTCATAAAAATGAGATGAAGTGTTGAAGACAATCTTTCTATTTTTGCTTCCATAAATTTTAATTGTTAATGTAAACTCAAGCAATGTTTTGAATTTTACAATTATTACCGTGCACAAGTATTTGTGTGCAAGGCACAAACTAATAATGAAAGAACAAAACATGCATGAACACACGCACATATGCACACACACACCACAAGCTGGCCGGTTTATCCGTTAGCATCAAACTCACACACACAGCATAATCACAAGCATGCTTACAACAACCAGAAAATGGGGAGGTTTATCAAATCCCAAAACATTCACAAGCAAGTATAGTCATAATCCTCAAAATAATACAGCACATGAGTTGAACAAGGGAAACTAGGATCAGCACAAACACAATATCATGTCCCACGAATGTCCAGACTGGTAAATTGGATTATGGAATCAGAGTATCAGACCAGTGAAGGAGTTACCTTGTTCTTCTGCAAGATCGGCTACAATTTGAAAGAACTCCAATCCTTTCTTGAAAGTCTTCACTGTCCATGATCGATGAAGCTTCAATACAGCACCTTCATTGACCAGACTCCATTCAGGTACCTAATTGACACAAGGTAGACCAGTAAAATAAGTATACACAACATGAACTTGTATATCAAAACATACTGAAATGCAAACCTGTAGAAGCAGTTTATTTGCAGATTCTTCAGTCATGGGCCTCAAAACCTCTGAATTGCATGGCACACACTTCTTGATTGACAAATCTGCCACAGGCCAAGGGAAGCAACAGTTATCAGCGCTGGAAATCAACAGCCTCTTATCATACTGTTTCCTCTTCCTCAATTTAACACTTATAATATTGTCAGTCACATAAGGGTGCATTCACAGAATTGACATGAAATCAGAGAAAATGCCAACTAAGCTCCTGGATAAATTATGGTTTTGAATGCCAGACTGCCAGAGACATACACAGGTTAGTTTAAAGACTATAATCTCATATGAAATAGTCTATGTTTTTCTGTTAGAACCGAATTGGAGAAGCCCAGACAGACTTTCTAAAAATTAGTCAAATATATAGCACACGAAAGGAAACCTCTAAAGTTCCAAATATTATTACCATTATCCAAATCAACCTTTTTTCTTTAAAAAAAAAAAGTATCACTGATTTTCAGACACAAGTAGTAATATGAAGTTTCTAATTCCTCAGATTTAAGGCATGCAGATATATCAATATGGTGGTTTGCATTAGAATTTAGTTTTAGCATGGAGTTTCTAATTTTGAAATTAGGACAAAAAATAGTCTTCTCATATTGCAAGTGGTCACTTTCAAACAAAAATTTGAAAATGTTTGAAAGCCAGAGAGTGCATTGTCTAAAGATTCACACGCACCTTTTTCGCTACAAAATGTCCTAAACCCATTAGGTCTGTTTCTATTTGATGAAACTTCGACAAGGTCTTGAAGCATCTGAGCTACACGAGCGCTTGAGCTGTATGTAAATGCAAAATTTCTTGACCCACTATAATAATTCCGCAAAGTCAGGTGATGAAATGAAGTTTCTAATTTAATTGCACAGGAAGAAGAGCCAGAATAGAAGCAAAAATATATCCCACCCTCTAGGAAAAAATGACACAGCATAGCATGATGCAAAATGATTAACTATAGAAGAAAATGAAAATATCAATCTGAACCAACTAAATAATTAAAATCTCATTTGAAAAATATGGATGAAATAATGAAGCTCCATATATATCTAAACCAAGCACAAAGCAAAACGGTACATAAACGAGTTCATTTCTAGAACTTAATACAACTCTTTTATTCTCTCGAGATAGTATCAAACATCGTGAAATATTTCCCACACGCATCCACCTAAAGCATACTCAGATGTCATTTAGGCATAAACACAAACATCTAAAATACCACAAACCCAAATTTTCAACTGATCCATAGATTTCAAAAATATAACCATAGAAAAAGAAAAAAACCCACATTCATCCTTGAAAAACTATTTTAAACAACACTCGAGCAAAATACAAACACGTAGACCACCTAAAATTCAAAATCTCAACTTTTGATAGAATATTAATAATTGAAAACCATGATGACATGACTTCAAAACAAAATATCAACATTCACAAAACACAGGCATTTAAAGGTTAATCAAAATCCCTTCTTTAACAATCTGTATCGAAAGTAAATTACCAAATAAACAACAAATAAGGGTATAAACAGAAAAGTACCGTCCATGGTCTCTATTCAAGATTTGCCGCACTGATGACAGTTGAACCTGAAGAGATCAGTGCAAAGATATGAAAAGTAGCAATATAGTGTATACACGTCAGTGTGAAAAAAAATTAATAATTATGTAGTGTATATAGAGAGAGATAGAGAGGAATACGTAAGAGAGAGAAAAGAAGCGAAATGAAAGTATCCGCATAGTCTACACGAGGCAGCGAGCAAATGGTTTGGCTAAAAATACCCAACCACAAATCAAGCTTGTTAAATTGGGGTTACTATGGTGTGTGTATATATATATATATATAGGATATACTCTCTCCCAATTTAATTTTTTCCCCGGTCAAAATAAAATTTTAAATTTATTTAATTTTAATTAATACAATAACTAATATTGCTAATTAACTAAAAATGTATTATTGAATAAATATTTGTTATTTTGATAATTTAAATAAATTACTTGTCACGATTTTAAAAAATTCAAATTAATTAAGATTCAAGTTAGATGAGACTAGAATTTTAATCTTTCCAGTTTTTTCTTGCATCTTTTTTTTTTTTTTTTGTGAAACTTGGTTGATTATTGTTATTTATAATAGATATTATAAGGTTTAAAAAAAAGTCAAATGAGACTAAGTTTTAAAGGATAAGTATAAGTGCACAATATTCAAACACTATATTTATTTTAATTATTAAAAAATAAAATATTATATTAAAATTCGTGTCATATTTTATTTTTTAATAATTATAATAATTAAATATTGTGTACGTAGACTTATCCAAACTTTAAAAGTTTAGAGTTCGTCGGTTTGAACTTTAGAATCTATGGTTTGGACTTTGAGTTGGGCAACATGTACAAAGCAATGAAAATGAAAATTTCAGAAAATATGTCACTTTAGTAAAATCACATAAAATTAATAATTTGTGGAGTAATTTTGTATATTATTTAAAATATTTAGACTTGATAGAATTATGCGATGGATTAAAATACTTTTAAGTTTAAATTTTTTAGTAACTAGCGATGTTCTAAAAGCATTTCTAATATCTTGATTGTAAAATATTTTAACGCTTATATATGTTTTTGTCGTAATTTTTTTTAAAATTAATTTAAAATATTTGTATATTTAAAAATGATAGTACGATTCTATTTAACTAATGTTAATACAATTACAAATATAATATCTAAAATATACTAGTATTAATAATGATATAAATTTAAAATTTAAATGATAAAAGTTAAATAATAAAATTCTATGAAATTGATATTTAGAAATATAATATTATCCTTATATTTTGTGAGGGAGGGAGTATTAATCTTTCATCTGCAGTGATTAGTGAACAAATGGCAAATGCAATTCTAAATTAATTAAAAAACAGGAGAGAATTAATAATTAATAGTATTTTCTTTTAAAAAAAGGCAATCTTAACTTAAGTTTTAAATTCAAAAATTGATATAAATATTATTCAAATATAATTATAATTTACAAATATTATTAGTTAATTTTTTTTTTATTTTTAGAATTTAAGTAAATTTAAAATTTGCGGGAGAAAAATAAAATCCTACTGTATTTTGGACGTGTTAAGAAAATATGTATAAAGCTTTTAAGCGGCCTATTTGCACGCAAACTGGTCAAGCAGCTCTCGCCTCTCAACCAACGAAGATCCCTCACAATGGTCAGTCATC
This sequence comes from Hedera helix, assembly GCA_947179155.2. Lineage (NCBI taxonomy): Eukaryota > Viridiplantae > Streptophyta > Magnoliopsida > Apiales > Araliaceae > Hedera > Hedera helix. The sequence continues at coordinate 39,626,177 of OX359273.1, forward strand.
TTCTTCCAAATTTTCTTACTTTTTTCCTCTAGTCACTCACTTTTTTTTTGGCAAATTTCGTGCCAGAGATTTCCCAATGCAGTTCCCACTTTGTTGTTCGATTATTTTTATTACTTTCACTGATAATTCAGTACATTAATTTTAATTTTAAGCGTTGTTTCGGTGGTTTTGGGTATTAAGAGGTTTTGATCTATTGTGAATTAAGTCTTCTGGGTTTTGGGTTTTGTTAGATATATCTTGTTGATCACATTGATTGAACTAGTTTAATTGCTGAAGAATTAGAGATTATGTAAGATATAGATCTGTGTTGTTTAGAAATAGTTTACTCAGATCTAAAATTATCTTGTTTTAATTCATCTTTTTAGTATCGAATCCTCATCACCCCTGTTTTTGCTGATTTGGGTTGGACTGAAATAGTATGATGGTGTTATTATTTTCTTTAAATAGTTGAGTTGAATTTAATGTTCAAGGGTGAAGATGGAATAATAGTTATGAGGACAAAAATGGCTTGTGCTTCCTGAATAGCATCACCATTTTCTAATTGATCTCAATGAATTTGACACTGGTTTATAATGTGGATAATGGAAAGAGCCCCTTTTTAATTATTTCTTATAGGGAAGGATTTACATATGTGCGTAGGTTACACGAGTGACCAGTGCGTCGATCACACTTATGTTAATTGAGAATAAAATCTGACCCTTTTGTTGACATGACAGTGGCAACAATAGTTTTATCCATGTTACATACAGTTTTTAAACCATGCCGCCTGAATTTTGTTGGAATAATTGACAATTTTCTAAACAGAAAATGATATTATGATGTATTACAGCCAGTATTACTATTTCTCTTTTTGTGTAGATTGAATTAGAAATGCTTTCTTTTGCTTATGTTCCAACTTAAAGTTTTGTTTTAAAGGAAGTAATTGTTTGAGTAACTTTTAGGGACTAGATTAATGTAATATTAAGATGTGAGATATTTACTTATGAGTATGATTTTTTTTGGTTTATCCCTAATTTAGCTTCATGTTTACAGGAATCCTGCCCTTCTGTGAAAAACATTCTTCTTCTAGATTCAGAAGGAAAACGTGTAGCTATCAAGTATTATTCAGATGACTGGCCAACAAATGGTGCAAAAGAAGCTTTTGAGAAATCCGTATTTACCAAGACTCAGAAGACAAATGCGCGGACAGAAGGTACTGTGTTAACTCTTATCCTTATGTTGCTTTCGGTTTCTTTTTGACTTCTGGTGCTCTGTTTTCATATGCATGATTTTACATCTTTTTGAGTTATTATCATTATTAATCCCCCTAGATTACAATGCATAACCATATAAACAGGGTCAACTCACTGACATAACAGAGGCTATGACCTTTAGTGGAGCAAATTCTGAACATTTAACTATCTTCAACTAACCCTGAGTAGCTAGAGTGGTGCTTAGTTGAGTTGACCACAATGATGTTTTATTATATCTTGTTTTATAAGCACTTGGCACAACTTCTATCACTGCAACTAACAAAGAGTGCTATCATCTGTGGATAATTGAACTTTAATTATGAAAAATTCATTATTTGCTTGTGAGTTTACATTTAGCAATCATGTTTTATACCGTCTGAGAACAATATTTTGGGCTACAAGTTTGTTAAAGACCTGTTTGGTAACTTTATATCATACTTCATTTGCAGCGGAGATAGCAATGTTTGAGAACAATATTGTTGTTTACAAGTTTGTTCAAGACCTTCATTTCTTTGTTACTGGTGGTGAAGATGAAAATGAGCTGATCCTAGCTACTGTCCTTCAAGGATTTTTTGATGCCGTTGGTCTTCTTCTTAGGTAGTTTATGCTATGCAATAATAATCGTTTTTGTTTGTCCCTCTCTAATACCCTTTTTGATGTTGATATCTTCAACATGGACTTCTGTTATCCAATTTAACATGATTGTATTCTAGGGGCAATGTCGAGAAGAGGGAGGCACTTGAAAATTTGGATCTCATTCTTCTCTGTCTTGATGAAATTGTTGATGGCGGGTATGACAATATCTAATACTCTTTGTTTAATATGTGATTCTTTGAACTTGTTAATGCTCTATTATATTTTGAAGTGCTCAAACTTTAATTACACTTGCTTAAGCATGAAAGAATTGAGAGCTAAAACACCAAGTTGATGCAGAATATAAGAGGGTTAGAAATGGAGCTGACTATTATATGCAAAAAATCATTAGCTGTATATGACCAGGCCAACATTCACCATCAGGGTACAAGTTCTTGTTGTTAACTATATTAACACCATCACTAAGGCTAAGCATGCTTTGAGTTGGTCAAGCTTGATTAGTTAAGCAATCAAGCTTGGTTAATCTATCATTGAATCTCAGTGAAATTGCTTTCAAGAGCAAACTGTTCTTAAAGTCAGTTTACGTACTGCACCCTACTATTTCAATGGCTTTGCCTTGATTAGGACAAATGTCTTGTAACTCATTTACCTTCATGTTCCGGGCAGAATTGTTCTTGAAACTGATGCAAATGTTATAGCCGGAAAGGTTGCAACCCATAGCATGGATTCTGGAGCACCTTTGTCTGAGCAGGTATTGTAGTTCTTGTTCACCTCACACTTTCAGTAGAAATTTGAGAAGATATTAAATTTCTAACTAGCTATACAACCATACCTATTGCCTACCATCCAGTAGACATCAGATTGTTTTGTTACGTGTCACGTCTTTATGCTTAGATTGTGAGGTTCTGTTTTTCAGACAATCAGTCAAGCATTGGCAACCGCTCGTGAACACCTTGCAAGATCTCTGCTCAGGTAATTTGCTTAAACTTCGTTATAGAGAAAATGAACAGGATTTTCTGATTGTATTTTCCATTTTCTTCATTTCACTTGTTGATGAGGATCAAGTATGATTTGAACTTACTTTTCTTAATTTCAGCTGATGATGAGGCTATCTGAGTTGTCAAAAAAGCTACATCTTTTCGAAAAGTAGGCTGCTTTTGTTTTATTGCATTACTTGTAATGGAGAACTTGAGATTTGTATGTTTATTGATAAGTAGAATGGTAATCAATAAAGGTTATCGATGACTGATTCCTTGATTACCATTATTATATATCCTTGGATGTTTATTGAGATTTAGAGATCAATACGAGGAATTTTTATTCTTTTTTTTAAAATTTTGGGACAGGCATTAGCCAGTGTTCTGAGATACTTAGTAGACTAGTTATTGGGACAGGCATTAGCCAGTGTTCTGAGATACTTAGTAGACTAGTTAAAAGTATTGTTGTTATGCCAGATAAAGCTAATATGAGATGACTCAAATTTGCAAGTATTTCGTATCCTTGATATCTTTTCTTCTTTTTATTCAAGTTTTGCCAGCCATGCCAACTCCATCTACTCCGACTGGTGATCCCAAACGCTTACAGTACAGACTAAACTTTTATGTTCCGACTTAAAGTACTGTTTTGCTAGTATGATGTATCCCAACCTTTAAAAAATGTCTTCTTGCATCTCAAAATTTTCAGTTACATGTTAAAATGGACCCGGGCATTTTACCGATAAAATGTAAACCGGGAGTCCCGATACCGGTAAAATGTAAACCGGGAGTCCCGGTCTTGCTTATTGAGAGTCTCGGTATTATTTATTGCAATATTTTTTTAAAAGGTAAAATCGTTCGAACACATTAAATAAACTTATTGTAATACTTTTTTTAAGAGTAAATATGTCATATCATTAAAATTTAAATTAAATTAAAAATAAGTGAAATAAACCAAATAGAATAAAATCCAACCAAACAGTCTTAACTAAATAATATATATATATGTGGATGCCCAACGATAACAATTCGTACTGTTTTAATAATTAATATAAGAGACAATTTTTTTATTAAAAATTATATGTCACAATAGTTTATTGTGATGATGTCTTTTTTATTGATCATCACAAAAGGGATAATCACACCATATTATCCCTCCCGCCACCAGTACCATCTTCATCATCACAAGAGGGATAATCACACCATATTTTAGTACTACCTTCACCATAAAATAAAAAAAATAGCCGTAACAATCATATCATTACATTTCACAATCAGAAAATCCCCAAAAAAAATTTATCCAAATCACTTTCAAGATTACCTCCACCCATTATCAGTGGTGATTATGGCGAAATCACTTGCGAACAGTACCTTATCGTGGCTCTTCTTCTTTCCATTCTTTCTCTCCTTGTTTCAATTTTGATTTGCCCAATACATACACAGATCTTGGGTTTTCATGTTTTTGTTTTACAAGGTCTGAAATATGAATAATGGTGATGTCTTCTCATTGATAAAAAGTGATTTTCCAATTATGCCAACGCAAATTTTGGGTCAAAGGTGATTTGTGCTTAAATCACATAATTATACTTTAAATTGAAGTCTCAAACTTTTTGTCTTTTCCATGGCCAAAATGTTCTGCACTTGTTCTTAGCGTAAAAGTTTCTCCGGCCATGGTTGAAGGCCGTTTAAATCGAACATTTAAAGTTGGAATGTATTGGTCGAATAGACTTTAGTACGAGTAGTGGAAGAAACGAATTGGTGCGGTGGAGGTGCTCGAGCTGTGCGTGGCGGAGTCTTGAAGGATGTTCGGCCACTGGCTGATTCTATCCCCGGAAGGGAGTTTGGAATACTCCGCGAGGCGGTGAAGGCTGTGAAGTCGAGAAAGCAAGGACCGGGTTTGGGTTTGAAATTAGGGATTGAATATCCCTTTATTATTTTATTATAACAAGTTGATAGCACGGGTTAGTTTATATAAAAAAAATTATAAATATTTAATAATTTAATTTAATATATTTTACTATAATTGATTAGTAATCTAATATCATATAATAAAATCATACCATTAATTATTCTTCAATTGGTAGAAATTGATAGCCAATTGATCTATAATATATATATATATATATATTATTTATTTCCATATTAATTATATGGTGATTATCTAAAACTCTGTAGCATCAATGTTTTTAATAGTTTGAATTGGAAGAGGCCTGTAAAACACTTTATTAGTGAGATAGTAGCTAATCAATTAATATTTTGATAACCGTCCCACAAATATATACATAATACTTATTTCAATATTAATGGTATGGTGATTACTTAGTGTTTTGGTATGATTGTCATAAAACTCTATAGCATCAATGTCTTGAATAGCTTGAGTTGGGATTGGTCTGTTAAACACTTTATTAGTGTGATAGTAACTAATCAATTCTTTCTCTGTTGAAAGAAACCAGTAGTCAATTGGCATTTCGGTGACCATCCCATAATATTATATTATACTATATATACATATATAATTAAGTAGTTTAATGACTATTCGAAAGAAGAGTTTTTTGGGACAATAAGAATTTAGGAAGGATTAAGCAACTTAATGACTCTTCCAAGAAGAGTTTTATGGGAGAAGAAAAATTTAGGAAAGATTAAGTAGCTTAATGATCCTCCGAAAAAAGAGTTTTATAGGAGAAGAAGAGTTTGGAAATAAACGACCTTCGACCTTAGAATCCAAAATCAGGTTAAGTTAAACTCGGTGAATTGATTCGTGACAAACAAAATTAACTCTGAATAATTAAATTTAGGATCACCTCTTATGTTATTATGTATTACAAGTTGATAGACCGTGTAAGACACAGATGGGCTAGTGTGAAAGATTGTTAAAAATATATTTTAATTTATTTATTTTATTTAAATATTGGTCATCACGTGTTGTTATTTCCTTATATGGTACAATTTAGTATTTTTATTATAAATTAAACTATTTATTTTCTTAGATGTTCTAATTTTATTAAAATATTTTTAAAAAAATTATTGCAAATGCGCTCTCTCTCTCTCTCTCTCTCTCTCTCTCTCTCTCTCTCTCTCTATATATATATATATATATATATATATATATATAAATATTATAATATTATACATACATGATATATATGTATATTATTATATGTTATAAGTATAATTTTATTGATTCATAAATATCTAATTTATTGGGAGAAGAAGAGTTTGAGAATAACTCTTCGAAAAAAAGAGTTTTATGAGAGAAGAAGAGTTTATGAAAGAACGACTCTTCAACCTTATTCAAATTGGGTTAAACTAAACTCGGTTAATTTACTTGTGACTAACAAAGTTGATTCAGAATAATTGAATTTGAAATTGTTTCTTACGTTATTATAACGAAATTGACTCGGAATAATTAAATTTGAGAGCGCCTCTTACGTTGTTATATATATTATTGATATTATTACTATTGATTTGATAATTTTTCAATTTTACCTTTAAAAAAAATAGGTAACTTGTAAAATTTAATGATTTCCCCATTTTATCTTCACTAAAATTAAATAATTTATTCTACGGTTTTTTAATTTAGAGTTCAACATGTATTTGACAGGTAAACTCCAGAACCTGTACTTCAGTCTTTTAGGTTCATTTTTATACTGGACTATATTCTTTTTTGGTTAAATTTGCAATATAGGCTCAGTTTTTTTATAGGGAAAATCGTTTCTGCTTTGATACTGACATTCCGTGAAATGGTAACGTTGGAGCCGTGGGTCAATGCACAAAGAAGTAATTTTCTCGTATATATTTTCCAGAAACTTTTTCTTGAAACAAAAGTGGCAGAAACATAGTATTGAACTACATTAAACCTTGGATGCAAAGACTAAAAAATGTAGGAGTGAACCGACAAAAAAAGAAAAACATGTGAAGTGAAATATTTAACTCAAATTAGCGCACTCGTTCCTACGTTACATTTAACTGACAGTGATAAATACGTAGAATACAACCTCTAAGGCACAGGGCAGCGGCTAATCGCCTCTTTGGAACATTATAACTTTTTATCTTATCAAACCATATAATTGGCCACTTTCAAACTCATTACAAGACCCCGTAAAACCAGGAAGTGAAAAGGTTAGTAGCTGTTTTGCCATATCTGTTGAGACTGCTTCGGTTGGCCTTGAGAACCACCGAGTGGTCCGTCTCTAGGGTTTTGCGGCTGATGATCCAATGACATCCCAGTCTGAGAATGGTAGAAATTTGGGTACCCAAGAGCCCCATAGTTTTGTGAAGGTTGCTGACCTTGCCGAAATCCACCGGGCTGCTGGTTCTGCCCCTGGAAGCTGTAATATGTGCTTCCGGGAACTGCTGACATTGTTCTTGAACCACCATGGAGCCACATAGCCGAGTTGTCATTCTAAAAAATTAAAGGGAAAGGGGGAGTTAAAAGTATATATTTACCTTTATTAATATAGTCCTTAAGAAAAATTGACAGGAGTGGGCCCAACATTCACAGGACATAAAACAGGGTCAGGTTACACACATGCTTCTTATATTTGATTTTTAATCAAATTGTTGTATTTTTTTATAAGAAAAAATATATACCCTAATATGAGGATTAGAACTAGCACCCTTGAGGCCTTGAGGTTATTCTCAAGGGTGCCATTTCTCCAATCCCTTGGGCTTGGGGTTAGATTTTAACTCAAATTATAGCATCTCCGGAAAAGTCACAACTCACAAGGGCCAGACAGGACTTCTGAACACCAGATTCAGATTGATGTCCCTCAATATTAGAAAGCACTATTTAATAGTGTTCTTAATTTATGTTTCATAAACAAAATGACCTATGCCTTTTTAACAAATGAAATTAATATAATAAACAAAACAAAAAAGACTTTATGATCATTAGAGATGAATATTCAGTTCAACCTAACAAACAAGGCAAAATTAAAACTTAAGATGACAAGGCAAAATTATTCTGGAGTATTAGCATAGCAGGAAAAAAATTAATTAAACATGTGCTAGCTCTTCTTTTCACAAAAAAAAAATCATCCACAGGCATCCTTGCTTCAATTTATTATTAATATATAAATTTTGAACATGAAATAGACTTAAAGAATCCTGGTACAAAGAAAGTTTTTAGATCTAGTTTTAAAAAAGATAATTATAATTTATAAATAAAAGGTCTCATCAAATTAAGAGATTTTTAATATAAAAGAAGTATCAAACTAAGAGATCATTATTAGCTTTTTACAAAGGTTCTTTTGATTTGTATGCTCATGACATTTCAGAGGTGATATGTTTATGTTCGATCCTTCCCACCAGCCTTTTTCATACAACAAGTTTTAGTATAGGTTCAATTTTTTGGTGCAGTGACAACACTAACAACACTGTATCATGTTCTACTAACATCCTTATTAGAGTCTAATCAATTTGATTTTATTTAATGTCAGGTTAACAAGCTTTTTCTTTGGGGAAATAAGTTAGAAAGGGGTTATGTATTAGAAAAATAGTTGTACAACCGTACAAGTCCTTTAACCTCTAATTTAACTGTATTTTGCAAAATTTGCATGTCCATTATTTGCATAATTTATAACTTGTCAATTAAAAATAATGAAGAAAATTAAATTATCTGATTTTTTCATGATATCACAGAGAGCATATATTTATATACCAATTACTTAAAAGGCATACCTGTTGAAGGGAGATCAGATGATTGTTGTCCTTGTACTGAGAACTTAAAACATCATCATAACCTATGGTTGATCCTGCAGGGGAGGCTGCTGGTGGATTCATGGCGTAGTTTCCGGGAATGGTGGTTGAACTCCCAAAGGCACCATATCCAGAAGGAACAGCAGCAGACTGAGGCAAGTTAGTGCCTGACACACTATTTTTATATTGAGGGAGAACAGCTGCCAAAGATTGATGGTACGTGTTGTTACCAGCAAATGCTTGCTGGAAACCAGATGGCATATATGTATAGCTCTGCGGCAAGAAAGGATAGCCAATCATGTTGGCAAAAGGTCCCAACGGAAGAGTGGGTTGGGAGTAAGGGTGCACAGCAAGGTGTTGAGGAAGAGCTGGTCCCGTGGCAATAGTGGTTGCAGACAGGTTCTGTGGTGTAGGCTGAACAGATTGAAAACCAGTCTTCAAAGCCTGCATGCAGCCAAGAAAACTATGAGAAAAGTAGAAAATGAGAGAAGAAACTTTTCTGAGATTTTTGGTTTTGATTGCAACGGAAGGGGATTTTAATCAATTGAAAACTATGTACATGGTACAACTATCATATAATTAACTAAAATAGCACTCAGAAAAGTAACGAGTAAATCCAACATATCCTAAATACTATAACCAGTATATATAATCCTGAAATGTCAAATCTTTCCATGAATGTATTACTTATGAATGGACACAAAGGTACACAAAAATGAATCTACTTCCTGATATATCAATACTTTCAGGATGGAATGGAGTTACCAAAGAAATGGTATAACTCATCTCCATCCCACTACAGAACATATCCTGGATATGATCCTACATGTCCAGTAGATATGCATGCATTTGCAATGCCAACGAAAGCAAAAGGAAGTAGATTTAAATACCCATAGATCAGAATGGAAATAATTCATTCCCATATACCATGTTCAAATTCTCTTTCTAGGTTACCTCCATGCCATATTGTTCTCATTAATCCTATATTTATTCGCCTTTGTTTGTGTCTCATCTTGTTAAATTGTAATTCTAACAAGTCTTACTCATGAATTTCAACTAAACACATTGGGTTGCTTGGAACTGTTCATGCATGTCAGAAAGTAAAATTAGAAATGGTTCAAGTTTATATCTTATATAAAAACATGGTAAATAAAAAGTTGATCTAGGGTTAATAATATACGCAAAAGCCAACTGATTCATCTCGAAGTCAAAATCTCAGGTCAACAATATTCCAGTAAGCTAGTGCAGTTACCTCCGCAACCGAAATTGATGAACCACTGATGGATGATACCGTATTGCCATACTTTGTAGGCATTGATTGCGTCAAAGGGAAAGGTGAGTACGGAAGTTCAGACTCTCTTACAGGATGAACATTTGCTGCCAACAGAGTACTTGGTAACGAATTTGTATATGCCTGCTGATGACAAAATATGTGAAGTGAGAAAACATATAGTGGATTTTAGTCCAGTAAGAAGAATAACATCAAAACAATAGACACACCAGATATGGTCACAAATAAGAACAGCAAAACTCAGGCAAAATAATAAAAATGATTACAGTAATCAATGATACGTAAAACTTTATTCACAAACAGCACCTGAATGCACTTTTACAATAATCATAGGGCCTGATTTTTCAGGTATACAATATTTTTCTGCTTATTCCATTCGCATTAAGTGATTATCAGATGTTGGATTCAGCATACTGTGGAAAAAGAAAAAATAATTAAAATGGCCGATAGGCAATAATCTAGCCGGCTAGCCAAAGTCTACTCAGACAAATTTATTTAAAAAAAAAAATTGACTATATATATTTTAGACCTGTCCATACTTATAAAATGATAATAATACCAAGAGTATCCTAATATAGAGACGGCGAGTTTGTACTAAGGACCTAATGTAGTTATTTTTGGGAGCTTCCTTGCATAGAGGGGTCATTTTGGTTTGGTAGAGGCATAGGTGCGTCTTTTATTTCCCCTATGCCATCTATACTACACGTGTTTGAGGGTACACAACCTTTTTGGCTTTTTAATGAAATTATATACTTGCAAAATAAAAAAACAAGACAAACCTATGTAATAAACCCTTTTTTTGGCACACATCTTAGCAACAAAATAAATATTTTGGATTTACTTGAGCAATTATTATCAGCTAAAACAAAAAAAAAACTCCCGGCTTATTACAACACTCAATAGTAACACCAGCACAAATCACATTTCCAGCAACTATTTCATCTAAAAAAACAAGCCAAATACAGCATTACTCTCAGTCCAAGTTTATATGGCCCACTTGAAATGGGCACATAGGTTTAGGAGAGAAAAGTTCAGATATTTGAATCTATAATTGTCTTTTTTCATTAATATGTGGTGGGTGTCCAGAAATTTCTGTTTATTATTTTGTATGATGGCAACATAACAATATTCCAACAAAGAAGTACGTTGATGTTGATACATGGCCACATAAAATTGGGCATCACAACTAGTAAGGTGAGCGCATCAAACTTGGAAGCAATGTAATTAGACACCCGACATTCTTCATAATAGTAGCTTTCTTCACAAAAGTAGCATTGGTGATTACTGAGAAAAAATAAATCAATATTGTCAAGTTTACATTTTTTCAAAACAAGTGTTTCCGCAAATGTGAACATTTGAACTGTCTAGCATACAAACAGTTATCTTATTGAAAATGTTCATATTTTCATATATAGTTCTCTTTTAAAAAATACAGAGGAAAATGTTTCGGAACTTTATTAATGTTTCTGAACCTTCTCAAAATCAGTAGACCACCAATGAAAAAAAGTCTTTCTTATTTAAATATGATATCACTAAAAGTTTTGCCTCGTGTAAAATTAGAATGTGGTTTTAGTATAAAGTTAGTCCTTCACAGTGGCAAAAAGATGTGTAACCAAAATCACAAGAAAACGTATCAAACTTTTACCATTGCACTTGAGAAGGGAGTAAGATTTTGCATCTGTGAGCTCGTCTGAGAATAATTAAATGCAGTGTTCAACTGTTGGGAACTTTCAAATGCATAACCAGGTGAGGACGAAGGAAAGGCGTACTGATTTCCATGTGCCACTTCAAGGCTTTCTTGTTTCAACACCTCTGAGTGTGAAGCAGAAGGTGAATCAAGACTCCCAGCACCTAAACTAGTTCTATGAACTAAATTTCCGTCTGTAGCAGTTCTGCTAGACTCGTCTCCATAGTACTCTGCATTTCTGCAGAGGAGAAAGTTCAGTAAGGGAGACAACAAACAGAAAAAGGTATAAAAAAAAAACTGTTACCAAATCCTAAAGAGAGTATATACCTAGTATCAGAGTGCCCATTCACTGGAGCATCTGCTTCTGTAGGCGTCTCTTCCATGTTACTTCTCGATGACGTAGATGCAAAAGGCCCAGAAAAGCCAGTAACAGTACCAGATCCAAAGCTACCAAAACTCAAATGCGAACAGTCAGCAGTATCAATTTGCAGGTGACTTGGAAATACTACAGAAGGACCATCTTCTAGGTAAGATGCCTCTTGATCATCCTCCTGTATACTTAGTTGCTGCAAATTTGCAGTCTCAGATGATACTGAGGCACCAACATCTTCTACTGAAAAGAAGTAACATGGACACAAAGTTCATTGAGACAAGTAAAATATAGCATACTTTAAGCTAGTTACTCACCAAATAAACAAACACTAATATAATGGTTACTAAAATTGCAACTTATTCAGCCACACATATTTTCTTCATGTTCAATTGTTCTATAGTAATAACTGGCATATATACATAAATGACTAGTGAAAACCAAGGAACTTTGGTAATATTATTCTTTTCCCTTCAACATAATTATTTCTCTGTTACAGCTGCTATATATGTAGTGTGTACTTGGACAACATCCCCTTGGACACCTCTTCAATCAACTCATACTTCTCAAAAATGATATCTATCAGTGACTCGATTCAAAATATGATTCCCCGGCACATAAAAGAAACAAAGAGGAAGAATAACTCAACCATAAGAAGAAAAGAAAAAGACACCAATATCATCTTTAAAAGTTTTAACTTGGCAAAAATAAAAATATCTCAGTCAATGGTTAACTCAATATTTTGGTCTATGGAGAAAAAGCCCACATACCATTGCCAAGCTTTAATATCGGAAATACAACATACATCTCACCTAATTATAACCTTACTATTCTGCCAAAGCATCATTAAATATCTTTCAATTGTCAGAATAATAAGAAACTGGTTAAACCCCGTCAATAGAGTTAGCAACAGTATCTTAATCCTGGAAGGGGAAAAAACACCTTCATACAAAAAGCAGAATACATAGATTATTAGGTAGAGAAACACATTTATGTCAAATAAGTTGTTGCAGGTACAAATGAAAAATACTCACCTTCCTCGTTCTGGAAAGCATGACTATGAGACTGGTATGAACCCATGTTTGTATACATGTCATTATCAAATAGAGATGCATCTCCAGATTTATCTTCCTGCATATTTCTACTGGAAACAGTGACGGAACTAACATGGTTTGCGGTAAGGTCTTCAATGGAACTATCCTCTTCTGCCTCAACCTCATCAGTATCAGAGTGTGTATGCTGATTGAGTTTATCATACGGTAAGTTAGATTGATCAGGATGCGGCTGAGAATCCGTATGAGACTCCAAAACAGAGGACATGCTAGCAGCTTGTGGCTGCTCAATTAAGGGCCACTCATCAGAAACAGCCCCTGGCTCGGTATATAAATCTGAAACCTTGGAGCCATGATCCTCGAAAGACGACAAATCATGATATAACTCACTAGATGTAGGTGCATAAGTAAGGTGGTGCTTGACACTGTTATGTGATGATTTTGATGCACTGAAAGCCTTGGTCTGCGGTCTACCCATCTTAACAATGTCAGCCAATGATTTTTTGCCAGGGACCCCCACCCAGCCAGGTTGATATCCAGAAGACGGTTGTGAGGCTGATGCAATACCATCAACTGCACTTACTGTTGATGCTTTATTTTCATTGGTTACGGAATCACTGTGACAGATACACATGCAAAGTCATTAATATTAAATCAAAAGGGTAAGACGTCCCCAAATTTGAGGTTCCACGGGACTAACCTAGGTGCTGGAGGATGCCAATATGTGTTATGCCCTGCCACTCCGGGTGCTAAAGATGAAGAACTTGTATAAAGGTTTGTTACATTTTCCTTTTTGTATGCTGGTTTCCCATCCAAAGCACCAGAGTTTGCTAGAGAAATAGGTAAGAAGAATATAAATGCCAAGTTCAAACAGTATGTCCCAACTACAGAGGATTAACTGCCCATATTTTTGCATATACATACCAGAAGAGCTGAATTGAGTTAATCCCCCACGTCCAGCATAGTGATCTGTACTTCTAGTGCCGCGATTTGAAGTGCTACTACCACTACGAGACCTCGATTCTGTATAATCCTTAGTCTGACAAATAAAAGGAATTCAAATATACAGGGTAACAGGAATTAAAAATTTGTCGTGAAGCAACAGTAACTGAACAAAGCTTTGAGTGCTCTAGCGAAATTCTTTACCACCAAGTGCATTAAGAAATAGTATGAGAAAAATCTCCATGTGTGCTAAGAAGATTAAATAAGCTAAATAAATAAGATAAATGACTATTAAACATACATACATGTAAAATATGTAAATATCCGACTTGGACATTAAAGCACAAGCACCAAAAATTTATGCCCAAAAGATAACATTAATGATTTGAGATAATTTTAATTCAGCTTTGTAATGTTTATTTGATATAGAAAGGAAATTATTTAATCTAACAATGAAAAACTAAAACAATTGTGCCTAATGCACATCAACGCACCTCTTTTTTCTTATCGCGTTTGCTCTTCACCTCGTGGAAAGGATCTAGACAATTGATAAACTTTGTATCAGAAACAAGTTAAACTACATAATTATGAAAGGAATTTAAGTCAAAAATCTGCCAAGTGGAGCAGGGGTGGGGCAGATATCGATGGAGTTACTAAAAGGTAATAACGCTAATAGCAGCAGAGCTAGCAGCAATAAAAAAGTGGAGATAACATAGTGTAGAAATGTAATATATGTAGATGACATCTTAAATGAAAAGGATGCACATAATTAATGATACACATCTGAAAAATGAAATGTGCACCAAACTTGGGCGTGCAGTAAAGAAACTAACACGTGCATTGTGCAAACACCTCTAAGATGACACATACTCTATATACATGTCAAAAAATACTTATCTCAATCTAAGAACATATATAAACTTTCCATATTTACAAAAATTCTAACTGTTTTCCCCTACTTTTTGCTCTGCCCCGACAAGTACTCAATACCAATTTTGTACATGTGATGAATGTACAAAACTACATACTGATAAAGTAATGATGGCTGAAGATGATACACAAGGTAATTAAACGTATTTCCATTCACTGCTGTCAACTAAATTTTACTAACAATTACAAAAAAATTTAAAACCATAGAATGCCCAATTTAAACTATAAAATGTTTTCATAAACGTAGTAAAAGGCATATTTTCAGTGAAAATATTACAAAACCAAATTTTTAACTGTTTCAATATAAAATCCAAATTAATTCAATCCCAAATAAATAAACGAAGAAGGCTGCTGGGTTGATTTTGTTGCCAAAACCCGAAGACACTATAAAAAGGTTCCAAATTTCTTCTTTTTAATAAACAAAGAGCGAATAAATAAACCGTCTCACCATTGAATTAATTCAACAAAATAATAACCACATATTCATTTAAAGTGACCTAACAATAGACTATATGATGAATGAAAAACCTTGCGAGAGAAGCCTATTGACGGCTTCGTTAGGGTCCATATTACACTCTTTAAGCATAGCGTAGATCTCTGGTTCAGGACAGTTGACGATCTCCCTTAAGCTCTGTACCATCTTTCTGGAAGCCGGCGGGATTGATGACTGTACCCCGACGCCATTGTTGCTTCCTCTGCTGCTACTCATACTCTCTTCCTCGTAGATCTACCGCAGAGCCACTTCAGTGTATATATATTTCTCTCTCTATATCTATTTATGGAGGTCTGGGCTCTGCAATAGAATCCGCCGCGAAGATATCTAAAGCCTCTCTCTCCGAAACCCTCACTCTCCACCTCTCTCTAAATATAGGGCATCTCCTATTTTTTAAAATTTTATTAATTTTAATTTTGAAAATCTATATGTATATCTAAATCTATATCTATATATTATTTATAGTATTAATTAAGTGTTATTAAAAGAGAGTGAAAAATAAGCATTATCTTGAGACCGAATCATAAATTTCTTCTCTTTATTCTTATTTATGGGGTGTTTGATAAAATCCTGAATAAAATAATTTTAAATATTTAAATAATTTAAATAAGTTGAATAAAGTAAAATTTTTGAATATTAAATAAAAAAAATTATTAGATAATTGACATATCTAAAACATCTAAATAACATATTTTTACTATTTTACCCCTCTAAAAAAATCAAAATTATTGTAAATTTATTTAATATTACTTAATATAATAGTTAATATTTTTTATTTATTTATCTTTTACTTCATTCAGTTGGAACTTATTCATTCAGTCAAAAAAATTAGACTTAATCATTCAGCTCAAAATTATGACTGATTCAATCATTTAACCCAAAACAAACCCATTGAATGGCTGACCGATTCAGCCATTCAGAGCTATTAAATGCTAAACAAACAAGACCTTAGTCATACATTATGCACACACTACCAGACATGCACAAAAAGCCTAGGACCTGCGGTTTGGCTTTGGCCTAGCCTAGCCCGGTAAATGCCTGATCTGGTCAACAATCTGGCCTAACCTGCAGGTTTTAAACATACTGTAATTTGAACGCAAAAGTCCAGTCTGGCTAAAAGACAGCCTCGACTTTTTGGTAAAGTGACATGAATACTGAACCGTTTCCCTCTATCTCTCCTACCATATTATATTATAATATGATTATTGTGACGACCCCAAATTCGGATTACATAACCTCGAGTCTGGTTCTCACTATCCAAAACATAATAACAACTAAATACATAATCTTCATTTAAACTTCGCGGAATAATACATAAAAGTTTCTTATAAAAAGGACTACAATCCCAAGGTCTACAAACCTTAACATAAACAGTTCATATCTTAAGGAATTATAAAAGATTTACAAACTGTAATTACATATTTAAATAATAAATTAACATGCCATAATCTACTCTTAAGCTATGCCTTTTCCCTTGCCCTTGTATTTCTTGGAGCATTCGGGTTTAGCTAAAAATGGTTCATGATATAGCAAGGGTGAGCAACTAACTTGCTCAGCAAATTTAAGAACAGTAAATATAAGGTTTGATATATCATGAGTGAATGAGAATAACTTCAAAGTTTTCAGCAATGTATAACAATTGTGAAGGAACAAGAATCAAATTTCAAATGAATAGAAATAACTGAATCTTACTGCTGAGTAGTCACCAAGGACTCCGAACTAACGAGGGCAAAACAGAGTTTCCTCCAACCCTTTCAATAATTTAGTTTTCAAGGGGATTAACCTATTCAACCCGCTGTATATGCATTACATTTAGTTATCTTGCGCAAAGGTCGGTTTCCCGACATATAATTCCCTTATCTAGGGTTATTCAATTCTCATACTTACTTTAAGAATCCGCACCAACCAATGATTTTGATAAACTTTTAAAAGTATCCAAGTTATTAAATTTATACACGTAGTGTGTAGCCGAACAATTAGCTTAGACATTCTCAAACAGTTCATGAATCAAAGAACTATAAAGATTCAAATGCACTATGTGTCAATTCATAAACAATATGGATGTGGATTAACTTTAAATAATTAAACCACTTAAACTCTTGTAAGAATAATTACAAGTTCAGGTCTATAAAACTTGCTCAATGTAAACTTGAGTAAGATTAGAGAACTTGTCTCGATTGTTGACTACTGGTAACCAATACAACTTAATATCCTTTGAAAAGACCTAACAATTTAATCAAGTTGATCTTTCAATTAGTATCATATCTAGATTCATATAATAACCCTTATACATCTTAATTTACTAACTCTTAATCACATAATTTAATAATTAAGGGTATATCAACCACTAAAGAAATATTATCATTATTTGATAATATTTTCATAACATAAAATCTATATTAATCATTAATATAGTTTAAAACTTGTATCTAATATTATTAACCATTTAATAATATTTTATTAACCTTATAATATTATTAATCATTTAATAATATTTTATTTACCTTATTATATTATTAATCATTTAATAATATTTTATTCATTTTTTAATATTATTAATCATTTAATAATATTTTAATCCTTTAAAACTTGTTAAATATTAATGTTATATAAAATTCTATTTTCTGACTCATTTCATTTTCAAAAAATCCGACCCGACCCATTTTATATGGCCTAACCCGACCTGGTTAATAAACTATTAATTTTTGTTAGTTCCCGTGGACACAATGGAGATCTAGAAGGGAGGGTTGAATAGATCTCTTAAAAACTTTTTACTTTTGTAACGAAAGCATATTAGTTTTTAAGTGATAGAATCAATTCAAGCACAGCGGATTTTACTTTTAATAAACCCCTTAAAGAAATATGAGCCATTTCATTTTAGTGTGTTAATCTAGTATGGGTGAAAGCAGATGTTGTGCAGAATATAAAAGACATAAAGTAAATGACACAAGAGATTTATAGTGGTTCGGAGACTGAATAACTCATACTCCACTCTTCTACTTGACAGTAGGAAATCCACTAAGATTTAGTCCTCTGGACTAGGACACTCTCGCCCTCATCAAAGCTAGCGGCTTTGGTTCCTTTAGTCACATTAAGACTAGGACACTCTTGCCCTCATCAAAGCTAGCAGCTTTGGATGGTAGACTAAGTCCAGCAGACTTAGAATCTCTTGTACCCTTCGGTACTCAACAAGTCCAGCAGACTTGATTTCTTTTTAGCCATTCAGGCAAGGATCCTTTGACCCTCTTTTGTGTGTTGGATGTTCGTTGGGTTGTGCTGCTAAGATGAACTTTGATCTTCTTTATCTTCTGGTACTTAGCAGCTGCTTATGATCCATCATTGAATGCTGCTGATGTTTGTCGTTGATATTCTCATTCTTTCTGATATTCAGCAACTACTCAAGATCACCAAATGTGTTGCTAGGCTTTTGTATTTCAGCTCATTTGGTACTTGATAGCTCCTCGAGATGAACTCCTGAGATGATTGTGATGCTTCTTCATTTTGATACTCAGTTGTTCCTTCTTATCATAGACAGTTTATTGCTTCTCGAAATGGGCTTCTGAGATGACTGTGATGCTCCTTCCTTTTAGTACTCAGTTGCTACCATGTATGTATCAAGTTGGCATTTAAGCTTCTCTCTTCCATGTGCCTAGCAGCTCTGAACACTTCTCTTGTAATAGAGTTATACATCTCTATGTTTCTCTCAATTCAGTGTTAGTGTTCTGATGGATCGTAGAGTCCTTCAGCGTCTTCATTTTCTGTTAAACTCTACGATTGGTTGTTGTCTATCATATCTCTCGTGTATGTTTTTCAACTGCAACAACTTCCCCTTTTTTTTTTGATTGTTATGTAAGCCTTTATAACTCTGAGCAAATTTTTACCGTTGAAAAGAATCCCGTTAGTTTCCTTTGGCTTTTGTGCAGATCTTTAATAGCTTTGATATTGACTTTCTTGCCGCTTGTGTCAATGCTTTTCCCTTTTCTGACATGTTCAGATATATTAACCTGTAGCTCTGCTTTCTCTGTTTTTAGCCGTTGTTCTCTCAGAGTTGTTCATCAAAGATTATTATATTCTTTGCTAGTTAATCTTCTGATTTATCAATAAATGTTTTCCTTGACTTTAAGAATCAGCTGCTCTGCAGGCTCTGACTTGTTGACTTGTCTTCTTTAACACTGTAGAGATGTCAGTCTCGTGTTCTTCCCAGTCTTTGGAGTGAACAGGTCTTTTAGAGAATATGATCGTTGGGACATAGTCTTCTGATTTCTTGAGCCTGATACGTGATACTAGAAAATCTTTGCTCTGACACTCAGTACGCAAAAGTCAGTATCTTTTTATTTCTGACTTCTTCTATCGTAGATGCCATAAAGTGTTGTCGTGGATGTTTCTGAAGTAATTAACAACTCATTTTGAGATTACTGACTTAAGTGCTTAGATGTCTTCAATCCTTGTTGGCACTTAAGTACTCGACTATTAATCCAGTTGTTGCTTCTTGCTTCTGATCGTTGAGTCATCTGCTGGTTCTGCTATGTAGCTCTACGATTTCCAGTTGCTAGCCCTGCTTGGCTTATATGTCATAGAGGACTGCTCTATGATTCTTTAGGCGCTAGATCTTCTATCATTGATGACTGCTTTACGAGCTTCAGTTGACAAATCTTTTAACATAGAGGATTGCTCTACGAACTTCAGCTTAACTTAACGATTGCTTGAACGTTGTACTTCTGCGTTTGCCTTTTTCACTCTATGACTTAGCTTTGCTACTTTACGATCTTTGCCTATGGTGTAAGTCGTAATGCAATCGTAGAGTTATGATTTAAACTGCTCTACGATCTTAGTTCAGACCAGATGCTGTAGATGTAGGAGATCTTCATTCAGTTTGTTTAATAGCCCAAGGACAGCCTACTGAATAATCTTTATGAGGATTGCTGTCGCGATTTTGAATACTCATGTAAAAGTTGCTCTTTGATTCTGCTAGGTTTGTAGATAAGATTAGGAGAATCGTAGAGTGATTGTCTATATGGACTCTACGATCCCGAGAGTCAGCTCTACGATGCCTAGACAACTCTACGATCTTCCGAGAGGACTCTACGATTTTTCGAGCCTTATTTTGCGTTTACCAGACAGACTCTACGATCTTCCTAGGAGACTCTACGATCTTCCTTTGAGTGATTTCATAAGACTTCTATCTGAATGACACTTCACTTCTCAATTAGTCTTGCTGATGGAGTTGGTGCTTGGATCTCCTGTTTGCTTGCCGGTCATTCAGGGTCTTCATACTGATGATCTTTAAGTAAACACTCCATGTTTCTGCTTTGGAAATATGAGCGTATGACTGGTTTTGCTGATTACTTGCAGACCCTATGATCGAATGTAGTCAACGATTCTTGGTTTAATTCTCTTGCCAGATTGCTATTCTTTTTGATCGATCAGGCCTATCTATTACATTTTAAGATCAGCCTAACAAGTTTGATCTTTCTATATATATAGTCCTTGTACATAGTGATCTTTTGAAGGACTGTACAATGCTATTAACTCATATGAGATCAACTTAACAGTTTTGATCTTGACAATCTAAGTCCTTAGAACATAATGTCTATTAACTATTAAGGACTTTACATTTTTCATCAATGCAGACATATTTGCATATTAATTCATTTATCTTTTAAAACACAACATCAAATCTTATAATTGAGAGATATCATTCACATGCATATTCCAAACAATCTCCCCCTATTTGATGATGACAAAACAATAATACAAGATGCTTATGCAAATGATGAATGAATCTTACTATACAGTGAGCTACTGTATTACTAGAGCAGAAAATATGAATGTCATTGATTGAATACTTAAATACAGATTACACAACATCCTAACCACTGGATCCAGATCATACTATTTCAGTTTGAGATGTACCTTCCTTTGTATTTGTATGTCTTCTGAATGATCTACATGTTGTTGCTGCTTATCTGTTAGTTCTGCTCCCCCTCAGCTGATGACTTCATGTCTTCGTCTGGCTCCCCCTCAGTTCTTGCCTTCAAGGCTTCCTTTGCCTGTTTTCTTTTCTGCTTTTTCTTGCTCTTCTCCTTTAGCTTCATTCGTTTCATCCTGATCCTCTTTCTCTTTTTCTCCCCCTTTTTGTCATCAATAGTCTGAGAGAGCTGCTGAAAATTTACCATGAGCTGCTCGACCAGGTAGGATGTGTTTCCAATTTCAATCTTTAGATTCTGCTGAGTGAGCTCAATGGTCTGAGACAGAGATTGATTTAAATTCTCTATCTTTTCCGAAAGAGATGCAATAGATTCTTCATTGTTCTTCCGAAGTTTCAGAATTTCTTTCTGCTGATTTTCTGATGATTTCTGATTTATCTGATCTTGTTGAAGAAGCTTGAAAGATATGTTTGAAAAAGATGCTTGCACTTCTTTGTAGAATTCTTCCGCTCCAGATATAGCCTCTGTTGTGGTAGAATTCTTGAAGATGTTTTCAAGAGCGGTGATTGTATCAAAGAAGTCATTGTTTGATGATGAAGGAATATCAGAGGGTGATTTGCTGGGAATATTTGGCTGAGACTGGTTTGTTGCAGTCGTAGAGTCAGGATGCTTTACAGCCCTTGACTCTACGAGTCTATTTTTCTTCTGACTATCATCTTGATTGATCAACAGTGAATAAGGAATGAATATACTTTCTGCATGACGGTAGGTTTTGAAGTGTTGGACATTTTTGATCAGCAGAGTTGGAAATGATTGAACTCTTGGGAAGTTCTAAGAAACCATCTTTAGATTAGGAAAGTAAGTATAACACCAACTGAAGAAGCTCGTATCTCTGAAACAGATAGCTTTTAACCAGGGCATCCAAGGGTAAAACCTCCTTAACTCCTGACCCTTATGATCATATAAAACTGTGGTTCCATAGTTGCTCACCAAACGTAGTTAATTACCTTGTCCATCACCTAGTTATTCACTCCAATAGTAATCATAATTAGCTTATAAATTGACCGACACTAGTTGATTAGGAAGGTTAATGAAAGATTACCCAAGTTCTATAAATAGAATGCCCCACACCTTTGTTGTGTTGGTTAGTCATTTCTATAGCATTTATAGAGAGAAAATAAAGAGTTTATTTAAGAGAAAAGTAAGTAAACACTTGTGAGTTGAGATTTCACCAAAGGAATCGCTAGAGATTTGTCAAGGTGGAGTCACTAACAAAGTTTCTAGCAAAAAAAAAAAGAGCATCCAAGAGTATAAGGTTCAAAAGTGCTTTAACTCTTCCTAAGTTCATTTTTATAATCTGTATATGTTTTAAACGGTTAAAATGTGTTCTTAACCGATCAAAACTTATTTTGATGATCTAGAAGTCTAAAATCATATTATATTGGTAGATTCACGGTTTGATATGTTTAAATCATGTTTTGGTATGTGTTGTATGCATATAAACGGAAGAAAAGTTTATATTGAACTTTATCGGTAAAACCCTAGATGACTATGTGCTATTTAATGTTGTAATTTGAAATGTACAAATTGGAAAATGGATTTCTATGGCTAGAAAGTTACATATATGAGTTATAAAGAAAACTCAACTTGAATATTTCAAAAATATGAAAATATGAAAAAATGAAGAAATTGTGGTTTTTACCGCAAAACATGGCATTTTGAAACCCTAGATGGTTCGATCTTAAATTTTATGTCAAAACATTCTCAAAAATGTGATCGAACCATAAAATATTGTAAAACAAGAAGTTAGGATGATAACAAAACTGAGTTATGTGTCATTTGGATGTATAGATTTCATTTTATTCAAGATAACTCAAGTTGGAAATTTGCCAAATTTTTGGAAAGAAAAACACTGAGCGCCGACGGCGCTGACTCAGCGTCGATAGCGCTTGGGGCCTCTATTTCCAGCCCCAGCGGCGCTGGGCCGATTTCTCGATTTTTACCAGGTCGAAAAATAAAAAATGTTCTAAAAATTATTTTATTATTTTTAGATTCAATAAATGTAGTTTAAAAATTATAAGTAGTTAATTTAATATGTAAATGTGAATAAATATTATTAAATGATTAATAATATTAAGAAATTTACAAAATATTGTTAAATAATTAATAATATTAATAATGTAATAAAATATTATTAAATAATTAATAATATTAGATAATGAATAAAATATTATTAAATGAATAATAATATTAGAATATGAATAAAATATTATAAAATAATTAATAATATTAGATAATGAAGAAAATATTATTAAATAATTTATAATATTAAGAATTTGATAAAATTAATAATATTAGATAATGATTAAAATATTATTAAATGATTAATAATATTAAAAGATTAATAAAATATTATTAAATAATTTATAATATTATAAGACTAATAAAATATTATTAAATTGATAATAATATTAGGTAAGAGTTTAAACTATAATAAATTAATATATGTTTTATATTATCAAGTGGTGATAATATTTTCAAAGTGTTCATATACCTTTAACTATATAACTAGATACAACCCCGCGCGTTGCGGCGAGATTATTCGTTTTGTTAAAAAAAATTAAAAATTAAAAATTGTTTAGATTAATCACCAATCAATTTGAGATAATATAAAAATAAAATTATGGAATATAATATCAATTTGGAATTAATGCAATTTTGGGATATAATATCAGTTTAGATTTGTATTTATGAGATAATATTATTTTTTTTTTGTCTGATTAAGGAATTTAAAAATTAAAAAAATTATGCATTAATTTTTTTTTGTAAATAAAGTTCTACAGCCCAATGATGGGATAATATCTTCTTATTCAACAAAATCATCTTAATATTGTTTATGTAGTCACCTTTATAGAAGCAAGACATATTTTAGAGTTTAGTTATTTGTGCCTTAATTTTTCACGTTTCTCTTTACAGGACTGATGTTAGTAACACAATTGTATTTAGTAATTACACCAGCTAAATAATCAAACAACAAAAAAGTTGAAGTCAGATTCGTGGTGAGACAAAGGTTCAGAATGAAGTAGAAGTAGAAAGAAAATTTGAAGTCAGATTCATGATGAGGCAAAGAAACAGAATGTAATAGAAATAGAAAAAGAGCAATAACAAAAGAAAAATAAGCTTACCATATATAAGCAAAATATATGAAGAAGAAAATTGTTATGTGGTGTGATTTAAAATGAAATAGGTGGTATATATTTATAGGGTTATTATAAAAATTGTGTAGACCAACCATATATAAAATTGGATTATTATCTATTTGGTATTTCTTTAATTTTGTAATTTCATATGATTTGTGGCAAAAAAAATTAATATTATTTTTTGTGCTATACTTATATATTTTAATGGGATAATATTGAATTTTCAATTTATTGGATAATATTCGATTATGTTATATTCAATTTGAGATTGCTTAAATTAATGGGATTTTAATCGGATAATATTCAACACTGAATTAATTTGATAAGATCAAATTGAGATTGCTTAAATTATGCAATATTTTTAGGTGATAGATTTATTTGCAACAATTTAGAATTATTGAATGACAATCATATTTATGCGTTACATTCTATTTTTTTATGATAGTAGTCTGATTTGTTAAGATTAAATTAATGGGATTTGAGTATTTGAGATTGTTAAAATTAATGGGATTTTAATTGGATAATATTCTAAACTGAATTAATTTGATAAGATCAAATTGAGATTGCTTGAATTATGTAATATTTTTTGTGGTAGAGTTATTTGCAACAACTTTGGGAGGTAAAAAACAATAATATTATATGTATAAATTCGAATGTATTGGATAAAGTAATTATGGATTTAGTTTTGAATCCTAATGCAATATTTACGGAGAAGTTTTATTTTTGGTTGGGAGAGTTGCCAGAAGTTGGGGATCTAATAATATTATCAGATAATTAATATTATATGTAAAAAAAATTAGAAATTGTTGCATGACAGTCATAACATGGATTTGATGCAATTTTGTAATCGCAACATATTTATGTGTTATATTACAATTTTATTGTGCAATTATGGAATTAATATTATTTTTTTTGTGAGATAAAATTATTTTTTAAAAGTTTAATACATAGGCGTGAATTGTATGAGTTAAAATAATTTTATTGTCTGTGAGAATAGTCTGAATGTAAAAATAATTATTTTTATGGTGAGTATAGTTTGATTTTTGAAAGCCGAAAAAATATAGAAATATCCAATTGTGAGATGTGATATGTATATCGAATTAAGATATGTTGAATTATTCTGTGTATGTGAAATAATTAAAAAAATGAGTGTATTAAGGTTTCACTGAAAGTGCAAGCTGCGAGTAACATTTCCAGTAATGTTTTATCATAGAGCGACACGTGACATAAGTTTAGATTTAACGTGGGATTGAGATAAATGGTATAATATTACGCTGTAATATAATTAATGTTGTTATATAAGTGTAAATAAATGGTATAATATTATATTATAATATAATTAAATTAGTAATGATAATATTTTTGCAGTTGAGATTAACAGAGCACTTGAGATTATCAAAACAGTTTAGATATGTACTGATTTTGTTTTTATGATATAATAATTATGTTTGAACATAATTAAATTTAGATTTGTAGTGATTGTGTAGATTATACCATACATTATAAAAATAATTTTGTTATTATTTGTGTGTGGTATAATATTGTAAATGGTATATAATGGTTAGTAAATTGTATTTTTTTACTTGTTTATGGTATAATGTGTAGTATAATATTATAAAATACGAAAAGCAGAAGTAATGGTTCAGCTCAATTTTGTTATTATTTATTTTAATAATAATATGTATGATATAATGTAAAATATAATATTATAAATGGTATATAATATTTTAAAATTTCAAAAGCCGGATTTGATGGGTAATTATGGTTAGTAATTATGTATAATATTAGAAAAATACAAAAAGTGGAGTAAATTTCTAAAAT
Source organism: Hedera helix (assembly GCA_947179155.2). NCBI lineage: Eukaryota > Viridiplantae > Streptophyta > Magnoliopsida > Apiales > Araliaceae > Hedera > Hedera helix. The sequence goes on from OX359273.1 coordinate 39,652,387, forward strand.
CGTAGTAATGATTGAGGGTATTAAATACGTAAGACATGTGTTTCATTGTGAGAAAATCACTTGTCAAGCAACGGTGTTATGTACTGCATTTTAGTATATATAATAGTTTAAGATATAATGTGTAGTATAATATTATAAAATACGAAAAGCAGGAGTAACGGTTCAGCTCAATTTTGTTATTATTTATTTAATAATAATATGTATGATATAATGTAAAATATAATATTACAAATGGTATATAATATTTTAAAATTTCAAAAGCCGGATTTGATGGGTAATTATGGTTAGTAATTATGTATAATATTAGAAAATTTCAAAAAGTTGAGTAAATTTCTAAAATCGTAGTAAGGATTGAGGGTATTAAATACGTAAGACATGTGTTTCATTGTGAGAAAATCACTTGTCAAGCAACGGTGTTATGTACTGCATTTTAGTATATATAATAGTTTAAGATATAATGTGTAGTATAATATTATAAAATACGAAAAGCAGGAGTAATGGTTCAGCTCAATTTTGTTATTATTTATTTAATAATAATATATATGATATAATGTAAAATATAATATTATAAATGGTATATAATATTTTAAAATTTCAAAAGCCGAATTTAATGGGTAATTATGGTTAGTAATTATGTATAATATTAGAAAATTTCAAAAAGTGGAGTAAATTTTTAAAATCGTAGTAAGGATTGAGGGTATTAAATACGTAAGATATGTGTTTCATTGTGAGAAAGCCACTTGTAAAGCAACAGTGTTATATACTGCATTTTAGTATATATAATAGATTATTTGATTAAGTGTTAGAGGTGTAAGATGTATAGAGGTTGTCATATGAATGAATATATTATACTAATTTAAAGATCAACTTGATTAATTATTAGGTCTATTCAGAGAAAATTGAATTGAATTGGTTAGCAGTAATTTACACACGAGGCAAGTTCCTTAACCTCACTCAAATTTTATATTGAGCAAGTTCTCTAACTTTATTCAATTATCGTTGAGCAAGTTTCTACACTTGTATTTATTTGTCAGAGTTTTAAGTGGTTTAATTATTTAAAGTTATTCCACATCGTTATTATTATTATATTCGCACTTGGTGCATTTGCAAGCTTTATAGTTTATTAATTCAAGAACTATTTAAGAGTGTCTAAGCTAATTGTTTCGGCTAGACAATGCATGTTTAAATTCATCAAATTGAATATTTTAAAAAATTATCCAAACCATTATTTGGTGCTGATTCTTATTGTAAGACTAAGAACGAATAACCCTATATAAGGAGATTATTTTTGTCGGGAAACCGACTTTTGCGCAAGATGTCTGAATATTATGCATATACATAGGGTATAAGAGATTGATCCCCTCGAGTATTAAACTACTAAGATGACAGATCTATATCTGTCTTACCTTTAGCAGCAGTTCATGGTCCTTAAAGACCACTCAGCAGTAAAGATTCAATCATTTCTTTTACATTGAAAATTGATTCTTGTTATTTCACAATTGTTATCTATTATTGAAACCCTTGATGTTATTTCTCATTCAAGCATGATATATCTTATATTATCTGTTTTTAAACTTGTTGAGCAAGCTAGTTGCTCATTCTTGTTATATTATGACTTATTTTTCAGCTAAGCCCGAATGCTCCAAAACGGACAAAGACAAGGGAAAAGCCAAATCATAGAATAGCTTAATGCATGATAAATTAATTGCTTTTATGTTATTTTTTGTATGTAAATCTTTTGTAACCCCTTAAGATATGTACTGTTATGTTAAGATTAGTCGACCTTGGGATTGTAGCCTTGTTATAAAGAACTTTATATATTATTCCGCGATGTTTAATTAAAGATTATGTTTTAGATGTTATTTAGCATTGTACTATGAGGAACTAAACCCGAGGCTATGGAACCTGGATTTGGGGTCGTCACAACTCCACCTTGGCTACTAGATACACACTCTAGATGATCTAGCTCACTACTCACAAATTCTCTAGCTTTTCTTTTAAAGCTTTAGAGCGATCTAGCTCACTACTCACTAATTCTCTAGCTTTTCTTTTAAAGCTCTAGAGCTTCCTCCCAATTTTTCGCTATAGAAAATCAAGCAAATGACTAACCAACTTAGCAAAGCTTAATAAAATACTTATTTATAGCTCAAGACTATCATCCAAAATGTATACATATACTACATATATCTATACAAAATCACTCATCTCATCTTATCTTTTATTTTAAATTAGCGAGAATTTAGAGATTTCTTTATATGAGAGGATTAGGGTTGGGAGGAGTTGTTCACCAACTATTGTAGCCCTTTTTACACAAAATCAAGTAACATTAAAATTTAAAATTCACACCCCTTTTGGGCCCCACATGTACCGACCAAATGGCCTTCAATATGTCATTTTTGGTTTAATTTTTCATATAATTATATACATATATACACCTCTCTCTCTCTCTCTATATATATTTATATATATATATTAACCAACCTTTGACCTCAATTTGGGTTCCACATTGGCCTCTATAATTTAATCTATTGGGCTCATCACTTTAATTTGTTTGGGCTCAATAAATTCATTACATTGGGCTACTAATCACTAACACATGCAACATTTTATTAAAAGAAGCATTGAACTAGTTTAATTATAATATGTACCATTGAATTAATTATGGTCATAGACTACTAGGTTAATTTTATTGATCCTAGTTTAATAATTCATTTAGACTTAAAATATAATCCAATTAGATTTGCTTTAATTAATCCAATATAATCCACCCAATTTGAGTTGTCAAAAAACTACAACAAAATTATTACAATACACTGCTCAGTACCCAATAATACACAACTAAGTCATCACAATTATTACTATTCTACAATACAGTGAAGACTATTATAGCAACTATTTCGGACCGCTACTCCATTCCCCTTTCCTCCCTACTAGTCCCGGCTACGCTCTCATTTTCTGAACAATTGAACAAAAATGAAATAGTGAGCTTAAATAGCCCAGTAAGGAATATCATGACTAAGATAATGAAAAATGAATTATTCTTATTATTTAACAGTTGAGTTCTTAATCGAATATAATAGACAACAAGTTTTAAATCAATAGTTGCAGTTGAGTGTTAATAGAGTAATATAAACAACAAGATTTAAAATAAAAAATAACAGTTAAATTCTTAAATAAAGTACAACTGCAGAGAAATAACCACCATTAAGAGAATTAAGTAAATCATGATGTCTACTAGCGTCTCTTTTTAAGAAAATCATCATCAACTTTTATCATCTGAAATACCACTGGGCATGATCATGCCAAACAACAGTTCTTCTTTGCCCCAGGCCAAAAAGAACATTCACCATGTGTCCTTGTCATCCGACCAAAGACACCCAACAATTATATCGTTTTTATCCTAAATCGCTTTTAACTTATCATCTGTACCCCATACCACAGATATTCAGAACCACCTGATACTTGATAATTGAAATAACAACAAATATATAAATAATGAACAGAAGAAGTAGGACAAACAATAACATTAGAAGTTAACAAATTTTACTTTGTTCAGATTCAAATAATGTACAAATTGTCAACATGATGTAGAGAAAAAGATGTCCAGGTCCAAGATCCAAAGGGAAGAAGCTCAATGGTAAGGTTTACAGTATAAGGAATTAGTCCAAATTGTTCACAATTCAAATAAATGTCCACAGTTCAAGGTCTATAAGTTCACAGTTTAAATATGACGATGGAAATTTAATAGAAATGTTTTTGTCAAAGGGTGTTAGATGAAGTGCAAACTATTAGGGGAATATTAATGAATTATTAATTCAAGAATTCTCACCGTTTAATAATATTAGAGGTACAAATGAGATATTTTCTTACCGTGGTAAGTTTAAGTGATAGAAGATAAAAAAAGATGGTATCCCTTACAAGTAAGAAAGAAAATGATATCCATTTATGATGATGAAAAGAATGATGCCCCTTACCGTAATAAGTTTAAAAGTTTGAAAAAAAGTGATATCCCTTACCGTAATAAGTTTAAGAGTTTGAAAGAAAAGTGATATCCTTTACCTTATCTCGTGATTAAATACAGCTTTTATGAGGTTGATCAACTTGAACAATACTTGTACCTTTCCAAATCTTCAACGCTTAAGATAATTTTAATACACTCAGACAGACACTTATACTAAGAAATATCTAGAGAGTGGAAATAAGATTGTGTGAAGAATGTATAAAACTCCTTATGCTAAACCCCCTATTTATAGCAAAAGCCTAACCAACTTTTTCACACACGTTACACATTTTAATCTAAACCATTCATCAATCCAACATACGTTTCACACTTTAATCTGCACCGTTCGTTGAATAACACGCGTTTCACGCCTACACGTGTTACACATTTACACGCGTTACACATTTACGTGTGTTACACATTTACGCGTGTTATACACTTACACGTGTTACACATTTACACGTGTTACACACTTACACGCGTTACACATTTTTATATTATTTTATTGATTTAATATCCCAATTATTAAACATATAGTATTTTTTTAAATAATAAATATGTCTAACTGTTTAATATCCGTGACTACTACTGTAACAATTATTAGCCGAATAATGCAAGATGTTGTGCATTATGACAATTATTAATTCAATAATATAAAACACTGTGCAATTAATAATGTAAAATATTGTGTAATGACAATTATTGATGAAATACTGTCCAATAGACACTGTATCAATTCAATAATTTAAACATTGTGTAATACCGTGTGCTACTATGCAATACCATGTGCTACTGTAAAATACCGTTTGCTAAAGTAAAATACCATATGTTACCATACGTTTATCACTAGGTATTTTAACAGTTAAAAGTGATAATACCGCTGACCATTTTTATTTAGAAAGTTACTGCTGTCGTTTTCTACATTTGACAATATTTCATTGTGGGGTCCACCCGTCGTGTGAAAATTTCTCGACAGAACGAATATTCCCCGACCGAACGAATATTCCCCGACCAATCGAATATTGTCCGATATAAAATTTTTGCACATAACATCATTAACTTTAATTTTTATTAATTTAATACCTTACTGTTAAGCATAAAATTATGAGAAATTTTTGAAATCTATTTATTAAAATTTGGGGTCTTACATCCTCCCCTGCTAATGAAATTTTGTCCCCGAAATTTACGTACCTGACATTTCAAAGAGATCAGGATACTTAGCTCTCATTTCAGATTCCAACTCCCAAGTCATTTCCTCAGTACCTTAATTTTTTCATAAAATCTTGACTTGAGTTATAATCTTTGAGCGTAAGGTCTGTTATTTTCTATCCAAGATCTTGACAGGTACTTTCTCATACGTTAAATCTTTCGCTAGCTCATCTGACTCTAACTCAATAATGTGATATGGTCCTTCACATATTTACGTAACATAGATATGTGAAAAATATTATGAATGTGGAACATGTTTACTGGTAAAGCTAGTCTATAGGCCACAGTTCCTATTCGGTCAAGGATTTCAAATGGGCCAATAAATCGAGGATTGAGCTTCCCTCTATTTCCAAGCCTTGTAATTCCTTTCCATGGGAAAACACGTAAGAATACATGATCTCCAACGTTGAAACTTTCGTCATTTCGATGAAGATCAGCATAATTCTTTTGTCGTTCTTGTGCAGCTTGTATTCGTCGTTTGATCAATTGGATCTTTTCTGTTGTCATGCGCACTAGCTCAAGTCTCAACAATTTTGCTTCTCCCACCTCATTCCAACATACTGGAGAGCGACACTTTCGTTCATACAAAGTCTCAAATGGAGTCATTCCTATACTTGTTTAATAACTGTTGTTGTAAGAGAATTCAACCAATGGTAAATACTTGTCCCAACTTCCTTTGAAGTATAGCACACAAAGCCTCAATAAATCTTCAAGAGTCTGAATTGTCATTTCCAATTATCCATCTGTTTGAGGATGATAAGCAGAACTAAATTGTAGTTCGGTGCCCATAACTTTTTGTAAATTGAGCTAAAATCGTGAAACGAATCTAGGGTCCCGATCATAAACTATGGATACTAGCATGCCATGCAATCTCACAATCTCACTTATGTATATATTAGCTAGACGCTCCAGTGAATAGTTTTCTCGTATAGGCAATAAATGAGCGGACTTGGTCAATCTATCTATAATAACCCAAATCGCATCCAAACCTTGAGAAACTTTGGAAAGACCCGTCACAAAATTCATATTGATGTGTTCCCACTTTCATTCGGGAACCTTAAAGGGTTGCAATGGACCCTTAGGCACTTGATGCTCCGCCTTGACACGTTGACACGTAAAACACTTCGAGACAAATTTAGCGATCTCCTTCTTCATATTGCTCCACCAAAATATATGTCGAAGGTTACGATACATTTTGATACTTCCAGGATGAATTGCAAACAACGTATTGTATGCCTCCATCATGATTTTATACTTCAATTCAGGGTCGTTAGGAACACAGAGTCAAAAGTTGACTCGAAGTATCACTTTCTCATCGATTCTTGCTTCTGGAATAGTACCTTCTCGTACTTTTCTCATCATATTCATTAGTTTTGGATCAGTAGGTTGAGCAACTTTGACTTTATCGATTAAAGTTGGTTCTACTAGTACGTGCGCGATCTTCATCTCGGTCCTGGTGACTTTAGCTCTATCTTCATCTTTTGTAAATCGTACAAAATGTGCCTTTGTGTTGTTTGTATTGCATTCGTACTCGCATATGATCTTTTGCTTAATGCATCAGTTATCACGTTCGCCTTTTCTGGGTGGTAATGGATAGTGTGGTCATAATCCTTTAAAAGCTCAAGCTAGTGTCGCTGTCGCGTGTTGAGTTCTTTCTCGGTGAAGAAATACTTAAGACTTTTATGATCTAAAAAGATCTCCACCTTTTCCCCGTACAAATAGTGTCTCTAGATCTTCAATGTAAAAATTTACCGCTGTTAAATCTAGATCATGAGTAGGATAATTTTTCTCATAATCTTTGAGTTGTCGAGAGGTATAAGCTATAACTTTCCCGTGTTGCATAAGAACGCATCCTAGACCACTACCTGAAGCATCGCTGTAGATAACAAATCCTTCTGATCCTAATGGTATAGTCAGAACATGTGCTGAAACGAGTCTCCTATTGAGTTCTTGAAAGCTTTTCTCGCATTCCTTACTCCATTCAAATTTTGTATTTTTTTCGAGTCAGTTGAGTTAGTGAAGTGGCAGTTTGAGAAAAACCTTCTACAAATCTCCAATAATAACTAGTTAAACCCAAAAAACTTCGTACTTCGGTTACTGTCTTAGGTTGCTCCAAGTTTAAAATTACTTCAATATTCGCGGGATCAACCGATATTCCTTGTTTAGAAATCACATGTTCAAATAATGTTACTTCCTCAAGCAAAAACTCGCATTTCTTCAACTTAGCATATAACTTATTTTCACGTAACTTTTGGAGTATCAATCGCAAGTGACGTTCATGATCTTCACGACTCTTAGAGTATACGAAGATGTCATCAATAAAGATAACCACAAAATGATCCAAATATTCTTTGAATATTCGGTTTATCATGTCCATGAAGGCTATAGGAGGTTGAGTTAGTGGAGTGGCAATTTGAGAAAACTCTTCTACAAATCTCTGATAATAACTAGTTAAACCCAAAAAACTTCGTACTTCGGTTACTGTCTTAGGTTGCTCCAAGTTTAAAATTACTTCAATATTCGCAGGATCAACCGATATTCCTTATTTAGAAATCACATGTTCAAAGAATGTTACTTCCTCAAGCCAGAACTCGTATTTCTTCAACTTAGCATATAACTTATTTTAACGTAACTTTTGGAGTATCAATCGCAAGTGACGTTCATGATCCTCACGACTCTTAGAGTATATGAAGATGTCATCAATAAAGATAACCATAAAATGATCCAAATATTATTTGAATATTCGGTTTATCATGTCCCTGAAGGCTGTATGAACATTAATTAGTTCGAAATGCATGACTAAGAACTTGTAATGCCCATAGCGAGTTCTGAAGACAGTTTTTAAAACGTCATCAGCTTTAACCTTCAACTGATGATAACTAGATCGGAGATCGATCTTTGAAAAATACTGAGCACCTTGTAATTGATCAAACAAGTCATCAATTTGAGGTAACGGATACCTATTCTTGATGGTGACATGATTCAACTCTCGATAGTCAATGCACAATCTCATACTCGCATCCTTCTTCTTTACAAATAGAACAAGGCACCCCGAGGTGACGTACTTGGTCGTATGAAACCAGTATCTAGGAGTTCCTGAAGTTGGACTTTCAACTCTTGAAGTTCTATGGGAGCCATTCGATATAGCGCTTTAGAAATAGGTTTAGTACCGGGTTCAAGGTCAATACAGAATTCAATTTCGCGGTCTGGGGGTAGGTCAGGAAGTTATTCGAAAAATACATCAGAAAATTCATTAACAATAGAAATATTGTTCAAGTTTACCGAGTTTTTATTTAGATCAGTGATATGAACTAGGAAGGCTTGACATCCATTTTTTTAATAAACGAATGACTTTATGGCTAAACACACAACAACAAAATATTATATTAAATACTATTGATAGGGTTAAATTATACGATATTTTTATTCCCTAATACTTAGTTTTTATATTTATTGTGTGCTTAAATGTTTAATTATTTAGGTTATTTTGGTTTTAATAGGTTTTATAGGGTTTTAGTTAATTTATGTTAATTTACGTAATTTTATAGTATTTTTATATTTATTTTTATTTATGTGTTTTTATTTATTTTTAGTGTTTTATGTGTTTTATTTATTATTATGTGTTTTTAGGATTTTTAGTATTTTTATATTATTTTTATTTATTTTATATTTGATTTAGTAGGGAAATAAAAGTCTAATGGCATTTTTGTAATTTCAGCAAAGCTTGAGGGACAAAACTGCAAAATCAGCAAAGACCGGGGCAAATATGTAATTTCCGGAAAGTAGCGACCGCGCATGGCGCGCGGATGGAGGGCCGAGCAGCTAAATGACGCCGTTCCATCAGCGCCTTCGCGCAATGCGCGCGGTGGCCGAACAGTGGCAAAAGACCGGAGATCAAACGACGTCGTTTCAATCCGAAACTGTTGGCATTCGCGCATAGCGCGGTAATGGATGAAACAGGCGTGAAACGTCGTCGTTTCAAGGGACGCGACAGTGAACAGTTCGCGCAATGCGCGGATGTTCAGAAAAAGAAAAAAAAAATAAAAACGCGCGTTGACTAAGTCAACGCCGCGTTTGGCTTGCGCGTTATTACCAGATTTCGGGAATTTTGCTCCTTTTTGATTCCAAATTGGATTTTAATTCCAACTAGGGTTAGAAAAATAATTATTTTCTTTTTCTTTTATTTTTAATTGTAAATCCTACTAGGGTTAGGAGGATTTTGGAGCCTATAAATAGAGGGTTTGAGATACATTGTAAGAGACAACTTTTATTAGAATAAAATTCTCTCTTCTATTTATTTAGTGTTCTTTATATTTATGAGTAGTTAATTTATTTTTCTTGGTTTAAGTGATTGAAGCCATCAAGATTTATCCACTGTGAGATCTAATTTATTTTAATCGTTCAATTTATATTTTGATTATTGAATATTCTTCTATGCTTAATTTTATGATTGATTTGTTTAATTGGTAGGAGTACTACTAGTTTATCATTCATATTAATCTACTGCTATTTTTGAAGCAACTAAGTTTAATAATTATTTTGCAGATCAAAAGATTATTTTATCTTAGGAAGAATATTCATCTAAATTAAATGCAAACACGTGGCTTGTGTTGTTTAGTTCAACGATCTCTCTAATTCTTTATGCTACTATTAAAATTAAATCTTTAGCACGTGCCGGAGGTTGTTTAATAGTAAGGGTATTTAGACCACGTGGCTCTACTTATCTGAAATTAAGGAGAGAGGAGAAAAATTATTCCACCTGCGAGTAGTTCTTTCTACGGTGAATCTTCAAAATATTAATTGATTTATTTTTGCATCAGTGATCAGTTGTAAATTCTTGATGGTGGATATTAACTTAAACCAAGGTTTTTTCTTCTTATTTACTTTATTAAGTTATTTGCTTAATTATTTTAGTTAATTTTAATTTTATTATTTCTTTAATTAAAAACCCCCCAATTCTTGTTTGCAAAAACATAAAATTAAATAATCATTCTCTGTGGGATCGACTCTTACTTGCACTACTACATATTTATTTTTCCAAAGTAAGATTTTATTTTTGGGTGCTTGCGACATCACACCAACTATATTCATATATACCATTAAAAAGTAGGGCATAACATTAAAATCCGTGTCATACCTCACTTTTTAATGAAAAATTATTAGATGCTCTTGGAGCACATGCCACGTAGTGTCCCACAACATTCACGTGCTGTCATTTCAGCATTTAAAGTGAGTCTTTTCACTTTAAATGCTGAAATGACAGCACATGAATAGTGTAAGGCATCACGTGGCAGGTGCCTCAAGACCACTAAATAATTACTCACTTTTTAATAATGTAAATAAATATAATGTTTAATTGTTATGTATGTAGACTTGTCTTCTTCTTTTTTTATATCGATTAGAATTACATCTCATTAAGCTCAAAATTAACCTCCCAATCTATCCTCTCGCTCTAAAGGGGGTGTATTCAATTAAGATTTTTAAAGTCTTTTAAAGACTTTTTTTTAAGTGACATACTTTTTATAGAGTTCGTGGATTTTAATGATTTTTAAATACTTTTTAAAAATGTCTTTTAATAACTTTAAAGACTCTATGAAATAAGTGATAGATTTTTATAGATTTTAAACCAAGACTTTGATAAACTTTTGTATACTTTTAATATATCTTGTAGCCTATGTGTACAACCTCTCCCTATTTTGTTTTCATGAACTAGAGAAAATCTCATTATTTCATTGAATTATTGTGGGATGAGATTTTATATATGTTGAAAATCTTAAAAAATAATTATACGAAAATGTAATATTTTACAATGATTGATACTGATGCCAACTATTATTCAATGGATATAATTAAGCAGCTTGGTTATTGAATTATATGAATAAGGTGATTCGACAATTATAATGTAATCTGATTCCAAGTCACAGCAGGAATACTTAGTAGCTTGAATCCTATAAAAATTTGTAATCATTAACATGATAATTATGTATGTGAAAGTTGGAACGTGATGATAATCTTCTATTTTTCTCAAATATTTGGAAGTTTTTGAAAATCTTTAGACATAAGGCCAGACTTTGAATATAAGTACCCCTTGTTCTAAAGTCTGTCAAACTCCACCATTTGATATAAATCTAAAAAATCTATGACTTTTTAAATACCAAAATACTTTTATAGATTTTATAAAAATCTCAATTCAATACCACATAATTTTTAAAGACATTGCAAAAACTGTAATTGAATACCATTAAACTTTTATAAACTCTTTAAATATCTTGATTGAATACAACTAAACTTTTAAAGTTTTTTAATTCCTTAAAAATTATAATTGAATACACCCCCCTTAATAAGAATGCGTCACATTCATAATTAGTGCAAACAATCCTAGAGATAACATTAGTAACAAAATTTGTTATTTTTCTAATTTAATGAAAAAATACATTAATTTTTATTTTAACTTAAAAATATTTAAATTATAATTTAAGAATAATATTCTCATGGATTATAATCACATGACTATTAAACTTATAATTAAACAATCGTAGTCATATGTTTGTTTTTAATGAAATTATTTATGGAATAACTTAAAATAATTTCATGTTATATTTATTTTGTCTATAATTAATTTTAAAATTGGATAAAAATTTATCGTTTGTACTATCATACATTTATCACTAATAACAAAAAATATTATATTCTCTGTAAGTTTAGTATAAATAGATAAAATAAAATGCATCGATAATTTAATAATATAGATAAAAGGTAATTTTGTTCGTAAATTTTTAATCTCAAATAGTTGGGATTATTTAATATTCTTTTTTTTTAAAATTATTATTGATTTTTAAAAGTCAATTTGAGACGCATTCAAATTCAAAGTCGAGATGATTAACCTAAAACTATGAACTAATAAATTTGACGAGTAGTAATTTTTAGACAGTTTATAATTTTTATTATTATATTGATTTGAATCAAAAAACTCTATTTTAATTTTAAATTTAAAAATATATTGAGTTAAGTAGTTAACTTTAAAAAATTAATAATAATCTTATAATTTAAAAGAAAAAATATTATGTATAATTTTGCATTTTAAGTCATTTATTACCGCGGAACTAATAATCCTTCGTCTAATTTTTAAAACAAAGGATCCAAGTCAAGTGTTTTCCTGCAAACAAACATGCCCTTAGCATGGGTCAGATCAAAATGCAATACCCAAATTGAAGGCCCAAATTCAACGACCTTAATGGTTCACTGGTTTTCTTCCACTTGTCGGAAAATCTCTAACCGGTTTGATTGTAATCTCTAGGAATAACAATGGAGGTCGAGGTTTCTTCTAATGCAGTAGCAGACCTTCCGGCTATGGAAGCAGATTTTCAAGGTGAATTCATTCGTTTACTTTCTTCAACCATGACGATCTTAGGTTATGTGTAGTTTGTTATCCAGTAATTCTAAAACCGATTAAATGGAAATTAAGTTGAAAATTCCTGAATTATAGGGTTTTACTGTTTTTTATTTGTTGTCATTATGCTAATTATTAACTAAACCTTGAGGAATTTGAATTAGTTTGGTCATTATATATGTATGTATTATATGTGAATTCCTACAAGTTTTTTTATGCTAAAGGTGGGATTTTTTCTCCAGCTATGGATGTTATGGAATCTAATGCTTCAACAGAAGTTCCAGTCATTGAAGGAAAAACTCAAGGTTAAATTAGTGTCCAGTTTGTTTGCACTCTGTTCAAGTAATTTGGAAATTCCTATATTGAAATTTAAACTCTGAGATATTAGAAGAAATTTGGTGTTACTCTTCTGTTGTACCGAATATAAATAATCCATACCTACATGTGTTTTGTGTTTGATGTCGAAGGTGGGTTGGTTTCTTTTGAAATGAAAGTGGATGAATCCAATGTGGTAGAAGACCTTCCGGAAGGTAAAACTGACACTTCATTGTCTTCCAGCTCACTGCTTTAATCCCTCTTCCATGAAATGTGTAGTTGAAGGTTTTTCTGTTCTTTGTGTTTTCAGTGAATTTGAAATCATATATATGAGGTAAATTAAGCACTAAAGGGGTTTGGTATTTCCCTTACGTTATGCGGACGATAAAATAAAATGAGAGGGATCACTATATAAGACTCTGTCTCCCCCCTCCCTCTCTCTCTCTATAAATATGTATATATATATATATATATATATATATATATATATATATATATATATATATATATATAAACCAATGAAGTTGAGCCTAGAACTGGCTTGCTCAACCTTAATTGGTTCAGTTTAAAAAAAAAAGAAGGAAAAAGGAAGCTTAGCTGCGTTTGGATTTTAGATAAGCACAGTAACAGTATGTCTTTTCTCTGTCTCTTTTCTCCTTTGACGAGACTAGGGGAAACATTATTTTTATCATTTAGTATAATAAGTTTCAAAGTTGATTAGTAGCTTATTTGTAATGTTCTTATTTAATTTTACCATGAATTGTGGTTAAAAACTTGCGATCATATTAATTAGAATATAATATTGAGATCGTCAAACTGAAATATAATTGGTTTATTCATTTCTTGCAGTTGATTTTCTGAAGTATCTCGAAGAAACTATAGCTAGAAGCTCATTAGATTTTGATACTTGGACTTCACTTATTACAGATATAGAAAAATACCATCCAGTAAGTTCCTGTGTGTGTGTGTGTGTGTGGGTGTTATATGTTATCTCATACACCTTTGGCTTTTAGGAGGACGTGATTGGCAGTTAACTATAAGAATTGTATACTTTTTGTTTGACTTAAGATTTAGATAATTTACTTTCATATGGAATATTATATACATTTTCTTCGTCTTCATGATTTAGTTTTCATGCTCTAGACAATCATTCAATTAATTAGTAGAGTCAAGTACTTTGTTTCACTATTTCTTCTGATTACAAAAAAGTTTTTATTTTATTTTAGTAGCTCCTCAGTTTTTTGGCTGCTAGTATCAATAATATCTTCTATGTGACTACTGCAGGATGACATAGAAACAATTTCTTTAGTTTATGATTCCTTTCTGTCCAAGTTCCCTTTATGCCATGTATACTGGAAGAAGTATGCCGATCACAAGGCACGTTTATGCACTGTTGACAAGGCTGTTGAAATTTTTGAACGAGCAGTGCTATCAGTGACATACTGTGTTGGTTTGTGGGTCGACTATTGTAGCTTTAGCATAGCTGCATTTGAGGATCCATTTGACATTCGTAGGTAATTTCAGAATTTGCCAAGCTTCCAATAACAGATTTCAGTAATAAAATTGCCGAATTATAATTTCTTTCTGGCTTTTGAATTCAGCTGTGAAAATACAATTTCCAACCATTTCTTATTTTAGCCAACAAAATTGCAATTTCCATCCATAATATTATAGAAATATTATCAGGTAATAATAATAGCAACTGAGAAGCTTATGTTTATTGGAAGAGTTCTACCCAATTTGTTTGGTATTTCTTTTGATTGCGTATCATGGTTATTGCAAACTATTTATTTATTTATTTAATAACTACCTCCATCTTGTAAAGATAAGCCCCTTTGTTCTGGTTTTTTCTCAGCACGAATTTAAAGGCATGCTGAAAGTATATTTCATCTTAAAAAAAAATGCTTACGTGATAACAAAATATGCTGACATTCTTTCTTAATGTGAAATATCGGTTTACTAATTTAACCTTACAGCTTATACTGCTGAAGGTTTTTATTTTGAGTGACTGGCTTCATTAATTAAAAATACAAGCTAAAACATTTTTGCTGGTTATTATGCACAATTTATATCCCATTGCATATATAACTGATTGATTCTCAGAAAGATATGGTGTACTTCAAAGTTAAGTCAATACATATAAAAAGTGCTTCCTTTCAAACGTCAACTGTTGCAATTTCATGACACTCTGTGGATTGAAATCTCTCCTTTGCATGCTTGGCCACAAGCATCAGTCATTTTTTTCTTTTTTGCTAATTAAGCATCAGACATTTGCACAACCAGGATCATTTCATTTTAAAATTGAAGTTTGCCCATTTATTTTGATCTTGATTAATATATACTTTTGAATTTATTTGACAGATTATTTAACAGAGGAATGTCCTTTGTTGGAAAGGATTACTTATGTTACACATTGTGGGATAAATACATTGAATTTGAATATTCTCAGCATCAGTGGAGTTTCCTTCTTAAAATTCTGATTCAAACTTTGCGGTTTCCGACAAAAAAGCTGCATAAATATCATGATAAGTAAGTCTTACCCTTCCTAGTACTTTACTGTGACTGTTCTTTGTCACAATTGACATTTTGTGTTTTTTCCTTTTCATTGTTGTCTCATTGGCGTGTCATTACTTAAGTCGTAAGAAATAAGCTTAATGATTGGCTTTGTTTGATTAATAAAAGGGACTGGTGAAACTTAAAGGTCATAGAATTAGTCAAAGAGTATGGAAGGAATAGGACATGCATTTGATTATTGTGAAAAATATCAAGAAAACACTTGATTAGTTTTGAGAGCATGAAACTTAAGATTTTTTTTCTTTTCTCTTCTGCAATTGCTGTTATCTGTATATCTTCTTCTGGACCCCTAAATATGACTTGTAATGATAATTAATTTTATTAGTTGCCATCGCTATTCATAAAAGAATCCTTCTCATCCCTCACCCAATTCAGGAGCATATAAATTGAATTAAAAAATGAAAGCAGGATAAGGTTGCTAGGTAGTCTAAATTGGCCAGATGAGGAGGTTGAAGTTATTCACACCTGTTGACGTAAGAACCATTGAAACAATTGCCAGGCTTTTATGTTTTACCATGATTCAAGGCTAATGGTATACTATCTCTGCTGGGGACTATTGGGTTGTCTTCTCTACACCCGTTGGTGTTTGTTAGGTCATGCCAACATGATGAAGTCTCTCTTGTATAGCATCATTGATCCTTTGTTGGTGAAGAGTCTGTAACAGAACAGGTTATATCTGGAAACTCTTTGTTCTATCTTGTCTTTTTTGGAGAACAAGAATGGTGCTACTCTAAAGAAGTGGAGCTACCTTGCACAAACGTTGCTTATCAATTATAAGCTTTTGTTTGATTTGAGAGGTGTTTTCTGGTTCCTTGTTTAAGTTTGAGATTTTCTGGAGAGTGTTAGCATTGGAGTAGTAGTTAATAGTTATATCTAACTTTGTTTTCGTTCTCCTGCACTAGGGCATGAGTTATCTATTGTTTTGTTTTGTGGGGTTATAGCATTTTTAAAAGATTGTCTTTCTGTTTTCTGTGTTCATTTTGGTGCTTTCTACAACTACTTGTCAAGAGAACTGATAGTACCCGTAGTTTCTCATTTAAACACTCATATTGCTGGCACTGTTAGTCTCATGCTCTGTTGATATTGGCATAATCTCCTCAGTTTCCCAGCTTTATATACCGCATATGTGTTCATAACGACTAACGAGGCTGTTCTCACAACAACCTTGCTGAATCTTGTTGATATCAACAATCTGTTGAACTCTAGGTTTTAATTATGTAATACTGTTCTCTAAAAAAAGTGTCAAATATTATGGAAGCTAATATTATTAGGTCAGGCTTTAAGGACTTTGATAAGCAGGTGTTCACTGTGTTATACACAGTTATATACTGGACCATATTTTTATTTCTGGAGTAAGATTCGGTTTGCTTACATGAGTATATCACTTAATATTTGGTACAACAATTCTTCAGTTTAAAGAAGTTTGCTGTCATCTTGGAAGAGGAGATGGATTGCCAGAACAATTGCAGCATTGAAGTACAGGCAGAAGTTCTTTCTGATGCAGTCATAATTTCTGAAAATGAAATCTATAGTACCATCAAAGACCTGCAGAATCCTTCAAATGGCTCTCTGAGGTCCCAGGCCCTGCAGAAATATCTCTCCATCGGGGAGCAGTTCTATCATAAAGCATGCCAGTTGGATGGAAAAATACATTGTTTTGAGAATTCTATAGGAAGGTCTTTTTTCCATGTAAAGCCACTTGATGACGGTCAACTAGCAAATTGGCATAGCTATCTGGACTTCATTGAGAAGCAAGAGGACTTTGATTGGGTTTGTCAATATTTTGCCACAGTGCTTATGTTAATTCTCCCTACATCATCTCCCACACATTTAAAATCTTTGTCTGATTACAGACTGTCAAAATTTATGAGAGATGCTTGATTCCCTGTGCAAAATACCCTGAATTTTGGATGCGTTATGTTGAATTCATGGAAACCAAGGGAGGGCGAGAGCTAGCAAATTTTGCACTAGAACGAGCAACACAAATTTTTTTGGAGGTATGCTTGTTGATCATTGTTGTGTCTGATGCTAACATTCTTTTAGCCATATCTGAGAAATGCAAGCCCTAGGAATTTAGTCACTCATTAAAATTCATGAAATTTATATCTTTAGAGTTTAGATTATCTTGTTCTCTTTTAAAAAGACGCTTCGGTTATTAGAATTACTTTTTTTGTGGCTTTTACCTGTCAATTTCATCTTTGATACCTTCATGATTCCCTTATCATTCTTTCCTTAATTACGATGGGTGTCCTTCACTTAGGGTTTCATGTTTCCCCGAAACTTGAATGATAGAGACTGAGAAGTTGACTTTAATACTCTTTTCTCATTGATCGCTATCATTTCTTTCTCATTTTTTATAGCTTTTCTTGGACTTTGGATTCCTCTGTTTTTTCTTCTTGGTCCTGTTTTTTTATTTAATTCATGTTCAGGTTCCGCCTTACTCTCTTCTAGCCTTTTCTATTTTAAAGGCTAAAGTCCCTTATATAATTGGGGCTTGTCTGTGATGGATAACTATTAACTGGCTCAACGCTAATTATCTGACATAGGTGAGCAGGCCTTATAGGTCTTTTATCTTAGACGTGCTGTGTTTATGAGAGTAGCAAATCTCACTAGTACTTGTACCTTCATTGTCCTGAGGCCTGGACTCTGGAGAGTTGGAAAGTCGTCGATTTTGGGGAAACTTGGCTTTGGGAGGGTTTGAAAGTCATTGTTTTAGGGGAAACTTGGTTTTGCTCATATCTATGGAAAGTATGCTTCTTATTAGATTTCTAGGCTTTGGCAGATGCACAGTTGCTAAGATTCTTAGGCAATTTGGTCAGACATGAAAGCTGGGATATTCAGAGTTCTGTATCTCTGTGATTCATCTATTGAGGTCTCAATTTTTTTTTCTTGCCTGTTCTGGAGTTTTTGTTCAGGGGCTTTTAGTGGGGGTGTTTTTGAGTGACTGGAAGAATTTTCTTATATGATCATTTTTGTCCCCACACTTTTCTTTTTTGGAGAACTCCTAGTCCCCTTTTTGTACCTTTCTTTGCACTAGGGGTATAATCTTTTTCTTACACACGCGCGCGCGCGCGCGTGTGTACAAAAGGAGGAGTGATTGAGTGGTTGCTCAATTGACGACTACTGTTGTTTATAGCTCACTCATATATTCTTTACAGAATGAACCAGTCATTCATATCTTCAATGCAAGGTTTAGGGAGCAAATAGGAGACACATATGGTGCACGTGCTGTATTTCTCCAGGGTGATGCAGATTCAGATTCCGACTTTGTTGAAAATGTTATAAAGGCAGCTAACATGGAAAAACGTCTGGTATGAATCTTTTTTGCACAAGTTCAAGATCTCTGTACGGAGTTTTGGTTAATATTTCGTATTAAAAAATTTCAGGGAAATTTGGCAGCCGCTTCCAGCATTTATGAAAAAGCACTTACGTTGGCAGCAGCAAGGCAGAAATTGAATATTGTTCCTATTCTCTATATTCACTTCTCTCGTCTTAAATACCTGGTACACAGTTCGCATACAAACTTTCAACTGTTCTAAATAATAGCTTAATAACTGATTGTAGATTATTAACTCTTTATTCACATATAATTTCTATGATATAATTGGATGACGATATGATGATTAATATCTTGCTTTTCTTGGCAAATATTGTGATATTATTCATTCTATTTTACTCACATTAGAGTAGGCTAAACATTTTTTTTTTAAAATGAAGGGATTTCCCTCGTTGACACCTGCTTCAGTGAGCAATTCCTTTCTTACTATATGTAACTATTAGTGTCTAATCTTAGGCCTTCTATTATGGAGAAACGGAAGTGACATTCTCTGTATTGCAGCTATTGCTGAAACTATAAATTCACAACATTAGTACTTCTTTTTTCTCTTTTAACCTCTATCCTTTTTATCTTTCTTTTATGCGTATTACAAAGATGCATTTTTAAATTTCTTTTTCTTGTATTACTCGTGTCCTATTGAAACAATAAACTCATCACCTTTTCACTTTTTCATTTCCTCCTGTTAATTTTTGAAGAACTGAGATGCCACGTCTTATTATATTATTTTTTTAACATTTTTTTTCAAGAGTGTTTTTGTTTTGTTCTTGTTGGTTTTCAGCAACAATTTTTTTATGGTACTGATATAGCGAACATTCCGGGAATATCTATATACTGCCTTTTGCCCCCTGAGCCTGGAGCAGGAAACGGAGTGTTTTTCTCAGATTTGTGTGATGACTATCAGTATCGACTTTGAACTAGGACCCTTTCCATTATTCAAGATTGTGAGGTAGATAACCTGGTGGCAAGATAAGATTTCCCCAAGGTGTGGTCCTCACAGCAGGACTGTTCCTTGCTCTCGTAACTTTCATTAAGAGAGATAGAGAGAGATACATTGCTGTTTCCACGAGACATGCATGGTTTTTGCTGCCAATGTGCTACTTTTTTGATATTGGGCTTTGACCATACTGTAACTATATGACTCTTTCTCCTACTTCAAGCTTGGGTTTTTCTTTCCAGAATTTGTTCCTCACTTGTCAAGTACATCACTTTGTTTACTGGCCACTGTAGATAGTGGACCTGTTCTTTGTACTTGAAAAGACTAACAATCTCTGGACCTTCTGTCTTTGGGTAAGGATTGACTTTTGCTTAAGCAATATGTACTTATCATGTATTAGATGGGAGTTACTTTGAGATACTCCACTGGGTCCCTCTGACTCATGTCTATTGATTGCTCTCAGTTTTTGTCCTAGTGACTACTAATCTGGATCCACCTACTCACATTTAACCCCTCAGTCCTCCAATTTCATTTAAACTTCTCCACTCTTCAAGCACCGGCAACATATAAAATTGTATCTTACAGATGTTTTAGAAAATACATTCTACTTTTATGATTGCATTCTAAGGGTTTTTCCCATCACATTAAATGGACGAAGCAAGACTAAGAACCTCATAGAATTACACAGGCATTAATATTTTTGGAACAGTGACGATTTAACTGTATAAAAGTGAAGAGTATCAGATGGGCAATATTTTTCTATCTAAAAAGAATCCAATTTTTCCACTGATTTATTGATGATGATTGAAGTTAACTTGTATTCTATTGGCTACATGTCTAGTAGAGCTGTTTATGAACTCATGTTCATTTGGTAGATAGTGATTGGTAGTTGTCACCTTCTTGGGCTGTATAGTTTGGACTATAAGGTAGAGGATGAGGGCTGTGTAGACTTGATTAAAGATGATCGCGGAGTCAGAGGTTAATGGCAACTTAAAAGTAGAATTTTATCTGTCCGCCCATCTGGCAGCTAGTGTATTGAACCATAATAGTAATAATAGGGGTAATGTGAGTCATTAGTCATTACTATCTTCTTTTGCATCTAAGCATATTATGATATATATTAGCTGATGTGCGGAAAAAGAAATCGATCTGAAATTCAAGCTATTTGAAGTTGATCATATAACTGAGGTACACATGAACTCAAGTTCCTCTAACTTGCCCAAAAAGCAATTTAAATCTGCAATAATGATGTAAGATCTTATATATTTTAGTGCTATTTTGAGTGTGTTTTAAAAAAATTGTCTTTTAGTGGAGGGTCTGAGATTGAGAATAATTATTTTTCTTGCAACATAAGACCAAAATCCGTTCTGTATGTACATGAAGTTATTATTGTGTTGTTTTAAGTCTTTGAGGCTTCCTAATCCTGTCCTTTCACTGGTTGGTAGATTGCTGGCAGTGCCGATGCTGCTGTAAATGTAATAATAGATGGTATTGAGCACGCTCCTAATTGCAGATTACTTCTAGAGGTACCTTTATTCTAGTTTTTTGCCCATTATATTATTGGTCTTACTTCAACAATATCTTAACAGTAAGAACAATGCGAGAGCGAAAGCAGCATATATCAGTATATCACCTGTTTATGCTTTATTTGATTAGCTTAGACTATTGTCCTTCAGTCTATACATATGGTTGGAGTGCAGTTGATCAACTCTGATGAAATAAATACTATTTTCCTGGATCAATTACTAGTGGGGCACTTGTTACATTAAATGAAGCATTTTGTTGCGTCATTTGAACCGAGTATGCCTTTCATACCCGTCCCCTTATCACCTAGACAAAGAACAAAAGACAGATCATTATTTATTCTTACTTCTGCAGGAATTGATAAAATTTGTAATGATGCATGAAGGATCAAAACACATAAATGCAGTGGACTCCATTATAGCTAATGCAATAGCAACTGGGCCAGACATGCACGGTCTAAGCGCTAAAGACCGGGAGGATTTATCATGCTTGTATTTGGAGGTCAGAATTTTTATCATGCTTGTATTTGGAGGTCAGAATTTTTATCATGCTTGTATTATTTGGAGGTCAGAATTTCATTTGAAGAAATCTTACTTTCTCCATGTTAAGTTAATCATTTGGAAGAACATTACTTTTAGTCTACTTTTTTCTTGTGTTGTTTCCCTTTCCACATGGCTGCAAGTGTCCATTGAATCTTTCAGCCTTCTTTTGAAAATCTTTATAAACTTTTTACCTCCCCTTTTGCTTAACTAGCTAAATGTTAAAATCAGAAATTTGTCTGGTTGTTAATTATTAAAAACGAGGATGTCATACTGTTCAGATGTTTTAATGCATGCCAAAAAAAAACTATTTTGAGCTCAGCCAAGGGCTGAAAAGTTGAATTAAATTCTTTATTCTGGGTATAAATAGGACAAGTATTTTAATAACTAAACATTTTAAGGGTACTAAAGCATTGACACCAGAGGAAACCAATTTGAAATAAATAAATGCATGCACACGTTATCAGTAAACTATATTTGCATTTTATATTCACTTTTCACTGAGGTATGTGCAACTTTCACTGCATCTTCTTTAATAGCATCTAAAAGGTGCACTGAAGGCAAGAAGCCACTAGCTGGGACATATTTCTTTTTTTTATAAATTATTTTCTCTATCTTGGAGCTTCTCCATTATATCTTCGAGGAGCATATAATATATATATATATATATATATATATATATATATATATATATATATATATATATATATATATATAATATATCTGATAATTATGAATCTATTGTGGCAACAGTTTATAGACCTTTGTGGAACAAACCATGATGTAAGAAAGGCATGGAATCGTCACATAAAATTGTTTCCACACTTAATAAGGACTACTTCCTCATATGAGCACCCCACTGCACCAAATCAATTGTTGGAGATGGCCAGGGAAGCAAGAAAAAGAACGCCTTTTACTTTTCCTAATCAGCTATCCAAAGTTCATGGTTCAGACGATCTGATCCAGCTTCCAGTACAAGAACAGGAACTTTTGCCACCACAAACTCATGGTATCGAACCGGACCAGATTGTATCAGAGCAATCCCAGCAAAAGGATGATGTCAATGGTGCACAGGAGGGGAAGCAACAGTTATCCCTTGGAGTTTTGGTGCAGTCCACAGAAGATGTAACTGAAGTACATGAGTCAAAGCATGATTTGGTGCATCAATCTGGTGATGATATGTCTGGAACAATTGAATCAACTCGGGATATGGTATGCCACCCCAGAATAGATGCATCTGGATTAATGGAGTTGAACCATGATTTAATACACCAATCTGAAGAAGCTGCATCTGGTTCAAAAGAATCAACTCATGAGTTTGAGCAACCAGCAGGACCAATTGCACCATCAGAATTCTTGCCAGAATCCTCCGTTTCACCAGAGAAACAAGAGGTAGAGGAGGACAATGAGCTTGAAAAGCATCTGAAGCCTATTCATTTGGAGAATCTTTCTCCAAGTTATCAGGAGAAAGAATCTCAAGATTTAATACCAATGGAGCTCCAGGAACATGATGTTTGCCAAAAAATCTCCCATTCTGATGGAGACATACTAGAACTTGGTCTGACTACTGAAGAGATTACTGATACAGCTAGCCCAAAGAGCTCCCCAACTGCTGCTTCAGCTAGAATTCAAAATGAATTAGATGAAAATGATTCTGTAAACCCTTCATCTTCAACAAGTCACCAAAGTCCTATCCATAGACAATCAGAACTACAGCGGGAGGTGCCTTCAGACAGTGGCGAAGACTGTTGTCAGAATCCGATGACTACATCTTCCGGTGGTAGGAGTCCCAATCTTCATGAGCATTCACATGATCTACAGCAGCAAGATTCTTTGCAGCAACTTCGCTCAACTGCTGAAATGGGTGTCCAAATGCAAGTACGGAATGGTAGCCAAGGTAGAAATCTGCATCATTCAGGTGCTGCCCGAGGACATGTAACACCTAGTCATGACGGGCCAGTGCAAGTTGTGCAACACCCAAGCTATGTATCTGCCCCTGTCTCTCAACCGTCTCCCCAGCCTGTTCTTTCTCACCCTCAAGCACATATGTCTCAGTATACTTCCCAAACTATTGAGCAGAATGGGCTTATTCAGAACAGCCAAGCATACAATCAGATGTTGCAACATCATTTCCAGCAGCAGCAGCAGCTTTTGCAAGAACAGTATCAGCAGCAGATGCTACAAATGCAGCACCCATATTTTCAGCTGCAACAGCAACAACTCTATCAGCAGCAGCTGCCTGCACAACAGCAACAATATAATCAGCCGCAGCAACCGATGTTCCCAAACCAGCACATCCTTCAGCAGTCACTACAGCTTCAACAACCACCTTATCAAGCAGATCAACATCAGTATCTACTCTACCTACAGCAGCTACAGCAACAATTGCAGCAGCAGCAGCTACAACCAGGTCGGCAGGAGCAGTGTACTCAATTGGAAGGGCAAGAACATCAGAGACAGATGCAGCAATTGTATCAATCGGAAGGGAATGCACATCAGCAAAATCAACAAGGATATCAGTTAGTACTGCAGCAGTACCAGGTGCAACAGCAACAACAATATCAACAATTATTGCAGCAGCACCAACTGCAACAGCAACAAGGATATCAGCAGCTCCTGCTGCAGCACCAACTTCAGCAGCAACAGCAGCAGCAGATTACTTCAGCACATATTCAGAGACAGAGCAGCAGCAACTATCAACAGGTGCTTTTCTGAAATATCTTGTTAGCAAATTACTACCGACGATAAAATTCAGAAAAATCAATGTTCTAAAAATTCCCGCCTAGGTCCGATTAGTCCCCGCCTAGGCGCTAGCCCCCCCCCTACCGCCACGCCTAGGTGCTAGGCCTTCCCTGGCGCTTCGCCTAGGCCCAAGGCGGAAAATAAATCCCTCCAAGAAATTAGACGGGCCTAGGCGGAGAAATTAAGGCTATAATTGTTTTTATTTTATTTTAATAACGAAGCTACAAAATGATGTCGTGGATGTGGATGATGAAGTTGAGGGCTGTTCGGGCTTTACTTGGGAGGCGATTGGTGAAACATTCGGATCAAATAGCGTGCTAGAGCCTAAGAGAAGTAGTAAAAATGTTGGAGTCAGAACTCTATGAAGAATATTTTTTGTCTGATGATGACACGGAGGAAGAGAAAGATGAGGAGTATGAGTGTGAGTCCGATGGGGTCATTATCTCGGAGGGATATGGAGAATAAGAGTTAGAGATATAGAGGGATATGGAGATGATGACTATTAATTTGTATTTTTTATTATTTGTTAGTGTTTGAACAATTGCATGTTTGTGTTTGAACTTTGATATTGACAATATGGATATGTGTTTGAACTTTAAACAAATGCCTTTATTATCTTTATTATAGATTGTTTTGTTTTATATTATTATTTTGTTTAGATAAATGTAAGATAAAATATTAAAATTAGTTTAAAATAAAAAATTTCGCCTAGGCCCCTCAGCCGTCCGCCTAACGCCTTTTAAAACATTGAGAAAAATTACTCCCTAGTTACAGGTTTTCGGTTATTTCTTGATAGAGGGGATATGGTAGGGTGAGCAGGATTCATATGATGAATTGTATTAATTGTAAGTTTGTTACAGAACCTAATGCATCCAACAATGAAAATATTGCTGACCAAACATAGATAAATGAAATGGCATGACTATACAATCCTCTGGTGTGCCAAAACTGTTTTTCATTAAGATAGAACATGTGCGCGCGTGCGCGACTATCCAACATATATACCACTTGTGCGCTAAGAATTTATGATGTTTCATCCAGGGCCAAGTGCTTAAACCATCACGTAATAAAGATGCAGCTGGACCTTCCGAACCTCTGTATCCCCAACGATCTCCAGAAGGCATGTTACAACCACAAAATGCAGGTGAACACAGACATCATGTATCTCCACACCACCAATATTCCCCACATGGAGTCCCAGCTTCTCGTAGGGCACGCACATCTCTCTCCCCCCCTCTTGGGGATCAGTCCCCTTGATGATCCTATTAGTTTGTTGTTGTAGGAGTCCGATATGTAATTTTGTAAATGAGCTTGCTATATCAGGGTTCTTTATCCCTGAAGAGTCTCTTGCAGGAAAGGTAAGGACCAAACATTTAGTTGATATTCACTTTAAGTGAAAAGGGAAATGAAGTTCTTGTAGTTGTAGTTTCAATTCAGTTTTATTTTTGAATATTGACCTATAGATCTGTTTGAAAAAATGTATTTTCAGGGAAGTTTTATGTTCATAGGTCGTTTTGGAACATGTTTATTTGTTCTGCACTCTTGCTTAATTCCCCAAGAGCGAGTTTGTTATAGATGTGTTTTCTCTATCAACGTTTTTCCTTTTTTAATTTTTGGTCCTTGTGAAACGCCTACCAGTATCCTATAAACCATGCATACAGGATAAAAAATAAAATTATGTTTGGGTAGTTTAGAAGGAGATTATTGCTTTTGCAAAATATTAAATTCATAATCAATGCCTTGAAAAGAACTTATCATTACTAACTGGGGTCATTAATTTTTTTTCCCTTTTTTGAAGCCCAAAATATGGGGAATATAATAAAATTTTATAATTGAGTACATTGTTATTACTATAATCAAGGGCTCAAGGCTCACTTAGGGGAGGAAGAAATAAATTTATACTCAAGCCTCAAAAGAAAAAATACGCTTCACAATAAAAAACAAAAAAACTCGTATAAGTAATAATAGTAGGAGACTTAAAAAATTATAAGGTCTCAATCTAACCACTAGGTTAAGACCACACATACTAATTTGGGTTAGGATACAAATTTTAATTAGTCCGCAATGAAATTGCACACTATATTTCAAAACCGTTACCTAGTGTATTTAAATTAATTGACTAATGTCCGTCCTCAATTTTGCGATGGACTGATTGATGTGCTTACTTTTGCTTCATATTTTTTTTTTGTTAATTTGGAGAGGTGTTAAACCTAAGATTTCTTGCTTAACGAGCCTAATACACCAACTGAGCCGAAGGTCGTTGGTCAAATTAGCTTATCAAACATGCCATAATTGTGGAGAGAACACGTTAAAAATTAATTACTTTTGATATTAATTTGTAACATCCTAACCTTAAAATTTAAAATTAATATACATTCATTTAATTTAACAAAACATGGAGGAAAAAAAAACTAATAGCTACAACTTTTTATTATTTTTCAAAAAAACTTTAATAATTCACATCCCTTTTCATTTTTAAGATTCTGAAAATTAAAATGGAAATCTTTTGTGAAAATTGCGTAGTATTTTTCTTTTTATTTCCCCTTCCACCGAATTATAAGAAACCTTGAACCTGGAATGTGCATTTAATAAAAACTTGAATAGCTCAAGTGACCAACAACAACAGCGTCTACAACCAAGTTAGTTGCTATCACTTTTCATGGATAGTGTAGTTGAACCAGTATATATATATATATATATATATATATATGAATCCTGCACTGGTAAATTTTGTTGAACATTTAAGACAATTCAGCTCGTAGATAATAATATTTATATTTTGGGAAGAAAGATAGAATTTATAGCTAGCTTGGTGCAGTATCAGAAAAATAATGGAGTTGGTAAGAAACCGAACAAAAGATCTGGGGCTTTTATCAGACAATAATAGTTTAAAAATTCCATCATTGCTAAAAACCATTCTATCAAATAATTAGAGTCTCATCACAAAGCACAGTTCATGAAACTGTTAAAAACTAGAGCAAATAGTAGTTTTTCATCAAGCACTGCTATTGTCACTACTTAACTACCAAGGATAATACAGTAGAAAGAAAGAAGTACTTAATGTTGTATGTTACTACCCATAACAGTACTAGTTAAAAATGAAACAACAGAATACGTATCCGGACAATCAAATTTTCTATTACATTCCTTCAATTTCAAAATCAAGCAAAAACTGCTGCATTTCAAAAGTCAGATATACATAGATCACTGTGTCTCGCGTACATGACTAAAGGAGAGTCAGCGGAGAGGGGGGAGGGGAATAACTGCTTACCATGAACAAAGTCAAAATGACTGAAGTCTTTTCTCAACACAATGAATGGAGAAATGGCAAAAAAAAGATGATGTGAGGTGTGTTTGTTTTAACAAAGTTACAAGAATAAAAAGCAATTTACCTACCAGTATTGTAGCAATTCCTTTATAGATCTCCACATGACCTGCAGATAAAGGCAATTAAAATTGTAAAAGTGTAGATATATTGTAGTCATCAGAGGATTTTGTGAAAAGTAACTAGTATCATCTGGTTTGTGCGTCTTTCCACAAACTATCATCTTGATATTTGCAATATCACCACCTAAATGGCACAACGGATCCAAGTCCAGCATTACCTTCACATTACCCTCCTTCGTCTGAAAAGAACTCAAGGAGCTACCTAATCAAGAGGTTTTTTCCCCACCAAGAAATACTTTTCATCTATTAAACCTTCTACCAACTCTTGCTTCAACCGACTAGTGATTTTAAATCGAGATCCAACCAGCAACTTTCACTAGGACAAACTTGAACTGGGACCATGCAGTTTGTTTGCTCTCCAATTCAGAAAGCGATTGGTTTACGCTCTATTGTTCTCTTCTACCCCAAATTTTAAAATGCTCTAAGGTAACATGAAGAACCACTTACGCAACCATCTGATAACGAAATACTAGAAATTTACACTATTTAGGACCGTGACTCTATCCTTATATTACTACAAAGGGAATGGAATCAAGTTAATTTATTCAAGGACTAGTACAAAATGAGGAAATCTAGAACTCCCCATGTCCTGGAAAAGAACAGGCCATTTGGTTTGTAAAAACAAAGAAAATAGCTCTCCTTTTTCTGGACAGAGGAAGTATTTTAATTAGGTGAGCAGAGAATTACGATGAATTTTGTTATATATGTATGGAGAAATTAGAGCAAGGGAAAGTTAAGTACCAAAATCCCATCGAAACATTTGCAGTGTAGATATAAGTAAACTCAAGAAACGATCATCTTTGGTCTTTGCTAATCTTAGTGGTAAACTAAACAAAGAAAGACATATTTATGACATTCATATAACTGCCAATGCAAGTCCTAAAGCATATATAAAAGAAATGATTAATACTTAAACATCTTTACAGGAATTCATAGCAGATAACAATCTTCCAAACAAATCTATATAGAAAGAGTAAAGAACAGTCAAAAGTATGATCGCACACTGGAATCTATGCATATATTTGCATGTAAGAGCTAATCAAAGTTAATTGAAAAATAAATCCCTTATCAGGAAAACAATAATTGCACACCAAATCAATTCATATACACACCCTTGTGAATAATAAGCATTTATAACTGTACAATGTAATATAGAAATTCTGTGAGATACTTTTCACCACAAATTAGATTGAAAGCCTAATAAGATTGTCTAAAGTCTAAACTCGAAGAGAAAAGAAAAGTAAAGAGTACCTAAAGATGACTCAAAGGCTTCACCAACAATGTTTTTATTGTATAGATAATTATTCAATAGCTCAATGAGGAAGAATAATGAGCATCTAAATCTGAAGATATTTTTTGTTTAAAACAAGATGACAGGGACAAGGAGAAGTTAAGTTGAAACAATGAGGAATGACAAGGGACTCTTATTCCTTGTTACCAAATTTCTTAGCAATGATGGGCCGGACATCTTCAGCATCAACCAGGGTCTCAAGGAATGGAAGTAATGAAATTAGTGCAGAGTCTGACGGGTCATCAAACCAGCTCTTAATTGGAATTCCATTATTCACTTGCAAATGGAAAACCTGAAATCACAAAAGAAGCCTTGGTAATCAGTAAAATTTTAATTTGTGTACTAATCAGGAAATTTTTAATAAGTTAATAAGTACGAAAAAGCTAGTTATAGAATAGAGGCAAAGTTATTTTAACAGAGATGTAGTACTTTCAAGTTTAAACATTAGTTATCCTTCAAGTGCCAACACAAGTTATCTCGCAGCATTAATCAAACTGGAGACACCAAGTTTAATGCTTCAACTGATATGGACAGCAAGACTTCCATATGACAAATGTTAAAAAATGGTTTATGAAGTCTAAGCCAATTTCACTGATCTTCAGAATATTTATCTAAAAATCTCAAATAAACCGTAAGAATCTGGAAGCGAGTTGACACCACTCAAAACAAATAAATAAACAAAGGAAGTTTAATACATCTAACATCCTAAAATAAATTAGGCAAGAATATGCTAATCTTATATACCCATCTAGCTTTCACAATAATTAAAAAAATGATCATGGATAATGGCTGCCCAGACAATATGAAATCAAAAAAAATACTAACAAAGCTAGATATCTAGAAAGCAAAGAGAAAGAAAGGAGCTAGCAGAGGACACCCATAAAGCTAGACAGGAAATAATATACCTGTGGAGAATTATCAATTATGGCAATTTTTGCAAGATCAACACCCAAGACTGTCAAGTCTTTGGTGTAACTTCCATCAGCAAAAATGCATGATTCACGATAAGCTCGGCGTGAAATAATCTTCTGATCTGGATCCAGTATATCAAGAAGTTGTTTTGCATAGATGCTTTGACTCGCTGTGAAGACTACAATTTCAAACATATCTGCAACTCTCTCTAGGAATGTGTGGAGGTAAGGCCTCTGTTTCACATAAACAGTATGCTCTTTCATGTTGACAAAAACTGGAAAGGTGAAATCCACATCGTCACAAGGATCCAATGTAGAGTGGACAAGGGTTTCTGTACATGAGAGAACCAGTAAAATACCCGCACTAATTTTCCACAATTATTTCTGCAAGACTTGTAATCTAAAGGACAAACCAATACTTAAAAAGAGGAATTGATATTTCCACAAGTAAAAAGTAAAAGTAATATTTCCACCCAGTGCTTCGCACATGAATCGGTCCTGTGTTGCAAACCAAATATGATGAGTAATGTGAGAAAGAATTATGGAAACATCAATTTTTACTTGTGAAAACAAATTCCCCTAAAATATTTGGAAGAATAACTCAGAACAATATCACTGTATAAATGATGTACACTTAAAGTTAATGGAGTTGCAGATAATAATGTTATTGGTTGAACCAACAAACAGAATCAAAGAGCTCATTTTTCATACCATCCAAATCAAGTACCAAAGTGGTAGACTTCTTTTTCTGCATTCCCTCCGGCATTACGTTGGTGGGCAAAGGATTTGTGGCCACATCCGAAACGTCCGTTAATGTTCTGATGAAAAAGTCCAGATCCAAGCATTCTGCTTGATCCGAGACTTGGTAGGTATTAACATCAGATTCTTGGTCGTAGGATTTCAACTGATGGAGTGATACATATAAGCTTGAATCAACCGAATTGATGATGTTGTCTTCACATAATCTGCTATCATGGGCATTGCTAGTTTCCAAGGTATCCTCAAGGAATGGCAGTATCATGACTTCTTCATCTAAACATGTACTTGGCTCATCACATTTGTAATCAGGAAAGGGAGTAGTCTCGTTAAAATCATATACACAGTGGCCTTTAATGGGTAATTCAGAAAAAATCATGTCAGAAATGTAGAAATCTGAGACATTGCAAGTTTGATATTCACACGAACTTCGGTCATTTTCTTCACTATCATCGAATCTCGGTGGTGAAACTTCATGATCTTCTTCACTCCCTACAGAGAGAAGGTAGAGAGATGTAAGGGGTTAGAGCAATTTCAAGTCACTTCGGATTGTTTAATCTAAAAGATTGAACATTATATTCTAGCATTGCTTCTTCAGAGACGGATAAAATCCCAAGCTTAAGTTCTGAACTTAACTTTAAGGAAGATATAACAATACAGCTATAACATCTACTATTCATTTGCCCATCTCCCCAAACAATTTGCACAAATTCCTGACACAAGTACATTTTCCACAGAAGTTCTTGATGCATCAAGAAGAATCACTGATTTTAACTTCCACTTCCAGCACCAGGACATAGTTAATAAGAAGGAACATGTCAGGAACCTGAAGCTAGTCCTCACTGCAGAGAGGAGAATACAGAGATTTAAGAGAGAGAAACCATAGGAATTAGGGTTAGAATCAAGCTAGAAGAAGAAGATAGCACTGAGGTTGGAAAAGAATGGGAGGAAGAAGGATAACAGTGACTCCAAACTGAGTTTACGTTTTCAAAATTTCATTCATCATAATAGTCTGCTTAATCATTTATTACATCAGCTACTATTTATAAAGCAATACAACTAAGCAAAAACTTATTTGCCCCAACTACCTCCTTTCTAGAATTACCTGGAATAAACTATACTCTATAACTACTTGCCACTACAAGTAATATTATTTATTGTTATGTCCCCAATTATTTTTATTGTGTCTGACATTTCTTCCCCCTTCAAAAGTAACAATGTCCTCATGGATATTGCAGATTTTCTGCTTCCCAGTTTTGGTAGTTGTCACCTCCTTTCCAGTGTCAAAAACAAAACTTAGGAATTTGTTTAGTTGAATCTTTCCATAGCAACTCTTTGAAACTTCTGCCTTCTCATATTCCCCAGTGTCAACAGTTAACACCAACAACTTCATATTTTGATTTAGTGTAACTTCTCCCTTGCAAAAGCTTGTCTCAGTATTATCTTTAGCATGCCTTAAGTTCTTGAATTTCTTTTCCTTCAAATACAGCCACCATTAATACTTGCTGGATTCTAACTGACTTGTGATACTTACTGCTTGACATACAACAACTACAACTGTCACATTTCCAAAATATGCTGGCTCCAAAGCATCTTTGCTAGTTGAGTTCAGTCCAGTAAAACCACTGAGTTGTCCTTCAAGCTTAACTAGCTTTCCAACAAGTGCCACTCTATC
The DNA here is from genome assembly GCA_947179155.2 of Hedera helix. NCBI lineage: Eukaryota > Viridiplantae > Streptophyta > Magnoliopsida > Apiales > Araliaceae > Hedera > Hedera helix. The sequence continues at coordinate 39,685,031 of OX359273.1, forward strand.
TCTGTAGTGTAGGTCAGAGCGAGAGATACCTTGATCTATAGCATCGACCTCTTTGTTGAGCTCCTGAATTTGTTGCATTTGCTGTTGGTCCAGCATCCAATCTATCCACATGTTGAGTAGCATTCTTGTAATTGCATATCTGGAGTAGATAGAATATGTGGAGCAGCACAATAAACTCCCATACCCCATTGCATTTATTGATAGCCTGCTCAACCAAACTAACATCGTCCCATTGCATGAGGTGCACATGCAATACAGAAGTTGAAAAAAACATATGTAAGTCAAGATAATGTATTTCAGTTGCACAAATATAACCATGTTCCAAAGCAGAGACTGAACCTTGATACCCTCCTTCAATTATCAGATCATTTGCAAGCTGCGAACTGAAGTTGCATGGCCATAATTTCCCAGCAAACCCATCTTCAGATGCTGAGGTACTATATAAACCCTTGTTCATAATCTGCTTCTGTGAAGACTTAGCTCCTATGAGATGGTAGCACTAGCTCAATAAGCTATATGCTCTAAACTTCAACTCAAAGCGTGAAGGAATATTCAAAAGCAGTTGCTCAAGCTGTGAGTCTCTGTAGTCAAAAATTCGACTCTCCTTCGAATATATCTTCCCCCTTTCAGAGAAAGATGCCAAGTCATAGACACAGATAGAGTCGTCGATGCTAGAACACAACAAGACCGGGGTGGCTTTTGCATCATGCATTCCACATAGGGTGAGCAGACCATGTTCGTCGTTGTGGGTACATGTTACTTCCAAGTTTCCATTCTCAGCACAAATAGGATATACCTCAAAGGTTGGAGTTCCTCCATAGATAGGATCATCATCATTATCTAGATCACCTTTCCATTTTGGGTCTTCATCAAATATTTGAGGATGGTTGTAATCAGATTCTCCCTCATTTTCAACTTGTTCTTCTTCATATTGTGGTGCTGCATCAAAGGTGGGGAGACAATCATACTCTGGAGCTTCCACATAATCATTATATATAGGGGTTCCCTCTAGTTGTGGCTCTTCATCATATATAGGAGTTCCATCATAATTTGCTTCATCACAATCTTGTATATAGCTCCTAGCATCATCACCTTCTGTAATTAATGGAAACCCCAATTTAAGATGTTTAAGTTCTTTCTCCTCTTCATTATTATTCGCAGTTTGGTTCCTCATCATCCATTTAGCATCATCTACATCATTGGTTACGATAGTAACCTTCTCAGTATGTAAACCTTTTTGTTTTAGTAGCTTACTCATTTCAAATATGAGATAATCCATTTTTCCTTTAATGAGTTGCAACCTCTCATTAGTATAATCTCTGTAGTTTATGACTTCCTGCTACAATAACTGAGAAGGACCAGCCATATTCACAGTAATAAGATTGAAAGGAAAAGGAATCACAGAACAATGTGATTCTGAGTTTTGAAAAATTGAATCCAGCAGTGACAACACTACCAGATGATGAGTAAATAAGCTTGAATAGCCACTTTAGGTGGAAATGGACTTCCTCAAAGCAACCGTCCGAATCAAAAAAATTCTAAAACTCAACTAGCTTAAAGCTTAGTTGAATCTTACATGGTAAATAAGCACAGAAACAAGCTATAGCTCAAAGGATTTAAGCTGGATACCAATACAACTACCAGAATAGCAGCAATAATAGTTCTAGCTGTATCATAGCAGATTACTGTTTAATATTTGGACTGAAGAAATTTTCAGAGAATTCGATTTTGATATTTTTGGTTTTTGAATGTTTGAAATGCTTCTAGATATGCTGATTAGACTAGTTACTATTACTAAACTGGAATGAAACATATCAGACTCCACTAATTCCCAAATTCTAGATCAAAAATCCGAAAATGAAGAACAAGCTAAATTTGGATTAAAATCTGTATGGGTGATGTTATAATTGGTGTTTATAGTATAAGTCAGTTGCGTATAATGGAATCGAGTAGATTAGAGTTGAATTATACCTAAAACTAACTAATCCTTGAATTATGCTGTGTTGCAGTGTTCATCAAAACAAAGCACCGAAACTGTGATTTCTGGGTTGTTGTGCTTCAGGACTTTGATAGTTTGCTTCTGGGCTCGACTGGGCTTTAATTGGGTGATGGTTTGTGATAAGTTTCAACTGGTTTTGGGACTGAATTAATGGTTTATGGGTAGTCTAATTTTGGGCTCATGAACAGTGACGAGGTTGAGAGGAATAGGCTTAATTTGGGTTAAAATATGTGTGGGTGTTGTTGTAATTGAAGTTTTGGGACTGGGCTATCTGTGTATGGTAAAAACGAGTGGGTTGGATGTGTTTATTACTTGGAAGGATGAACTTATTGCTTAAAATAATGTAGTTGCAGGTTCATCGCAAAAACAGAGCCTTTAGAGTACAGTTTCTGCTGCTATGGAGCTGGAATCTGCAATTGTGGTTGATGTTTTGTGCTGGTTTCAGGGAGTGTTTGAAGGATGGAAGAAGGCAGAAGGAATATAATTCAGATAGAAGGATATAGAAGCAGAAATTCAGCGGTTGAAGATGGAGAAGAAAACAGAGGAGATAGAGCAGAATTTTCAGAGGTGGAAGAATCAGAAGAACAGAGGAGATAGAGGAAGAATTTCAGAGTTTGAAGAATATCAGAGATTAGATGATTGCAGAGGAAGAAGGCAGCAGGATCGACGGCTCGGATGCCAAATTGTCAGGAACCCGAAGCTAGTCCTGACTGCAAAGAGGAGAATACAGAGATTTAAGATAGAGAAACCATAGAAATTAAGGTTAGAATCAAGGTAGAAGAAGAAGATAGCACTGAGCTTGGAAAAGAATGGGAGGAAGAAGGATAACAGTGACTCCAAACTGAGTTCACATTTTCAGAATTTCATTTATCATAACAGTCTGCTTATTCATCTATTGCATCAGCTACCATTTATAAAGCAATACAACTAAGCAAAAGACTTATTTGGCCCCTCTACTACCTGTTTTCTAGAATTACCTGGAATAAATTATACTCTATAACTACTTGCCCCTACAACTAATATTATTTACTGTTATGTTCCCAATTATTTTTACTGGGTCTGACAGAACACTTCATATAATAAAAAATATAGAATATGATTAGGTGTTTAGGAGGCAAGTGAAGCACCCTCTGAGTGCATTTTTTTTTATACAGAGGTAAATGCTTTTTTTTGTTTCCCAGATTTGAAACATTTTAGCCACAAACAATTATAAATATTGTACTTGTAGATGTACCTCTACGCATCCTATATTTCCAATAATGACATACCATGGTATAAAAATATTAACTCCTTTCCCATAAAAGCCACTAACATGGTTACCAACCCAAGCATCCATAAGCACAACCAACAAAACATTAACGTATTTTTTAATTTTTACACTAACAACATTAAAGAAATTCACATCAATGAACGTAAAAACAAGTAAATTAAAGAAATTCTTACACTTGCAGTTTGGACGTAAAAACAAGTGCATTAACTTCTAATGCGGAAAAATGCTTTCAGGAGCCTTAGGTGTGATTAGTATAGTGTTTAAAACAAAAGAAAAGAAAAGAAATTGTAACTGCCGACAATGCATGTCACAGTGTGTTCAACTTCTATGCAAGAAAAAGTATTTCTGGTCACGCAACAAAGTACCTTTCAACATTTCCATTCTATATGCGGTTCAAAAATAACAATACAACAGATAGCAACACAATATGGAATTTTTTCATCATTTTGATGTCAACTATTACTTTTTAAATGAGGAAAACAATCCATCTCACTCGCAAATGAATGCAATCAATTCATGAAAACTTCAAACTTACCTCCAACACTGAGAACATTTGGTTCATTGTGATCATCAATGAATTGCAGAGTAGGTGAGAAGATCGTTTCTAAGCTTGATACACAAGGAGCTAGCGCTGGTCCCAGAATCTACAATAAATTGAAGCGTCATTCATTATTATTGTTTAGATAAAAGCAAAAAATTCTTTTAGAAAGAAACAAATAGGGAGGACAAGAAGTAGTCCAAAGAATTACTAAAAATTAGAATGGTATGTAATTTTTAAAAGCTTCTGTTAAGACTACTTACTATTCTCAAATCAGTTTCCATATCATTTGAAAGTGATAGCTGTGTTTGAATCTCAAAATTTTCTCCATCCAGTAATCCATGACAATTAGCTTCATCGCATCCAACATCTTCGGGATATACTTTGTTGCAAAAAGAAACTACAATAACAGTAAAAAAAATTAAATAACCAAATCTAATTGAAAAATGTTCTTCCTTCAACAAATAATACTCAATAAAACATAAATACGTGACCTTTTATAACAAACTGAAAGCCAGAGAAGATTCTAACCCGTGTTTACTTTATCATAGTATGATGCATGGTACGACAAAAATGTATATAATTCAACTATGGATATGTACGTCTTATGGTAGTTGACCGCATTTAACAGTCATAAAAGCATAATCATAAGAAATAATTTGAAAGACAAACCATTTCTCTACTTTACATAGACACATTAATATCTCTCTCACGCCAACAAACAATTTTTTGAAGTTAGACAATTTTTTGAGTGTAATTGTGAATCTAAATCACTCACCATCCTGTTTACTCTGAGTACAGGTCTCCGAATCTGCTTGCTGAGAAATACGGACATGAGCGAGAGAATTTTTAGATATCATAGACATCTGACTAACGCGTAGACCATTTTTTTCCCGTAGACAGCCTGTGATGGACTTGGTCTTCATTTTCAACGATGGCATTTGAGCTATACTTGGAATAAGTATAACAATCTCCACTATATAACATCAGTGGGAAGTGTGACCCTTTAAGGAGTTATATCAGCAAGTGAGAACTATCATCAGAAAAAATAGTATAAGACACAAGACTTCAAACGGCCAAATATGTAAAGTAGCTATTGGAAAATGCTTGAAGGGTCATGAATCAATTAAAAGGCGGTAAAAATTGCATAATACTAAACATATGCACATGTGTGAGTTCGCTGGAAAAAAGAAGCCAAGATTTTGTTAGAATTTTAAGCAATAGAACTCGTGGGTTATTAATCTACATTATGTCTTCAGAGGTGAAGATCTTCGATGGCCAGGATGGTATACTGGTAATAATGACTTGGAAGCTTGTTGTTTGTTTCTTAAGGTATTAAATAACTACCAATAGCTGTGAGCTTGAGGTATCTCCTGTCCTTTAACTGGAGGTGCAGGTCTCAAAGTCCCACATGGCATTTGAGACCATTGCATTGATGTATGTAGCCGTGATACTCCACAGATTTTTGCAAGAAAATATTCATTGTCCTCTAGTTTATTTTAGCATTATGTTACAAAATCATGAAACAGGAGAGCATTGAAAACCTGGTATCCTGTTAACTTTTTTGAAAGTCGAAAGGTCTATGCAATATAATTAGTTTATTTCATACAACTAAGATTCTTCCAGAATTTCTCACCAACAGTTTTCTCTAAGAGTATATAAGAATTTTATTATAGTTTCACTTTAGCATCAAACTGGCGTCCAGCTACCCAGCCCCTCATCATGTCATGTCAACATTTAGGCGTGTTGGTAGTGAATTAGCACATTGATGGTGGCGGCCATGGAGCTGACATGGAAAGATCAGGATGGTGATATCACCTTTAGAACATCAAATTTCATGTCTACAAAGTGGAAAAAGTTGGACTAATAACTTGATAACAAAAAATACATTGTTGGGCTCATTCATTGACAACATGGATTTCTACAATTGCATAATCAAATTAATTTAGGTTTCTACTAATCATTCAAAGAAAACATGATGAAATTATTAATCTTTCTCAGATATACCTAGATATCAATTTATTTACAAGTGGACAAAAATAGCAAACTGAAGAAAAATGTGAATTTGACCCTTTTTACCTTTTCTTTCTCTTGAATTCCAGAAACCTATAGTTACATATATATATATATATATTGAAAATTTTCAAATATGCAGGGTCGTAGACTAGAGAGAAAAAATCAACAACGAAACAGCTAATCCACTTCTTCTAAACACAAGTAATTTCAAACCCAGATCACAAAACACAAAATTAAAAAATATTTAAACCCCAAAGAACGAAGTCAACCCAATCCAACAGAATAACTAATAATCTATACTCAAAAACAAAAAATATACGAAGATCTCTACTAAAAAGAACCTAACTTTAATCAAAGGAAATTAGAATTGAAAGCAATTACCTGCAAATAAACCCTAGAAACAACAACAACAAACCTCAAGTAAACAGTTGAGTTATGGTTATACAGTTAAATCTTACCCAATTATACAGCAATCAATCAATCATCCAAACAGGAACAGTGATAAAGTAACTGAATAAGTTATAACTGATCATTATCACCTCATAATTTTTGATAAACAGTGAATTCTGATATATATAGAACGAGAAACATACCTACGTAGCACCAAGTCTTCTCTCTCTAAACTCTTTCTCTCTCCTCAATACATACATACATATATATATATATATATATATATATGGGTCCCGTTAAAGGCTTGAGACGGTCAGCAGGCAAATAGTAGTAATAATGCGGATTGTCTGAGATTAAACAAATTAACGGCTGCGATCAAATCTTCTTTAAAGGTGAGGGTTTAACCAGCAAAATGGTGCCACGAGGGCTTTGAGCCAGCTCACCGTGAGGTTTCGACACGTGTAGTTCGCGGAAAGAGAGAAGTCGTGGAGGGAATGGCTGCTTTACGTACCTTTATAGCGCGTGTTTACACGTTCCAAAAGTGGGCGCTAAATTTTTTTATGACCGTTGATTTCTCCCGCTCTAAATTAAGTGGCGTCCTCTTCCGGTACTATCATACTCCCTCTATTCTGAATATAAATGAATGAAATTAAATCAAAATTTCTGCATATATTAAAAAAACATAAATGAATTGAATGGAATAAAAGTTTTAAATACAAAATAAAATGATAATCTGAATTCATATGCTTCTCTAATTTAATCTTTTTTACTATTATAAACACATTTATTATATAATCAAAAATAAACAATATTATTTAAGCAAATCAAAAATAAGCTTTTCAACAATCTTTGATCGAGTATACTATTATTAATATAATTTTAATAATAATTAAAAGATTTAAAATATTAAAAACAATCTATCCGTCCATTAAATCAAAACAAAAACAACATTTATTAAACTAGTTATTGACCAATTTGTTAAAATAACATTAAAAATAATTTGTACATAACAAAATTTATTTACAATAATAAAACGAGATAAATATAGAATGTAATTTTGAATTATCAACGAGGGCATATCATTAAATATTACTTCTTACCGATTTAACCATAATTTTTTGGAGAACTCATTCAGACACATTCATATGTATTAAGAGTCTAAAAAATATAAAATAAACAGTTTAAATAATTTATTCGGTCAGATTCAGACTCGTTCAGAAGTAAACAAATAGTCACTTAGAATTTTAATATTTTGACTTTTCAACTTAATTTATAAAAGAATTTATATAAATTTCAAAATTAATAAACATAATAATTATTAGAGGGCAAAAGATGTGAGTGAAACTTTATATTAATGTGTAAGTCGTTATATGAGATGTCACTTACCTCCCTTTTTGCCTAATTATTAGTATTTTTAATTAAATTATAATACTTTTATCTGTTTGGACTTTTAAAAAATTAATATTTAAGTTCAAGAACACTTTTAACTTAAATAAAATATTTGTAAGACAAACACTATTTGTCATTAGTATTTTTAATGCCATTATATGATCAAACACTATTTAACTCTCTCATAAAATTTTGCCAAAAACTCGAACGAAAAAATGCATCATCTCACTACACAATTCCATCAAACAAAAACTCAAACATAAAAATGCTTCATAGTACACAACAGCCTGGACCTCTTTGAGGCCAATAGACTTTTAAGTACACAACAGCTTGAAAGACCTATTTGAGGCCAATAGACTTCTAAGTGGTGTGTATACAAGGAACTATTTCAGGCCAATAGACTTTTAAGTACCTTATACAAGATATAACCCAGATAAATTGGAGAGATTATTCTATATTTTTAGATAAGTGAATAATATATTCCCTTTTCATGTACTTGTGAAACCCGTCTGTGATGGAATTTACAAATATTTACGAGAGGAGAGCATAATATTTATTTGTTCTAAGAACATGAAATAATTTTTGAATAAACTGCCCTGTTTTATTTATTTACTAAGGATAACCCGTGCCTGAAGGCACGGTACAACTAATATAACAGTTGAGTATTGTATTTAATATTTTTAGTTTGAAAAATCTAAAACTGTTATGGAATCTCAGTTTCATAATAAAACTGAAAGTTCAATCATTAATATAAAAAAATTGATATTCAATTCAGTTATAGTTTTTTTTTTTAAGGCAAATGTTAGTGTGCTACTCATTCTCAACTTAAAATTAGTTATTGACAGGTTTGAGCAATTAATTGATTGACGATAGCGGGCTAAAATTTGTGTAATATAGTGTTTCCGGATATCCCACACACATTTCCTTTATTAACAAAACGGAATGAAAAGTGTGACAACATTTATTTGCCTCCAGTATCTCTGATCATCGATCAATATGATCCATGAACAATATTTTTCTATGAAAAAAGGATAGTACTGCAAGTCATTTGATAGGATCTAATAAGAAAAAAAAAATGTAAAAATTCAAAAGAAAGACTTTTGCATATATACCCAAAAATATAAAATGAGTCATCTAAGTCCAAGCAAAAAAGTATTGTCACAACACCAACTAAATTGCATCAGCATAACATTTTTTTTTCTATATTTTTTCTTAAAATTTGACAAAAGATTCTCAGACCATAAGTCAGAGCCTACTACAATAGTTGCTCTCGATATAGCCCGTAAAAACACCAAAGAGACGACACGTAATTGCTTGTGCCAGAAGACACGACGTAAATTAAAATACTAAAAATATACTATTACCTAAAGATTTTTTACAACCTAAAATAACTTACAAATCAATTATAATGAATCATGTAGAAACATAACGACTGTAATATTCGAAAAACAAAAAATTATTATTACTATTATTAGTAGTAGTAGTAGTAATAGCAGCAGCAGTAGTAGTAGTAATAGTATTAATATTAGTATTATTATTCTTATTATTATTATTGTTACTACTATTATTATTATATTAATAATAATTATTATTAATATTAATATTATTATTATTATTACTATTACTGTTACTGTTACTATTATTATTATTATTATTATTATTATTACTATTATTATAATTATTATTGTTAGTACTACTACTACTATTATTATTATTATTATTGTTGTTATTAGTATTATATTAATAATAATAATAATTATAATTATTATTATTACTGTTAATATTACTATTACAATAATTATTATTGTTATTATTATTATTATTATTATTATTATTACTATTACTATTACTATTACTATTATTATTATTATTATTACTATTATTATAATTATAATTATTATTGTTATTCTTATTATTATTATTATTATAATGTAGTAAAGAATTTAATTTAGACGAAAAATGTGAGTGAATAATTTTTTTTTAAAAAAAATGTTAAATTGAAAAAAAAATTGAGTAGATTAATAACCGTTGAATGTTAAAACCCCAGATAATTTTAAACTGTTAGATGTTAAATTTTAAATTAATTTGAGACCACTGAATATTAAAGCCTTGAGATTTGAACGACTCTATTTTATATTAAATTTATTTGATAAATTAAAAACATTTAAAAAGCCATATAATACAATTTTCACTCCAAAGAGCTATAGTTAAAGGGAGAGATGCATAAGTACTAAAAAAAACACACGTTAATTTTAAATTAGAAGTACATAAATAAACTTTACAAAAGAGACTAAAGCCGGGTCTTCCCCACAATAAAATTTGTGAACAGCCCCATTTCTAAACTACTGTATTAACATACTTGCATATCGACTTATTTTCCTCCCATGTGATGTCAAACCAATCATCTGGTCATCAATAAAAAAAAAAGCTTTTGCTTCTCTCTATCAAGGCTTTTCCATGTACAAAATCCACGGTCATTTACTGGTGCACCATCTATTTTATACACATATACGGGACAGCAGCTGCAGCACAAATGCTTGCTAACTGCCTCCATGTCATTGCTAGCTCTTCTCTAGGGTAGAGCTCCCGTCACCTGCACCATCCTTTGTAGTGCTTCTAGAAGAATCTCCCGCGTCTGAGTCTGACCCTAACCCATTTGACCGACTTATTTGGATGTTTAAACTATTTGAAGGAAGAGGTACCTGGATAACCTGTGTTATGCAAATACGGTCATTTTAGCTACTACATTGGTAGCGCAGACCCAAAGAATAGTGCCAGATTCACCATCATGGCATCACTAAAGCCAAAATAACAGAATCCATATATTACATGACATTTTTAAATGAATGCAGACAAAATCTAAGCCACATACCTGACAAGACGAACTGAAAAAGAAAACAGGACCATAAAGGCAGAGAATACCATGTTTAATACCCTCAATTTACTTTCACCACATAATTGATTATGGTACCTGATCACCGGCCTCTGAGCCATCTGAATGAAAAAGAATAGGCCGGCAACGCTTATCTTCATTCATCAAGCTTGAATTCTGGAAGTGGGTGACAAGGGCCATCTTTCCCTGGATTCGAGCATATGCCAATGAAGCAACTTTCTCGCTATTGAACTTCTCCCACTTCTTCCCATTAAAAGCCTGCAGTTTGGAATGAACCCAAGTAGATTAAAAAAATTGACTCTCAAAAATACTATTAATTACCGAGAGGAAGGGATTTTGATGCTACCCATTATTTTAAAGCCCCGTAACAATTTTATGAGGACAAAAATCCCCTCAAAATCGATAAAGATAAGAATAACTACCCAATACAGAACTACTTGGTCCAAATTCCTCCAACAACTAAAATAGAGAGTATGCAAGCACACGTGCCACATAAATTACTAACAAAGAATTGATTTATTCTCTCACCTACTATTATTAAATATTTAAAAAAAAAATCCTGACAAGAAGCAAAGTCAGATTCTAAAAGTAGGTAATCTTACAGCTTGCATCAGATAAATAAGGTCAATTGTAGAAGCACCACGATAATTATACTATAATGCTACGCTTGGATTGGAGGAATGAAGGTAGGAATGAAATGACCCATTCCAATAGAATGAAAAAAAATTGTGTTTGGTTGCTCTTTTAAAATGGAATGGACTATTCTCATTCCTCATAAATTTATGAATTTTATATTCTTTGAAAGAGTATGGAAGACTCATTTCAGCTGGTATGAAATAAATTATTCCACTCTCCATTCCATTCCATTCCCTTCTCTATTCTATTCCTTCAATCCAAACATAGCATGAGGATGGTGACTACAAAGAACTCTTCATGACTCAAAAAAGCATAGAATATAAACCTGGTAGAATGGGATAATATGCGATGGAGACAGCATGTTGATAAACGCATAGCCAACGTTGCATTTATTCTGCACCCAAATGAAGGAACAAACACTTAACTTGCAGTGAACTTAATTATTAGCATGAGCTACAATGACAGCTTAAGATGAGCTCACCTTAAAATCAATTGGCAGATAGAGAAAATCATAAGTACCCCTGTGATTTTCGTCAATGGCAGCTAGCAACATCTTTGAGGTGTACCTGGAGGAAGACAGTGGGTGGATTTTGTTACGTCAATATTCTCCATATATACGGTTTAATCCACTAATTATGGTACTGCTTTCTTACTTATTAGGGATATTTTTAATCATTAAAGTTGTCCTTGCATCCTCCCCATTTAAAATTTTGTCCAGATCGAGTTGAAACTGCTTCTTGTCATCTATTTGGCTTGCACTGTGCTCAACACGATGGCTCCTTCCACGCTCAGTAAAACCATCCATGCTGATGGGTGCCAGTCCTGGGTAATGGCCATTTCCAAGGAACATCGAACTCGGCCTTGGGGAAGGCATCATGCTGAAACTTGAGGAACCAATTTCTGGAAAGACAGTATTTGCAGAACCACGAGGACCCATAAAACTCCTGTCATTGTGACCTAAACCCATTCCTCCAAAAGCAAGAGGACTCCTGAATAGCATATCCGAGGACTCCTGGTAACGGCTAAAGTGCCTTTCAAAAGGAATTCCAGATGGAGCTGATCCGACATGATGATGATGATGAGCAGGCTGAGATGAACTAATGATAGATCCATGGCGACCAGTGTATGGGAAGCCATGGTACTGTCCATTGGAAGTAAATGGTTGCCTTGTGGAAGGTGTTTGCCATGCAGATGCATTAGTCTGCTCTGCTTTAGGACTTCCCCAAAGAAATTGTGGACCAGATAATGTTTCAATACCAGATCCATTTGAAGTTGAAGCGCCAAAAGTTGACGTAGTTCCAGAAAATTGACTCAGTTTAGGCTCCGGAAGTGAATGAGAATGTTGAAATGCAACTCCATGATTTAGATTTCCATTGATGAAAGCAGGTTCCACATGACTACCCCTTCCGTAATCCTTGCCGATTGGAGCAAGCTTTCCTGAGTTTGATAGCTGAGGATACAGAATGGAAGCTAATCCAGGTGAATTATTTCCAATGGCAGTGCTCATAGACCCGAGAACAGGCGATTTGCTAAGGGTCTGCAGAGAACTAAGGTCTACTGGGCTGCCGTACTGTGGCCAATTACCTGCTAAAACATGGGCGTGGGAACCAGCTTGTAAGCCTAGCTGCAGTTACAGCAAAAAAGGACTACAATATTGTAATAAAAGGAAAGAAGAGACATTACCTGGAGGAGAGTTGGTTATTGAGGAGCCCACTTGAAGTCGAAAACTCCGAGTATCATCTTGTTCAAGATCTTGATTTAGTTGCAACATTAGGCTAAGGAACAAGGCATAATCAAACAACATTTGTATTAATCAGTTAAGTTGGATGAAGTCAAAAATTAAAAAAGAATTAAACTGAAGCATAAAGATGGTTATACAGATGTCACGACAAATTTGGATGAGAGATAACACTTGTGCTTGGCTACAAAATGCAGTAAATGTATCATGTACATTCTATGATTAGAGAAATTCTAAAGAGCCTATATATAACAGCAACAAAAGCATAGGGAAAAGGAAAACTAAATGTACCAGAAGCCGAAATAGGAAAATGTTGGTAATGAAAAGTTGGTTCTGCAGTTTAAATTGCTTGAATTCTATGTGTATGTAAAAAAAATAAAGGAAGAAACCCCTTAATAAAGTAAGATAAAGCCTTGAAATATTGAAAGAGCACTCAGAACCAGAAACCTTCCTCATCAAAACCAAAATTCCCATCCAACTAGAAGGATAGTATACGAATTCCTATGCCTTTCAAGGAAAGAACAAATATGCACGAACACCTTAAATGATGTGTGATAGCCAACGAATATGTTAAAATTTTAGTGTTATTTACCGTTAAAGAGCCTTTAAAACCCCACCTCTTCTTAACAGCAGGAACTCCTCTGCTTCATGGCTAAGCTTTCATTTCTATAAGTGGAAACTTTTTTTTATATATACAGTTAAATTTGCCCCCATGCATGAGAGTGGAGCCAGCGACCTTGAGGTTATTCCTCAAGGCCTCTGCTTTTCTCCCACCCCTTGGGGATGAGTGGAACTAATCTATTTCATCCTTTTGTTGCACTTGGAATTTCTCCAAGGTATCTGTTATTTTCATTTCACCTGAAATGCCCTGCAACCCATGATATTAACAATCTCTTTCACTCTTGCCCAAAAAGTGATATGTGATATTGACTATTTGTTTCCCTCGTATATTTTTGGGTAACTGTGGCGTTTACAATCTCATTGAACTAGGGGGGAAGATACAATATTTACCAGGCAAACACAAGGAAAAACCTCAGCCCTCACAAATAAAATCAGAATTAGTGTAAATGAAAAAAATATGAAATGGAAATATTATGATAAGTAAAGACATGAACTTCGCTGGAGAGGGACAGCATAAGATGACGAATATAGGAAAGTACAAAGCCCGAATGCATTACAAAGTTGTACATTTAAGTATACGCACTTTCGACGTGCTCCCCCTGGCCGACTAGGTTCTAGCTTTATTCGTTTCCCAGCTATGTCACTCCTGTTTAAAGACCTAAGAGCTGCTTCAGAGGCTCTAACATCATAATATTCAACGAACTTATGGTGCCTCTTGTGTGGCGTTTCCCTTATCTGTTATTGTCATATGAATACACATATGTCAGAGATCAACCAATAATCCTACAAGAATATGCTTGACGGAGGCAAACTCAAGTGAGGAATTATGTGAGGTGGTGTGGGGATGAAGCAAGGGGACCAAAAAAATTAAATTAGCACCTCTTTAACCTCGCCGTACACACCAAATATTTGAAGAAGGTCATCATTTGAAACTGATGGATCCAGATTAAAAACTACCAAAGTTCCTTGATTAATATCCTTGTCCGATGGGTTATCCTGGTAGGGGGAGAGATAGAGTCAATAAATGATTGTCCGGAATATCAAAGTTAAAAGGAAAAGCTGGTTTGAACCTTTGGAATTGAGAAGTGGATGTCCAGCTTCCTTCGCCGTAGCGGCTTGTTTTGTAATGCCCGCATAGCAGTACGAGCAGCACGAATATCGTAGTAAGATATCATCACAAAGCCCCTATGTTTACAGGCAGTGTATAGAGTCCTAATATCGCCATATTGCTAAGATTGCAGATAAGAATTTTTGTTAGTTCTTGCTTTTTAGATGATAAAGTAAATAGTCAGAGTCTATAAAACAAATAGTAATATATAAATAGTTGGGGATATCATATCTATCCTACATGTATATTGCAAAGATAGGTCAAACTTATCAGTTATCACCCAGCAACGAGAGTAACAGCAAAATAATAAATAAACAAAGTACTCCTTAGATCAAGTTTAAGAAGCCGTTTCCAACCATATCCTCGAGATATTAACGAGACAAAAATCTACTTTGTCTAAAGTGGCATTTAAAAGCTTCTTCCTTACACATCAGTAACCCTGGAGAACCCTCTTTTGGCAAGTAAAGTTTAGTCCAAAGACATTTAATCCTACAGAACCCTCTTTCTTCTCTATTTCCCCTTGATTAGTTTTACTATGAAAATCATATATGCCAAAGATATTCTATTAGATAATATTCGACTTCACTTGAATAGTAGGTGAAACAAATAGATTGTGAGCTAACTAAAAGGGATAATGGAAAGATGTAAAATGTTCAAAAGCCAAAATAATATAGTAATCATATTCTTTTTACGACCTCTGCCTTACTGGAATTACCTCAAACAATGTTCTCAACTCTGAATCCTCAACATTACTATTAATGTTGCGAACAAATAATGTTCTGGAAGGATGCTCTCCGTATGGATGTTCTCCAGCGACAGCTCCAGCACCATTCGGAAGACTGTACTGAGTGACCCCATTACCAAAAACACAATCAGATAAACTTACTTTTGATATTCCCACACTCAGATTATCCAGCGTATCAGATTCCAATTCTAGACCTCCTCCACTTCCGAAAAGATCATACTCGTCCAAGTCATCCATGCGATTAGGCAACTCAGATAGGTCAAAAACATCCATTACACCAGCTAAAAGCTCATCCTCATCATCAGGAAGCAAGCTTCCTATTGCATGATATTCAACATCTCCAAGCAAGTCATTCGCTTCCCCATCAGTGTGGAGGTTGTTCAAGGTGGAAGATAAATCATCAACAGATTGATAACCATCTTCTGTATGATTTAATTTCACTGCATGTGCACAGTGAAAAGAAAAAAGTAAGCTGAAAATTTCTCGCAGTGAATCTAATAATGTAGTCTATAAGCAATAACTGGTGCATACACTTTTCATGCAGAAGAACAGGCAATGAACTTGAGAAAAGAGTGGCATCACTTGAGGCATGATAGGCCTCAGATCCAGATAAGAATCCCAGTGCTCCACGTCTCAATTCCTTAGAGACATTTATTGATGTTACTGTTGAAGGACCTGCCAGAACATTCAATTGCGTTGCGGTCATTATAAACATTTCAGTTAGTGTTCTAAGACAAAAAATTAGTGTGGACTCAGTAATTACCAGTAGAAGATTGGCCTGAAGACTGCTGCATTACATTACCTTTCTGCAAATATAAACTAAAGGAGTCAAATAATTAATTTCCATTAAGCACCCAATGAAACAAAATGGTATGTGTGGATGATTTTTCATTTTTTATTCATTGTAAAATAAAAAAGAAGACTTGTGACAGTACTTTTAAACAAGGAAAAGTAGAGAAACTGGCTTTTATTTCAGTAAAAGGGGTTTTTTACTTCATGATTTAAGAAAAGTTACAAATGACATATTATTAACTTAAGCTAAAAAACGCACCCATTTATTAAGGTAAATTTACATGCTTTTACACAATTGTGAAAAGAAATAGCTTATAATACAGAGGCACAGACAACTGTTGACTAACTGTAAAACCGACCAAGCTAATTGGCCATATGGCCCATCCCAACTTGAGTGCGCATATAAGATCATAAAAAATCAGAAGGATAAAAGCGCAATAAAGTCGAATAAATCCCGTCTTACATAAAGACAAAGTAGTAGACGTGTTAGAATCACCTTCCACAGATATTGACATGCTAAACTTAAGGCTCAATTTATGCATTTCGACTAAATAAACTTTCCGAATAATCATAAACATGTTGCACTTTGAAGAAAGTACATTCTCTTGCTCTAGGATACATTATTAGAGAACACAATCTTTCTCAACATTAAAAAAGCTTAAACACAACATTGACTCTTATTGCCATTTTGCATTACAAATAAACTCCAATCACGCAAGAAATAATTGAATTCACATTTTGAATCTCCACCAATAACAGAATAAAAAATGTATCTTTAGCATAATGATCCACATTACAGTAGAATTCCCAGCAATCAACATTGTAGTTTTAAAGGGATAGGAATAAAAATACAGAGGAAATTCAAGTAAATACAGGCATGCTGCGTAACAAACACAAAAAATGTGTGGTCAGCAACAACATAGCCCATATACAAACACATATGTTAACAAATATGAAACAAAGAAAAATTATTACAAATCCAATAAGAGAATAAAGCTTCAAAAGATCAAACAAAGATTGAGTTTATAGGAAATTAGAAGGATCTCCAGTGGAGTCTGGACAGGAGAGGGAAGTACTCTGACAATAATCAAGTACATAATTAAAATTTTGAAACCCAATTTAATTCTATAATTAGCACAAAGATAAACTCATAATAAACATCAAATGAGCTCAGAATTAAACCAGAGCAAGAACAACTAAAACAAAAATTCTACCGAAACCCCAATTTATAAACTAGTACACTCCCAACAATTCCACACGCGCTCGCAAAAAATTCAAAACTTTTGAACATAATCACCACCAGAAAACATATGCAACTAAGCAATTTTAACAAATAAATCTTCAAATTTGAAAAGCTGAAAGAAATTAAGAGGAAGAGGATACCTGATAAAGGTCAAAACTTGAGCAGACCCTAGAACAGAACAGTGGTTAAAAGCTGTCTGAACATAAAAACACACAAATTAGACCATCAGGGGGTTAATCTTTATAACAAATTGGACAGAAACATCGCCATGATGAAAGTATAGAGATAATAGAGACGTGAGGAGAGAGAATTACCTTGCTTTCTTTCACTAAATTACTCTTTCACTGATTTCTCTCTCTACTAGTACACAAGTGTGTGTGTATATATATATATATATAAATAAATAAATAACTACACTTAATTATTCGATACAGAGAGAGAAAGCTGATGGGATTTCGGAGCGAAGAGAGAGAAAGTGCAGAAAATGATTGAGTGAAGGAAGGTGGGGTTTACTTTTAACTATTTTTAAATCTGTTTTGATATCCGTAAGCACCCTTTTTACCCTATTATGAAAATTACTATAATTGAATTTCATTAAATAATTTACGTGGATATAATTTTATCTACGCATAATAATTAAATATTATATTTATTTATATTATTAAAAAATAAAATATAATATTAAAATTCATATTATATTTTATTTTTAATAATATAAATAAATATAATATTTAATTATTATGTGTGTAAACTTATTTGATATTAATTATTTGTAATTTAATGTGAATTTGATTATTGTTAATTGTCATTTGACGTATAATTTCTAATTTTTTTTTTAGTAGATGTAATTGTTAGTTAATATCACACTAGGGTGGTTATTAAATCTATTTATAGAAAAAACATTTAAAACGGATAAGATTATATACCCGTGTAATCTTGTTTTTAGTAAGTTTTTGTGTATTAATGTTTATTTTTAAAAATCAAAAGAAGGGGATAACATTTAAGCGTATTTAATGGATGGATAAGATATTTATATTAGTTGGCGTATGATGTGTCGATAGTTAATTATGATACTGCCCTTGTGTGGTTGCAGGGTAGTTGGCAATATAGTGTGTATTAAGATGATATTATTTTGTATAATATTTTTTTTGGTTTTAAATTATAAAATTATTATTAATTTTTTAAAATTTAATTTGTGATATTTCTTAAATTTAAAATTAATATAATTTATTTAAAATTTTAAAATAATAAATATTATATAATTAATAATACTTTTTAGAAAGTATATTAACATAAATAAAATAAATTTATTTTAATTTAAAATTTAAAATTAATTTTTTAAAATCAATATTAACCTTATAATTTGGACAAATAAGTATAAACACACAATAATTAAATACTACATTTATCTATATCATTACAAAATGAGACATAATATTAAAATTCGTATCATATTCTATTTTTTAATAGTGTAAATTAATATAGTATTTTATTACTGTGTGTAAACTATTTGACACGGATAAAGTATTTATTTTACATTAAAATGATAGTATTTCTTCATTTTTAAAGTTAAGAATACATTTTAACTTTTAAATTTAAATAAAAAAAATTAAAAATAAATCCATATAAATTTATCTGATGCTAATACAGATAATTCGATAAATTAAACAAATTAGTAGTTATTATATTTATTGCATTTAAAACTCAAATTAATTTATAAATTAACTTTTCAATATTTAATTTTGGGCACTTTATAATCCTATAAACAATCATAAGCGTCGGAGTATTGAACAATAATGTTAAAGAATGATGGATGATATCGTCTATGTTGTCTGACATAGTTTTATGTTTATGAAATTTAAACAAATAATTATGAACAAATAAAATAAAACTATTTATTCTTATTACTTAACATACCACTCATGCGTAATGAGATTAAGTTTTCTTTTGTTTAAAATAATTTCAATTTTGGATGGATATTAATAAAAAATTATAAGTAAATATATAAAAATTAATATATAATCATTAATTATTATGTCAACAAACTTTATTGCAATTTATTTAATGAAAAATCTTAAAACGGCACGTTTAAACTATCTATAATTTAATTGGGAGCTGCTCTTCTCTCTCTATATATATATTTTATATTCTTTCATACTTGTAATTTCAATCGTAGACATCGAGATTGTACACTTTAAGGAATAAGTCTTTAATTTAACCACCTTTTATGTTCCTTCCTCCCTTTATTTATTTCATGCTACATAGACACCGGGATATAATTTATCAATAGTATTTTAGTGACAAAGAAATAATTATAAGAAAATAGAGATATAAAGTGATGTGATTAATTTTAACAAAAAAAATGATATGATTAATTATGGTTAGTTATTATTATCAGGGTCATCCACGTATAATAGATCATCAACTAATTATACTTTATCATATCATTTTTTAATATTTTTTTATTGTTATAGTCAATATTTAGAAAATCAGACCGAAAAAGTTACCAGATAGATGGATTACTGGTCCAACCAGTGGTCGAACCGTTATTGAACCAGTGACATCATAAATATATAAACAAATATATTATTAATAATTAATAAAATTTTAAAATATATAATTTTTTATAAGCTAAAATATAGTAAAATAATGTTATAATCTTATTAAAAATATTTTTGTAAAAAAAAAAAAAATAGAAAATCGAGTCGCTGTTTTTCCTGTTTTTTTTAGATCGGACCGAAAAGTCGACCGGTTCCGATCAAACTGCGGTCAGACTGCCTGTCCGATCCGATTTTCTAAACATTGGCTATAGCAATACTCATAATTTATCTCTAGCACCTACTGGTATATGTGTTGTGTGTATAAATTGTGTGAGATAAAATATAAATATTAAAAATTTAAAGGACTAAATAAAAAGATTAAAAAAATTAATATAAAAAAAACAATACAATAATATAACTAAATTTATAAAGGCAAATATATAGAGATATGATTAATTTATTGAAAAACAGTCCAAATTTTGACATAAATTTTATCTCTTGTTTTGATGACCCAAAAACATTAAACACAAAACAATACCACCACTCACCCATATTTTGTGAAACAAAATTGACGCAATGTATATTTTCACATTGAGATGCTACAAACAAGGATAAGTTACATTAAAAACGATAGTTTAATAGCAAGATTTCTCTTTGAATTGTGCATGGTCACAATTTCGATCAAGTTTATCCTTAAAAAAAATTAACACAGATATTACATATTGAAAGTACATTTTCTCTTAATTCTCTTAACTCAATTTAATTGTATTTCAAATGATACATCAAAAATCGATCCCAAACCTATCACACATGATAAGTGTATTATCAATAATCGAATTTAAACTTGTCACGCTTTTTTTTTCGTTTTCTTTTTAAAAATCAATTCGAGGTTATATATTATTTTTCATTTAAAAAAAATACAATTATATAACTAGTAACACCCAAATTAAAAAAAAAAAGTAGAATTCTCCAAATCACAAATTCACACATGATTCAATATATATTTTGGAATGACCACACTTAGTAAAAGAAAATAACCAACATTTATTTTTAGTAGATGAAAAGATGGGAAGAGATTCCTTATATTTGAATAGAATATTCCTCTCGAATATGTTATTTATTTATTTATTATTTATTATTTATTATTTTAAAGACGCTTATTATCTCAAGACATATGCTGTGTAAGTTTTCATCATAGTCTAATCAACTCTGTAGCTGAAATGTATTCTAAAAGGTGTGCTTAAGCTTTAAACGTGAATGCTTGACGACAATGAACCATATAATCCTTTTCTTGAAGAAAGGTTAATTAATACTACTCCATTATTTAAGCTCTGAAAGTCCGATAATAATTTATAAGGGATTGAATATTATTATTATTTAAAAAATTAATTTAGGTCTTTTTAAATTTTTAATTAATTAATTTATAGTGTAATAAATTAATATGTAATGTAGTAAAAATTTAATCACACAATACACAGAGATTTAGCTGGTTCACAACATACAGCTCGGGTATGTTACTATGTCCAGTCTCAAGCTCCTTTTCAGGACTTAAGAGCATATTACCATCAGTAATTAATTCTCTTTCAATAGGAGAAGAAGCTTTTATAAAATTTTATAAATTAGCTTTCAACTACTTATCTTGGACAACAGCTCTCTACTCATTCTCAAACATAATTGTACCTGTTTTTTGAGTCTAGTTCTACTTTACAATCTAGTCTTGAAACAAACAATCGATTCCTCACCTCACAAGTACACTAAAAATCCAATTACCCATTTACCTCTCTAAGATACTAGTATTAATCAAAGAATCACTCTCTTTTTCTCACAAATTTAAATACAATTAACTCACTTAACCTTTTATTTTATAATCTAGTCTTGAAATAAGAAGTCGATCCCTCACTCCACAAGTACACTAGAGAACCAACTATTCGTTGACCTCTCTAAGACTCTGCTCTTTATCAAAAGATCACATTTTTTTCTCACATAAATATAAAACCAATAAACTAACATTTTTCAATAAAATATGTTTTTGAAATGTGCCTTTTACATAAGCAGATAAATAATTTTAGTACAGATATAAGAGTTTAATTAACTTTTATAGTGAGTGGAGTGATTCTATGTAAACAAATATAATTTTTTTTCAGTACCAATTTATAAAGTTTAACTTTTCTTTTATAAATAAAATATGCTTATTGAATTACGCAGATAGAAATTTAAGTTCAGGTATAAAAGTTAAAATATTTTTTATAGAGAGTAAAGTGTTTCTTAAATTAAGCAAATATATAACAGTTATATTATGCAACAAGTATTTTATGAATAATCAAATTTAAAAATCAAACACTTATAATGACATATATCAAATATAATAAATAAAGCAGTTTAAATAATACTTGATACAACAAATAGATTTATTTTATTCAAATATGTTTATATATATATATATATATATATATATATATATATATATTATGATTATTTCAAATAAGACAACTTAGTCAGACAATATGCGGTAACTAAGTATGTAAGACCCCGAATTTTATGAAATACAAAATTTAATTTTTCTTCATATATATATATATATTTTTTTTTTGAAACAGTAAGTGGTTAAATTAACAAAATTGAAAGTTAAGGATGTTATGTGCAAATTTTATTTTGTCGGACAATATTCGCTTTGTCGGGGAATATTCGTTTGGTCGGGGAATATTCGTGCCGTACGACGGCGCCGAAATAATAAATTATTGGTGGACCCCACAACGGAATATTTGTCGGATATAGAAAACGACAGAAATAACATTTTTAAATAAAAATAGTCAACGGAACTGTTAAAATACCGGTGATAAAAGAATAGTAGCATACGGTAGTTTATGGTATTTTCTGTAGCACACGGTACTCTACAGTAACACACGGTATTGCATAGTGTCTCATATTATTGGTCTGATAATTGACACCGTAACTGTTACGCATCATTTCATCGATAATTGTCACTGCATAATATTTTATATTATCAATTCAATAATTGTTGTTACACAGTATTTTGCATTATTGATTTAATAATTGTCATTACACTGTATTTTATATCATTGAGTCAATAATTGTTGTTGCACTGTTTTTAAAATTATTGAACCTAATAATTGTCACAGTAACATATGCACAGTAATTCACATTATTGAATCAATAATTGTCATTACACAGTAACGTATGCTTTATTTTACATTATTGTTATCTCTATTATGATGTTATTTAAACAGTTGTATTTCATTAATTTATTGACTTGATATCTAAGAGCTAATTATACTGTATTTATAACAATTAGTCATAATAATTGAATTGATAAAGTTATTTGTTTATAATATAAAGTTAGGTGATTATTAGGTGATATGAAATGAATGGTGTAGATTAAAGTGTGAATTATTGTTGAATAATTAAATTGATTTGTTTATAATATAAAGTTAGGTGATTATTAGGTGATATGAAATGAATGGTGTAGATTAAAGATAATATAATATTTGAAATGGATGGTGTAGATTAAAAGGTGATCTTTAAATGAATGGTTTAGATTAAATGAATGATAAGATTTTTGGCTATAAATAGAAGCCTTAACTTAAGGATTTTTCATAAACTTCCTTACTTGTTCTTTCTTTCTCTCTCTAAATACTTCTTGTGAAAGTTCTCTCTAAGTGTGCTTAAGTCATCTTGAGTATTTGTGAAGATCTATAAGTATACGTGTACTGTTCAAGTTAATCAACCTCATTTAAATCAATATCCAGTCACGTGTTACGGTAAGGGATACCATCTTTTTCATCTTCCATTATTCAAACATACTATGGTAAGGGATTATCATTATTTGATTCTCGATAATAATATTGTTTCTTCCTTACTCATAAGACGTGCCTTTTATTTCCATGTATTAAATTGTGGGAATAACCTTACGGAGCGGATTGCCGCCTGTTGGTGAATAACCTTTCGTATTCATTCATTATTAATCTCTGAGAATAACCTTACGGAGCGGATTGCCGCCTGTTTGGTGAATAACTCTTTGTACTCAAATTCTATTAAATTGTGGGAATAACCTTACGGAGCGGATTGCCGCCTGTTGGTGAATAACCTTTCGTATTCATTCATTATTAATCTCTGAGAATAACCTTACGGAGCGGATTGCCGCCTGTTTGGTGAATAACTCTTTGTACTCAAATTCTATTAAATTGTGGGAATAACCTTACGGAGCGGATTGCCGCCTGTTGGTGAATAACCCTTTGTATTAATTTCCTTCACCTTTTGTTAATCAAACCTGCTACGGTAAGGGATATTATTTTCTTTCATACTCCTAAATCGAAATTTATTATGGAACTATTGCTTCTATAATTCCTGAAAATATTATATGTTTCATAATAGTTGAACTTCATTATTTCAACTGAACCTTCCTATTTACGTGAACCTTTCTATTGAATTGTAACCGTTATTCTGAACTGTGGATCTTGAATATCATTTTTAAATTTCACTCCACATCATGTTGACAATTTGGACATTATTTGAATCTGTACAAAGTAAACTTTCGATACTTATTGTTATCCTATTTCTTCTGTTCATCATTTATATCATTCTAATCATCCAAAAATCAAGCTGTTGTGAATATCTGTGACCGGGGGCACAGATGTGATATATTTGTTGAACAGATGATAGGTTAAAGGCGATATAATAGGTTAAAGGCGATACATCTGTTCGGTGTCTTTTATGGCACGTGGTGAATGTTCTCTTTGGCCCGTAGTGCAAAGATGAACTGTTGTTTGGTATGATTATGACCAAAGGCTGAATCTGGTATAATCATGACCGTTGGTGCTATATTGAATATCTTTGGCCCGTAGTACAAAGATGAACTGTTGATGTGCATGATTATGATCAGGAACTGTGAATTTGTATTATCTTGACTAATGATATTTCAGATGATAAAAGTTGATGATGTTTTTCCTAAAAAGATAACCGAGTGGACATTATAGTCTGCATTATTCTTCTAATAGATTACTCATTCCGCTGCTATTATTGATCTGAACGTTGTTTAAGAATTTAACTGCAGTTTTTGATATAAACCTTGTAGTCTATTGTATTCTATCAAGAACTCAACTGTTGAAGACTAATGATAATTTATTCGTCATTATCTTAGTCATGATATTCTTTACTGGGCTATTTGAGCTCACCCTTTCTTTTGTTCCATTGTTTTTCAACAGGAGATGAAAACATAACAGGGTCTAGCCGGGGAATGGAGTGAGGGTCCGAGGAATAGTTATCATAGTCTTCACGTTTTGTAAAATAGTGTGGCAATAATAGTGAAGACTTAGTTGTGTATTATTATACACTGTATTGTTGTACGTTGTGCTTTGTTGTAATAATTTTGTTGTAGTATTTTGACGACTCAAGTTTGGGCTGTGTGGGCCCAGATTTGGGGGCGTCACAGTTGGTATCAGAGCTTAGGGATATGGTCTTTAATGGCGATCTGGGGTAGAACTAGGAGGGGAGAGCCGAATAGAATCAGTCACTAGTGTGTCCTACCTAAAATAGATTTTATTATCTAATGAGTCGATTTGAATGTAGGAACATGAAGTGATGAGTCAGTTTATTTGAACTAACATTTATTTTGTGACCACAGTTAATTATGGCATCTGGAAATCAGGAGGTTAACTATGAAATTACCGAAACAAATGTAGCTGCAAAACAAGAGGCGACGAATAATCTTCTTACAAACTCAGAGTTGAATCATTTGCCTAAGGCAAAAATTATGCGTGTTCTATCCAGTAAGGATGAAGGTGAAAGCTCTGCTACAGTCGTTCCAGATCCATTCTTAGAAGCAATTAAAGGAAGTAACGAACTTGCGGAAATTATTGCCTTTAATTTACTCACTAATTGGGAGAGTGATATCACCTGGTTATGCTCTATAACAAAGGATCAGAATATATGGACTTTTCATATTAGTCTTTGGGATTTATGGTGTTCCAACTATGATTTTCAAGATTATTTAAAAATGATGTTTCTATACTTTTGGGCGTTACAATTTAGAGGAATTCAGGTTAAGTTAGTCACTATCGTGGAAACTGCAGTCTATCGAAAATACTATTTTAATGGAAATCATTGGTACCTTACTACTGATGAAGTTGATGAACCCGAGAAACAGTTTGCTAGAAAATTATTCAGTGGTATTCCCATGGTTGAAATACGTGAAGATCCGAATGAAGTATTCGGGATTCGATTTGACGATAACAGTCAAGAAACCGAATGAGGTGATAACCGGTAAGCTATTCATAAATTCTCGTGAAGTCTACGCTTTGTTAGATACTGGCTCTACCCATTCTTTTATCTCACCTGCATGTGCTCAGCGTTTAAACTTAACTCCTGAAAATTTGGACTTTGACTTATCAGTTGAAACCCCATTAGGAGAAATGACCATTACATCTACTGTCTATAAATCTTGCCTAGTTCAAATCAACAACCTCACATTACCTGTTGACCTTATTTCTTTGGAGATGCATGAATTTGATGTGATTTTAGGAATTGATTGGTTGACTACCCATCATGCTAAAATTGATTGTTTTCA
Organism: Hedera helix; assembly: GCA_947179155.2. Lineage (NCBI taxonomy): Eukaryota > Viridiplantae > Streptophyta > Magnoliopsida > Apiales > Araliaceae > Hedera > Hedera helix. The sequence goes on from OX359273.1 coordinate 39,711,532, forward strand.
TAAGATTATTAGTTTTCATATTCCTAATCAACCTGTCATGCAAATTCAAGCAACTAAACCATTGAAATCTATAACTGTTATTTCTAGCCATAAAGCCATTCGTTTATTGAAAAACGGATGTCAAACCTTTTTAGCTCATGTCACTGATTTGAACAAAAATACGTCAAACTTGAATGATATTCCCATTGTTAATGAGTTTCCTGACGTTTTTCCTGAAGAACTTCCTGGCTTACCCCCAAACCGTGAAATTGATTTTTATATTGATCTTGAACCCGGGTACCAAGCCCATTTCCAAAGCTCCCTACCGAATGGCTCCCATTGAACTTCAAGAGTTAAAAGTCCAACTACAGGAATTGTTGGATACCAGTTTCATTCGTCCGAGTGCATCACCTTGGGGTGCTCCTGTTCTATTTGTGAAGAAGAAAGACGGGAGTATGAGATTGTGCATTGACTACCGAGAATTGAACCATGTCACCATCAAGAACAGGTACCCGTTACCTCGGATTGATGACATGTTTGATCAATTGCAAGGCGCTCAACATTTCTCAAAGATTGATCTCCGTTCTGGATATCATCAGTTAAAGGTTAAAGCTGAGGACATTCCAAAGACTGCTTTCAGAACTCGTTATGGGCATTATGAGTTCTTAGTCATGCCTTTTGGACTAACTAATGCTCCTGCAGCTTTCATGGACACGATGAACCGGATATTCAAGGAACATTTGGATCATTTTGTGGTTGTCTTTATTGATGACATCCTCATATACTCCAAGAGTCGCGAGGATCATGAACAACACCTGAGATTGATACTACAAAAGCTCCGTGAAAACAAATTATATGCCAAGTTGAAGAAATGTGAGTTCTGGCTTGAGGAGGTCGCGTTTCTTGGGCATGTGATTTCTAGTCAAGGAATATCAGTCGATCCTGCGAAGATTGAAACGGTACTAAATTGGGAGCAACCCAAAACAGTAACCGAGGTCCGAAGTTTTCTGGGTCTAGCTGGTTATTATCGGAGATTCGTAGAAGGATTTTCTCGAATCGCCACTCCATTAACGCAGCTTACTCGGAAAAGCACAAAATTCATATGGAGCGAGGAATGCGAGAAAAGTTTCCAAGAACTCAAGAAGAGACTGGTTTCAGCTCCTGTTCTGACCATACCATCAGGATCAGGAGAATTTGTTATCTACAGCGATGCTTCTGGTAAAGGTCTAGGCTGTGTCCTTATGCAACATGGAAAGGTTATAGCCTACGCCTCTCGACAACTCAAAGATTATGAGAAAAATTATCCTACTCATGATCTAGAGTTGGCAGCAGTCGTTTTCGCGTTGAAGATCTGGAGACACTACTTGTACGGAGAAAAAGTGGATATCTATACGGATCATAAAAGTCTCAAGTATTTCTTCACCCAGAAGGAACTCAACATGCGACAACGACGTTGGCTTGAGCTATTAAAGGATTATGACCACACAATCCAGTATCACCCGGGAAAGGCGAACGTTGTAGCTGACGCTTTGAGCAGAAAATCTTATGCGAGTACAAGTGCACTGCTGACAACACAAAAACGTATTTTGTACGACTTGCAAAAGATGGAGATAGAGCTAAAGACACTAGGGACCCACTCGAAGATTGCTCACGTGCGAGTAGAACCGGCTTTAATCGATAAAATTAAAGCTGCTCAAGCTACCGATCCGGAACTGATAAACATGATAAAGAAAGTACAAGAAGGTGTCATTCCCGAAGCAAGAATCGACGAGAAAGGAATACTTCGAGTCAACTCTCGACTCTGTGTTCCTAACGATCCTGAATTAAAGCATAAAATCATGATGGAGGCACACAACACGCCGTTTGCAATCCACCCAGGAGGTACCAAGATGTATCGAGATCTTCGACATACATTTTAGTGGAACAATATGAAAAGAGAGATTGTGGAGTTTATCTCAAGGTGCCTAACTTGTCAACGTGTCAAGGCAGAGCATCAAGTTCCTAAAGGTCCATTACAATCACTTGAAGTTCCCGAATGGAAGTGGGAACACATCAATATGGACTTCGTGACGGGTCTTCCAAAAGTTTCTCAAGGCTTAGATGCAATTTGGGTGATCGTAGATAGATTGACCAAATCTGCTCATTTCTTGCCTATACGAGAAAACTTTTCACTTGAACGTCTTGCCGGTATGTACATAAATGAGATCGTGAGATTGCATGGCATGCCAGTTTCCATAGTTTCTGATCGAGATCCTAGATTCACTTCACGCTTTTGGATCAGTCTACAAAAAGCTATGGGCACTGAACTACGTTTTAGTTCTGCATACCATCCTCAAACGGACGGACAATCGGAAAGGACGATCCAGACCCTCGAAGATCTTTTGAGACTTTGTGTATTAGACTTCAAAGGAAGTTGGGATAAGTACTTGCCGTTGGTGGAATTTTCTTACAACAACAGTTACCAAGCAAGCATAGGCATGGCTCCATTCGAGGCATTGTATGGAAGGAAGTGTCGCTCTCCAATATGTTGGAATGAGGTAGGAGAAGCAAAATTGTTGGGACCCGAGTTGGTACGCTTGACGACCGAAAAGATCCAAATGATCCGACAACGAATACAGACCGCACAAGAACGACAAAAGAGTTATGCTGATCTTCATCGGAGAGACGAAAATTTCAACGTCGGAGATCATGTATTCTTACGTGTTTCTCCATGGAAAGGGGTTACGAGATTCGGAAAGAGAGGAAAGCTCAACCCTCGATTTATTGGCCCATTTGAAATCCTCGATCGAATAGGAACCGTAGCCTACAGACTAGCCCTACCACCAAGTATGTCTCGCATCCATAACGTTTTTCACATATCTATGTTACGTAAATATGTGAAGGACCCAAACCACGTCATTGAGTTAGAACCAGACGTTATAGCAGAAGATTTAACATACGAGGAGGTACCTGTTAAGATCCTGGATAAGAAGGAGCAGATCCTACGCTCAAAGGTTATACCTCAAGTTAAGATAACATTTTTAAATAAAAATAGTCAACGGAACTGTTAAAATACCGGTGATAAAAGAATAGTAGCATACGGTAGTTTATGGTATTTTCTGTAGCACACGGTACTCTACAGTAACACACGGTATTGCATAGTGTCTCATATTATTGGTCTGATAATTGACACCGTAACTGTTACGCATCATTTCATCGATAATTGTCACTGCATAATATTTTATATTATCAATTCAATAATTGTTGTTACACAGTATTTTGCATTATTGATTTAATAATTGTCATTACACTGTATTTTATATCATTGAGTCAATAATTGTTGTTGCACTGTTTTTAAAATTATTGAACCTAATAATTGTCACAGTAACATATGCACAGTAATTCACATTATTGAATCAATAATTGTCATTACACAGTAACGTATGCTTTATTTTACATTATTGTTATCTCTATTATGATGTTATTTAAACAGTTGTATTTCATTAATTTATTGACTTGATATCTAAGAGCTAATTATACTGTATTTATAACAATTAGTCATAATAATTGAATTGATAAAGTTATTTGTTTATAATATAAAGTTAGGTGATTATTAGGTGATATGAAATGAATGGTGTAGATTAAAGTGTGAATTATTGTTGAATAATTAAATTGATTTGTTTATAATATAAAGTTAGGTGATTATTAGGTGATATGAAATGAATGGTGTAGATTAAAGATAATATAATATTTGAAATGGATGGTGTAGATTAAAAGGTGATCTTTAAATGAATGGTTTAGATTAAATGAATGATAAGATTTTTGGCTATAAATAGAAGCCTTAACTTAAGGATTTTTCATAAACTTCCTTACTTGTTCTTTCTTTCTCTCTCTAAATACTTCTTGTGAAAGTTCTCTCTAAGTGTGCTTAAGTCATCTTGAGTATTTGTGAAGATCTATAAGTATACGTGTACTGTTCAAGTTAATCAACCTCATTTAAATCAATATCCAGTCACGTGTTACGGTAAGGGATACCATCTTTTTCATCTTCCATTATTCAAACATACTATGGTAAGGGATTATCATTATTTGATTCTCGATAATAATATTGTTTCTTCCTTACTCATAAGACGTGCCTTTTATTTCCATGTATTAAATTGTGGGAATAACCTTACGGAGCGGATTGCCGCCTGTTGGTGAATAACCTTTCGTATTCATTCATTATTAATCTCTGAGAATAACCTTACGGAGCGGATTGCCGTCTGTTTGGTGAATAACTCTTTGTACTCAAATTCTATTAAATTGTGGGAATAACCTTACGGAGCGGATTGCCGCCTGTTGGTGAATAACCTTTCGTATTCATTCATTATTAATCTCTGAGAATAACCTTACGGAGCGGATTGCCGCCTGTTTGGTGAATAACTCTTTGTACTCAAATTCTATTAAATTGTGGGAATAACCTTACGGAGCGGATTGCCGCCTGTTGGTGAATAACCCTTTGTATTAATTTCCTTCACCTTTTGTTAATCAAACCTGCTACGGTAAGGGATATTATTTTCTTTCATACTCCTAAATCGAAATTTATTATGGAACTATTGCTTCTATAATTCCTGAAAATATTATATGTTCCATAATAGTTGAACTTCATTATTTCAACTGAACCTTCCTATTTACGTGAACCTTTCTATTGAATTGTAACCGTTATTCTGAACTGTGGATCTTGAATATCATTTTTAAATTTCACTCCACATCATGTTGACAATTTGGACATTATTTGAATCTGTACAAAGTAAACTTTCGATACTTATTGTTATCCTATTTCTTCTGTTCATCATTTATATCATTCTAATCATCCAAAAATCAAGCTGTTGTGAATATCTGTGGCCGGGGGCACAGATGTGATATATTTGTTGAACAGATGATAGGTTAAAGGCGATATAATAGGTTAAAGGCGATACATCTGTTCGGTGTCTTTTATGGCACGTGGTGAATGTTCTCTTTGGCCCGTAGTGCAAAGATGAACTGTTGTTTGGTATGATTATGACCAAAGGCTGAATCTGGTATAATCATGACCGTTGGTGCTATATTGAATATCTTTGGCCCGTAGTACAAAGATGAACTATTGATGTGCATGATTATGATCAGGAACTGTGAATTTGTATTATCTTGACTAATGATATTTCAGATGATAAAAGTTGATGATGTTTTTCCTAAAAAGATAACCGAGTGGACATTATAGTCTGCATTATTCTTCTAATAGATTACTCATTCCGCTGCTATTATTGATCTGAACGTTGTTTAAGAATTTAACTGCAGTTTTTGATATAAACCTTGTAGTCTATTGTATTCTATCAAGAACTCAACTGTTGAAGACTAATGATAATTTATTCGTCATTATCTTAGTCATGATATTCTTTACTGGGCTATTTGAGCTCACCCTTTCTTTTGTTCCATTGTTTTTCAACAGGAGATGAAAACATAACAGGGTCTAGCCGGGGAATGGAGTGAGGGTCCGAGGAATAGTTATCATAGTCTTCACGTTTTGTAAAATAGTGTGGCAATAATAGTGAAGACTTAGTTGTGTATTATTATACACTGTATTGTTGTACGTTGTGCTTTGTTGTAATAATTTTGTTGTAGTATTTTGACGACTCAAGTTTGGGCTGTGTGGGCCCAGATTTGGGGGCGTCACAAAGTATTTAACCAAACTTAAAGTTTTGAAATGATAATTTATATAAAACTTAATTTATATAAATCACTATATCGATAAATGTCTTTTTAGAATCTCAGTTAATAAATCCCTCGTTTAGAAGGAATATCATCACCTGACAGAATCTAAGCTCATAATATTTATCTGATATAATAGAGAAATTATAGATATATCTATAAATGTGTATAACAATTTATATTTATATATCTATAAATATAAACAAGTATGAGATAACAGTTAATATAGCACAATAATATATATCAAATATTTTGATCAATTTTTCTCTTCAAAATAAGATAACAACTTTGAGAGAAAAGAAATTTAAAAGCTATTCAGAGAGTATGTCGGTAAGAAAAATGCTTTCTTTTTTGTTGTAATTAGTAAAAAAAAATTGAATGAGTGTGTGACGCCCCCAAATCTAGGCCCACACAGCCCAAACTTGAGTCGTCAAAAGACTACAACAAAATTATTACAACAAAGCACAACGTACAACAATACAGTGTATAATAATACACAACTAAGTCTTCACTATTATTGCCACACTATTTTACAACACGTGAAGACTACGACAGCTATTCCTCAGACTCTCACTCCATTCCCCGGCTAGACCCTGTTACGTTTTCATCTCCTGTTGAAAAACAATGGAACAAAAGAAAGGGTGAGCTCAAATAGCCCAGTAAGAAATATCATGACTAAGATAATGACGAATAAATTATCATTAGCCTTCAACAGTTGAGTTCTTGATAGAATACAATAGACTACAAGGTTTATATCAAAAACTGTAGTTAAATTCTTAAACAATGTTCAGATCAATAATAGCAGCGGAATGAGCAATCTATTAGAAGAATAATGCAGACTATAATGTCCACTCGCTTCTCTTTTTTGTAAAAATATCATCAACTTTTATCATCTGAAATACCATTAGTCATGATAATAAAAATTCACAGTTCCTGATCATAATCATGCAGATCAACAGTTCATATTTGCACTACGGGCCAAAGACATTTAATACAACACCAACGGTCATGATTATACCAGATTCAGCCTTTGGTAATAATCATACCAATCAACAGTTCATCTTTGCACTACGGGCCAAAGATATTCAATAAAGCACCAACGGTCATGATTATACCAGATTCAGCCTTTGGTCATAATCATACCAATCAACAGTTCATCTTTGCACTACGGGCCAAAGAGAACATTCACCACGTGCCATAAAAGACACCGAACAGATGTATCGCCTTTAACCTAGTATATCGCCTTTAACCTATCATCTGTTCAACAATTATATCACATCTGTACCCCCGACCACAGATATTCACAACAGCTTGATTCTTGATGATTAATACAAATAACAGTGATACAAATGATGAACAGAAGAACAGGATAAACAATAAGTATCAGAAGTTTACTTTGTGCAGATTCAAATAATGTCCAAATTGCCAACATGATGTGGAGTGAAATTTAAAAATGATATTCAAGATCCACAGTTCAGAATAACGGTTATAGTTCAATAGAAAGGTTCACGTAAATAGGAAGGTTCAGTTGAAATAATGAAGTTCAACTATTATGGAACATATAATATTTTCAGGAATTATAGAAGCAATAGTTCCATAATAAGTTTCGATTTAGGAGTATGAAAGAAAATAATATCCCTTACCGTAGCAGGTTTGATTAACAAACGGTGAAGGAAATTAATATCCCTTACCATAGTAAGTTTGAATAATGGAAGATGAAAAAGATGGTATCCCTTATGAGTATAAAGGAAAATGATATCACTTACGAATATGGAATAAAAGTGTCATTTGATAATTCGTGTAGACAAATTATTTCCACACGAGACAAATAAAAAGGGTTATTCACCAACAGGCGATAATCCACACCGTAAGGTTATTCCCATCAATTTGAATACGAATAGTTATTCACCAAACAGGCGATAATCCGCACCGTAAGGTTATTCTCAAAGATTAATAAGGAATGAATACAAAAGGTTATTCACCAACAGGCGGTAAACCGCGCCGTAAGGTTATTCCCACAATTTAATACATGGAAGTAAATGGCACAAGAAAGAAACGATATTATTTTCGAGAATCAAAGAATGATAATCCCTTCAAGTAAGAAAGAAAATAATATCTATTTATGATGATGAAAAGAATGATACCCCTTACCGTGGTAAGTTTAAATAATAGAATATGAAAGAAGATGATATTCCAAAAAAAAAATGGCATTCCTTACCGTAATAATTTAAGAGTGTGAAAAGAATGATATTCCTTACCTTAACACGTGACTGGATATTGATTTAAATGAGATTGATCAACTTGAAAAATTCCTGCACTCCTTTTGGCTTTCAAACTCTCAAAATAACCTTACTATTCTCAGAGAAAACTCATAAAATTCTTATAGAAAAATTTTATGTTTTAGGTGTGATTTTTCTATTCAGCTGAACAAGCTATTTATAGGAGAAAATAAGGCACTATGCGTGGTAGGTGAACAGAAAAAAAATTCAGCAGAGGCTGCTGCGCAGCCTCCACCAACCCATTCCCAGCAAACACATTTCTCACATTTCGTGTGGGCCCCACAGTGGGTCCCACATGTTTCTTACTATTCACGTTACTATTCACGTCACTATTCACGTCACTATTCACGTTACTATTTCAAATAGTAAAATTAATTATTTTATTTTTTTATTTATTTATTTATTCTTCCTGTGAGTCCAACATATAAAATAATGTTACCATAATAATGTAAGAAACACGTTACATATTTTTATTAATTTAATAATATAAATTACAGTATATTTGCTACTGTGACAATTATTAGATTCAATAATTTTAAACTACAGTGCACCAACAATTATTGACTCGATGATATGAAATACAGTGTAATGACAATTATTGAATCAATAATGCAAAATACTGTGTAGCAACAATTATTGGATTGATAATATAAAATATTATGCAGTGACAATTATCGATGCAATGATGCGTAACAGTTACGGTGTCAATTATCAGACCAATAATATGAGACACTATGCAATACCGTGTGCTACTGTAGAGTACCGCATGCTACAGTAAAATACCATAAATTACCGTATGCTACTATTCTTTTATCACCGGTATTTTAACAGTTAACACCGTTGACTATTTTTATTTAAAAAGGTTACTTCTGTCGTTTTCTATATCCGACAATTATTCCGTTGTGGGCTCCACCAATAATTAGTTATTCCGGCGCCGTCGTACGGCCCGAATATTCCCCGACAAAACGAATATTCCCCGACAAAAAGAATATTGTCCGACAAAATAAAATTTACACATAACATCCTTAACTTTCAATTTTGTCAATTTAACCATTTACTGTTTCAGAAAAAATATATATGAAGAAAAATTAAATTTTGTATTTCATAAATTCGGGGTCTTACAGAGTGTGCCTTCTATTTATAGAAAAATTGAAACTCATATGTTTAGTCTGAATTGATGATCAATGGTTGGACAACTATTCCTAAACATTGAAGGTCCATATTTAAAAGAATCACACGGATTGATCAATTAAATGGAACACCCAACCAACTATTTCAAATTCAACGGACCAATTAAAGAGGAGAGTGAAACACTATGGTTATACACAACCAACGGTTCCAACACACTCATACACCAATGTATATCATATATCAGCATGCATACATAAATATAAATTATATATATTTGTGAGGAAAGAGAAATGTCCATGGTAAAGTCATCAGTATATATATATATATATATATATATATATATATATATATATATATATATATATATTATTTGATTAGAGAAGCCATCAACATGCATGCATACACAAATATATATTATACATTTGTGAGGAAAGAGAAATAGCATAGTAAATCCATCAGCATGCATGCATACACAAATACATATCATGTATTTGTGAGGAGAGATAAATTATTTTCAACACATTTAGCTATTAGTTGGTGTGGACCAAGGAGAGAGAAATTTGTGATGACCATGCATACTAAGTTACCAGTTTATACATACCCATATAATTTGAAATCTTCATTAAATAATTCTGGGTCCACATACACACAGAAGAAAATATTTCAGTATTTTCTTTTTGGACCAAGTATACCAAACTTATTTTCAAACGGAGTATTTAATGAGTAAATGAGCTTTATTATTTTTAAGCTTCAAAAATATTTTTGGTCAAAGTAAATAATAAAAAATATAAACATATGGAGATGATTTTATTTTTAATTAATCTTATTTACTTAAATTGTTATCATCAAAATAAATAAACTAAAAAGTTGGAGACCCATCAAGCTTTTTTTGTTTAGAAAACTGATTTTTTCACAACTATTTTTGATATCTTAGCGACAGTCAAAATCGTCGTTACACATTTATAGCGACGATTTGACTATGAAAATATCATTTTTTACTAGTGGTGCACAAATGGCCTGCGACCCGACCTTGGTCCGGCCTGAAAACCACGAATATGCCACATTTTTTGGGCTCAAATTCGACCTGACTTGACCTAAGGCCCGACCTAGTTTGAGGCTTGGCCTGACTTGAGGCCCGGCCTAGTTCACCCAAAATTCGGCCCAGCCTGCCAATTTTGGGGGTGTTTGATAAAAAACTGAATGAGATAATTTTGAATGCTTAAGTAATCTAAATGAGCTAAATGAAATAGATTTACTATTAGTTAATATAATATTTACTATTTTTTTTTTACTTTATTAAGTCGGAACTTAACCATTCAGCCAAAAAAATTAGACTTAGTCATTCAGCCCAAAAATCTGACCGATTCAACCATTCAGTCATATTCAGCTCTAAACAAACGCACTGAATGACTGACCGATTTAGCAATTCAGTCCTATTAAATTCTAATCAAACAACCCCTTTCTTTGTTTATTATTTCAATTTTCCTACTGTATACGAAAACTTTCTCATTGTGACAACTCATTCAATAAATCAAATAAAATTGACGTATTTCGATACGTTCATTCATGCATGTTTGTAAATATACGAATAAAAAATTTCATGAAAACACATTGGGTAGTGTAATATATAAGAATTTTCCTTACCTAGCTAGCAACCTACACTTTTTGCAGACATTTCATTACATCTTCATTTTAATAAATACTTAGCGTAATAATAATAAAAATAGTTTTCATAATTATTTATTTATTTATTAATGATAGTATAAAATAATACAATATTTTTAAAATTATATAATATTTTAATTAATTATTGTAATTTATAAGTTGTAATACATTATTTTTAATTAATACATCAATTAAGTTAAAAAAATTAATTGGTATTTTTATAATATTTAAAATTACTAAAAAAAATTGAATGAATCAAATTGGACCGGCTTGACCTGACTTGACTTGACTCAAGGCCTGACCTGCAAGCCTTGACAGACTCCTTTTTCAAGGGTCAATCCCGACCTGACCCGGTTTGCGGGCCGAAAGTCAAAGGTCCGGCTTGACCTAGTCAACGGCTAAGGCCTGACAGGACCAGGCCAGACCAACTTGTTGTGCATGACTATTTTTTACTGTGAAAATATCAATTTTCTTTATTTATAGATGAAGGAGACACAATAACAAACTTGTGATTACAAATTTAAAAATATTGTGTTATTTTATATTATAATAAATCGAATAAACTATTTTTTGTGAGAAAAATGAGAAGTGAAACTCCCTAGATATTGAGTTATTTTATATAATTATTTATTTATTTATCAAAAAAGGCTTTTTTGTGAAATAATATATATTATACAAATGAGACTCTCGTAAAAAAAAAGAAGACTAAACATAAAAAATTCAATATAATAGGTGTGGGGTCTCTTAGTTGACTTTTGAGTGCTTAACATATAGGAGTATAACTTATTTAGACATATTTAAGCGCGCGCGCGCGCGTACATATATATATATCAACTTTATTCTTAATATCTAACATATATGTCTTTTACATGTAACTATGTTCTAGAAAAATATTTATACACAAAATAAAGTTAAAAAAAAGTCATTATGTTTCCAACAAGGCTACTACCAAATAGTACCAATTATGCCGTGGGATGGGCTGGCCCAAATTGAGTCTAAACTTTAACCAATAGCTCTGACCCAAAACCTTTTTTGACAAAACCCTAGTGGAGAGAGGCTCTGTTTATATAAGCGTCGAACAGCCATTTTTATTCATAGCTGGGCGGATAGAGAAGGTAACAACTAACAAGTGAAGTTTGAGGAAATGGCGGTTCCTATGCTAACAAAGAAGATCGTGAAGAAGAGAGTCAAGAAGTTCAAGAGGCCATGGAGCGATCGCCTTGTCACTGTCAAGGTATATATCTGAGAAATTATTCAGTTTCATTTCTTTTAATCTTTTTATAGCATTTTTTCTCTTCATTTATGAGTATTCTGTGTTAATGAGCTTAGTGTTTGTTTTCGAGTAGTGCAAATTTGAGCTGATTTTAATGACAAAATGAAAATATTTGAAATTTAGTAGTATTAGTTGTATTGGGGAGCTTTTGGATTTTGATATGTGTTTAGATTTATGGAGATCCTGCATTTTCCTATTTTATGCTTATTCAGATGGATTTAAATATTAATTCAGTTGTATTTAGGGGTTGTATGAGTTGGGGAGATACTAATCACATGTTGATGCAATTCATGAAAGGAGCCTTAAAATTTTAAAAATGAAGCTCTATTGCTGCTCTTGATAATCTTTCTATTTGACTAAGTTTCGCTTGAGCAGCTGTAGGCCTTGTATTTACCGATTCAGCTCAATTGTTGAGGATATGATGATAGTTTTGTCGCCCCAGTCTTATGTGCATCTTTTGATGCAAGATGGTGATTGACGTTTTATATCTGATTCCTTATTGGACTTGATTTTGTTGATGTTCTATGTTTTATTAATTTCTAGTATGAATTCAAACGATTACGTTTTAAATGGAGATTTGCAAGGAGGCATGATGATACCTATCCATCTATTCTGCAGTTGTATGATGAATATAAACATGCACTACCATCTGATCTTACTTCAGCAGCTTATATTGTCTAAAATTATTTTGGTGAACTTTTTTATAATTCTTTTGCTGTTGCTTTCTTTTTTTGTGATTTTATTTTCTTATGACATATTGTAGCTCCTGCTGGTCGTGCAGTCTATGATGACAATTGTTGATTAATTCTGATTGATCAGTGATTATCATATACAATTTCACTATCATATACAGAATTTGGATTTAAGTACACTAACTAAAATTATTCAGATAAAATGGTAAATCATTTTTCTTGCTGATCCTTTGACAGCCAAATTGGCGGAGGCCAAAGGGTATTGATTCCCGGGTCAGAAGAAAGTTCAAGGGAGTCACTTTGATGCCTAATATTGGCTATGGCTCTGATAAGAAGACTCGTCACTATCTTCCTAATGGCTTCAAGAAGTTTGTTGTTCACAATGCCAAGGAGCTTGAGATCCTGATGATGCACAACAGGTGAAGCAGTACATCTAGTCACTTCGTCTTTTTCCTTTCCAATTCTGGATTACACATCTCCCTTTTGATTCAGTTCTTCACTTTTGGACTTGTTGTTTTGCAGGAAATACTGTGCTGAGATTGCACATAATGTGTCCACAAGAAAGAGGAAGGAGATAGTGGAGCGAGCTGCACAGCTTGATGTTGTTGTGACCAACAAGCTTGCGAGGTTGCACAGCCAAGAGGATGAATGAGTTTATGGCCCTAGGATGTTTTACATTGCATTTAGTAGTATAAACTTCATATTCAAGTTCTCCTACTGCTCCTGAAAGGGTTATGTTATTTCATTCACTTTTTGATAGCTGCATCAATTCTAATACAGCTGTTGTTTTTAACTTTTTGTAAGACAATTAAAACTCGTTCTTGTTTTACCAATTTTTGAGTTTGTTCCTGGCTCCTTGTTCTGTTTAATTGGTGTCTTCGGTTTGTGCCCGTCTCTAATATGTAATATGTGCGGGGAAAGTATGAAAGAGTAGCAGTTTAGGTAAGTACTATTTTTGGTGCTTAAACTTAGACAACTGCAATTGCATTATTTTAACAGTATTTGGATCGAGTGTTTTTACGGTTTCTGTTTACTTAATTGCACTAGTAATAATTTGAATAAGTGGGCAATCTGTTAGCCTGCACTTGTAAGAATCTAGCATTTAATTTTTTAAATATTAAAGTAATTTAGATGTTCCCTGGGCGTTAGATTATCTAAAGGATCCAGTAGCTGTCCTGCTCAAGTAGTATCTGTCCCTCTTTTCTCATCTGAAAGAGAATGACCCAAACTTCCTATTCCTGGGCAATTTTTGTTGCAAATTGAATTTACACGGAAGGGTCAAAAGTTGGAACCTAATTATGCTCTTGTTTTTATAAATCTCTTTTGGAGTATATCAGGTAAAGTTAGCACTTTACTGTACAAGGTTTCTTTCTAGTTCCCCTCTTGACCCCTTTGTCAGGCACCTAAGATTGAAATGTATTTCTAGATTTATTACATTATAATAGTGCAAGTTTTCAAAAAAAAGAAGAGAAAAATTAAAAAATGCATGAATGTAACAGCTGGAGCAGCAGATTTGGATTCCTAGAAAAGCATTTGATAGATTATCCAACCCCAGCAAATCAGCAATCTTTAGTTATTGATGGGGGTTCGGTCCATTAGCTGGTACTTGTTTAAGTCATTAAACACCTCCTTTCTAGACTGCCACGCGCACAAATAAATAGAACTCGAAATCACGGGGTTCGCAAATACCTTCCCCATTCACTTGTTGGTATGTTCCTTCAAGTCGAGAGAGGAGCCATATATACATGGAAAAAGGGATGTATCCAGCCAAAAGAACCAACTTCAGAACAAAATCATCCGAGGGCTAAAACATATCATATAAACATGTCAGCCAAATCTTTATAGCTCAACTGCTCAACTTTGGGATAAGCCTCTCAGCGTAGACCAAACTCAAAGGACCCTCAATTAAAGCAGCTCAATAAGCAGTGTTCTACTTTTGTTGATCATGTAATGTGGATTCATATGTTTGATCGTCATGAAATCTAATCCCTTAAAATCAGTGTCAAAGGCTCTTGACATTGGGAGAAAAACCAGAACCATTCTACCAATAATCCCCACAAGAACAAAATCCATCCCTGAAATGATGGAAACTCTCTTAAAACAATCTTGGCTATTAGCATTATGGCAGAATGGCAATCCCCACACACGTCGATTCTTCATCACTGTTATCGTACTGCCCTCCACTGTACTAATCAGCCCAAAACAATAGCAAGTCTCTCACTGTGATAGGACAACATTGCTTTCTTCTGTTTATCCTCAACATCATGCGAAGCAAATCTTTAGTCAGGGACATAACCAAATTCTTTCAATTTTTCTCCTAACCAGTTAAGCTTTTGATATATTTTCTCACTTAAAGGATGGGATCTATCTCCAGAAAAAAAAGATCGACCCAACTCCTTTAAGTTACCCCAGCTGCATCCTGCTTGTTTCACTATGATAGGGTTGAATTATATGATATTTTTATTCCCTAATACTTAGTTTTTATATTTATTGTGTGCTTAAATGTTTAATTATTTAGCTTATTTTGGTTTTAATAGGTTTTATAGGACTTTAGTTAATTTATGTTAATTTAAGTAATTTTATAGTAATTTTATATTTCTTTTTATTTATATGTTTTTATTTATTTTTAGTGTTTTAGGTGTTTTATTAATCATTATGTGTTTTTATTATTTTTAGTATTTTTATATTATTTTTATTTATTTTTAATTATTTTATATTTATTTTTGTAGGAAAAATAAGCTTGGAGGACAAATCTGTAAATTCTGCAAAGACCGGGGGCAAATCTATAATTATCGGAAAAGTTGGCGTCCGCGCATTGCGCGTAAGGAAGCAGCTGACACGGAACAAAACGACGCCGTTTGGCGGTTTGATGGAAAAGCGTCCGCGCAATGCACGGTAATGCTTAAACAGTGGCAAGAACAGGATCAATACGACGTCGCTTTGGAGCTCTGGGCGCGCAATGCGCGGAAGCCTGCGATGGGCACTGTGGCGAAGGCTCTGTTACGCTGCGCGTTAATTCTCCCAAATCAGATTATTTCGCGAATTTTGCTACTTTTTGATTCCAAATTGAATTTTAATTCCAACTAGGATTAGGATAATAATTATTTTTCTTTTTCTTTTATTTTTATTTGTATTTTAAATCCTATTAGGGTTTGGAGAGTGTACTTCCTACTAGGGTTAGGAGGATTTTGGAGCCTATAAATAGAGGGCTTGACACATAATGTAAGATACAACTTTTCTATTAGAATAAAAATTCTCTCTTCTATTCTTTGATGCTCTCTACAATTATGAGTAGCTAAATTATTTTTCTTGGTTTAAGTTATTGAAGCCATCAAGATTTATAAACTGTGAGATCTAATTTATTTTAATTGTTCAATTTATATTTTGAGTATTGAATATTATTCTGTGTTTAATTTTATGATTAATTCGTTTAATTGCTAGGGTGCACACTAGTTTATTATTCGTTGAGATCTACTGCTAAATTAAATATCAAATCCGTAATTGTTTGGTCACTTTAATTTGCGAAACAACTAAGATTAATAATTATTTTGCTTATCAAAATATTATTTTATCTTAGGAAGAATATTCATCTAGATTAAATGCAGACGCTTGGATTGTGTTGTTTAGTTCAACGGTCTCTGTAAGACCCCGAATTTTATGAAATATAAAATTTAATTTTTCTTCATATATATTTTTTTGAAACAGTAAGTGGTTAAATCGATAAAGTTAAAAGTTAAGGATGTTATGTGCAAATTTTATTTTGTCGGACAATATTCGCTTTGTCGGGGAATATTCGTTTGGTCGGGGAATATTCGTGCCGTACGACGGCGCCGAAATAATAAATTATTGGTGGACCCCACAACGGAATATTTGTCGGATATAGAAAACGACAGAAGTAACCTTTTTAAATAAAAATAGTCAACGGAACTGTTAAAATACCGGTGATAAAAGAATAGTAGCATACGGTAGTTTATGGTATTTTCTGTAGCACACGGTACTCTACAGTTTGCATAGTGTCTCATATTATTGGTCTGATAATTGACACCGTAACTGTTACGCATCATTTCATCGATAATTGTCACTGCATAATATTTTATATTATCAATTCAATAATTGTTGTTACACAGTATTTTGCATTATTGATTTAATAATTGTCATTACACTGTATTTTATATCATTGAGTCAATAATTGTTGTTGCACTGTTTTTAAAATTATTGAACCTAATAATTGTCACAGTAACATATGCACAGTAATTCACATTATTGAATCAATAATTGTCATTACACAGTAACGCATGCTTTATTTTACATTATTGTTATCTCTATTATGATATTATTTAAACAGTTGTATTTCATTAATTTATTGACTTGATATCTAAGAGCTAATTATACTGTATTTATAACAATTAGTCATAATAATTGAATTGATAAAGTTATTTGTTTATAATATAAAGTTAGGTGATTATTAGGTGATATGAAATGAATGGTGTAGATTAAAGTGTGAATTATTGTTGAATAATTGAATTGATTTGTTTATAATATAAAGTTAGGTGATTATTAGGTGATATGAAATGAATGGTGTAGATTAAAGTGTGAATTATTGTTGAATAATTAAATTGATTTGTTTATAATATAAAGTTAGGTGATTATTAGGTGATATGAAATGAATGGTGTAGATTAAAGATAATATAATATTTGAAATGGATGGTGTAGATTAAAAGATGATCTTTAAATGAATGGTTTAGATTAAATGAATGATAAGATTTTTGGCTATAAATAGAAGCCTTAACTTAAGGATTTTTCATAAACTTCCTTAATTGTTCTTTCTTTCTCTCTCTAAATACTTCTTGTGAAAGTTCTCTCTAAGTGTGCTTAAGTCATCTTGAGTATTTGTGAAGATCTATAAGTATACGTGTACTGTTCAAGTTAATCAACCTAATTTAAATCAATATCCAGTCACGTGTTGAGGTAAGGGATACCATCTTTTTCATCTTCCATTATTCAAACTTACTACGGTAAGGAATATCATATTATTTCATATTCTATTATTCAAACTTGCTACAGTAAGGGATGTCATTTTCTTTCATACTCTTAAATTTACTACTTGTAAGGAATATCATCTTCTTTCATATTCTATTGTTCAAACTTACTATAGTAAGGGATACCATCTTTTTCATCTTCCATTATTCAAACGTACTATGGTAAGGGATTATCATTATTTGATTCTCGATAATAATATTGTTTCTTCCTTACTCATAAGACGTGCCTTTTATTTCCATGTATTAAATTGTGGGAATAACCTTACGGAGCGGATTGCCGCCTGTTGGTGAATAACCTTTCGTATTCATTCATTATTAATCTCTGAGAATAACCTTACGGAGCGGATTGCCGCCTGTTTGGTGAATAACTCTTTGTACTCAAATTCTATTAAATTGTGGGAATAACCTTACGGAGCGGATTGCCGCCTGTTGGTGAATAACCCTTTGTATTAATTTCCTTCACCTTTTGTTAATCAAACCTGCTACGGTAAGGGATGTCATTTTCTTTCATACTCTTAAAATTACTACTCGTAAGGGATACCATCTTTTTCATCTTCCATTATTCAAACTTACTACGGTAAGGAATATCATATTCTTTCATATTCTATTATTCAAACTTGCTACAGTAAGGGATGTCATTTTCTTTCATACTCTTAAATTTACTACTCGTAAGGAATATCATTCTTTTCACACTCTTAAATTTATTACGGTAAGGAATGTCATTTTCTTTTCTTACTTGTAAGAAATATCATTTTCTTTCATACTCTTAACCTTATTATGGTAAGGGATATTATTTTCTTTCATACTCCTAAATCGAAATTTATTATGGAACTATTACTTCTATAATTCCTGAAAATATTATATGTTCCATAATAGTTGAACTTCATTATTTCAACTGAACCTTCCTATTTACGTGAACCTTTCTATTGAATTGTAACCGTTATTCTGAACTGTGGATCTTGAATATCATTTTTAAATTTCACTCCACATCATGTTGACAATTTGGACATTATTTGAATCTGTACAAAGTAAACTTCCGATACTTATTGTTATCCTATTTCTTCTGTTTATCATTTATATCATTCTAATCATCCAAAAATCAAGCTGTTGTGAATATCTGTGGCCGGGGGCACAGATGTGATATATTTGTTGAACAGATGATAGGTTAAAGGCGATATAATAGGTTAAAGGCGATACATCTGTTCGGTGTCTTTTATGGCACGTGGTGAATGTTCTCTTTGGCCCGTAGTGCAAAGATGAACTGTTGTTTGGTATGATTATGACCAAAGGCTGAATCTGGTATAATCATGACCGTTGGTGTTATATTGAATGTCTTTGGCCCGTAGTGCAAAGATGAACTGTTGATCTGCATGATTATGATCAGGAACTGTGAATTTGTATTATCTTGACTAATGATATATCAGATGATAAAAGTTGATGATGTTTTTCCTAAAAAGAGAACCGAGTGGACATTATAGTCTGCATTATTCTTCTAATAGATTACTCATTCCGCTGCTATTATTGAACTGAACGTTGTTTAAGAATTTAACTGCAGTTTTTGATATAAACCTTGTAGTCTATTGTATTCTATCAAGAACTCAACTGTTGAAGACTAATGATAATTTATTCTTCATTATCTTAGTCATGATATTCTTTACTGGGCTATTTGAGCTCACCCTTTCTTTTGTTCCATTGTTTTTCAACAGGAGATGAAAACATAACAGGGTCTAGCCGGGGAATGGAGTGAGGGTCCGAGGAATAGTTATCATAGTTTTCACGTTTTGTAAAATAGTGTGGCAATAATAGTGAAGACTTAGTTGTGTATTATTATACACTGTATTGTTGTACGTTGTGCTTTGTTGTAATAATTTTGTTGTAGTCTTTTGACGACTCAAGTATGGGCTGTGTGGGCCCAGATTTGGGGGCGTCACAGTCTCTCTACTTCTTTATGCTGTTACTAGGTTAAATCTTTAGCGCTTGTCTGAGATTATTTAGTAGTAAGGGTTATGTAGATCGCTTGTTTCTGCTTAACTAAAATTAAGGAGAGATAAGAAAATTATTCGAATGGGAGTAATTATTCCACGTTGAATATTTAAAATATGAATTGATTTATTCTTGCATTAGT
Source organism: Hedera helix (assembly GCA_947179155.2). Taxonomy (NCBI): domain Eukaryota; kingdom Viridiplantae; phylum Streptophyta; class Magnoliopsida; order Apiales; family Araliaceae; genus Hedera; species Hedera helix. The sequence goes on from OX359273.1 coordinate 39,731,421, forward strand.
GATCAGTTGTAAATTCTTGATGGTGGATGTTGACTTAAACCAAGGCTTTTTCTTCTCATTTATTTCATTAAATTACTTGCATAATTATTTTAGTTAGTTTTATTTAAATTCTTTCTTTGATTCAAAAATTCCCCAATTTTTATTTGCGAAAACATAAAATTAATTAATCATTTTCTGTGGAATCAACTATTACTTACACTATTACATTAATATTTTTCAAAAGTAAAATTTTATTTTTGGGTGTTTGCGACATCACACCACACTATTCCCATCTTTTTCATGTTCCCTCTTACTCTTGCAACATCACTCCATGTACGTGCAAAAGCATATAAATTAGATAACAGAATATAAGCAGCACTGCAATGTGGATCCAGATTAAAAATGCTTTCTGCAGTTCTTTCAGCCACTTCGAAGTTAGAATGCATCCTGCATCCATTAAGCAAAGCCAGCCATACCAACAAATTTGCTTTCATTCTCGTACTATTAATCAATTCCTCTGCTTCGTCCAACTTCCCACTTGGCCCAAGATATCCAGCATATAGTGCTCAAGCTTTACCTCTGTGGATCTGTATTGGAAAAAATATTTATACAAACGCCTTCCTTTATCTAACATCCCGGAATGACTACAAGCAGAAAGCATTCCGGTGAATGTGACATCTTCTGGGTCAACCCCGGAACGAAACATTAATGTTAGTGCCAACATGCCGCATCCATGTTGAGCACATCCAACGATGATCGAGTTCCATGATACTATGTTCTTCTTGGCAATTTTCTTGAATATGGATACCCATCATATATATTACCACATTTAGACTACAACACAATAAGAGAATTACCCACAAAGGCATCAGTAACAAGACCCAGCTTGATAGCCATAGCATGAATCTCATTTCCTTGATCATAAGCCTCTACTTCACGGCGTGAAGTTAGGGCACCAGTAAAAGAAGATTGATTGGGAAGGATCCCCATTTTTAACATGTCACTAAACACCTTCAATCCATTTTCATGCTTTTGATTTACACCATAACCTGTCACTAACGCCGTCCATACTGCCACATTTATATGCAATTTCTCATTAAAAACCTTGCACGAATTATCCATTTGCTTGCAGTTTGCATAAAATTTGATAAGTGAAGCACCAACATACACATCAGAATGAAAACCAAGCTTAACAATATGGTCATGAATCTGAACACCAAAACCTAAAGCGAATGCATTTGCACAAGCTATTATTACACTTGAAAACGTACTCGCAGTTGGTTGAACACCAGAATCTACCATCTCCCTAAAGAGAAACAAAGCCTCGTCACTCCTCCCATGCTGATCAAGCCCACTAATTACCGAAGTCCAAGAAATAAACATCGGGAAAAGAGATTTTATTGAAAACTCTGCGAACTTCGTCTAATCTTTTGTTCTTCAGGTGATCGGAGAGTATTGAATTCTAAGAGAAAGTGCTGGGAATAATTTACAATACACATTGCCCGTTTTGGTGTTCTTGAGATGGAGGTTCGTCAAAAAATAAGTGAAACAGTTAATGAATTTGGTGATTTGAGCTTTCGAATTATGGCGGGAAGTATTAACATGATTACTCATTAGAGCAGAGAAGGGATATGGTAAGATATACGGTTGTGGTTGGGCGGGAAAACATAGCACCAGCAGCAAAGTTCACGGTTTTATATGGGATAAGGAGATAATCTAGCTTACGTAAAACAAAATAACAACTCTACGTACACAACGTCTAAATACAAAATTAAACATTATATTTATTTTAATTATTAAAAAATTATAAAATATAATATAAATTTTAATGTTATATTTCACTTTTTAATAGTTAAGATGATATAGTGTATTTATACTTATTTAAAACAAAATTTAATCCATTTTAATTTATTATGGAGGATCAGTGGACGTAAATTATGCAAAATAAAATAAAAATATTATAAAAATTAAAAGACTAAATAAGAAGATACAAAAATTAATATAAAAAGGATAAAATAAAAGAGTTTTGCTATATGTAATCATCCATGCAATGATGGGTACAATGACTCAATGTAAAAATAATAGGACTCATCATTTTTATATTGTGGATCATATTATTTTTTTTATTGGGTTATTATTGTTAGAGTTCATGCCCTAGTGACCAATTATTTGATGTAATTGCTTAACATTTTTGATATTATATTTGATTGAATAAATGAATTATTTTATTATGATTTTGTTTACTGCGTTATATAAATGTTAGCATAATAAAAATTCTTAGAATAGTGATACAAATTATATAGCTTCAAGTATGTGACTTGAACATGAGATTATATAATTACAATTAGTATCATTGCTCTTAAATGTTCCTAGTCGAGTATCATTGTTAATGGGACAACAATAATGCATTGAGACTAGTATGTGGATTGACTGATGGCCAAATCTCATTGGTCATAAATATATGAGATATTGAGTCAATGCATAGGTACATGTTAGAGAACAATGTATTGGACAGACCCACCATGAGAATTCTACGTGGAGCATTATGTATAGTGTCATAAGAAATTCTCATAATGACAATGATGTAATGATCGTTCGACCTGAAATCACTATATTATTACGCGAGAATTTATGTATTTTGATATCATCAAATGTTACCTTTTAGAGGGTAAACAATAAAGGTGATTATTGGGTACATCATGAATCGTGTAAGGAATATGAGTGATCTAGATGAAATTTAACCCTCCTATATATTAGGGGTGATATCCATAGACTTCTTGATTGAGTAGGACTATGAAATGCATGACCATGCTCAAATAGTGATTTGTTTTATATAGTCTACTCATTGATCAAGAAAACTCAGATTAAATTATGAAGAGTATGACACATTCCATATCTCGAGTTTAATTTAGGATGTCAAGGTTAAAATGATTAAATTATATTGAAACATTGGTCACGAAAAAATTGCATCGAATCATCGATCTTATTATTATTTGGGTAGCAGTGATACATTACTAGATGTCACTCACTGTTTATAATTTTATAATATAATTTTAAAATTATTGCCAACGTAATAATAACCTATAGGTCACACACTTATAACGTAATTAAAAGAAAATTAATTTAAATTATAAGAATTTAAATATATAAATATGATTGATAGTATTTAAATTACGAATTTAAATTAATAAGATAACTTGTATATATATGTATATTAATTAAGTAAGACTTACTTAAGATAATATATATATATATATATATATATATATATATATATATATATATAAATTCGGATTTTTTTTAAGTGGATTATGTTTTGGTTAATTCTTTTGACTGCTATATATATATGATATATCAGCAGAGAAAGTAATGTAAGAGAAAAAACCTAAACCCTAGACGCTTTTAGAAAATGACTAGAGAGAAAAATATTCAGAAAATTCAGATTTTGGTGGTTAGTACTGTAGCTCCCTTTTGCTGCAGATTGTGTGACGATTCGTGGAGCGTTCATGTGAATACCGTAGAGTCGCAGTTCCGTTAGATTGCGTTGAAGGTTCGAAGAGTTTCAGAATTCTCCATCGTCTCCATTCAAGCTCGGATAAAAGATAAAACAAATCTAAACCTCTGATTTAATATGTTTTCGCATGAATCCTTTTTAGAGTTTCGAAAATCGACATGAAAATTATAAATTCCGCTGCTTTTACGATCCGAAATCCCTATAATTATACCTATCATTGCATAAATCATTATTCATAACAAAATTAAAAATAAAAATTATCTTAAAAGTCAAAAGGTATTTTTGAAAAATAACTTCAAACAAGTGGTTACACCACATTCGAAAAGTGTTGTGCATTTGTCTCTTGTAGGTAAGTAGTACATAATTTTAAAATCTCCACGAAAAGAAGATAAAAGTCATTTCATCAGATACATCATTTGATTTTCGCAGCTATTTTTTTAGTAGTATTAAAAATATTAAATGATTTTAAAAAATAAGAGAAAAATATAAATATACATAATTCTGCCCATCATAATTTTGAGAATCATGTATTTAGTTTTTCTTCACCCATTTTGACAAAAAAAAAAAAATTTGGTTCTGCCACTAATTGTGTAGAATATTATATTTAGATTGTTATACTTTCGCTGTTTTAGTAATTGTAAATATTAACTTATATAAAAAGAGCTGGATATATAGAATTTGTGAGGTTGATAGAAAGAGATAAACTGAAATATCACAAATATATAAAAGAAATATAAGGGATATTTATTCATTCATTCATTCAAATGGTACATTTTTCTTCCCAAATACATCAAACAGTAATATTTGATTTGTTTTTGTTCCAAGTGATAGACACAGATGAACTCCTTTCCAACTGGCAAAGAATACACATAATACATACATACATACATACATACACACCTTTCCCACCGTACAAAGCCTAAAACAAAGAACGTACATACGTACGTACCATCAAGAAAAGATAGTTTACTACAAAGAATTTGCCTTGTCTAGAATTTAAAGCGTCACATATCTTCACACAAGTCCCTTGCCAGAAAAGAAGCAAAAATATTCAAATACAACCATTTATAACCACCCCCCACTTCACATATCACATGCATCTATCTATCCATTTTTACCAAGCCCTGACAATATATTCAAAATTCCCATCCTTTTCAGTAACACAAGTTTTTCTTTGATTCAAAAATGGCCGGGGAACAGTTGAAACTGGTTGCATTTACTCCTCAACTTCTGCATGTATGTCATAATTTTAGGCATTGGTGGCTGGGCAATGAACAGAGCTATCGATCATGGTTTCATCATCGGTATCATTCTCTCCCTTTTGGCTAATATTAAACGAGAATATAAAAGTATCCTTAAAAAGTGTCAGTTTAAGAAATGTAATTTTATAACGAAATATTTCACACACACAGACACACACACACACACACTTTTGAGTTTTAACCCTAAAAATCGTCATCTAATGCTGGTGGTAAAAATGGCTTTTGAATTGACAGGTCCAGGATTTGATCTTCCAGCTCATTTTTCGCCTATATATTTTTCGATGGGAAATGCTGCAACTGGATTCTTTGTACCCTTCGCTTTAATAGCTGGTGTTGTTGGTGTCGCATCTGTTTCCGGAACCACCATAGCTTGCCATCAGCCGCTTCTGCTGCCACAATTGCCTGGGCTCTCACCGCCCTCGCCATGGGGTAATCACACGCACACACGCACACATATATTAATAGACAATTACAATTTTATTTTCTGTAAGTACTATTAATTCCTTTTTACTTTCTCCGTTGATTAACAGATGAAATGTTTGTGCAGTTTTGCCAGCAAAGAAATTGAGCTGCACATCAGAAATGCCCGCCTGGTGAGTACAAATAAAGTCTTGAATTCATCTACGCATCTTGTTAATTATGAGAAATTAAGAGGGAAATCGCAGATTATAAAACAACCCGATTGAAACTATGAATACTGAACTTATGAATTTCTATATGCAGAAAACAATGGAAGCATTCATAATTATCCTTTCTGCTACTCAACTCCTTTACATAGCCGCCATTCCCGGTGCTGCCTCAATAAGGAGATGAACTTGAAGGTTGAGTCGAAATGTGTTTGGTTGTAGAATGTGTTTTATATATATATATATTCTTTTTCTTTTTTCTTCTCTCTTTTATCCATTGTTGTATAAAGATTTAACTGGTAGATGGTTTGGTCATTTATGTGACATGTTGCATTTGTATTGAAGAAATAAAAAGGTTTTGTATAAAAGAAATGATTGCAGGGAATATTTTGTATTCTTCATACATCTATGGCCTCCTTATTATGCACTTTGAACAGTTTTCTTGTTGCTTATCAGATTGCACAACTCTAGTAAAACTTCAAAGCACTGTGAAGTGAATCAAACTACATGGTTCAGCAAATAGCAAACACTGTAGCATCAAAGTAAATTGTACTCCCTATGTTCCACAAAAAGTCACATTTGAGTTTGATCCTAATTAATTCGCGATATTCAATTTGACGTAAATTTAATTAGCTTTTTAAAATGATATTTTTGTGATTAGCAGTGCTTCTTAACTACTTTCAAACATTGACTATTGCATTAATAAAAGTGAAACAAGATAGGTCTCAATTTTGAATATTAAGAATTTGCAAATTGATTAAAAAATCGATGAGACTCTTTTTGTGGGATGGGAGTACTAAAAAAAATGGCGGGGCTCTCCAAGGCCCTAAAGGTCATTTGACCCTATATGTATGATACACGCACACCAAAACAAATGGAAACACTAATTTTAAATAGGTTACCAGCATCTTTGCTTATTGTCACTATGCAACACAAGGTACTGTAAGGTAAGACAGGTATTAAGTAACTAGTAACAATACCATTTACCCCAGCCCTATATGTATTCAAAGTTACAATCCGAAAACTAAGCATTTCTTACTTTTGGACTGAGCGTGGAGAAGACGGTAATGGGGAGATTGCACACAAGTATGCATACTGCCTACAACCTGAAACAGCTACAGAAGGTAATAATTTGAGGACAATCAACGGGCGACAACAACCAGTTTAAACAAATATCAAATCTCATTGTAAAATTTACAGATAAAGTCTGCACTAGGAGTATATATATTCATTCCCAAAATATTATCCCCAAGGGACAGATAAACCACACTTATAAAAGTTTGTGAAACAAGAAAGAAAAGAAAAAGAAACACTTTAAACAGCAAAATCAAGAAGAAAGCAGCACAGGTAAAACAAGGACTTTGAACTGCCTACCAGAGTAAACTCCCATTACTGAGAACCTAATTAGTTCCTTTCACTGTCAGACTTTTGCGGATTGTCTTTAGGGAGGAAAATTTGTAAAGAGCTATTAATAAGCCTCATATTGCTAGGATCCAGCTCCTCATACTCCTCATAGTTTCACATGTTTCACTACTCCAGTAAAGCTCTTCTATTCTCTGTTCTGCAACAAAGGGTAACCAAAAAGGATTTCAAGCATAATTTAGTGACGATGGATTCTCTAAAGGAATTGAAAACATATTCACAAACTTCGAAGAAATGATTGATCAGAAAACGAAGGGCAATATTGATATCCACACTCTTATCGAGAGGGGATTAGTGATATCAATCAAGCAGCAAGTACATAAAACTCTTATTTAACTTATATCAACATCTAGTATATCTTAATACGTTTATGCAACATCAGTCCACAGTTTCAAAACACATAACTATGTTCTTATCTGAACAGATGAAGAGGAAAGGGGGTCAGGGGAGTGAGATTTAAAGAAGAACCTAGGAATAGCATATAACATGGACAAATATATAGCATAGAACTAAAACAAGATAAAAAACTGGTTCTCCTCATGACACTGAATTATTCATATAATGTTAACATAAAATTTCTTCATATCAATTAAGCTGATGAGATGTGATCCGTAAGTAAAAAGCTTGAAGGTAACTTCTAAAAAAACAAGTGCGAAAAAAAAACTTTTGGTTCAGAAGTACATAAGTATATAAAAGTACCCACCTGAAATTATCTATGGGAGCCTGTGAATAGGTCAAACATTCCACAGCAACTCTTCAAGGAAGTTCTTTGCACCGTTTGTGGAGCTGCGGCTACAAGAGGCTGCAAAAGATTTCAAGAATATTTATTTAGATCATTTCCAGACTTCACTTATTTATTTCCAGACGTTGGTTTGGAGCATATTGAAGCAACAAAATGATAAATTACACTATTAAGAACGAACATAATAGGGCCATTACCAGACTATCAGAGCATTTAGGACTCTCAGAATCTTTGATATGCTCTGCACCGTTACTAGTATGGACATTAGGAGCATTGAATGACAGCACAAGTTTGTTTTCGTGCACTTCAGTAGCAGAATCCTTTGCGTCCAAAAACACAGCGCCTCTTTCTTCTGATGTCGAAACCACTGCATCCTCCTTTTTCCTTGATCCCAAATCCATCAGAACTGGTGAAACACCAGTGTTGTCATCAAATGAGGGCAAGTTTTTCTCCACGTTTTCTTGCAAATTCAATTCAACCACAGAAGAAGCTATAGGCTTATCAATTGAAGTACTTTCAATTACTTGAATTACCTCTTCTATCAATGAAACCTTATCTGGCTCTACCAAAGAGGCAGTTTCAGCAACCCCATTATCAGGCTTAATTGAATCAACAGCAGGCCCAGCTTCAACAGCTCCATTATCGGTTTCCCCAACTTTAATGCTGTCATTTACTTGAGTTACCACTTCTGACAAAGATTCAACAGGCTTAGCTAAATCAACAGCTGGGCTAGTTTCAACTACTACTGTTTTCTTCTCAACAACATGAGACTCATCATCTGAACTGCTACTGCCACTGCTGTTGCTAGAGCTCCCCGACGACCCACCATCATGAACTTTCTTCGAGGACTCAATACTTGTATCCTTGCTTTTAAAATCATCCTCAGATTTCATATCCCATTCAATCTGAACAATGCCCTCCTCCTCAGAATTCTTTTTTGGGACAATTAACTGAACAGATGAACTGTCTTCTCTCTTCTTCACCTCTTCCTCCTCTCCCTCAGCAAATGGATGCTGGGAGCTATGGTGGTCCTGAGATGCAGGAGAGCTAACTTCCCCACCATCGCTATCTTTATCATCGTAGTGCTTCACATCATCATCCCCTACCATAGTTTGATCCATCCACAATAATTCAATACAAGATCCAACGAAAAAAATTAAGAAATACCCATCTAACTAATCTGAGTCAATCAGCCAATTATGAAACAAAATAGTTCAGAGCAAGATAGTAAATGAGTTTAAGTGGATTGATCTACAAGCTTATAAAAAAGTAGTGATAAGCTAAGTAACTTTATACAACATAAAAAAAAGCACCAGAAAAAGTAACACAAACACATACTCAAATATATATACACTCAAAATCAAGCCAAATAAGATAAACTAACACAAACCCATTAAATAATTGAGACAGAAGTGGGGTAAAGTAAATTACATAAAATCAAAGCCACAGAAGAGCCATGACCCATACGGGTCATACCCACCATACCAATTAAAGACAGATCAATATTAAAGATTGGAAAAAAGAAAAAAGTATGATCAGTCCAATCCAATGAAAGCAAAGAACAGACAGTAAAGTACCATGAGTTGAGGAGTTGGGATGGTTGTTGGTCTGCTGGACCATTTTCTTCTTAGCTGCTTTTCTCTTTTTTGCACCTGAAGGCATGATTGGTTATAGTGGAGTAGAGATGAGAGATTTAAAAAGCGGAGTTGATGGATTATGGGCGGTTCGTCTCCCTCTTGTCTCTCTGTATATCGAGGAAGAACACTATTTTCTCTCTCTAGAAATCTTATGGGGGTGTGGGTAAAGTTCAGAATATTAGTGCGAGAGAAGACTAAAGACAGGCGGCAGATTTGTGTGAGGAGTGTATTGGGTATTCAGGAATCCAATCGTAGCGTCATCTTGTTGGGATTCGCATTCGCATTCGGCTTTTATTTTATTTTTTATTTTATTATTATTATTATTATTATTTTTTCCAGATATAATCCTAAATTTATTAAATAAATGACTTAATAATAATGACATGATTATAAAATTATAATAATAGACTTAAAAATATTATTATGATAAAAACATAAATTTATAGTACTCAAGCTATAATTACACTCATCTTCTCTTGTTCTCAAATTACATAATATTTTTAAAACGATAATTTTATTTTTATTTGTACTCTTATATTAGCTAAAGTTAATAATAACGACGTGATATTAAAAATGACAATAATATATATATATATATATATATATATATATATATATATATATATATATATATATATATATATATATATATATATTTCAAATTTTTGAAACAAAAAAGAATTATATTTTACCTTAAAATTAATATTTGTTGAAAAAACATTTTATATTCTTTTAGTCTATTATAATTTTCTTTAATTGTGAGTTTCCTAGTAATTATACCATTCTACCAAAAACTAATCAAATTCACATTATCACAATTTAATTTTCTTCTTCCATTTAATGTCTCAAAATAAAGTTCCATTTTTAATCATTACAAAATTGTCAACTGATATATATATATATATATATATATATATATATATATATATATATATATATATATATGAGATAGATGCCACATGAATTATACAAATTCTCTCCCTAGAAATGCAGGAGGAAGAGCACTTTTTATTTATTTATTTTGTGTGTGCGTGTGGATGGTAATTAGTGTCTGGATTTTTTAAGACTTTTGACAAATGAAAATAATTTGGCGGGACTTTCATGAAATAGCATGCCAGAACTACTAATATCAAATCAAATCATAATAAAATGGGCAAGGCATGTAGAGATGAGAGGAGAAGAAAGGCAAGTGAGTGGTGTGGAAATTGCCAGAACCCCCAGGGCCCGGCCTTTCTTTCTTTGTTGTTTTTAAGAAATTAATATTTTTAATATAAATTTTTAATTTTTAATGTTAATATAAATATATATTATTAATGTGTGATCCGTTACTTTTATCCGAAGAAAATGTCAGTTTCCTTTATCTGCTATTTTTTAAATTAAATTTTATTGAGCAATGGATTTTTATGTATTGGTGAGTACACTTAATTATGTAGATTTATCGAAAAAATATTGTTATAATGACAATTTTTTTTTATAAAAATTAATTTATAAAATAATGTGATAAAAAAATCAAGGTCGAAAGAAAAAAAATCCTTTGTGGGGAATAGTAATATTTAATGGAACAAACTACAGTAGTAGGTAATTTATTTGTTCGTAAATGGATCAACGTGTCTGTTCCTAGATTTCAGAGCAACGCTTTCTTTCAGTGATTATCAACTCCCAACAACTCACTTATTAATTACGAGGATATTAAGATACAGTCAGTCAATCTATAAAGGACACGTGGCATCGTTTGGGAGGCTAAAATGGTCATTTAGCTAAGAAGTTACTCCTGGGGCATTTAAGGTAATTTCCCTTTTATTTCACAGCTTGCCACCAAAATACCCATTGCCATATTTTTTTTTTATTGCTAAATTAAACTGTAGTAAAAATTTCCGAAGAGCAATGAGTGAGTAGGAGAAGGCAAGATCCAAGTAGCATTCGGTGCAAGCCCAGAATACCCACAGCCATATTTTTTTTAAGTTTACAACAGTACAAATAATTAATAACTAATCTACTAAACCTGCAGATTACTGATATATATATATAGGAGCATAAAATATTGCAACAGGACCTTTTTTTTCTAACCATATTTCATTAAGCAACAGAAGGCAGCTACTGCTGTCAACTTGCTTTACAGAAGCAAGGACATGTATCACATACTCTCATTGAACGAACGAATTATTGATACTTGTATATTTAAATATAATGCTCTTATGTATTAATATTTTAAATTTAGTGTACTAATTTTTTTTTACTTATAATTATACAAATATTAATATTTTAACTTAATATTAAATACTAAAATATTACATTGTTAATATTCACAAGCACATCATGCTTTCTCAAAGATCACACCATGCATTCTTTACTACAGCAATACTATATGCCTCTCTAATTGTGATAAGTGGATGAGAGAAAACAACAGCAGTCCTATCAACCATTACTTTATCCAACGCCTCTTGAATTATGCGCTCCGACTCTGTGTCAAGAGCACTTGTAGCTTCATCAAGCAAAAGGATTTTCGGGTCCTTCAGTATCACCCTTGCAATGGCTATCCTTTGCTTCTGTCCACCAGATAACTGCACCCCTCTCTCCCCCACAGGAGTGACATCCTTGAGGCAATGCCCATATGAAGCTGTGCGCGTTTGCACTTTTTGCAGCCTCGGTTATCTCGTCTTCGGTGGCTGATCCTTGCTTTCCATAAGCCGTGTTGTCGCGGATTGTTTTGTTGGAGTACTGGTTCCTGACTGACTAAGCCCATTTGTTGGACAAGTTTACACACATAACCACCAAATATTATATCAAACACTACATCCATCTACACCATTAAAAAGTAGGGTATGACACGGATTTCAATGTCATGCCCTACTTTTTAATGGTGTAGATGGATGTAGTGTTTGGTTGTTGTTTGTCTATATTTATTCCCATTTGTTTTCACAGCCATTTCAAATTCATCATTCGGATTTCCACCCCATCTAAACATATTTGGCCAGAGCCAGGATCATAGAACCTCTGCAGTAGACGTTGATTTCCCACTTCCAGTCTCACCAACAAGTGCAACAGTCTGCAAGAAATAATAATAATAAAAAATAAAATTAAAAAAAATTAGGTCAAGTTACCATGTATAAAAGCACACATGGAGATTGTGGGAGTAGTTCCTTTCCACAAGGGATGATTAAGCACAAATCAGTACAAATTTGAACATCAGGGCGTGTCGGGTATGTGAATCAGACATTTTGGAACGGACAAGTTTACATACACAACATCCGGACACAACACTCATCCACACCATTAAATGGTGTTGTGTGGTATTGAAATCCGTGTCACACAACACCATTTAATGGTATGGATGAGTGTTGTGTCCGAAAGTTGTGTCCGGATGTTGTGCAAGTAAACTTATCCTTTTGGAACTTAATGTCCCCTTTAACGGTAGTTAAAGTTGCTACCTCGTTACCTCATGAGTCAATCTTTGGCTTCCTATCAAGTAGGTCAAAGATTGAAGCAATGGAATCCTTAGCTTTACTGAAGCCTTGGGCCATGCCACTGCTTTCTGAAATCCCATATGCTGACACTGTCAAAGCTAAGAAAACCTGCAGAGACGCATCTAAATCTGTGAGTTAGCTATGGTCATCTATATGGGGGATTATTTACTATTATTATTATTTTTTTAAGATTGTAAATGAAAAAAAGTAGCGTAATAGGTCCAAAGTAAAAAGGAAGAAAGGGGAAAAAATCTTATAAGGCTTGAGCTCAATTGCAAGATTAAGAAACTGAAATCTCTGAAACTTTTTGGGGGCACTTAGAAGGTATCTAAGGAATTAACTTTAAAACTACTGCTTAACCCTAGAAACTTCTTCAATTGTTGCCTTTCCTTGTTGCACAAGATGAGCTCCAAGATAGAAACAGAATGCACTTGTGCAGTATACATACTGCAAAATAACCAAACCCATAGCCATTGCCACTCACAATTCCAAGTCTAATGCCTTGTCTCATTGGCGCCTTGCACTTCTTTTGTTATGTATCCATTACTGCACAAAATGATGCAACTGTTCTGATGCTGCTTTCTGCTTCATTTGCAATTTGACTTGCTTCATCATACATTGAATACAAAAACAAATTTTTATGAGTGCCAAAATCCAGTTTGCTGTAAATGCTATGACAAGGGCTGCAATCATTGTTGTGGCATTCTGGACAAATAGAGAAAGTGTGTCTCCCACAAGACATCTAACACTTGAGGCATCAGTGAATAACCTTGCACTAACTGCACCACTAAGATGAACAACAAATCAGTTAAAGTTCATAATTAATTTGAGCAACCAGGACTGGTTGTGAATTTCTAAAAGTACTTATTTCAAACATATATTCTGTCCAAACTTGGAATTGTTAAGAACTTTATTATTTGGTATACGACAACCCTAAATGTAGTTAAATATTGTACCTTGAATTATTGCGGTCAACAAACCAACTGATATCTTGGTGCACCACCTTCTCGAATGACAATGAACTAATATGCTGTACCAGTTTCCCTCCTGCGACTCCAAAGAAGTAATTCTGCATTGGTACAGCAAGCAGAGAAATGATAGCAATACCAACATATGCGAGTGCACAAAACTTGGAGTCTTTTCTTAATTTGTTTGGAGGTTCACAGAAACTTTTAATGTCTGATGCAAACAGGAGACCAATTATTGGGTAGACTAAACCATGTAAGACTGCACCAATGGATCCAAGGAGCAAAATTGGCACCTCACGCTTGTTTAGGTAAACCAATCGTCTAACTGAATTTTCCTTACTCCTCTTTTCTTTACTAATCTCATTCCTTCGTCTATTAAGACTTGAAATTTCAATGCTAATGGACAAGGATCCTCCGCTTATTGATATCCTCATCACGGGTGATCTATGGGTTAAAGGCAGGCCTAGGTTTTTATCTATATCAATCCCTGTATCTATATTGTCTTCTTCCACAATATCTTATGCTTCATCAGTTGTTAACACTCGAATTTCGTTCGCACGTTCAACCACAGGTTCAGACTGGGACCTGCACATAAAGAATCACCAGAAATACTTGACGGCTTGGGCCGCTGGGAGATACTTCCGGTGTGAGAGTAAATATAGATTTCAAGATGTGTCAACAATGGAGGCAAAATGTATTTAGTACCACTATTTTTCACCATGTATTTATAGTACTCATATTGCTTAACAGGATTTCAATTCTTAATAGGAATTGTGTAGCAGAATCCTTGTTAGAGAAGGTAATTATCACGCTAATCAATGTTAGATAAGTAACTCTCATACCAATTAATATTAGATATGGTAACTAGTTAATATCCGAATCGATAAGGAAAGCGATCCTAAGCCTATCGGACTTAGGAGTCCTCTTGTGCGCGCACTAGATTTAATGGTCTGCAAGGCCAAACCCATCATTGGTATCCCATTTATGCTAGTAAAATACGTAGCCCAACATTAATTGTTTCTTGTATTCGCACTAGCTGGGAGTAAGGACCATCTGAATCCTTGATCAACTCGGCATGAGTTCCTTGCATTCAATTTCGAGATGATTTTAAGTTTTTAACATAATTTGCATATGGTTCAATGTGTTGAAGAATTTCTAATACAAAATATATGGAGAATGTGTTACTTTGCTGGACAGGTTTCCCAGGACTCATTACAACTATAAGATTTGCAGTTCTAATAGTTGTTAAACGACGAGCAACAATCACAGTAGTGCAGTTGGACATAGCCTTTTCAAGTGCAATTTGTACTGCGTGTTCTGATTCAATGTCTAGTGCGGTTGTTGCTTCATCATGAAGAAGGATTCTTGGGTTCTATAGCGTGGCCCTCGCTATCGCAATTCTTTGCTTTTGTCCACAGATAGCTGAATTCCATGCTTAACCACCTTTGTATCAAGCCCCCGTAAAAACATAAAACAAATATTGCCTTCTTTTAGTATTTTATTAGACTACACAAAAACTGTAAACTTTTCTGAATTGAACTTGGCATTTTTTGTCCTGTAAAATGTCTGAAATTTGGATATAGTCTATGTCGCTGTTAAACACCAGCAGTTGTATCTCAATCCTCAAATTTATGAAGTGGGCATGTGCAATGCTTTCATTTGAAGGATTTCAAATTATAGATAAAGTTTCTAAATCCCAGTTAAAAACAAATGAAATCCGTGTTAAAGATGGCTCGAACTAGTTTGACCTTTTAAGCTCACCTAATGTTGGCCCAGGCGTGGTTATAAGTTACATAACAGTATTGCATTAAGCTTCTCAATTGATGATTGCGGCACTATAACTTATCTACTATTGACTATAATAACTGAGAGAAAGCGATGTCATCGAAGCATATGGCCAAACCTTGAGTAAATTTTCAGTTTAACAAGCACACCCCTGATACTGCATGGTTTTATAGATTGGAAATGAGATATCCTGATATAGGGTTAACATTTAATATCAAGCGGTGCATATCTTTTCTATGAGCTTTATTCAATTTTTCATGCTTGTGACATCAAGTTATTAATCATGGAGTAATTGCTTCATTAGTAGAAGACTTCAAGAGAGAAATCATGGATTTCTTCAAACTTCCTCTCAAGGAAAAAAGAAGTAGTGGCAACAGCCAGAAAACCATGAGGGCTTTGGACAACTGTTTGTTGTATCAGAAGTTGCAGAAGCTTGACTGGTTTGACATGTTCTACATTACTTCTCTTCCAACCAGTCTTAAGAAGAGTCACTTATTTGAAAATGTACCTCCAAACCTCAGGTCTCTCTCTCCCTCTCTCTCTTTCACTCTCATTCACACACACAACACTTTAATGATTGATCACTTCATGTATGAATTTTAGAATTTAATTAGTACTCCCTTTGTTCCAAAAATAGAGATACGATTTTTTATTTAGTCCATTCCAAAATTAAAGATATATTTTTATTTTAGGACTATAAAGTGGCATAAATAATACTTATTTACCATTTTTTGTTGTCGTGTCTAGCATCACACAACTACTATTAAAGTACAACTAATATTAAGGATACATTTGAGAATATAAAATTATAGTTAAAAGTCATTTTTTAGAAATGTATCTCTAATTTTTAACCAGAAGGAGTAAAAACAGTACTTTTCATAGAATTAGAGATCCATTATATAGGCTGACGAGGTTGGATAATTACTAGAAGTAAAATGTCCTCTTTAATGAAAAGTGCAAAACTGAAAACATTAAAATAATATTTAACTGCAGCATGTTCTAAGTTACTCTAGAAGCTTAACCTGTTAAAGTAGGGATCAAATCTTCTATAACAAAATTTTCATGTATCTTTATTACGAGACTATATTTTTTAAGGTCTATGGCGACGGTTTGTCCCGTCGCCGTAGCCCTATTCTATGGCGATAAGATAAATTGTCGTCATAGACCCTAAAAACCGACGCTATAGGCCTCATAACAGAGATACATGAAAATTTTGTTATAGAGGATTTGAAGCTGTTATAGAGCACAACAAACACTGTACATCATATTTTTACCACTTTCCCTCACTTGCATCCATCACTATCGTGTTGATAAATAAAATCAGGCGTATCATAATGTACACTGCACATACCAAAATAGTGACATGCATGTTGGGCTTGTAGGTTGTTTGCCTATTTTCTGCTTAATAAATACACGCAAGTATACGCGATCGACTAGTAATATACTAACAAGAAGAGTATCTTTCTCACATAGAATTATTTAATAACAATTACCAAGTACTAATTTTATATCAAATTAATTTTATTTAAACAATTGAATTAACCTATAAAATAAAATCTAATTTAAATTATCAACTAAGTTAATCTAATGAGAAGAATTAAAATTATATTTTAAAAGACTTAAAATTATAATTTCTCCCAATATTTCATTTAATTTTTTTACTCTATTTTTAATTAATTAATTATATAGAATTATTAACCGAGAATTTGTTAGTATTTATACACCTCTTCCGATAATCATATAAACAAATTCTTCTAAATCTGACCTTAAGGCAACAAAATTGGAAAGGAACACCAGTTAAATAAATCACTATATTCCTATGTGAAATATGTTAACAAAGATTTTAAGTTCATATTCTCTTTAAGGTTGCATAAGATACATATGTATATTCTTATCCTATACACTAATCATATATCTCATTCTATGTAGCGTATATGAACATATATTATCATATAAAGATCTAAATCTATACTCCATTTTTCAATTTTGTATAGATTATCCCATTAATTACTAGCTAGATAATTAATACATGAAAGTACAAAATACGATAAACAATTCATATAAAGTCATCAATAATTATAAAGGAAGGAAATTAATTCAATTACATATTGGGTTCCATTGCAATCTTAATTAAAAATTAGCCCATAACTGGAAAAAAAAATCAATTCCATATAATAAACCATTATGTACAAATTATAAAAATTAAAAAGAAGATTTTAGAGATTAAAAAAAATTGTATTTGAAGTATGTTCTCCAATTCTTCTTTCAATCCTTGCAAATTCTCCGCGTTACATTCTTCTTCAAACCTTCAAATAATCCTTCTCCTAATTTATTCTTATCCTAATTATGTTAGATCTATGTTAATTCCGTTCCAAGTATGCCTCACATAATGTATTTATTGGTTACAAATCAAATCCCTAGCATACGAGAAAAAACAAATCCAATTTAAAGTAGCAAAAATCCCAAATTCTGGCAAAACTGTGCCTACCAAACACGCCTTAGCCACGTCTGAACTACTCCATTAAGTCGTGCAGGGCGCTTGGGTTGAACTGCCTTGTGAAGAAACGACGCCGTTAGGTTTTGCAACGCTTTAATTATAGTCGCACGCGCATTGCGCGATCTTTAATCTTGCTAATTGCCGTTAAACGGCGTCGTTCATGCTGCTTGTGCTGAAATCCTCCACTCGCACATTGTGCGCCCGACCAGCTGCAATTAATTACAATTATGTCATCATTTTTAATTTACTTGCAAAATAAAATTTAAAATAAATATAAATAAATAAAATAAATAAAATTAAATAAATTACCTAAAATACTAAAAATACTTAAAAATTCACAAATTATTAAATCTAAAAATATCTAATAAATAGGAATAAAATCTACTTATCACATGTAGAAATCAATATATCTTTTTCATTTAGTTTTTTTATAAATATTTATACTGAATTAATTGTCCCCTTCTCCCCCTGCAGATTGTGATCAATGGAGAGTATCACAGCATTGAGCACAGTGCAACAGTTAACTCAACGACCGAAAGGTTATCCATTGCAACATTCTATAGCTCCAATATAGACTCCGAGTTAGGTCCAGCACAAAGTCTTATAGGACCAGACAAGCCAGCAGTTTACCGACGAGTCCACATCGAGAAGTATTTCAAGGAATTTTTTGCTCGGAAACTCGATGGTGAAGCATACCTGGATTTCATCAAAATAGAGGCTGAAGAACATGTCACTTCTTGAACACTGTTGCAGTTACAAAATGTGGTTTCTACTGAAATTCTGGTAAGTACTTACCCTGAAATATTTATATCAAAAGCAGCAAGTAGAAAGTGCTTGTAAAATTGTAATATTCCAACTGCTAATTGGAATGAAACACTTCATTTCTACCAACAAAAAAAAAGTGTACTTGCATACTTAATATCTGTACATCACACTTCATTTTAAAGAAAGTTGAGCTCATTCTATGTGCAATTGCCATGTACTCCTTACTCACTTTTTCACTATTATGAATGTGTACTTGTAATGTGAATTGGTAATGAAGTGGGGAGATGATGAAACAGAAAATTTTAACTATTTAATATTTATGAAGTAGGAACAATTATATTAATGAAATTTGCAACGATTTTGAGTGATTAAATGTCGATATTAATATTTTTTAAAATATTCTTAATAATTTAGAAAGTCCACCCCAATTAATTTGAGATAAAAGATGATGTTGAGTTGTGATTCTTAATAATCTTCTATAAAAATGTGGACTAGTAGTAATATAAAAAATTCCATAAATGTAAGTAGACGTACTTATTACAATTAGCGTTGAATTTTGAGTAAATATAAAATCATTTCATTCTTTAGTAACTTCTATGCTTACCAACAAATAACCAGACATTTGCACACATTTAGCTAGAGCTCATGTGAAGTGCAACCAGTGAAGCATACACCCCATCAGTAATGCCCATCAGAACATCATGTGTTCCTTTCTCAGCAACCGCACCATTCTTCACAACCGCAATCACATCCGCCCCTTTAATGGTGGCTAACCGGTGAGCCACCACAACCGTGGTTCTATCTACCATCACTCTATCCAATGCTTCTTGAACTATTCTCTCGGACTCCGTATCAAGTGCACTGGTAGCTTCATCAAGCAAAAGGATTTTCGGGTCCTTCAATATCGCCCTTGCAATGGCTATTCGTTGTTTTTGTCCTCCGGATAATTGCACCCCTCTTTCTCCAACGTTAGTGTCGTAGCCCTGAGGCAATGAGGATATGAAGTTGTGCGCGTTTGCTGCTTTTGTGGCTGCAATTATCTCTTCTTCTGTGGCTGATCCTTTCTTGCCATAGGCAATGTTTTCGCGGATAGATTCATTGAAGAGCAATGGCTCTTGACTCACTAATCCCATTTGTTGCCTCAGCCAGTTTAGCTTCAATTTTCGGATTTCAACTCCGTCGAGATAAACATTGCCAGAATCAGGATCATAGAATCTCTCTATCAGACTAATTACAGTTGATTTTCCACTTCCACTCTCTCCAACAAGAGCAACAGTCTGCCATGAATATTGAAATGCTGCTTTTAGTTTGGGAAAGATTACATTCTAATTAAACATGAGATAAGCTACAAAATAGGGAAAGAAACGTCTAGCAGGATACTGCATATTTTGTCACATGACTCATATTACATGTATGCATGGAAAATATTACTCTCACGATTGAGTCAAGTCGTGTTCTACACAAATTTCAAGATGTGTCAAGGAAATTAAGTAATTAACACATTTACATTATAAGATAAAAATATATTATGTAAATGTAATTTCAAAACATTCGAAAATGTGTGCTTTAAGCAGTAAAAATAACTTCAACTTTTTCGAATGGAGGTAGTACTTAAAAGTGTAACAGAATTCATATTTCATAATTTATATAGGGAAGTGTCCGACAAATAATTTCACGATAAACATGTCATGATGTGATATACATGCAGTAATACAAAGGACAAGTCTACACACACAACAATTAAACATTACTTCAATTCCATCTACATTGTTAAAAAATAGGACATGACATGAATTTTAATATCATGCCCCACTTTTTAATGGTATAGATGGATATAGTGTTTGGTTGTTGTATGTTTGTACTTATTCGTAGTACAAAACACAAACAATACTAATTAGTATAGTCATACTAAACTTAATTTCTACTACAATGGAAAAGAGAATATAAAGAGACTGAGTGCTGTTGAATTAATACCTTTCCACAGGGCATAGTTAAGCACAAATCTTTGAAAATTGGAATATTGGGTCGTGTTGGATACTTGAAGCTAACATGTCGGAACTCAATGTCACCTTTTACAGTTGCTAGAGTTGTGCCCTCATCTTTGCTGGCATCTCTTTTTGGCTTGCTATCAAGAATTTCAAAAATAGAAGCAGCTGAATCCTTTGCTTTGTTGAGCTCTGAAGCCATGCTGCTGCTTTGTGTTACTCCAATTGCAGTCATTGTAAGAGCAAAGAAAACCTGCATGAAAACGGAACAAATTTAAGTGAAATAAATATATGTACATGCAAAAAACCTGCATTTTTGTTTCATATTTACTTCTAAAAATAATAAGTTGTTAGTTTAGTAGTGCTATTTAATTTACTTTGAAAATTTCTGCAAATGTAGCTTTCCCATGTTGCTGAAGGACAGATCCGATGTAGAAACAGAAAGAATTAACCAACAACAGTGCACAAGAACCTAAGGCAAAGCCAATGCCACTCAAAATCCCAAGCCTAACACCTGATTTCATAGGGCCATCACATTTCTTTTGGTACATATCCATCACTTTCTCTTCTGCACAAAATGATGCAACTGTTCTAATGCTGCCAACTGCATCATTTGCAACTTGACTAGCTTGTTCATACATCACCTGCAAATTAACAAATACTAATTAATAACTTTTAAAATTCTAAATACCAATACATGAACAATGATTTTGATACGTTTTCTTGCTTAATTTAGGTAATTTTACTTCCATTTAAGACACCTATTTGTAAGGAATTTCGATTTGAAGAAGTTCAAGTTTGGTGAAGGTTATAAAAGAAATGTTGCATCTGTGTATCACAAGAGTTGCATACGATTGCCTTTTGTTATTCACCATGCAATTCTATATTACACGGATGCAACATTTTCTAGCCTTGACAAAACCTCACACTTTTTTTGAACTTCATGGAAAACAGATCTATTGGTAAGTGCTTATAGTTAAGCAAAATGACTAATCTTTAAATGCAAATTAATCAAGGGATTTGGTGCAAAAATTGAGAAATTGGATTGACAAACCTTGGCATCAGCACTAAACCCTTCATAAAACTTCATCTGAATGACTCCTTGAATGCCAACCAAGGGCAGCACCACTAGGATTATGATTGCCAACAGCCAGTTAGCAGTGAAGGCTATCACAAGGCCAGCTACTACTGTTGCAATGTTTTGGACAACTAGCGCCAACACATCACCCACAAGACTCCTTACTGTTGAAGCATCTGTCGATAACCTTGCACCAATTGCACCACTACATACAGGCAAAAAAGTATTTCCAAGGTTTAGGAGATTTTAAATTCCCAAAAAAGAAACAATGCGAGAATGGTACTCCTACATTATTATCCAAGGTAGACCCTACTGTTGATTTTTTTTTTTTTTTTTTTAATTATTTTTTTGTGTGCGTGCTAGAAACTGCTGAATTCCCGTTTGATTTCTCTTTATTGAAAATTTGAAGGAATTAGGTAATGCTTCTATATTTCTTTTGTTTTTCTAGAATCTAACCAGTGTCTGGTGATTGAAACTCAAAACTAACAAAATGTACCTTGAATTTGCAGGATCATCGAAATAGCTGATATCCTGGTGCACAATCTTCTGGAATGACAATGAACGTATGCGTTGTATCAGTTTCCCACCGGCTATTCCAAAGAAGTAATTCTGCACAGGTATGGCTACAAAAGTAATGCAACCAAGTCCCATAAACATGAGTGCCCAAAACTTGGAATCCTTTTTCAGCTCATGTGGAGTTTCATAGAAAATTTTAATGGCTGTTGCGATTAATAGTCCAAACATAGGGTAAGTCACACCCTGAACACAAGCCGCAAGGGATCCAAGCGCCAAAACCGGGAGCTCAGGCTTGTTTAGTTCAGCTAGCCTTCTAATGGAAACTTTCTTTTGCCGCCTTTCAATCTCCTCCTCATCTGTAAGTTCATTGTTATTCTCTACATCTCTTTCTATAGCTTCATGGATATTAGTGAAACCTGGAACAGAAGCGGCAAAGGATGTTCGACTAGATCCTCTGCTCAATGATCTCATTGCTGATAATCCCCTGCTTGAAGACCTGCTGATGCTTCTACTTAAACTACCAGAATTCATATCTCCTTTTTCTATGTCCACATTATTTGTACTTTCTTCAGCTTGATTATTGTTATTGTTGTTATTATTTCCACCTTGCACTCGCACTAGTTGAGTGTATGCCCCTTCAGGATTTTGGATTAGCTCGTCATGAGTTCCTAATTTAACAGTCAAATTTTGAATAGTTGATAAATATTTGCACTAAATAGTTGCACATAAGCAAAACATTACTAACGATACAGTCACGGGACAAAATTGAAGGAGAAAAGCGGATGAAACCTTTTATACAGTTGGTGTAAAGTTGAATATACTGCATTACTTTGGCCGGTCAATTTTGTGTGAAATATCACTACAGTTGCATTCGTATTTGTGTAGAAAAAAGAACTTTTTTTTTCCTCGCTTTTGTTCGGTACCTAGCTTTATCCTAAAGCAAACGTTTGATGGTGTTACCTTGCTCTACAAGTTTCCCGGCATGCACGACAGCAATAATGGCTGCATTTCGGATGGTTGTCAAGCGATGAGCAACAACAACAGTTGTTCGATTTTTCATAACCTTGTCAAGAGCATTTTGCACAATGCGTTCAGATTCAGCATCCAGTGCGCTTGTTGCTTCATCAAGAAGAAGAATTCTAGGGTTCTTCAGAATAGCCCTAGCAATTGCAATTCTCTGCTTTTGCCCACCAGACATTTGAGTTCCATGCTCACCTACCATTGTGTGAAGCCCCTGAGAAAATGCCATGCACACCCAAAATTCTGTAAGAAGTAATGTGGCAATGGAAGTGGAATCACATTTTAACAAAAAGTAGCTAGCTTGCACCTCAAATTTAGAAAGAAATAAATGAATTGGTGAACTATTTTAACAAGGGCATAGCTGCTGTTAATGATTCCAGTTCAAGCAAAACAAAACTAGTAGTTGAGCTCGACGTGTGTCATACTATATTACTATGTTGATGTACAATACATTATGGGTGGTATATACTTCACAAAAATATACACTACATACCTCAGGTAACTTATTAATGAATTTTCCAGCATTAGCAAGCTCTATAGCTGTTTTAATCTCCTCATCCGTAGCGTTCTCCTTCCCATACGCTATATTTTCTTTTATGCTAGTTCCAAACAAGATTGGTTCTTGACTTACGAGCCCCATTTTCTCCCTTATCCATTTAAGCTGCAATTTCTTCAAATTAACACCATCTATAAGCACTTCACCAGCATCAGGATCATAAAATCTTTCCAGTAAACTAATCACTGTTGACTTCCCACTTCCACTTTGCCCAACCAACGCCGCCGTTACACCGCTAGGAATATAAATCGAAAAACCTGAAAATATTTGCACATCTGGCCTTGCCGGGTACTTAAAATAGACATCTTTGAGTTCAATATCACCCTTAATTTCATCCAAAATAGCCCCACCAGTATCATATGAATCAATTTTTGGTGTACGTTTTATTGTCTCGAACATTTTGTAGGCTGCAGCCTGCCCTCCTGAAAATGCATTCATACACGGCGCTGCCTGGCCTAATGACCTAGTCCAAACAAAAAGAAGACTTAATTAGGAAATATTAACCGCGACTACCTAGTTCTTGAGCATTTTTTGCAGGAAATTGATATTGTCATGACAAAAATGATTTTGCCGAAGTAATAGATGTCCTTTAAAGTGTCATTAAAATAGTTACAAAAGTGTCGTTAAATAAATATTTGTTTAACAATATTATTTTTGCTCTGCCAATTAATATCAACAACCTTTTTGGCTAACCATATCATATTATAGATAAACTATTATGCATATGTATAAAGTAATGGTAAATAACTAGATAGTTATTACACATTTTTTATTTAGTTACCTAATATTAATCATATATATGTATGTGTATGTATGTACTTACATGCCACCAGTCATAATGGACATGATAACATTAATGACTTTTCCACCATCATAGCCTCGGTCTATGATCAGTTTGGATCCGTACCATACGGCTAGTCCATAAGTGCCGAAGATGATTAGTACTATTGTACCAACTCCTAGTCCTGATGCCAACCCACTATTCTTTGTAGAGGCATAAGCAATTACGAGCTTGCTGTCGTATTTATCGATTGCATTTTTCTCCCCGGTGAAAGAGGCAACCTGAAATTTCGATATCAACCACAAATTATTCAGAAAATTATGGGACATCAGTATAAATGAATTACATAAGCAATATCAAGATTCTTTCGATTACAAACTCAAACACATGGTGAGAATTGAAGGTAAGATTTAATCCTCCTACACTGTCAATATTAATTAAAATCACAACTAAATTATTTCGTTAACAACTTTAAAACATATATATTTGAAATTATAAATTGTTGATAACGTCAGAGTCAAAGTAATATACCACTAAGGTAAATATGCCTTTACAATAGTTTAACATTTATTTTAACGACATCTTAAATATTTCGTCATACTTATTCTTATAACAACATAATTATTATTTTGGCAAAAATTTACCGTTCTAATGGCTCCAATGGTTTGTTCAACCACATTTCCAGCTTGTGCATAAGCAATCTGTCCACGACTCGACATTTTGGCCATGAGAAGTGACATGAATCCTCCGGCAATGACAAGAGCAGGAATGCACGAAGTTAGAACTAGCGCGAGGAGCCATCCTCTTGCAAAGGCTATTATAAAACCTCCGAGAAATGTTGAAATAAGTTGAATGAATTTCCCAACCTGAAATTAATTATATGTATAGCCAGATTTATTTATATAATTAATTTCCATGGAAAATGAATTTTTTTATGCATCCTTCGCTTAGTTTCCCTCCCTTAATTAAGTTTTCCATAATACATAACCTAATGAGACAAGTATTTCTTTCATCTTTTTTCTTTTTCCCTTTCCCTCTATATTTAAGGGAAATTCTCCTTTTTAGTGGTATGTACAGTTTTATATATATATGATACAATTATGTATTGCATTACTTATACTGAAAGTATTAATTTCCAATAAATTAGTTAAAGATTTTATGCATGCATGCACCTTTTCACCCATGGCATCTTGAATGAGAATGGTGTCACCGGACATTCTTCCGATGACTTCTCCGGTGGTTGTTTCGGTGTCAAAGAATGCGATGTCTTGTCTGAGAATTGTTTTAAGGTAGAGTCCTCTTATACGAGCAGCCTGTCTCTCCCCAGATACCATCCAACATGAAACCTCTGCATGTCATGGATCATAACGTACATATGAAATTACTAACTAAATACTCCTGATCACCTAGCTAAATTTGAAAATATATATATATATATATATATATATATATATATATATATATATATATATATATATATAAACAAAACTAAAGCTAGTGTAAGCTAAAAATTTAGGATACAACATTTATTTATGCATTGAATAAGCAATGAATATATATAACTTTTTAAATACGGATGCAACTCATTTTATAATTAAAAAAGTTGCACTCGGTGCTTATCTAACACACAAATTAATTGACGTAGGACGGAATATATATCGTCTAGATCTACAATTCACTAGTGTTCCTTGAATTCACAAGGATTCTTGAATTCACAAGAAGAGAAAAAAAAAAATCTCAATAAAAAAAATTAATAATCAAAGTCAAACATACAATCCGACCTTAAAGGGGAGGGCTCAACTAGAAACTAAATGACATAATCAAATACTTAAAATCATGCTTAAAATATCCCCAACTGATGTACCAACTTAAAGTCATTTATTCATGCCTAAACAAACTTAATTTAATTCTAGAAAATCCTAACTACAAATCTGAAAATCACAATTTAATACAATAAAAATCATATCTTCCACCATAATTAAGTAAAACCCAAAATACAAAAATATAAGTATTTTGTCCCGTACAGATACAGGTGAATATAGCATATTTGTTAGTCCCTTGATTTCACTCTACTTGCTTCCTTTGTGTTTCTACACGTCATGCATTTCAGTAAAGTTGGAAAATTAACTGGAATTTAATTCAAGTTACAAAGAGTATTAGATCAGTAAAATATTCAGAAACTAGCCGAACTTAAATTGGAACAAATAAATAAATAAATGGGACAGGAATGCGATGCTTTCAGCAAGTCCCACAAAAAAACTTTATTGGTAAATTAACTTGACTTACAAAAAAAGAAAATAAAGTTAAAGCAGTACTAGTCATTTGTACTTACGTAGAAGGGAAGCGAAGCCCGTACCAATAGCCAAGTAGACATACTTAAGGCATACCTGAAAATATAATTGCAGCAGGAGTAAGAATATATATATATATAAATGGATAATAATTATAGCAAGTATTTGTTATGAAATAAAATAAGAAAAATAACATTTATATAATTCATTATAAAGATTAACGATCAAGATTAAAAAATTAAAATCCGTCTTCCGCTATTAATAATAGCGATGACTAAGCCATCCGCTATAGCAGCGGATACTAAAAAAAATTATTTTTTCATCCGTTACTAATAGTAGCGGATATACTGTCATCCATTACTATTAGTAGCGGATGTCATAAATTCACTTATAATCTCTACCGTGTATTCTTATATTGGATGATAGAGATAGTATTTATCTCATTTTTGATTCATAACAAATACTTGCTATGAATCATTTTCCTATATATATATAAAGTGAAATTAATTAATTAATGAAAAACCTTTTAGTGAGGAAAAATTAACCAATTAAGTAAAGTGAATTAATACGTACAAATCTTCAACTTTCTTTAATTTCCCAGTTTAGCTAGTAATTTGTTTAATTAATTAATCAATACCATGAACGCTGTAGAATTACGGATCACGTATATTTTCCACTTTTTCGTTTTAATTTGTCAATGGAATTATATATCTTGACCCTCAAATCTCAATATACAGAGACTCCACGACACAAGTTATTTGCTCTCCCTTTTTCCCCTTTTTTCTTTTCTATATGTTTTATATGTCCGTACGTCTGTGGTTGTAGAAATAAAATTATGACACTGTGATATTGGTTTTTTAACATCTCACGTAAAATTTAATTATAATATGTAAAATTATACTCGAATCAAATAAAACAGATACATTAATTAATTTGTTAAGAGGGATTAAGGTATGATTTTGTGTTAATTATTCCAGACTTTTCAGCTATCTAGTTAAGAGGACCTTTTAATTTCTGTCATCGATCAATTAGATACACTCATTAAATTTACTGAAAATTATTAGCCATTATATATATATAATCTCCTTAATTTTTTATTATGTATTTTGAACTCTAAGTTCTCACTTAAGTATGAATTTGAAAAACACGTACAATCTCTTCTCTATGAAGGCAAGATCTAAAGCTGGAACATTGCAATATGCTAGCTAGATAAACAAATTACATGCATCACAGAATATTAAAACTATATAGGAGTATCGCACAAAAATATTTGTTTTATATATATATATATATATATATATATATATATATATATAGACACACAGACACACTATCCTTCTAAAATCAAGGAAAAAACTCGCATGTGTGTTGACATATAATTATATATATAACATCATAAATTTAGAGTTTTAGACACGATCTACAACAAATATACATAATTTCTAGTACAATTAACTAAATATATATCAGTCATTGCATGCCATGAAAATGAGAATTAATATAGGGAGGGGAAAAAAGGGGGATCAGAAATTAATTAAAGAATTATTTACATACCTTTGAAACTTCACGAGTAATATTATCATCATTTGTTTGTCCAAATGCATTGATTAATTGTCCAAAAATAACGGCCATGAGGGGCTGGGACAAGCCATTGACGATGGCGCCTATGGATCCAACAATCATCAAAAACACATCTAATTTGTCTGCAAATACAAAAAGTTTAAACAATGAAACTTTCTCATCTCCTCCACCTCCTCCTCTCTCATCTTCTAATTTTAACTTCTTTTCTTCTTCTCCTCTCATAATTATCTATTTTTCCTTTATAATCAAAAGAAAGAAGAGCTTAATTAATTTTGAAGGAGAAAGGGTCGATGGTTTTGGAGATCAATCAGTAGTGATATATATAAGTAAATTTGTTGGCAAGTAATTTTCTTTTGTTATGTTTTTTTTTTTTTTTTTTGGTGTGGCTTAATTCTTTCTAGATGTCAATTTTTACAGTTGTGTAGAGTGAAATGAAAGGGTTGCATGGTTGTAATTATGAACTACCTTTAAAAATATATGGTCTAAATTTAGTTTTTGACTTTTAACAAGTAAAGTAATATGATTCAGTTTTGCTACATAAGAAGATAGAAATTAAGTGATCACATTATGACGTGTATAGAGAGAGACCTATATAAACATTGATTTTATGTGATATATTTATGGATATTCTGCTATAAATTTATGTCGATAATATATATCAATATGATCGTGCTTTAATTTATCATATTTTATCATTTAGAATTATATGTTAATCTTAATTTGATTTTATTATAAATTTATCAATGTATAAATTAATTTTAAACTACTGATTTATTTACGTAAATATGTTCGCTGTTATTTTATTTTAAATAATTGTGTATTTTGATTGATATAACGTGACATTTATAGATGACTTGCGCAAGCACACGTGTATACAAGAGTGGCTTTGAATTTAATCAATTCTATTCTGTCTCTAGTTCAAAGTGCAAGCCTGGAATTGTTTTTGTTGTATTTGGAAAACAAAACTTCTCGGATATACCAGAATTACATTAAATCTTATAATTAAATACACGTAAAATTAAGATATAAGCAATGAGGTTCATGCATGAACGGGGTTCACAGATGAAGAAGTTTTAACAAGAGATCGATGAAATACAAACTTAGTCTATTTAATAAATAAGTTAAGTAGTTTATTCTGACTCGCTTAACTTTTTTATTAATTATAACAATAGAAATAATAAATTAGTTAACTTATTAAACAAGTTAGGTTTTTTTTAGTCAAGTCTAAACGAATCATTTTAAATTTAAAAATGTCATACATTAATTTTTAAAAGACAATAATAATTTTATAATTTAAAAAAATAAATTATTATCACATATTTTGTAAAACAACTTATTAAGATATAAAAGTATTATATTTGATATATAAATGGCTAATGTACATTTAAAATGGCCTGATAAACGTTAAAATTTCACATCATTTTTTTTGTTGATAAAATAGAAAATTTCCATAGCAAACATCCAATAGTTAGTAATACAACTATATATATCATCCCAACCACCAAATTAAAACTGCTAGTCAAACTAGTACGTACTAAACTTACTACCCAAGCATCTAGACACATAAGCATAAAGAAGAAATTCAAAAAGGTTTCTGTTAGCATGTAACTCTTATACAGACTTTCTGATAGCTGCTAACAATGACTGGAGAGCAGTTCGATCACGGAGATGAAATGTGGAGCAGTTGTCAATGTCAGGGCGAGGCAGGAAAGAATAGCTCTGTGGACCAAGAATGCTGCAAGTGAATTCGCTCGATCAGGTAGTTTCTTTAATCCAAATAAATTGAGCTTTAAGGTCAAGTTAACAAGTAACTTTTAGTGCATGAGTTTTAAATTTTATTCAAGGAACGAGTGACAGGACTATTGACTTGGTGATTTTGTAGAAGCAACTATGTTGCAGTTGCATAGTTACTAATTTAAATGTGATTATTAAATACCACAATTCAAGGGTTTTCTTCAAAGAGTATTCTACTTGATTCTTTGGATGCTCTATATGTTGTCGAGACCACAGATTGAAGAAAAAAAATGGAGGAGTAGGTGCCTAATCTTAACTTTTAATCTGGCTTTGACATTGTTTTTTTGGTCTGTAGAAATTAGAATGCTGTGTATATACTATAATACTTATTAACTAATATGCAAACTTTTATACGTGGTGACCACTACATTTGTCAGCTACTGTGGTGTGGTAGTTCATTACAATTCTCTGGGTGATGCGATCAACATATTCTAAGCAATATGTCCAATGAAACATACTAGTAATGAGACATTTCATTCATTATCTGACTATGGCCGATCCATTAATGTCTCATGGATTTTGCTTCACTGTCTTGACTATTATTAATTTATTGGTTTCATGATTTTATTTTACAGTCTGATCAGTTAATTATATAAAATATTGCAAGTTTGTGTAGTTCGTCTAATAAATATTTATTTTGGGTGATTAATTTATTGTTGTTGCATGATTTTACTGTTTTTAAGGAAGTATCAGGGTGGCTGAAAATCATTTTTGCTTCGGTAGACACGTTAATGAAAATTCATTACGATCGACGCAAAACCTTTCATAGAACCTGAGTACTTGATATATTATTATCTTTTGCTTGGGAGTTAGGATGGTGCACAGCTTGTTCTAGTATGGCATTTTCTGCAGGTCTTTCAATTTATTTCCAGTTGGGGGAGATTATTATTTTGGTAAAATTTTGTTTCTTTACTAGCAAAAAGAGCCTGGTCCGACCCCTCAAATTAAAGAATTATTATACATGCTGCCTGTTCTATCTATAATTATATATATATTTATTGACAATTTTTACTAATATATATCAGTTATTTGTAATACCCAACCCACAAATATAAATATATATTCACTAAAGAATATTTAACAGATACACCTCGTGAATTACTTTAAATATTTGGTATCCCACGTGTCAATTTTTTTTCCTCACAAAATGTTGGTGATAGTAATATAATTTTCTTTTGAATTTTTCATCATAATTTTTGTTTTCATACCACTATTAATTTATTATTTTTAAAGATATTATACGAGTAATAAAATTATATCTTAAATAAATATTCACAAATTTTAACCTTTTTTTGAAGCTAGTAACATTTGTTAATTTGAAGCTGGTCAAGTTGCAAATGATGCAGCTGGCTTCAATTTGTGCAGAAGAGAGTGATGGCTATGTACCAAAAGAAATTTGATGCCCTATGAAATCAGGTGTTAGGCTTGGGATTTTGAGCGGCATTGGCATATAAATAGTAAGGCCCGCAAACTCATTTGATATTTTTATAAAAAGACTTGCGGATTAATTTTTAATAAAAATTAATATTTTTATAAATTTTTTATTAAATTAAAATGAGATTAATTTATGAAAATATTAAATTGAACTGCGAAAATATTAATTATTTTTAAAAGGGTCCGCTTAATGTGTGTCCTAAGGACACACAGTAAGCGCGGAAAATAAGAGATGGGACCCGCTAAAATTTATTTCTTTATATAGTTGCACTAAATTCAATACATGGGGTCCACTAGTATATTATTTTTTTATACATTGAATTCAGTGCGCCTACATAAACAAATAATATTATACATCGTTTTTCACGCTTAATGTGTACCTTAAGGACACACATTAAGAAAATTCTTTTTAAAATATCCTAATTAAAGTTAAAATTACATTTTTTATTTTTTTGTATATTAAAAAAAAGTGTTATAATCAAATTTATTTCAACTAAATTAAAACAGACACTAATTTTTAAGGTTTAAATATAAAAAATTCTAAGTTCTTCTAAATAAGCCGCCACAAACACTATACTCGAGAAGTACTAGTAGTAGTATAAAAAGCACAGGGCAGGACGAGGAAAAAGAGGAGAGAAACAAAGACGAAGGGAGAGAAACGCGGAGGAGATGGAGAAATTTGAAGATCGGGCAAAGATTAACGAAGACATCGAAGCTGCTGCTCGATCCGATGAGGACGACGAAAGAGAAGATCTAGAGGAAGGAGAAATCGTTGGCGACGATGAAACGGCGTCGTCCGTTAAGCCTACGGCAGCTAGTACACATCCACTTGAGCACTCTTGGACTTTTTGGTTCGATAATCACTCTGCTAAGTCCAAACAAGACGCTTGGGGCAGCAATATGCTCCCCATCTACACTTTCTCTTCTGTTGAAGAGTTCTGGGGGTATATATATCTGTATATGCATATGCTTATGTGGTTTTATTTTTAGTTTTTTGGGGGTATTTTAGAAATTTGAGGTGGGGATGGAATAGGGATGTTTAATTGTAGTGTTCTAGACAATGGGGAGTTCAGTTAAATCATATGAATGATGTATAAATTAGATTATTAGGGTTTCTAGTAGGTGTATATTGTTATGTAGATGATTTTCAATGAAATTTGAGGAAAATGAGCAAAAGTGAAGTAAATAGGGATGTTAAATCTTCGGCTCTAGAAATTGAGAAGACCAACTAATCTAGTTCTTAGTTCTGGTATTAGGGCTTGGGGCTGGGAGGGGTGTGTATGATGGTTAACAGGTAACCTTCCTCCTCGCCATAATCAAATTAAAATCCAATTCTGCGGCCAACCACTTGAATTAGGTTGATTCTTTATATCTTTTGTTATGCATGGTTGTTAGCATGTGTTTTTGTTGGTAGTAGTTTGTTTCCTTTTAAACTGAAAAAAATATTTGTTTGATATATTTTCTTAGAGAGAGAGAGGGAGTACTACTATTGTTTATGAGTTTATGAGCTTCTTCCAAATTTGTGGCAGCTATTGTGATGAAAAGAAATTTTGTGTCTTTAATGAAGATAGAAAGTTTGATTGGACTATGCTGCATGTTAGCTTGATTTCCTGAGTTTGTTTTTCAGGAAAATGTTGGGCCGTAACATTTTTGTTTGGTTACTGTTGGATGAAAGAAACTATAGGAGGAACCATACCTAGTTAGGCCTTACAATAGTAGCACTAGCCCCCAACTGCTGAGGAGCTGTGATGATGTCTCTTACTGCTTGTTGTATCACTTAATGTTTTGCAATACTTTGGCTCGTTGATGTTGTCTGTTGGTTTGTTATTGCAACTTTGAATTATAAATTACCATAGACTTTTTTTTCTATTGATGTTTTCCCCTGATATTTACTTTCTATGAAGCCTTTACAACAATATACGTCATCCAAGCAAGTTGCCTGGGGGAGCGGACTTCCACTGTTTCAAAAATAAAATTAAGCCAGAGTGGGAGGACCCTATTTGCGCTAATGGAGGGAAGTGGACTGCAACCTTTCAAAAAGGGAAATCAGATACCGCTTGGCTGTATACGGTACACTTCAGACTGTCTGTTTCACAACAAATTGTGAACATTTGTATGGCATTTAACTCTTGTGCATACTTTTTTTTTAGTTGCTAGCAATGATTGGAGAGCAGTTTGATCATGGAGATGAAATATGTGGTGCAGTTGTCAATGTCAGGGGTAAGCAGGAAAAAATAGGTCTGTGGACCAAGAACGCTGCAAATGAAGCCGCACAGGTAGTTTCTTTAATCCAAATAAATTAAACTTTACGGTCAAGTTAACAAGTAACTTTTAGTGCATGATATTTCAATTTTATTCAAGAAATTAGTGACAGGACTATTGACATGGTGATTTTGTGTAAGCAACTATGTTACAGTTGCACTATTGCGGTTGCACCTGTCTTTCAAGCTAAAGACAAGTGAACAAAAATTCATTAGGTCACGTGAACTACTGGTTTTGAACGATAGTGGTAATCAAGCTCAATGTGTTTTCTTTTAGAATGACTACATTAACAAGAATATAAGATTACAAAAGAGGAGATAAGGGACATGATCTGAGTGGGTGTTCGGTGTTCTAAAAGTAACGAAGTTTTTAGATGTGAAATAATAATATTTATAAAGTTTACATATTGCAGAAATTTAGACTCTTACTTTGCTAAATGATGAGCTGTAGTATCATTGCATCCAGAAGACTACAAAAGCTATCGATTACATTCTTTCCCCCTACTTTTTTTGTCAATGTTCTAACTTCTTGCATGTGCCGGAATTTTTAGGACACTTGATTCTTTATTTCCATTTGTTTTGCAGTTGAGTATTGGGAAACAGTGGAAAGAGTTCCTTGATTACAATGACACCATAGGATTCATATTTCATGTAAGGAAATCCATTTTCTTTGTGTGACACAATTATATTTTTATATAAAGAACTATTTTCCCTTAAATCTTTAAAAGTTGGTTAATCAAGTAAATAAACATTCTGCTCTGCTATCTCAGGAGGAAGCACAGAAGTTCGACAGAGGTGCCAAAAATAGATACACAGCGTGAGGTCATCAGTGTTTAGGTTGCAAAGTGGTGCAGCTGATTGCTGGAAATTATTCTATGGACTCTAGGATTGTATCTAATTGACTTTTTGTGCCATTGCAACCATGCAATTTTCATAGATTTTATCTTTTGCTATATGATGGTGCGCAACTTATTCTAGTATGGCATTTGCTGCAAGTCTTTCAATTTGTTTGCAACTGGTGAATTTATTATTTTGGTTATATTTTGTTGCTTTACTGGCAAAGAGCCTGGTCCTCAAATTAAAGAATTACATGCTACCTATTCTATCTGTAATTATATTTATCTACAATTTTTACTAATATAGAAATATATCTGTTATTTGTTATACCCAATCCACAATTATGATTTACTCCATGGTATTCACTAGTGAATACTAGTATTTAACAGATTCACCTCATGAATTACTCCAAATATTTGGTATTTTCTCCATAGAGACCCTACTTTCTTATATAAAATCAGTTGTATGGAACTCACTATGCTGAAACCAGCCAAGCAATCCCTGGGAGAAAATTATCTCCCTCCCTCTCAAAGAATATACAGGGTAACAGGAACCAGACGCTCAAGATTCACTTAGGTAAGAGGTCTTTTATTCTTGTTGGTATCCCTTGTCAATCTTTTCTTTTTCATCACAAGGAACCCACTTTTTAATTATAGTAAAATATAAATAACAGTGTTTTTAAATATTTCATCATAATTTTTATCATCATACTATAATTTATTAAATTACCAATTTATTATTTTTAACAGTATACGTGTACAAAAATTATATCCTTAATTTTTACAAATGATACTCTTTTTTGGTGAAAAGAGAGTATAGTACGAATACAGCTGAGAGTTATTGTAAATTATACCTTTTTTTCAACCCACTAAACTGAAGAATTCAATATGCTAAAGCTAATAAGGAAATATATCAATTATTTATTTATATAAAAGCATTAGACTATATATTCACACTTGAAATTTATAATTTAAGGCGAAAAAAACCAACTTAAAATTTATAATTAAAGGGGGGGGGGGGGAAACCAGCTATGGCAATCCCCATAGCTGGCTCTCTCAGCTGCCCCTGGAGAAAGCCCAGTGCGATGACAAAATTTCCCCCTCCTCTCCATCTCCATGCAAAATCCGTTCATCTTCCTCATCCTCGTCACTCGAATCATCCTTTATAAACAGGCCAAGCCGTTCCAAGGGGCTTCCAAAGTGATCACCCTCATTTGCTCCGAATAGAACTTCAGATTTACCATCCACGAGGTGACCTGAGGACATACTCCGACTGAACATCTCAAGCTCTTTTAAGAACTTCAGATTTTCGTCTATCTCAACAGTTTTTCCTATCTGGATAAAACAAAGGGTGGAAACATTCAGTGTCGGTGACAAACACGACATGATTAAATATCCGTGGCAAATATAAACTTGAAAGTACAAGTAAACAATTAAACCTTCTGTAATGCAATTCGAGCTGCTTCTCTCTCTCTCTCCCTCTGCATTTTCAATTCCTCCTGAGCCCTCAATGTTGAGGCAACTTCAGCAGCTCTGATTTGAGCTTCAATTCTAGTCTTCTCTGTAAGCAACAAGAATTCCTAATGTAAATACTTGCTATATAGGCAGCTTCACGCCAGGACTAAATAATATATTAAAAAATTTACTTAGGTTACCCTTTCTCAGCAAAATTCCATCACAACAAAAAATGAAAATTTATATACTCATATACTCGGAAGTTTTTTGAATTATCTTTCATACAGGTGGATTATATTTTTGAAGTGTAAAAAAAAGTTGGGTAAGTCTGACTGTGCAGTGCACTGCCAATAAACCCAATAACTTCCAAAAAGACTTGAGAAATAAATTTAAAACCTCAATTTCTAACAACAATACGAAATGTCAGCTTTGAATGCAACGGATGAACAGACAAGGTGTGGAGTTCTGGATTTTGTTTCTGCTCACCTTCTTGCTGTTGCCTTTCCAGTCTTTCTTTTTCCTGCTGCAATTTTACAGGATCCACCTTGTCATCCTGGATGATTAAATCATAGCCTCGATAAGCAAAAACCACATAATAAATTCTATACGGCTTATTAATTTATTGAAAACATCCTAAAAACTTGCATGCCATAGGCAGTGCCAATAAAATGGAAATTTTATTTACATTTTCAAGAAGCGTCTTCTGTTTCGCCTTCAATATAGTATCTGCAAAACGGCTTTTTAGCATCGCAGCACGTAGAGCCTTCTTAGGAGACAATTGAACATCAATACCTGGAGTCCAACCTGTAGCAAATTAGCCAACAAGAAAATTTTAGCAAATTTAAATAAATGTGTACAAAATAGAATGAGTTAATAATTGACAAATTCTACACATAAAAACAAACTAACCATCTGCAGAAGTAACAGTTGTACCAAGGGTTGATAATTGAGGACTAGAACATATATTTCCTTCATCCAACACACTAACAGCCTCTTCAAATCATTCCAACATGTCAGTGTCCGTCATCAGCACACCAAAATTTTCATTCGGTATCAAGGCAAATTAAAGACATCAAATCTAAACACATAATATCATCCTCACCATCAGATTCTGGATCTGATTTTCTCGTATTACATGTTAGCGTGCTTTTTACCTCATGCTCCTGGAACATAAAAAGTGTCAAATAATTCAGTATAAAGGCAAATTAAAGATGTTAAAGTTAAATACGACGCACTGAGGAAGAATACAGTTGTATTACCATTTTAGAAACACCACGATCTTGTCTCACTGATCTTTCTGAAGATAAATCTGCACAAAAACAAGAAGAAAAAAACAGTTAATTTAGATTTAGAAAAACAAAGAGAAGAGAGGCAGCACAAGAAATTATGAACTTACACAGAGAGGGTGCTTGAGTATTATCATTTTGAACACCGCATTGGCATCTCACACTACCACATGAACGACATTTGGAGGTGACCATGCTCAATGAAGATATGGTTTTAACAGAGCCGCAAGAGCTTCTATTACCACTCACTGTGCCTATAAGACACATTGCCAATTCCCAATTAGCTCCTATAAACAGCCATAAAGCAGAAAAGTACCTGCAACTTTGGTGCAATACCAATTACTACTTGTCATGTACCATGGAATTGTACCTTTATGCAAAACCTTCCCTGACGGACACCTGCCATTTTGCATAATTTTTGCAGGCTCTGCCTGCGACCAAATGATATACGACTCATTAAGATTCCAGAGAAGGTAAACCTCAAGTGACATAGATATCAAATTCTAAAACAAGTAAGAATTGAAGCAATCAGACCAACTCCTCACAACAAATATGCTAGCTACAGAAAGTTGAATCATAGGAATCCACAGGCAAGCTCATAAAACCTTAAGGGCGTCTAATAATTACTACCATGAAAACCACTTACCTTTGCATCTCTTGCATCTAAAGAGCCCTTCACCAATCTTTGCAACTCCAGTAAAGTAGCATCGTCAAATTCATCAATTTCAGTTCCAGTTAATTCTCCTTTTTGGAAAATCAAACCAAGTTGCTGGAGAAATGTAAACAATTTTTCAGTCATCTTTCCCCTCATAGCTTCCACAAGCTCTTTTCTCAGCTTTCTCTTTTCTTCAATTGACATAGATGTCTTAAGCAATGAACTAACATTAACAGGAGATTTTCTGGGGTTAATGTGTGTTAACTCTATGGTTTTCCTTTTCCTGCAACTTGAAATACAACTCTCTTCAACATTTATGACCTCACACTTCCATTTTGCCTCTAGAGATTTCCACTTACTATTGAACATACTATCTAATTTCTTTGCCACCTTACTAAAATGGTTAAAAGGGGGGTTATATGTTATGGCATTGGAAAAAGTCAGTCTGACATCCTCAGCAAATTCCTCTACACTAAAGTACTTATTATCCTGTAACTTGGCATTTATTGTTCCCAAATCCATAGGTTTAGTGATTATTGAGAAATAATCAAGAATATTCAATTTCACTGGATCGACTGGCTCTGTGAAACCAAACGAAGCAGGATGGACCATCAATGTTTTCAAAATTCTACCACACTGCTGCTTCACGCTATGATCCATCTTCTGCCTTTTCTCCTTGTGAAAATCTATTATCCCTGGCAGTCCACGCTTACTAGAGCCTTGCGATCTAACCTTTAAGCTATCAGCAACACACAGTTTTGGGTTGTGCGGAGAATGAGGGACAAAATTGTGTGATTCCTTCATCAAAGCTTCCTTGTTTGCATTCAGAGAAATATTATCACCATATTCATCATGCATCCACAGATGCTGGCTAATTTCAGTTGCTTCACTCCTTGGCGCAGCTTCAATTTCCTTGGAGGCAAATTTGATCTTCAACTTCTTCTTTGGTATCCTATCAGTAACCGTCATGACAGAAAAATGCAAGCACTTAAGAGGAGACCGTTCAGATTTTGAGATTAGCTTTCAGATGCTATGATCATTAACCCCTTCGACCCACCAACATGGAACATGCAGTGTCTGCACACCCTCCCCGCATAAAAGGAACCACCATACCACTAAACAAAGTGAGACAACACTGCACAGAAAAATTAAAGATATATAAGTTCCGTCCTCAAACTCTTTAAATCATGATATAAGGTAAAAAAAACTTTCGACGCTATAATGAACAAGATGTGTCACTCCATTCAGTTCAATAAAGAACTATAAATTGATATGACCTAAAGAATACTAACCTCCTTCTGGAAATGGTATACCTTTTTTTTGTTGTTGACTTTTTTTTTCTTACTTTTAGAAATACTTCCCTAAAAATAAATATTAGCATTGAAAAAAAATCCAGTAAGACCGCTATTTTTACACCAAAAGTTACAATCCCATATCTTCATTAAGAAGTTTCATTCAACTAAATCAAGTAACCAATTTAATCTAGATTCACCTACTGAGCCCAATTAATGTCAGCCTCTTTTTCAAAATACTTGCACATCCAAATCAATCAAAGAAAATTCATCATGACTCAAAGAAATACTCCCTCTGGCTTAAAAAAATAATAATCCCTCCGTTCCAAATTATA
Source organism: Hedera helix (assembly GCA_947179155.2). Classification (NCBI taxonomy): domain Eukaryota; kingdom Viridiplantae; phylum Streptophyta; class Magnoliopsida; order Apiales; family Araliaceae; genus Hedera; species Hedera helix. Next base: position 39,771,238 of record OX359273.1, read on the forward strand.
AGATCATTATTGACTTTTAAAAAGTCAATTTGAAACATTTTCAAACTAAAAATTGACACGATTCATTTAAGTTTTCAAAATAATAAATATTATAGCTAGTAGTATTTTTTAGATAGTTCATACTATTCATAAGTGTATTGACATAAGCTAATTGAATTCATGTCAATTTTGAGTTTGAAAATATCTCAAATTGACTTTTCAAAAGTCAATATTGATTTTATAATTTAGAAAAGTACTACTTATTTACTGACTTCTACTTCTATGAAATATAGATGCTTGCATACTGGTTGACTACCCACTTCAGCATAATCTTTCCAATTTTAAATTTTGTTTTTAAGGTCATGTATGAAAGGAAGATTATCAAAAAAAGGATATCTATGTATATCCTATGCAAACCATGATATCCCAAAATCAGAAGTTAACAAAACAAGTTATACAGTTATACTGCTTTATTTTAGAAAGGATAGTGTATAAATTATAAGAGAAAAGTCTTAGCCAAATAGTGAAAAGCATCGATTTTACAATTCAGCAATAGTACAAAGTATAATAAAGCAAAAAATTATGAATCCCATAGTAGAATCAAATGCGAAATCCTAGAACCCAACTCGAACCCAGAACTTAAAATTGTAAAAGGATTACATGCCTTTATCGAACGAACAATTTATGAGCTTGATTACAATAATATTACAAACCCAGAACTTAAATTCACTGTAAATCAAAGACTACAAAAATTATGGACCAAAAACAGAAATCACAAACGACAGAAGGAAAATACAACTTACTGGAGCCAGATAACAGTACTAAACCGCTTCGATTAACAGATCGAAAGAACCAATTATAAATTGCAGGAACAGAACGGGAGGGATGGAGAGAGAAGAAGGGGGCGCAACTGCGTAAGAGCCCCGTCTTCGTTAGTCACAGGGTTAGAGATAGGGCTTTGGAAGGACTGGTACAGTAGCGAGTGTAAAGCCAAGACGAATAGAGGGTTTAAAGAGAGGGTGCGTGTATGTATTACTTAGTGAGGTAAGTTGGGGGGTTTTACTTTTTATACTGTATAGTAGTATTTTTTTACCGCGGAGTAAAAATTGGACAATGGTGTATTAATTATTATTATTATTAAGTAACAAGAAGATTAATTAATAAAAATAAAAATTATTAGGGAAGTAATATTTTTTAAAGGCAGCTAATATCTCCAATGCTGGTGCTTCTAGTTCCCCGTTGGATGTACAGTTATACCCCTAAATGTAATAAATATGTTGTGTTTATTGGCGTCACATATTTAATACATTGAAGGGTATTATTGTCCACCCAACACTAAATTAAAAGGATTACATTTGAAAATATCATTGCATAATGCATAACATGGAATAACACAATAGGGTGTAAATTTTCATGTTTTTTTTTGTGACGTGTGTTAACAATTTTATAGTAAAAAATAAATATTTAAATTGTAAAAAGACGTATTTAATATTGGTGTTTTACAACATCAGATCATATAAAAAAATTATTAATTTAACATTTTTGTATTTTTTTTTATGTACGGTTGAATTTTATTACAAGTTAACTAAAACAATTAGGGTAACTTCATTAAAAACCTACTAGGATATCTCCCACAAATTATATCAAGTATTTTAAAAAATATTATATGATATATGTTGTGAACAATTCCAATAGTAAAGCAAAAATTATTATAATATATATATATATATATATATATATATATATATATATATATATATATATATATATAGCACATGATTTCATAAAGTTACACAAATTTTGTTAGCTAAATTAAACAGATTTTACATGAAAATGATTGACTCGACATGCTTTCACATCTTAAATAATACTCCTTCGTCCGAGATAAAAGTTTTGGCTAATTTTTTATATATATTAAAAAATATGATAAAATAACAAATATTTAAATTTAAATTTTTATTTAATTGCATAATTTATTATACATGATTAACAATACTTCATAAATATACATAGAGAATAGAAATATAACAATTAATACTAAGAATATTATAGACAAATTATTTAAAAAATAAATTATTTAAGATAAATAGACATTTAACTTAAAATTATCCGACGGGGGAAGTATAAAAACTTATTAAAAAGTTTCAAAATCAAATTTCAAAACTTCAAAATTCCCTTTTTAACACCCCCAGAAACTTGAGAATTCCCCTTTCACACCTCCTGAAACTTCACAGTTATCCTCACCCCAATGAAACTACACGAGCCATTTATGCATACGACACTAAAGCTGCTATAATAAGAGTACAATGCCAATTGTACAATCCCTAGAACACTTCCAACTCCATTAGGGACCTGCGTTTTACATAAATAACAAAATAAACCGACAAAGTTAGCATACAAAAATTGGAAAAAAAAAATCATTACCAAATGGGGTTTTGAAATTTGAATCAATAAATCGGCCATCTTCCTAATTTTGGAGTTTTGCTAGTTGATGATTGCCATTGGAACAAACAAGCAGATGTGTAGTACAGATATATCTTATACCACTAAACTAGAAAGGACCATATGAGCAAGCTCATTCGTCAAAATCTATAAATGTTAATGTGCCCTGAAGTATATTATTGAAGATTCTTAAACAGTAATTAAAATACAACTTTTAGTCTCTGTTTGGTTGGCATAGGGAAATAAAGGAAACGAAATGAAAGAACAAGAATATCGTTTTTCTAATGTTTTGATGCAATGGAAAGAAATCTGAGCAAAGACATATACGAGGGGACGTAGGAGAAACTTGATTTTCTGTATGATTTAGTTTTCATATTCATGTTCGTTAACCTTTTTTAATAAATATATTCTCTAAATTTGAGTTACTGGGGAGAAAAATATGCATCATTATTCACTTTTCTTTTTCCCTCCCAAATCTATATACCAAATGCAGCCATGGTTTGTTCCAGTTTGAGCATAATACTATATATCAGTTGAAGTTTTATATGGAAAATCCTCAAAACTTATGTCTAGAGTAATAACAGTGTTTTGTTGATTTAATTCTTGCTACCAAGAAGATTTAAAGAACTATGAGTTTGTTAAAATTTACTAAAAGCATTCTCCTTTGAACTGGCAATAAATTGGAAATTGAATGAATATCAAAAAGTTATTCAACGGTCTAAAGGATATTCGAGTACTTACAGAAATGAATGGATCACGCTTAAACATTCCATAAGCAAAGAAGGAGAGGCTCATCAAGAAAGTTGAAAGAGAGAGATAAAACGGCATGTATTCCACACTCCTTGTTTTGATCACCAAATTCTGCAATACAAAAAGATTGAGGAACATTTAGTGGGAAAATTATGTGACACCAACAAAACAAACGTAAGTTAAGTTTCCAAAGGAACATACAATGACGGATAGTGGAGAAGCAAACATGGATATGAGGGAAGCGACACTCAAATATCCAACAAAGAGTTGCCGAGATGGAGGGTCAAATAGTTTGATGCTAGCAAATATTATGACAACAAATAGGACGAATACTGCTAGTAGCAATCCTAGCATTTTCACCTGCAAGCAACACGAAGGTTTGATTAAAATGTTGTATGGCAATAACAACTATAAAAATTCTTCTTTCTTCTTCTTCTTCCCTTTTTTTTTTTCAGGAGTAGAGTTAATAGGCACTACCTACTACACCAAATAACAAAAGGATTTGTTGGTATTTTACGTTCTTAACAAAATAAGTATCAAATATTTTATTCCGAGAAAGGTTGAAAAAGAAGATGAAAAGTACCAATAATTGACAGTAATGCATTCGTAATAAGTGAGTATTAGTAATATGAAGAAAGTTTGTACAGATATTTTTTTACCTTTTCCGCTTTCTCTGCACATGAAATGAAGATGGTAATGTACACTAACTGGAAAATGGCTCCAATTGAATTGACTGTGGCAACCAATATAATGCCTGGAGTTACAATAGGCAGGCCATACCAAAGGCAAATTAAGCAATTCAAGAGGGAATATATATAAGGCAGCCCTGAAAACTGCTCTGTTGACCGGCTTCTGGTAATTCTTCTAAATGTAGGTCTGAAAGAGGAAAAGAAATTTATTTTAAATAATGAAGTACTATTTGTTTGTCTAGAATCCTAGAAAGACTTTTAGACTACTTACATGGGTGATACAAATAACACAATTGCAAAGATGTTTCCTGCAATAAACCAAAGCCAGAAATTTGATTATTTTGTAGAAATTTAGAAACCAATCCAAGCTATGTTTGACAACTCGATTCCAAGCCTTGGAACTGGAATTGGGATTTGGGTGCCAAAGTTTAACAAAATTTCAATTCCATGGGATTGCATATGGGCTTTCAATTTCAATTTCAATTACAAAGCTTAGTATTGAGTCACCAAACATAATAATTATGATAAAATTGTTATTTTGCTATGATGTCGTACATTTGAGTGAAGTTAAACAAAATTCCCTTGATTTCTTTCATAATTTTATTTTTATTTTTATTCATTTTAACTGTGATATCCAAAGAAAGTTCCCATTTTCTTTCCTTCAATAAAGCAACAAATTAAATGGAAATACTAATAGAAAGCAAGTCAACTTGACAAATGTGGGAGGGGACCATAAAGAAATCCCAAACTTGAGTTTTCAATTGTTTTTGGATATTAATTATAATTTCAACTTCTGGTCGAGAAAAACTAAAATGAAAAAGAAACTTGTGTTTAAGTCTATAGTCCATACATTAATGATAATCCAACTACTGTTAACCATTAAATCTGTAAGCATGCCAAAATAAGCCACTCCTTTGTCACATGTATCAATTGTCAAACTTTCTCTCTTCCATTTTCCCGATCTAACAAACTGGAAAGGAAAATGAAAATATCTCTTTCAAGTTCAGACAGCTTGATACCCAAAAATGACAAAAACTAACAAAGACACCCAAATTATGAGCCAAGGCAAAACAACAAAAACTTTTATGAAGATGATTCATGGGGTATTTTCTGTTGTCCATGACAACTTGGTTGGGGAAAAGGAATTACAGAGAAATGGAGGAAAGGAAAGGAAAGGAAGAACTTTCCGTTGGTTGGTACTAGTAAAAAAATAAAAATAAAAATAAATTTAAAGAGAGGGAGAGGGAGAGGGAGAGGGATGAACTTTCTCTCCTAAACCCCATTTTTGTTATCTCCAAATTGGGTGGAGAGAACCCTTAAAATAACAAAGAAAATGTAATTTATTTTCTTTACTTGAAATTTTTTACAAGCTCCCAACAAGAGGAAGAAAAATATATCTCATCCTTTTTCTTTTCTATCATAACAAAAGGGTATTTGCTTTTTCAAAGATATCAAGAATTCCAAGGGGGGGGGGGGGGGGGGGGGGGGGGGAGACACAATTGAAAGAAAAGAATTATGGGAATTTGACCATAATATAAACAAACAAAAGTATATGGGAATGTGAATAAAAAGAATCAAGATTCAAGCAAAGGAGAAGAGAGGGGAAAGGGCACCTGCAACTCCAGCAGCATCACTGAAAGGTGAATAAGTAGCGATCAACCTCATTGTCTGTTCAACCTGAGTATTCAAACTTATTCATTCATCCCAAATAAAATAGAAAAAATCTCTCCGTCTCTGTAAATGATCACAAGAAGCTTAATTTCAGGTCTGCAATTTTTTTGTGGTGAAAGCAATATTTGTAATAAGGTTGCAAGTGGAAATACATGAACTTTTTGTTTCTCTGGTCCTAAAGTTATGTGTCGGTACTTATCATTTGGGGTAGCTAGAGTATTTGATAAGCTGCATACCTTTCCAAAATACTATAAATTGAAAATATATATATATATATATATATATATATATATATATATATATATATATATATAATTATTCTTTTGAAAAATAAAACACAGAGTACATGTACATAACATTCAGCCACTACATCTCATTTTATTATTAAAAAGTGAGGCCGAACAAGAAATTAGGGCTCACTTTTTAATAGTAAGATAAGATGTAATGGTTGATTGTGTGATTGGATATTGTATATGTAAAGTGGTCTATAAAACACTAAGAGTCACTTAAATATTTATACTTGGCAACCACTCTTTTTACACAACGTTCCCTCCTCGGTCAAAATAAAGTAGGCCCTTAATGTGCTGTCGTAGGCACTTAAAAATAAAATTTTATTTTGAAAAAATATTAATGCAGTAGTGTAACTAAAAGTCGATCCCACAGGTAATAATTAATTTAATTTTATATTTTTGTAAACCAACATTTGGGGGGGGGGGGGGGGGGTTGAACTAAAAGAAATAAATAAAAAATAAATTAAAATAAATAATTATGCAAGTAATTTAATTAAATAAAAAAGAAGAAAAAATCTTGGTTTAAGTTAACATCTACCGTCAAGAATTTACAACTGATCATTGATGCAATAATAACTCAATTCATATCTTGAACATTCACCGTATGAATAACTACTCGCAGGTGGAATAATTTTTCTCCTCTCTCCTTAATTTTAGTTAAATAGACACACGTGTTCTAAATTACCCTTACTACTAAACAACCTCTGGCACGTGCTAAATATTTAATTTAATAACAGTTTTAAAAATTAGAGAAATCGTTGAACTAAACAACACAAGCCACACGTTTGCATATTTAATTTAGATGAACATTTTTCCTAAGATAAAATAATCTTTTGATCTGCAAAATAATTATTAAACTTAGTTGCTTCACAAATAACAATAGATTAATGCGAATAATAAACTAGTAGGCCTCCTAGCAATTAAACGAATCAATCATAAAATTTAAAACAGAAAAATATCCAATACTCAAAATACAAATTGAACAATTAAAATAAATTAGATCTCACAGTGTATAAATCTTGATGGCTTTCGCTAATTTAAATTAAGAACAATAATTTAACTACCCATAATAAAAGAAGAATAAAAATTATGTACAAAAGTATTTTCTTGCAAAAAGTTGTGTCCTTAATTGTATCTCAAGCTCTCTATTTATAGACTACATAATTTGTTCAAAACCTAATTAGAATACTAATTAAATAAATAAATAAATAAGTAAAATTCCTAATTTTATTCTAATTCCAAATTGTAATTGGCTTTAATAAATTCTTTAATTATTCACTGTTGTCGGAACCCCACACCCGCGTAATGCGCTAATACCCATCTACTGCCGATCAAAGCGCCTTATGGCACCGTTTCACTATTGTGCATACTGCCAGCTCGCCAAGCGCCTACCATTCCAAGCTTTGGTAATTACCATTTTGCCATTCACTTAATTTTTTCTACAAAATTAAATATAAATAATATAAAAATAATAATAATGCATAAAATTAAATAAATTACCTAAAATACTTAAAAACTCACAAATAATTAAGCATAAAATATATAATAAATAGACATAAAATCTACTTATCAAATACCCCCACATTTAAATATTTGTTTGTCCTCAAGCAAAACAAGAATAAAACTATAAAAATAAGACTCTACTAAATAAATCAATTAACCCGACTGACTGACTTACCTGAGCAACAAATGAATATGAATTCAACATTAACCTCAATGATTTTTAAAAACAATAACTCAAAGAAAATTTGAAAACCATGCAAAATTCAAAATTTCAACATAATTATTAATCTTACTTTACTCAAGACCCTTCGTGTATGTGTGAATCCAAATGTATCAAACTAATCAAAACTTAGATAAGTTTAGGTTATTAATTATCTTATAAAAGATATGCAACAAAACTCTACATATTTATTTTTCACATTACTCTCTGCTAATACAGTAAAATATACACTAGAAGATCAAAAGACTTTGAAGCAATTAAGCACACTAAGATTATTAATATCAATTTTTTAAATTTTTTTTTTTTATTTTTTCTTTTAATTGGTGCATTTTATACTTCATCCCATTTTTTTTCTCTCGATTAGTACATTTTATGCTCTATTTCACCAGCGAGTGCATTTTACGCTCCATCTCATTTTTTTCATGTATTTATGAGTGAGTGCGTTTTACGCTCCATCTCAACCCACCACATAATTTTTTCCTTTTCAATTTAACAATCCTAGAAAAATTACCTAAATCATCTCTCCCAAATTATATTTTGCATTATGTGACGCCCCCAAATCTAGGCCTACATAGCCCAATTTGAGACGCCATAAAATACATAAACTTTAATACAAATAGTACATAGGACAGAAATGCAAAACTCAATAATACACAAATAAGTCTTCACTATTATTTCCACACTATATTCAACATGTGAAGACTACAATAGCTATCACTCGGACCGTCACTCCATTCTCCCGCTAGACCCGGCTACTCTCTCTTTTTCTGAAAAATAATGGAACAAAAGAAAGGGTGAGCTCAAATAGCCCAGTAAGAAATATCATGACTAAGATAATGACAAATAAATTATCATTAGCCTTCAACAGATGAGTTCTTAATTGAATATAATAGACAATAAGCTTTGTATCAATAATAGCAGCGGAATGAGCAATCTATTAGAAGAATAATGCAGACTATATTGTCCACTCGCTTCAATTTTTAGGAAAAACATCATCAACTTGTATCATCTTAAACACCGCTGGTCATGATAATATAAATTTTCAGTTCCTGATTTTAATCATGTCAGTCAATAGTTCATCTTTGCATTACGAGCCAAAGAGCCAAAGATATTCAAATATAACCCAACGGTAATGATTATACCAGTTTTCAGCCTTTGGTCATAATCATACCAACAACAGTTCATCTTTGCCCCAGGCCAAAGAGAATATTCACCACGTGCCCTAAAAGACACAATAATTATATCGCCTTTATCCTATCAACTGTGCCCCAGGCCACAGATATTCACAACAACATGGTTCTTGATGATTAGAATAACAACCGTGATATAGATGATGAATCAGAAGAAACAGTATTGTAAGACCCCGAATTTTATGAAATATAAAATTTAATTTTTCTTCATATATATTTTTCATGACACAGTAAGTGGTTAAATTGACGAAATTGAAAGTTAAGGATGTTATGTGCAAATTTTATTTTGACGGACAATATTCGTTTTGTCGGGGAATATTCATTTTGTCGGGGAATATTCGGGCCGTACGACGGCGCCGAAATAACAAATTATTTGTGGACCCCACAACGGAATATTTGTCGGATATAGAAAACGACAGAAGTAACCTTTTTAAATAAAAATAGTCAACGGTGTTAACTGTTAAAATACCGGTGATAAAAGAATAGTAGCATACGGTAATTTATGGTATTTTATTGTGGCACACGGTATTCTACAGTAGCACACAGTATTGCACAGTGTCTCATATTATTGACACCGTAACTGTTACGCATCATTTCATCAATAATTGTCACTGCATAATATTTTATATTATCAATTCAATTATTGTTGCTACACAGTATTTTGCATTATTAATTCAATAATTGTCATTACACTGTATTTCATATCATCGAGTCAATAATTGTTGGTGCACTGTAGTTTAAAATTATTGAATCTAATAATTGTCACAGTAGCAAATATACTGTAATTTATATTATTAAATTAATAAAAATATGTAACGTGTTTCTTACATTATTATGGTAACATTATTTTATATGTTGGACTCACAGGAAGAATAAATAAATAAATAAAAAAATAAAATAATTAATTTTACTATTTGAAATAGTAACGTGAATAGTGACGTGAATAGTAACGTGAATAGTGACGTGAATAGTAAGTGAATAGTAAGTGAATAGTAAGAAACATGTGGGACCCACTGTGGGGCCCACACGAAATGTGAGAAATGTGTTTGCTGGGAATGGGTTGGTGGAGGCTGCGCAGCAGCCTCTGCTGAATTTTTTTTTCTGTTCACCTACCACGCATAGTGCCTTATTTTCTCCTATAAATAGCTTGTTCAGCTGAATAGAAAAATCACACCTAAAACATAAAATTTTTCTATAAGAATTTTATGAGTTTTCTCTGAGAATAGTAAGGTTATTTTGAGAGTTTGAAAGCCAAAAGGAGTGCAGGAATTTTTCAAGTACGTCTTTTATTAAAGAGTACTAATTTTATAAATTCCTATATTTCACGGTATCCACAAATCTTTCTTTAGAAGACTCTTCTATTAGAAGATTCATTTTTAAAAGCTTTCTTTGGAAGATTTATTTTGGAATATTATTTTTAAAACTATTTTAAAGTTGGTATTTTATACTACAAAAATTATGTTAAATATATATAATTTTGATAGTTCATAATATATGAGTTATCATACACTTTGAAGTTTACATGTTGTAATTACTAATTTTATTATAAATATATAGGTTGATCAATCTCATTTTTATCAATATCCAGTCACTAGATAAGGTAAGAAATGTCATTTTTTTACACTCTTGAACTTGCTACGGTAAGGGATATCATATTCTTTCATCTTCTATTATTTAAACTTACTACGGTAAGGGGTATCATTCTTTTCATCATCATAAATGGATATTATTTTCTTTCTTACTTGAAGGGATTATCATTCTTTGATTCTCGAAAATAATATCGTTTCTTTCTTGTGCCATTTACTTCCATGTATTAAATTGTGGGAATAACCTTACGGCGCGGTTTATCGCCTGTTGGTGAATAACCTTTTGTATTCATTCCTTATTAATCTTTGAGAATAACCTTACGGTGCGGATTATCGCCTGTTTGGTGAATAACTCTTCGTATTCAAATTGATGGGAATAACCTTACGGCGCGGATTATCGCCTGTTTGGTGAATAACTATTCATATTCAAATTGATGGGAATAACCTTACGGTGCGGATTATCGCCTGTTGGTGAATAACCCTTTTTAATTGTCTCGTGTGGAAATAATTTGTCTACACGAATTATCACATGACACTTTTATTCCATATTCGTAAGTGATATCATTTTCCTTTATACTCATAAGGGATACCATCTTTTTCATCTTCCATTATTCAAACTTACTATGGTAAGGGATATTAATTTCCTTCACCGTTTGTTAATCAAACCTGCTACGGTAAGGGATATTATTTTCTTTCATACTCCTAAATCGAAACTTATTATGGAACTATTGCTTCTATAATTCCTGAAAATATTATATGTTCCATAATAGTTGAACTTCATTATTTCAACTGAACCTTCCGATTTACGTGAACCTTTCTATTGAACTGTAACCGTTATTCTGAACTGTGGATCTTGAATATCATTTTTAAATTTCACTCCATATCATGTTGGCAATTTGGACATTATTTGAATCTGCACAAAGTAAACTTCTGATACTTATTGTTTATCCTGTTCTTCTGTTCATCATTTGTATCACTGTTATTTGTATTAATCATCAAGAATCAAGCTGTTGTGAATATCTGTGGCCGGGGGCACAGATGTGATATAATTGTTGAACAGATGATAGGTTAAAGGCGATATACTAGGTTAAAGGCGATACATCTGTTCGGTGTCTTTTATGGCACGTGGTGAATGTTCTCTTTGGCCCGTAGTGCAAAGATGAACTGTTGGTTGGTATGATTATGACCAAAGGCTGAATCTGGTATAATCATGACCGTTGGTGCTTTATTGAATATCTTTGGCCCGTAGTGCAAAGATGAACTGTTGATTGGTATGATTATTACCAAAGGCTGAATCTGGTATAATCATGACCGTTGGTGTTATATTAAATATCTTTGGCCCGTAGTGCAAAGATGAACTGTTGATTGGTATGATTATTACCAAAGGCTGAATCTGGTATAATCATGACCGTTGGTGTTATATTAAATGTCTTTGGCCCGTAGTGCAAATATGAACTGTTGATCTGCATGATTATGATCAGGAACTGTGAATTTTTATTATCATGACTAATGGTATTTCAGATGATAAAAGTTGATGATATTTTTACAAAAAAGAGAAGCGAGTGGACATTATAGTCTGCATTATTCTTCTAATAGATTGCTCATTCCGCTGCTATTATTGATCTGAACGTTGTTTAAGAATTTAACTACAGTTTTTGATATAAACCTTGTAGTCTATTGTATTCTATCAAGAACTCAATTGTTGAAGGCTAATGATAATTTATTCGTCATTATCTTAGTCATGATATTTCTTACTGGGCTATTTGAGCTCACCCTTTCTTTTCGTTCCATTGTTTTTCAACAGGAGATGAGAACGTAACGGGGTCTAGCCGGGGAATGGAGTGAGAGTGCGGGGATAGCTATCATAGTTTTCACGTGTTATAAAATAGTGTGGCAATAATAATGAAGACTTAGTTGTGTTGTATTATCCACTGTATTGTTGTACGTTGTATTTCATTGTAATAATTTTGTTGTAGTCTTTTGACGACTCAAGTTTGGGCTGTGTGGGCTCAGATTTGGGGGCGTCACAGTTGGTATCAGAGCTTAGGGATATGGTCTTTAATGGAGATCTGGGGTTAGAACTAGGAGGGGAGAGACGATTAGAATCAGTCACTAGTGTGTCCTACCTAAATTAGATTTTATTATCTAATGAGTTGATTTGAATATAGGGACAGGAAGTGATGAGTCAGTTTGTTTGAACTAACAATTATTTTGTGACAACAGTTAGGTATGACATCTGGAAATCAGGAGGTTAACTATGAAATGACCGAAATAAATGTAGCTGCAAAACAAGAGGCGACGAATAATCTTCTTACAAACTCAGAGTTGAATCATTTGCCTAAGACAAAAATTATGTGTGTTCTATCCAGTAAGGATGAAGGTGAAAGTTCTGTTACAGTCGTTCCAGATCCATTATTAGAAGCAATTAAAGGAAGTAATGAACTTGCGGAAATTATCGCCTTTAATTTACTCACTAATTGGGAGAGTCATATCACCTGGTTATGCTCTATAACAAAGGATCAGAATATATGGACTTTTCATATTAGTCTTTGGGATTTATGGTGTTCCAGCTATGAGTTTCAAGATTATTTAAAAATGATGTTTCTATATTTTTGGGCGTTACAATTTAAAGGAATTCAGGTTAAGTTAGTCATTATCGTGGAAACTGCAGTCTATCGAAAATACTATTCTTACAGAAATCATTGGTACGTTACTACTGATGAAGTTGAAGAATCCGAGAAACAGTTCGTTAGAGAATTATTTAGTGGTATTCCCATGGTTGAAATACGTGAAGATCCGAATGAAGTACTCGGGATTCGATTTGACGATAACAGTCAAGAAACCGAATGAGGTGATAACCGGTAATCTATTCATAAATTCTCGTGAATTCTACGCTCTGTTAGATACTGGCTCTACCCATTCTTTTATCTCACCTGCATGTGCTCAACGTTTAAATTTGACTTCTGAAAACTTAAATCTTGTCTTATCAGTTGAAACCTCATTGGGAGAAATACCTATTACATCTACTGTCTATAAATCTTGTCTAGTTCAAATCAACAACCTCACAGTACCTGTTGACCTTATTTCTTTGGAGATGCATGAATTTGATGTGATTCTAGGAATTGATTGGTTAACTACCCATCATGCTAAAATTGATTGTTTTCATAAGATTATTAGTTTTTATATTCCTAATCAACCTTTCATGCAAATTCAAGCAACTAAACCATTGAAATCTATAACTGTTATTTCTAGCCATAAAGTCATTCGTTTATTGAAAAACGGATGTCAAGCCTTTTTAGCTCATGTCACTGATTTGAACAAAAATACGTCAAACTTGAATGATATTTCCGTTGTTAATGAGTTTTCTGACGTTTTTCCTGATGAACTTCCTGGCTTACCTCCAAACCGAGAATTTGAAATCTGTATTGATCTTGAACCCCGTACTAAGCCCATTTCTAAAGTCCCATACCAAATGGCTCCCATAGAACACCAAGAGTTGAAAGTTTAATTACTAGATATCGGTATCATTCATTCTAGTACAAAACTTATATCGAGCGAGGAATACGAGAAGAGTTTTCAAGAACTCAAGAGGAGACTTGTTTCAGCTCCTGTTCTGACCATTCCAATCAGGATCAGGAGAATTCGTTATAGCGATGCTTCAGGCAAAGGTCTAGGATGTGTCCTTATGCAACATGGAAAGGTTATAGCCTATGCTTCTCGACAACTCAAAGATTATGAGAAAAATTATCCTACTCATGATCTAGAGTTGGCAGCAGTCGTTTTCGCGTTGAAGATCTGGAGACACTACTTGTACGGATAAAAGGTGGATATCTATACGGATCATAAAAGTCTCAAGTATTTTATTCACCCAGAAGGAACTGAACATGCGACAACGACGTTGGCTTGAGCTGTTGAAGGATTACGACCACATAATCCAGTATCACCCGGGAAAGGCTAACGTTGTAGCTGACGCTTTGAGCAGAAGATCTTATGCGAGTACAAGTGCACTGGTGACAATACAAAAGCGTATTCTGTACGACTTACAAAAGATGGAGATAGAGCTAAAGACACCAGGGACCCACTCGAAGATTGCTCACGTGCGAGTAGAACCGGCTTTAATCGATAAAATTAAAGCTGCTCAAGCTACCGATCCGGAACTGATGAACATGATAAAGAAAGTACAAGAAGGTGCCATTCCCGAAGCAAGAATCGACGAGAAAGGAATACTTCGAGTCAACTCTCTACTCTGTGTTCCTAACGATCCTGAATTGAAGCATAAAATCATGATGGAGGCACATAACACACCGTTTGCAATCCACCCAGGAGGTACCAAGATGTATCGAGATCTTCGACATACATTTTGGTGGAACAATATGAAAAGGGAGATTGCAGAGTTTATCTCAAGGTGCCTAACTTGTCAACGTGTCAAGGCAGAGCATCAAGTACCTAAGGGTCCATTACAACCACTTGAGGTTCCCGAATGGAAGTGGGAACACATCAATATGGACTTCGTGACGGTCTACCCAAAGTTTCTCAAGGCTTAGATGCAATTTGGGTCATCGTAGATATACTGACCAAATCCGCTCATTTCTTGCCTATACGAGAAAACTTTTCACTTGAACGTCTTGCCGGTATGTATATAAATGAGATTATGAGATTGCATGGCATGCCAGTTTCCATAGTTTCTGATCGAGGTCCTAGATTCACTTCACGATTTTGGATCAGTCTACAGAAAGCTATGAGCACTGAGCTACGATTCAGTTCTGCATACCATCCTCAGACGGACGGACAATCAGAAAGGACGATCCAAACCCTCAAAGATCTTTTGAGACTTTGCGTACTAGATTTCAAAGGAAGTTGGGATAAGTACTTGCCATTGGTGGAATTTTCTTACAACAACAGTTACCAAGCAAGTATAGGCATGGCTCCATTCGAGGCTTTATATGGACGCAAGTGTCGCTCTCCAGTATGCTGGAATGAGGTAGTAGAAGCAAAACTGTTGAGACCCGAGTTGGTACGCTTGACAACAGAAAATATCCAAATGATCCGACAACGAGTACAGACCGCACAAGAACGACAAAAGAGTTATGCTGATCTTAATCAAAGAGACGAAAGTTTCAACGTCGGAGATCATGTATTCTTACTTGTTTCTCCATGGAAAGAAGTTACGAGATTCGGAAAGAGAGGAAAGCTTTACCCTCGATTTATTGGCCAATTTGAAATCCTCGATCGAATAGGAACCGTAGTCTACAGACTAGCCCTACCACCAAGTATGTCTCGCATCCATAACGTTTTTCACATATCTATGTTACGTAAATATGTGAAGGACCCAAACCACGTCATTGAGTTAGAAGCAGACGTTATAGCAGATGATTTAACATACGAGGAGGTACCTGTTAAAATCCTAGATAAGAAGGAGCAGATTCTACGCTCAAAGGTTATACCTCAAGTTAAGGTTTTATGGAGGAACCAAGATATTGAGGAAATGACCTGGGAGCTAGAATCCGAGATGAAATCTAAATATCCTTACCTCTTCGAAATGCCAGGTACGTCAATTTCGGGGACGAAATTTCATAAGGAGGGGAGGTTGTAAGACCC
This sequence comes from Hedera helix, assembly GCA_947179155.2. Taxonomy (NCBI): domain Eukaryota; kingdom Viridiplantae; phylum Streptophyta; class Magnoliopsida; order Apiales; family Araliaceae; genus Hedera; species Hedera helix. Next base: position 39,787,156 of record OX359273.1, read on the forward strand.
CGAATTTTATGAAATATAAAATTTAATTTTTCTTCATATATATTTTTCATGAAACAGTAAGTGGTTAAATTGACGAAATTGAAAGTTAAGGATGTTATGTGCAAATTTTATTTTGACGGACAATATTCGTTTTGTCGGGGAATATTCATTTTGTCGGGGAATATTCGGGCCGTACGACGGCGCCGAAATAACAAATTATTTGTGGACCCCACAACGGAATATTTGTCGGATATAGAAAACGACAGAAGTAACCTTTTTAAATAAAAATAGTCAACGGTGTTAACTGTTAAAATACCGGTGATAAAAGAATAGTAGCATACGGTAATTTATGGTATTTTATTGTGGCACACGGTATTCTACAGTAGCACACAGTATTGCACAGTGTCTCATATTATTGACACCGTAACTGTTACGCATCATTTCATCAATAATTGTCACTGCATAATATTTTATATTATCAATTCAATTATTGTTGCTACACAGTATTTTGCATTATTAATTCAATAATTGTCATTACACTGTATTTCATATCATCGAGTCAATAATTGTTGGTGCACTGTAGTTTAAAATTATTGAATCTAATAATTGTCACAGTAGCAAATATACTGTAATTTATATTATTAAATTAATAAAAATATGTAACGTGTTTCTTACATTATTATGGTAACATTATTTTATATGTTGGACTCACAGGAAGAATAAATAAATAAATAAAAAAATAAAATAATTAATTTTACTATTTGAAATAGTAACGTGAATAGTGACGTGAATAGTAACGTGAATAGTGACGTGAATAGTAACGTGAATAGTAAGTGAATAGTAAGTGAATAGTAAGAAACATGTGGGACCCACTGTGGGGCCCACACGAAATGTGAGAAATGTGTTTGCTGGGAATGGGTTGGTGGAGGCTGCGCAGCAGCCTCTGCTGAATTTTTTTTTCTGTTCACCTACCACGCATAGTGCCTTATTTTCTCCTATAAATAGCTTGTTCAGCTGAATAGAAAAATCACACCTAAAACATAAAATTTTTCTATAAGAATTTTATGAGTTTTCTCTGAGAATAGTAAGGTTATTTTGAGAGTTTGAAAGCCAAAAGGAGTGCAGGAATTTTTCAAGTACGTCTTTTATTAAAGAGTACTAATTTTATAAATTCCTATATTTCACGGTATCCACAAATCTTTCTTTAGAAGACTCTTCTATTAGAAGATTCATTTTTAAAAGCTTTCTTTGGAAGATTTATTTTGGAATATTATTTTTAAAACTATTTTAAAGTTGGTATTTTATACTACAAAAATTATGTTAAATATATATAATTTTGATAGTTCATAATATATGAGTTATCATACACTTTGAAGTTTACATGTTGTAATTACTAATTTTATTATAAATATATAGGTTGATCAATCTCATTTTTATCAATATCCAGTCACTAGATAAGGTAAGAAATGTCATTTTTTTACACTCTTGAACTTGCTACGGTAAGGGATATCATATTCTTTCATCTTCTATTATTTAAACTTACTACGGTAAGGGGTATCATTCTTTTCATCATCATAAATGGATATTATTTTCTTTCTTACTTGAAGGGATTATCATTCTTTGATTCTCGAAAATAATATCGTTTCTTTCTTGTGCCATTTACTTCCATGTATTAAATTGTGGGAATAACCTTACGGCGCGGTTTATCGCCTGTTGGTGAATAACCTTTTGTATTCATTCCTTATTAATCTTTGAGAATAACCTTACGGTGCGGATTATCGCCTGTTTGGTGAATAACTCTTCGTATTCAAATTGATGGGAATAACCTTACGGCGCGGATTATCGCCTGTTTGGTGAATAACTATTCATATTCAAATTGATGGGAATAACCTTACGGTGCGGATTATCGCCTGTTGGTGAATAACCCTTTTTAATTGTCTCGTGTGGAAATAATTTGTCTACACGAATTATCACATGACACTTTTATTCCATATTCGTAAGTGATATCATTTTCCTTTATACTCATAAGGGATACCATCTTTTTCATCTTCCATTATTCAAACTTACTATGGTAAGGGATATTAATTTCCTTCACCGTTTGTTAATCAAACCTGCTACGGTAAGGGATATTATTTTCTTTCATACTCCTAAATCGAAACTTATTATGGAACTATTGCTTCTATAATTCCTGAAAATATTATATGTTCCATAATAGTTGAACTTCATTATTTCAACTGAACCTTCCGATTTACGTGAACCTTTCTATTGAACTGTAACCGTTATTCTGAACTGTGGATCTTGAATATCATTTTTAAATTTCACTCCATATCATGTTGGCAATTTGGACATTATTTGAATCTGCACAAAGTAAACTTCTGATACTTATTGTTTATCCTGTTCTTCTGTTCATCATTTGTATCACTGTTATTTGTATTAATCATCAAGAATCAAGCTGTTGTGAATATCTGTGGCCGGGGGCACAGATGTGATATAATTGTTGAACAGATGATAGGTTAAAGGCGATATACTAGGTTAAAGGCGATACATCTGTTCGGTGTCTTTTATGGCACGTGGTGAATGTTCTCTTTGGCCCGTAGTGCAAAGATGAACTGTTGGTTGGTATGATTATGACCAAAGGCTGAATCTGGTATAATCATGACCGTTGGTGCTTTATTGAATATCTTTGGCCCGTAGTGCAAAGATGAACTGTTGATTGGTATGATTATTACCAAAGGCTGAATCTGGTATAATCATGACCGTTGGTGTTATATTAAATATCTTTGGCCCGTAGTGCAAAGATGAACTGTTGATTGGTATGATTATTACCAAAGGCTGAATCTGGTATAATCATGACCGTTGGTGTTATATTAAATGTCTTTGGCCCGTAGTGCAAATATGAACTGTTGATCTGCATGATTATGATCAGGAACTGTGAATTTTTATTATCATGACTAATGGTATTTCAGATGATAAAAGTTGATGATATTTTTACAAAAAAGAGAAGCGAGTGGACATTATAGTCTGCATTATTCTTCTAATAGATTGCTCATTCCGCTGCTATTATTGATCTGAACGTTGTTTAAGAATTTAACTACAGTTTTTGATATAAACCTTGTAGTCTATTGTATTCTATCAAGAACTCAATTGTTGAAGGCTAATGATAATTTATTCGTCATTATCTTAGTCATGATATTTCTTACTGGGCTATTTGAGCTCACCCTTTCTTTTCGTTCCATTGTTTTTCAACAGGAGATGAGAACGTAACGGGGTCTAGCCGGGGAATGGAGTGAGAGTGCGGGGATAGCTATCATAGTTTTCACGTGTTATAAAATAGTGTGGCAATAATAATGAAGACTTAGTTGTGTTGTATTATCCACTGTATTGTTGTACGTTGTATTTCATTGTAATAATTTTGTTGTAGTCTTTTGACGACTCAAGTTTGGGCTGTGTGGGCTCAGATTTGAGGGCGTCACAAGTATGATCAATAAATATCGAAAGTTTATGACTTTACTTTGTGCAGATTCAAATAATGTCCAAATTGCCAACATGATGTGGACTAAAATTCAAGAATGATATTTAAGATCCACAGTTCAGAATAACAGTTAAGGTTCAATAGAAAGATTTAGAAAAATAGGAAGGTTCAGTTGAAATTATATTAGATGAAGCGCAAATTATTAAAGAATATATAATCATTTCAGGAAACTTTACCAACAAGAGACAAATAAGAAATGAATACGAAGAGTAATTCACCAAACATGCGGTAGTCCGCGTCGTCAGGTTATTCTCAGAGATTAATAAGGAATGAATACGAAAGGTTATTCACCAACAGGCGGTAATCCGCGCTGTAAGGTTATTCCCACAATTTAATACATGAAAATAAATACAAAAGGTTATTCACCAACAGGCGATAATCCGCGCCGTAAGGTTATTACTACAATTTAATACATGGAAATAAATGGCACATCTTATGAGTAAGAAAGAAACGATATTATTTTCGAGAATCAAATATTGATATACCCTTACCATAGTAAGTTTGAATAATGGAAGATGAAAAGGATGGTATCCCTTACCTTAACACGTGACTAGATATGAACTCGTACACTTACAGATCTTTACAAATACTCAAGATGACTTTAGCACACTCAAATAGAACTTATACAAAGAAATATTTGGAGAGTGAAAGAAAGAATAAGCAAGAAAGTTTTTATGAAAAATCCTTAAGTTAATGCCTCTATTTATAGCAAAAAATCTTATCATCACCAAGATTTCCTAATTTAATCCAAACCGTATATTTCAAGATAATGTTTAATCCATACCACTCATTTCATCTTTCAAGATTTCCTTAATCTAAACCATTCATTTAAAGATCATCTTTTAATCTATATCATTCAATTTACTTTATATATAAAACAAATAACTTTAAATAAATCAATTAACTTTATATATAAAAACAAACAACTTTATATAATTTATCATAATAAAAACAAATAACTTTATATAATTTATCATAATAAAAATAAATAACTTTATATAATTTATCATAATAAAAACAAATAACTTTATCAATTCAATTATTCAACAATAATTCACAATTATTCATTATTATTGTTAATTGTTGTAAATGCAGTGTAGTTGGCTTTTCGAGTTAGATAAACAGAAAAATCAACTAATAAGAGAATACAACAGTTTAATCAATATCATAAAAGAGATAACAATAATGCTAAAAATAGATAAGAAAATAACACGTTACTGTGTAGTGACAATTATTGATTCAGTAATGTGAATTATTGTGCATATGCTACTGTGACAATTATCAACTCAATAATATGAATTATTATGCATGTGACAATTATTGGTTCAATAAAGTCAATATAGTACAATAACCACTTTATCAGTTTAATAATATGAAACACTGTGTAATACCGTGTGCTACTGTGTAATACCGTGTGCTACTGTGCAATACTGTGTGCTACTATGTAATACCGTATGTTACTATTCCTTTACCACCGGATATTTTAACAGTTCAAGATGATTATACCGTTGACTATATTTATTTAAAAAGGTTACGTATGTCGCTTTCTATATCCGACAATAAGTCGTTGTGGGGGTCCACCATTATTTTATTATTTCGGCGTCGTCGTACGAATCGAATATTCCCCGACAAAACGAATATTCTCCGACCAAACGAATATTGTCCGACATAATAAAATTTACACATAACATCCTTAACTTTTAACCTTATTAATTTAACCACCTACTATTTCAGGAAAAAAAATATATGAAGAAAATTAAATTTTGTATTTCATAAAATTCGGGGTCTTACACATTATATTTCACTTTACATAATGATCAAATAAGATATAGAGCTCAAAAATATCTTTCATAAGCATTTAACCATATTAACTTCCTCCAAATTAAAACTAGCTCAATCAAATGGATATAAGTACATAAAAATAAATGATCTCAAATAAAGTAATAATCAATAAAAAGTCAAAAATTCAAACTAAGCAAAAATTTATCACTCTTTCAAAAGTTATTAAATCAAAATCAATTTTTTTTATTATTGGATAAAAATTAAAAAATCCAATTAATTTATGGCTCAAGCGTCTCGACCATAAAATAAAAAACTACCACATTTTTCGTAAGAAACACGGTTACACTTAGCATATGCAACAAGCCTTTAAGCCCCAATGTTACCCCAAGTAGACGAGTTTTGTCTCATGAGGGTTTGCAGTGAATATACCCACAAAATTCAAAATTTTAAAATCCCTTAAAAATAAAAAATATCTTAAATTTTTTCCCCCACACTTAAAATTTACATTGTCTCCAATGTAAAGTAAAAGGCAAAGAAAAAGCATAAATAACTAAAATATAAATGCAAAAATAAAAAGAAAGAAAATTATACTTCCATTGGGTTGTCTCCCAAGCAGTGTCTTTGATTATTGTCATTGGCTCGACAACATGATAAATCATTATGTCACTTCAATTTCATGAATTTTGAGTACCTCATCCACTACGTTATCTTTCATAAGTATGTTCAATCTCCCTTGAATTTGACATAAATGTTCGACTCCCACTTCAAGTAATAAATATTTGAGATAACTAGGGAGATTTTTTAAATTTAGAATGGGATCCTGCAAAACAAAAGATAAAAATTTGTTATGAGTAACAGACAATAGAATGAAAATAATTGCATTATTATATAAAATTAGTGGCAAATAATTTAATGCAGCTTTAGTCTCATTTAAATCTTGTTTCAGCTCAATTTCTTTTTCTCCCTCTAACTCTAAATTACGAGTAATCGCAATCTCCAAATTTTCTTTATTTGTTTTCCCAAAAATTTCTTCCACCTTAGGCATGTCATCATAAAAAATAACATCATTATCTACATTAGCATTGTTCACTTCATTGATGTTGTTTGTTTTATCTTGCTTCGGCGGTTGAGAGATTGCATTTTCTGAATTTTCTACATCGTTATCACTTCTCAACACTTGTGCATTTGTATTCTCCGTTGGTTTATCCATCGTTTGAGAATGTACTTGCTTAGAACTTTGCTCTTCCAATTGATTGATTGTGATTGCCATTTGTCCCATTTGAGTACCAAAACGTTGAATAATTGCATTATTTTCTTGAATATTTGACTTCATGTCATGTTGAAATTGCAAAATATTCGTTTCAATTAATTTAAGCATATCCTCTAAAGACATATCAGAATTAAATGATTGGTCTTGTTATGATTGCAAAGTGTTAGCAGTAAGTTGTTGAATCATATCCTCTAAAGACATGTCATAATTAGTTGATTGACTCTGTCGTTGGAGATATAGCTGCATATATTGTTAATAACTTGAAAAGTTTTGATTTGTGAGGGGATTCATTTGTGAATTCTTATAGCCAAAATTATGATGATTCATCTATTCTGAATTATACATGTATAAATATGGATCATATTTCTTTTGCGGTTGATCGAAAAAACCACCAGTTGTATTTAATTGTTCATATGACTCAACTTGAAGAATAGAGCACATATTCGTTGGATGTCCTACCACCGCACAAATCCTACAAGCTTCCACTAATTGTGTATTACCTACTACCATTTGATAAACAACCGAAGCTAGATTATCAAATTGTTGCTTAAGTAAAAACATTTCTACCTCATTAACAGAATCAACCCTGACTTCCATCTTTAACCTGCACAACTCAGTTAAATTATGAAAAACTATAAAAAATAAAATATAAGAAAGAATTACTAAATTAAAAAAAAGTTTACAAAAACACAAAAATAAATTAGAATCATTCTCCGACAATGGCGCCAAATTTTGGTGTGTTGTCGCAGACACCCTGTAGACACCCAAATTTTGCACTTGTGTACTAACCCTGTCAGGAGGGCAAGATCGTCACCCGACCCGACATGCGAAAAGGAAGGTGGACCCCAGCACGAAGCCACCCCAACAACTTACGGCCAAAGCCGCCACAACGAACAACGAGCATCAGGTTACTTGCGGCAAGACGAACAGTTGATCCAGAGGAGCCTGATTTGATCATAACTAATGGCCACTACGCTTACGATGTTCGGGGGTCTCGCTCCCCGGTGAGCGAGCGGCTGCCCAGCTCGCCGGTGAGCTGGCGGGGGTGGAAGGGGCCAGCGCCCCCTGGAAGCCAAGCACAAAGAGCAATTTATACATTAGGTAACCGCCTCCCGAAATAATACCGCAGAAATTGGCGAATTAAGACCGCGCGGCACGGAAATCGAGAAAAGCAAGCCGGACAGCCGCGGATGCAGCTGCGGCCACCGACAAAGGGGCAGGTTCGCGGCTCGAGGGCGGCACACGACAGCCGAGGTTCGGCGCGGGCGGCCAGCGAAGTCAGCCGCAGATGCACCTGCGGCCAGCCGCAGTTGCACCTGCGGCTGCCTTCGGAACTCTATTAAGCGTCCAGATCTGCGTCCGAGAAGAAAAAAGAGAGAAAAATAATAGATTTTAGAGAGAGAAGGAGCGCGGGAGGAGAGAGAAAGGCTCGGGTGGAGGTGTTTTGAATGATAAATTGTGGATTGTTGCTCAAGTAGTGAGGATTTCTTGTAGTCTTGGTTCAAATCTTGGAATATAAAGCTTGTCTTGGTGTATTGCAAGGTGAAATGAAGTGTTTTCTTTAATCTTTTGCTTATTTTGGTGTTGAATAGTTGTTGTTTTGATTTTGCTTAATATAGTATGTTGTAATATCATTGAGGATCCATGGATTAGGGATGTTCAGCGAGGGTTCCATTGGAACGAGACTTCCTCCTAATATCCCAATGACATCCGTATGGTGAGATGTAGCTTGTTGTGTTCATGAACGGTTTGGAATGTTGGCATTGGGATTTTGATCCATATAGCACCGTAACGAGTTTAGTATTGTTAGATTCGCCGTAGTATTGGGTTTGTGATATTTGTGTTATATAATGTGATAGCAAATGTCTAGATCTTGTTAAATTTGTTTAGTATTGGTTGTGCTGTGATAGGATGATTGTGAGCCTAGGGGGGAGATCCCCGTGATCGAACCCCGATGATGGACGTTTCGGCATATGTAATCCTTGTATAGAGTCCATGGATGTGTATTTTGTAATATCGGGCCTTAAAACGATACCAAGTCGTGTTCGGGTTAAGGCCCCGTAATAATAATAAAATATGTGATTGTGGGTGTTTGGGGTTGTCTGGATGGCTTACATGCCCGTGGATAGCCCCGACACGTTGTGAGTGCTTGTTTTAATTTACGACACAAAAAATGGTTTTTAAATAAGGCAAATAATGAAGATTTTGTAAAAAATGATCAAACTAGGATGCTAGATTCACGAGGTTTAAAAATCAAGAGTTTTGGCAAACTTTAATCCATGATTGATGGAAAGGCTTTAGTTAGTTTTGAAATGTCACAAAAAATGATTTCGTAAAATAAATGAACGTTTTAATTAAACTTTGTGCATAGGGTTAAAGAGTTCTAGAAGTTGCCTTCATTTTATTTATATTAATTGTTAGGAGGCAATGTATAGTCTCGATTCCTATTTGACAAAAGTTTAAAATTGTTTGTTTTCCAAAATGACATCTAATAAAAAGCCACTCAACGTCTTCGAATTTAAAATCAATCTTTCTTATAAAAAGCGAAGCCTTGTCATTTGGGTCAAAAGACGTTAAAACACTTTCCAGATAAAGCACATTTGCCATACAAAAGACCAAACAAAATTCACCACAAGCATTCACCTAGGCACACACGCACACACGCGCAGCTCACACATTTTTAGGATTTAAAAGGATAGGAAAACATCGAGATTGCGGTAACCGTGTTTCACGGAAGTCGGGGGGTGCCTAACACCTTCCCCTCGCTTAAGCAAGCCCCCGAACTCCATGAATCTCGGTTTGCGGACCAATTAACTCGGAGTCACATGAGCCAGCGATTACGAAAAACTAAATTCGGATGAGTTGGTACATCCATTTCAAATATACCAACTGGCGACTCTGGTCAATTGGCTCATAAAATATCGATCTTTCAAAACCCGTCGACATTAAGCCGACCCTTTTCTAAACCACATTTAATTCAAAAGGCTAAAATTGGAAAAGGGCATTTTAATAATAAAAAACGAGACGACGAAAATCCCGGCGTCGACAGCTGGCGACTCTGCTGGGGACCATTAGAGGGCTTAAGCTGCGTTTAAAATCTTGATGTTTTCCTATTCTTCAAAAAATCTAAAAAATGTGTGGTTGCGTTACTTTTGATTAATCTACCTTTTGTGCGTGTATGAATAAATGTGCGAGTTTTGTGATTACTTTACGAATGCTTTACCTTAATGTCATCATTTGCATACGGTGAGGTACGATGAATGTATGATAAATGTATGTTGAGCAGTTCCTCCTCCTGAGGCAAACCCGTCGGATGTGGATTACTGGACTCAAAGGGGTGCTCCCCGGCGAGGCTCAGGAAAAGCATCCACTCAGATCCAATCCAATTGAAAGATCGGATTCATTCCCTTCGAGTATGTTGCGAAGATCTGGGAACCTTCATGCCGAAAAGCCCGCGAGAGTAACTTAGGGTAGGTCAGCCTCAGATAAACCCAACGCGAGGGAAGTCTCTTCATACCCTTTTACATTTTACGCACGTAATATCATACTGTAGTCAATCCTTTTGCACCAACCACTTTTTCCAAATAAAAGTACTAACCTCTGTTTTACAGGGGCAAGCTTGGAGAGCATCGTGAATTGCACTGTGTCATTACCTTGGTTAAAATAAAAAGGACACTGACCCTGTTTTGCAGAAAAAGATTACAAAACCCAAAAATACAAAAATAATTGCTTTAGCATGCATCTGCCAATACCATGACCCGGAACTAAACTTGGTTTGTTTATTCGCAGGATTGCTCCCCAAACCCGTCTCCGATCTAAGAAAGCCAGAGAACTAGCAGTCGAGATGGCTGAAAACCCTAATCCGGACCTGGCTCCCGTATCTCGGGAAGAGTTCAACGCTGTGAGAAATCAAATGACGGAGCTGACTATGTTGCTCAAAGAGCATTTCAAACTAAAATCAGGGCCACAGCTCGAGGACCAGCCGGGGCCATCATCTCAAGAGAACATACTGACCCCAGAAACTCCAAAGGTTGAACCGGCAAAATAAATCATTATCATTCCAGAGGATGAGGTTGCCAGCACTGTCAGCAAGAAAATAAAACAGATGGAGGAGGCCATCAAAACTATGAAGGGAATCGGGTCATATGACAGTGTTAACTACTCCGATCTGTGCATCTTTCCGGGAACCAGATATCCAGAAAAGTTCAAGCTCCCCGAATTTGAAAAGTATAACGGGTCAGGGGATCCTTACACCCATTTGAAAGTATACATCGGAGAGCTGGGGGGATATGCTGAGGACGAGTCACTGAGAATGCAACTGTTCCAGAAAAGCCTGACAGGGGAGGCTAGAACGTGGTATGCGAGATTGGACAATGCTAAGATTCACAATTGGGAGGAGCTGGCCCATACTTTCCTAACCCAATACAGCTTTCAGTCCCAGATGGCCCCGGATCGATACCAGATGACCAAAATCAGAAAACAGACCAGTGAATCCTTCAGAGACTATGCTCAGCGGTGGAGGAGGATGGCAGCCCAAGTGAACCCACCCATGAGTGAGGCAGAGATGGTAATGACCTTCATCGATATACAAGAGGCTCCTTACTATGAAAGGGTGATAGCAGGGATAGGGAAGCCTTTTGCGGAAATGATCAAGCATGGGGAGATGGCTGAGATGGGATTGAAGTCAGGAAAGATCCGAGATTTCACCGCTCTTGAAGCTGTTGCTGAGCAAATTCAGAGTGGAAACTATGGCAGTTCTTCCCGGAGACCCCAGAAGAAAAAGGAAGAGGATGTGTCCTTGATACTGCAAGGACTATCTGGGAAAATAATGACCAGCCCTCCGGTCCGCATGCAAAGAAATGAGGCCCCGCGTCCGTCAAATTTCAACAATCAAAGATATGAGGGGCGCAGGAAGTTTGAAAAGCCACCAGAAAGGGAGTTCACCCCATTGGGGGATTCATTGGAACATATACTGGCCCTGTTGGTGGGCCAGAAAAAGATTACCGAGCTATTGCCTCCATCAGACCCGAAAAGCAAGAGATATGACCCTAGCAAGAGATGCGCCTACCACTCGGCTTCCCCAGGGCACGACACCCAAGAATGCTGGTCACTAAAGCATAAAATCCAGAACATGATCGACGGCGGAGAGATAGTGGTAGAGCAACCGGAACCCCCAAACGTAAAGGCCAACCCTCTTCCCGAACACAATGGGGGAGGCGTGAACGTAGTGGAAAGCAGTGGGGCAGAAGGTCCCTTGAAATCAATATACATAAGGAGGATAGAAGGAGAAATTGCCATGACCCATGTCCAGGAGGGAGCGCAAAACGAGCCTGTCAAGTTAGTTGGCGTGATGCGAGATACCAAAACAGAGCCTATCCGGTTATCAGCCCCAAAACCCCTTGTAATAGCCGCTAGGTCACAATTGCCGATTACCAATCTGAAAGCTGTCCCGTGGAATTATGGGGGGAAAATCGACGAGGAGGCCAGTTGCGCATCAGTCAGCTCTAAGGGAAATCCATTGTATCTACCGAGGCGGGTCCTTGAGAACACGAGAAAAGAGAACGGGAAAATATCGGAGGAAAAAGCATTGGAATTTTGGGAGAAAATGAATTACGGCAAGACGAGTGGGGTGAAAACACTGGAGGTACAGCCGCCCCTAACATCAATCTTGGATCTTGCGTTGGCATCAAATGATCATCATCAGATATTGAGCAAAGTCCTGGAAGAGGCTCATGTTCCCAAGTCAATTAGTACGGAAAGATTTGGCCACTTGGTGGGCCACCTATTGGACAGCAATGTAATATCATTTACCGACGACGACATCCCCGAAGAAGGGAGGGGGCACCGGAGGCCGTTACACATTGCGGTTATCTCTTCCGGGTATGTGATGAACGGAGTCTTGATTGATGGTGGGTCAGCCCTTAATATTTGCCCATACAGTACTCTGGAGAAAATGAAAATCAGCCCTAAGCGCCTGCGGGCCAGCCAAGTGGTGGTGAGGGCGTTTGACGGATCAAGAAAGGACACGGTGGGAGAGATTGAGCTGCCAGTGGAGATCGGGCCTTATGCTTTTGACATTTCTTTCCAAGTACTGGATATCACGGCCAGTTACAACATGCTCTTAGGGAGGCCCTGGATTCATATGGCAGGGGCAGTTCCCTCCACCCTGCATCAGCAAATAAAATTCATCGTGGAGGGCCATTTGGTAACAATCGCCGCAGAATCTGACTGCCCCGTTCCCTCTGTAAAAGGCATGCCGGTGATCCATGTGGACGAGTCGGCCCAACCAATAAGCTATCAGGCGTTTGAAATCAGCACCCCTCAGTATAAGCAGTTGGGAGCCCCAGAGTTAAAACTTAAGATGTCCCCCGAGCTCACCTTCGTTGCCCGGGAAATGATGGCAATGAACTTCCAGCCGGGGCAAGGGCTGGGCAAGCACAGCCAAGGAATCACAGAGCCCATCCAGGTACCAGTGCAGGCAGGCAAGGCAAGGCAGGGCTAGGATATCAAGGAGGTATAAGGCCGACGAACTCATATAAGAAAGTTCCCATGCGGATAACCGGAGTTCCGATATCGAGAGCCAATAGTGAACACTCCCCGAGGGTAATCAGGCCCACACCTGAAGCAGTGGGTAAGATGGAGGTTCCCCCAGTAAAAGGAGTGGCCCAGCAGTCGGATTTCTTACTGGAAATTATGGAACAGTTCGAGAAAAAGTGCCATCTCCCGGGGCAGTCAGGCCCCAATGAAAAGGGAAAGGAGAAGATAACTAAAGGCAAGCAGATCATGTCATTTATAAATTGGGCCGGGTTAGAAGTGCCCGAGGAAAGTGAAAGCGAGAGCCAAAGCCAAGTTGCCGCAATCATAGAGGAGGTGCCAGATACAGAGATTCCCTCCATCACTAGCTATAAAACCGAAGTGATCCTCAGGAATTGGACCATGCAGCCAGTAGTATCCAGAAAAGGGTAAATGCAGGAGTGTCCGGGAATCTTGTCCAGTAGGGGGATCAGGGGGTTTTTAAGACGGTGTTTTTGTTTTATGTATCTGCACGTCTATTGCATACTTTTATCATGATTATTGAAAAGGAAGTCATGTACCTAATGTTTATATATATGACAAATATTTTTGTTTCATGTCAGGTGTACCGATTTGAGTCATTCTAGCCTAACAAACGATTTTCCAAATTTGAAAGACGATTATGATTTTGATATAGAACTGGATTTCGATTTGATGGGAATTGAGCAGGACGAAGCAGATGATGACGACGCTCCCGACGAGATCAAAGAGTGGGTCGAGGATAAACCCAAACCCAACCTAGACCAAACCATCACCATCAACATAGGAACCCCTGAAAACCCCAAAGAGCTAAAAATTGGGGCAGACTTGACTCCAGACCAGAAAACAGAGGTAGCTGAACTTTTGAGCCGATATGAGGATGTGTTTGCTTGGTCACACGAGGACATGGTCGGTTTGTCCACGGATATTGTGGTACATCGATTGCCTATCAAGGAGGGTTTCAGGCCAGTTAAGCAGAAGCTGAGAAAATTGAAACCGGAATGGAGCTTAAAAGTGAAGGAAGAGATAGTCAAGCAGTTCAAGGCTGGGATCATCATGGTGTCGACTTACCCAGAATGGCTTTCCAATATAGTCCCCGTGGCAAAGCCGGGAGGAAAGGTGAGAGTGTGCGTGGATTATAGAGATCTGAACAAGGCCAGTCTTAAGGATAACTTCCCAGTGCCTTTCATACACATCTTGGTGGATAACACAGCTCAGTATGAAATGTATTCATTTGTCGATTGTTTCGCTGGGTATCACCAGATAATGGTGGCGGAAGAGGATCGAGAAAAGACTGCCTTCATCACCCCCTGGGGCACATTTTGTTATAGACGACTTGCCTTCGGCCTCACAAATGCGGGAGCCACTTATCAGAGGGCCATGATGGCCCTATTCCATGACATGATGCACAAGGAGATAGAGGTTTACGTGGATGACATCATTGTGAAATCGAGGGCGGAATCTGACCATGTGACTCACCTTAAGAAGCTATTTGAACGGCTCAGGAAGTATAATTTGAAGCTCAATCCAGCCAAATGTGCCTTCGGGGTTCAGTCAGGTAGGCTCCTTGGATTCTTGGTGAGCAATCGAGGTATCGAACTGGATCCGGCTAAGATCAGGGCTATTGTGGATATGCTAGCTCCCCGTACAGAGAAAGAGATAAGGGGATTTTTGGGGAGGATAAATTTCATCAGTCGGTTCATATCCCATCTGACCACCACCTGCAAACCAATCTTCAAACTGTTAAGGAAAGATGCCTCCCGGAAGTGGAACAGTCAATGCCAAAAGGCCTTTCAGACTATTAAGAAACAATTAACAGAAGCGCCAGTGCTGGTACCGCCAAAGGACGGGATTCCCCTTTTCCTGTATATATCCGTGAATGATATGGCGATGGGTTGTATGCTGGGGCAGAAGAGTGAATCCGGTAAGGAGCATGCCATTTATTACCTCAGCAAGAGATTCAGCAGCTGTGAACAGAATTACACACCGATCGAGAGAACATGTTGCGCCTTGGCCTGGGCTGCTATGAGGTTACAGCATTACCTCCATGGACACACTACCTATTTGATCTCGCGGATCGACCCCTTGAAATATATATTTGAGAGACCAATGCTGAATTGTCGATTGTCAAGGTGGCAGTTAATCCTCCAGCAATTCGACATCCTGTATGTTACCCAGAAGGCCATGAAAGGGCAGGGAATTGCAGATCAGTTATCAGAGATGCCGACAGGGGGGATGGAGCCTTTAGAGACTTTCCTACCAGGTGAAGACATACTGTGGGTCCAACAAGCGAGGTGTGATGACGAAGGGCAATTTTGGAAGATGTATTTTGACGGTGCCATGAATGCTGAAGGGGCGGGAGCTGGAGCGGTCCTGGTCTCCATTACGGGCGAGCAATACCCTGTCCTCACCAAATTAAAGTTCAGTAACTCGAACAATACGGCTGAATACGAAGGATGTATATTGGGACTGAGATTCGCCCGCAATATGGGAGTGAAAAGATTAGCCGTGTTCGGAGATTCAGAATTGGTAATCAGACAGGCGACTGGGGAGTATGGCACTAAGGAGCTTCGGTTACTCCCGTACCACCGGTGTGTAGTCCGATTGATGCAAGAATTTGAAGATATAGCTTTCCGACACATTCCCCGGGGGCGGAATGACTTCGCCGATGCATTGGCTACCCTGGCTTCGTTAGTCCACGTACTCAAAGGCAAAGCCACCCCACAGATTGAAATAACAGTACAAAGTGCCCCCGCTTACGAAGAATACATATCGGAGTTGTCAGAAGATGTGGCTCAACCAAATCAGCCCTGGTATCATGACATTCAGAAATACTTGAGGGATAGATCACTCCCCGACCAGGCGAACCGAACGGAAAGGCAGAGAATCCAGAAGATGGCGATGAAATTCTATTTAAGCGGAGACTCCCTGTATAAGAGGGATGTAGGCTTGGGATTATTGCGATGTGTGGACGAGACTCAAGCACAGAAAATCATGGGCGAAGTGCACGGTGGAGTATGTGGGCCGCATATGAGTGGACCAATGTTGGTCAAGAAAATTCTGAGAACCGGGCACTACTGGCTATCACTTAAGGCTGACTGTGACGATCATGTCAAGCGATGTTTCCAATGCCAAGCACACGGTAATGTGATGCATGCGCCTCCTAATGAACTACATTGTATGACTTCCCCTTAGCCGTTCTCCATGTGGGGTATGGATGTTATCGGGCTCGTGGAGCCCAAAGCGAGCAACGGCCACCGGTTCATTTTCGTCATGATCGACTATTTCACTAAATGGGTAGAGGCAGCTTCTTTCCCCAAAGTAACGCAGGAAGTTATAGTCAGTTTCATCAGGAACAATGTGATTTGCCGATACGGACAGCCTGAAATCTTGGTGTCCGACAATGCCAAGAATCTGAACAATGCCCTTATGAAGGAGTTGTGCGCCCAATTCAAGATCAAGCATCTCAATTCTGTCATTTACCGGCCCAAAATGAATGGGGCCGTGGAAGCGGCGAACAAGAATATAAAGAGAATTATGGCGAGAATGTCTGCCAATCATCGGGGATGGCCGGACTTGCTACCCCTCACACTGTTTGCATATCGGACATCAGTTCGTACATCTACAGGGGCAACCCCTTACGCCTTGGTATATGGGATGGAGGCCGTTTTGCCAGTAGAGATGGAGATGGCGTCCCTCCGAATTTTGCTTGATGCTCGGATTGACGAGGAGGATTGGATACAAAGTCGATACGACCAGTTAGCCTTAATAGATGAAAGAAGGGTGGCGGCTATATTGCACGGTCAGTTGTATCAGCAACGCATCTCTCGATCGTACGACAAAAAGATACGGTCCCGAAAGTTCAAGGAAAATGATTTAGTGCTAAAGAGGGTCATGCCCTGTCAAGACGAAGCCAAAGGGAAATTCGCTCCAAATTGGGAAGGACCCTTTGTGATCAAGAAAGTCCTATCTGGAGGGGCCCTTATCCTACAAGAAATGGATGGCGAGGTATTCCCGCAGCCCCTGAACTCTGACTCTGTGAAACGGTTCTACGCTTAAAAAAAAAATAAAAATAAAAATAAAAAATTTCCTATCTCCCTTGTAATTCGAACTACGTAGGACCTGATCTCCCGACCTTGTGGGAGTACGTAGGCAGCCATCCTGGCACGGTCCGTTCCATACAAAATAATAAATCTCGTCCCTATACCAAACCCATTTCCAGAAAACCCGAAACCTTACTTTGGACAAATACATTCAGCCGTCATGGCCCGGTCCGTTCTATACCAAAATAATAAACATTGTTCCTATACCGAAACCACTTCCCGAAAATTCAGAAATCCTATACACTCCAAAACTTACCCAAACCTAGACACATAATTAGCCCAAAGTCCAAGACTCACTTCGATGAAATCAAAGGGGGCACGCGGCAATATCTGTGGAGTTCCAATCAAGACGTGAGGAAAGAAATAAGGCAATATATCGAAATCATAATCAGCTGGATAAAATGAGGATCCAATGAAGGGCGACGATGCATCAAAAAGGGAAATGACTAAAACCATAAATATTTCTCTATATATACAAAACATTTTGATTACAAGTCTGTCTTCTAAATAAAAGTGATGAGTCTGATATAGTCTGTGCAGGGAATAAAATCATCTACAGGTCGGAGACCAGCTGGAGCAGGATAGACAAAGTAGTCGAGGCATCATAAACCTCTGGCTCACCCGCAATCTGCTGTCCCATCATGTCAACCCGAGTCAAAAGAGCAGCAGCACTGGTAACAGTCGCAGAATGGCCCTCCATGACAACTCTGACCTGCTCGATAACACTATCTCTGGCAGAGAGGGCGGCATCACAAGCTAGTACGGCCGCATCCCGCTCCGCGTGCGCGGTATCCCTCTCAATCTCGGTGGCCCTCAAGGCAGACCGGAGCCGGGTACCCTCAATCAGTAATCCCTGAATCCGATCCGCCAAATCAAAGGAGGTGACATGTACCGAAGCAGAAACCTCCTCAACCCCAGACATGGGCGCTAATCCTGAAAGCTCCGTAGGAATGACCGCATCTGAACTGGTCTCATCAGGGAAAAGTCCTCGAGAACCACCCAATACCCCAATCGGATCAAAGTCGGCAATCTCAGAATCTCTTTGCAACCATAGCAGATAATCGGGTGTCTGACCGGGATGACTATCCCCAAAATCGGCTAAGATCCTGTGTGACCAAAGATCGTATACCCGCAGCAGCTCCCTCTCCGTCTGAGGCGATATGAGAAATCGGTAGTCAGCAGCTCCCGTAAAGAGATGGAGATCCTGCATCTGGTCAAACTGCCCCATGACAGCTAAGGGATGATAAGTCGTCACCCCCCTCAAGCCAAGGAGAGGGAGGAAATCAAAAGGTGGCACGTGAGTCAGGAAACTCTGGAAGGAGCAATAACCCGAATAGATCAGAAGATGGAAAGGCTCCTCAATGGCCGATAAGAACTCCCTCCATGAGGCTGTATCCGTGCATCGCCGGGGACGAAATGAGAACTGCATGGCCAGGCTGTGGCTGAAACAGAACTCGTGTCGACGAAACTGCCCGATGGGTCTGAGATGGCTGATGAACCATACATATAACAAGATAGAGCTTCCCCTGAATATGCGACCAGAGAATGAATGACAATATGAGGCTGACAGGTAAGTCTCTGCTAATATAATGGGAAGAATGGTATGATCCTCCTGGAGAGCCTGCACCGCTACGATAACCCGCATATCCATGAGGTCGTCCCCTGCGGGCATGTACAGAGCTGATATGACACAGGCCATCAAAACATCCACTCTCAAAGCGCCCCAGCGCTCCTCAGATACTGAAAAATCACTGGAGAATCGAGAAAAGCTATCCACCGATCCGAATCTGTCAACCAAGAAGGATAGAGGGACGAGATGGCTCGAAGAGATCACAGATAACAAAGCTGTCCTCCGCAAGCCAGTGAAAGTCAGGAATTGACGGCGCATATGGCCTGAAGTAACCCGTGCGCAGGGACCATCCACGGATAAACCGGTAAAACGAGCATACTCCTCAAGAGTGGGGGTCAGATACTCCAGCCCAAACCTGAAAACCTGTTTGTCCGGGATCCAACAGCTGAGAATGCCATCAACAAAGCCCGGCGGCACCTGAAATGACAAAAGAGACAAGGAGTGTCCCAAAAGACCCTCTGCAATGATCCGGTCTGGGGGTATCAAACTATCCAGCCACGAACGGAACCGACTCATGATCCCTGAGGGGGTGCGGGGGCCCACGCGAACCACATCCAGGGATGACATCTGTGAAAAAACAGTATCAAAAGACTATACAGGGGTCAATTTCTTTGTCCACATATATAATAAATCGTGCATCATACAAGCTATAATAAGTAGATCATCATAAAGAAGAAATTATGCATAAAATAAAGATAATTCTGTACATAATACATGGAATGAAAAACAAATGATGACAAATAAAACAAACAGGTCCAAATACAGAGGTCCTAGCCTATCTAGATCTAGCCGACGCACTATAGGCCCTCAATAAAGGTGTCATCATCAAACTGGCTCGCATGACCCACGTCCCCAGGAATGGAAGCCTCAGCGCCAAAGTTCAGATCAGGGCAGGAATAAGGCGAGACAGGGGCACCCGACGAGCCGGGAGCTGCACCGAGGTCAGGTCCATACGGGTCTGCAGCGTAAGCTTCCTCTGGATCCCGGCCCAAGCTCCGAATAAAAAATGACAACTGGTCCACTCGCCGAGTCAATGAAGCAATCTGATCTGAGTGAGTGGGGGCCCGAACACACTCCATCCAGTCTGTCATCATCACAGACCCGTGAACCAGGTCTCCAAGGAAGAAGGTGGCCCGAGTCTGAGGCCCGATGGTACGAGGTCTCCACCAGACGCTAAAACTCTCACTCGTCTGCGGGCCGTCAGACAGCATATATCCATCCTCCCCGGCCGTCACTGCCTCTGGGAGATGGGAATCCATGAGCCAAAATCTCCGGGAAGGAGGAGCGAAAGGGATCCGGACCTCCCCGGAAACGCATCTGATGGCACGCTCCCCCAAATACAGCTCCCATCCACCATAAGTCAAGAAGGGAATACGACGAGTGGACAAGGCAAATTCCTGGTCCGCAGCATAACCACCGGCGAGGCCAGCCGCCAAATGATCCGCGGTGTAAGGAACCCATGTCACGTCCGCCGAAGAGACCATCTCTAACTGCAGCCGGCAGTGGGAGAAGCTATCTGACACTGGGGTCTCCGCCAAAGTGCTGTGATGCCATCGACGACCCCGGGGATAAGTCTCTGGACCGAGGGTAGTAATCGGCCGCAAGCAGGGTAGCCGCTCATAAGCCCAGAACTGATAAACAAGGAAAATGGGACGTAAGTACCAAGGACGGCAAATGAATAAAACAAATAAAGCGGCTAAATGAATGGGACTTACCAGCAGAAAAGGATAAAACCCCAGCCAGGCATCTGTCTGCCCCTCTGAGCGAAGGCGAAGGCCATGGAGGAAATAGGCGAAGGTGAAGGAACCCCAGTCATAGTCCCCGATACGATCCACATCTCGAGTAGCGCCGACGATATTGAAATGGATGGTCGAGGAGTTGTTCCCTAGAAAACAGCCCCTCATGATAGTCAGGAATAGACGCCGGAGCAGGAAGTCACGAGCGGAGCGGTCCTCGGGAAATGGCTCGGAAAGAGCCCCTCCAATGGCATCTACAGCCAAAGCTCCGGATCGGATGCTGCGGGCCTTAAAGACCTTATCCTGAGGAGTGAACCCCAACAAGGATCGAACGGTTACGGAAGTGATGTCCGGCTCCAGAGGAACACGGGGTCCGGAGAACTCCACCCCGGTAATATAACGCCAGTCCAGAGGAGTCAACAACAGCTCGCAGTCCAGTAGATGAAGCGACTGGGTCTGGTGGAACCAGCGCTCAGACAGGGCCCTCATATAGCCCCACGGACATCGACGAGGGGCAATAGTAAAGAAATGTCTGAACCCCCAGGAGTCTACCATTCCCCTATAGTCGGGATGCAACGCGTGGTAGAGGGTGTAAATGCTGAATCAGTTACCCCGAGGCTGGGTAAACTCAGGAACCTGTGACAGCCACCGAAACAGTCAGTCCCGATAATCTCACGAGGTTGAATGAATTTAAATAACGAATATACCTCGTTAGCCGCAAGGTAGGCTGAGGGGTGACGACCGAGGTCAGGACCGAGCAGATCCGGTATCCTAGCACGGGCCCCGGGTAAGGTCCGGCGCATGGGAGAAGGAGCCGCTGTGCCCGAGGGACCCGCCTCTGCCTCCGCTGGGGCGTCCTCATCCACATCAGGCTGAACGGGGCGAATAACAGACTCAGCCAGTCTACGGGAATGACGAGTCAGGACTGGAGCTGGAGCTGAAGAGGTCGCTCTACGACGACGGACACCCGACGCTCGGGGCACTGAGGAACCACTGGGAGCATCTGGATCCATAACTGGAACGGTATCACAAAAAAGGTACACCCTTAGCTCATTATCTTTCAAAAGTCTTATTGCATATTGCTAGAAATAATAGGGTGGCATAGCATGGTGTGAAAATAGAAAATGCATAAATAAAGTCCCTAGCGGTGCACTAAATTTCCCGAAATTTCGGCAGAGTTTCGTTTGTAAAATGGACATCCCATGCACAATCAGGCATGTTTAATCTGGTCAGGCAACAAACAAACCCAGAATGCAAGTGAAAATAATGCCTCAAATGCATAAAATGAATAAAACAAATTTTCAAAATAATGAGGCATCTCTACGAAACCCGATATTTATCTATGCTACGGGCAACACAAATATCACATATAAGCATGCATTGATAAAATTAAAATATTCAAACAAGCAAATGAATAGTCAAATGAAAGCGAAAATCAAAGAAAAAGGAGTTAAAACGTTACCCAAAGTGCGTAGACTGATTTAATCGGAGCAGAATTTCCCAAAAAGTTGCCCAAAAGACGAAAAGGTTGGGTGAGGGACGAGGAAAACCAAGAATGAGAGAAAGGAAAAGTGAGAAAGTGACCAGATCGTGAAGGGTCACGATCTGAAATAGGACCGATCCTAGCCGCAGATGCAGCTGCGGCTGGCCGCAGATGCAGCTGCGGCTGGCCGCAGATGCACCTGCGGCTGGTCTCGGTGCCCTTTTGGCCTCCCTGTTCGTCACCCAGAGGCAACGTATGACTTGTCCCACGTTAGAATACAAAATTTTAGGACTGGATGACCAATTCAAAACCGACCCGTCAGATACGATACCTGACCAATTCAAAAACGACCCGTCAGGTACGATACCTGACCAATTCAAAAAACGACCCATCAGATACGATACCTGACCAATTCAAAAATGACCCGTCAGATACGATACCTGACCAATTCAAAAACGACCCGTCAGATACGATACCTGACCAATTCAAAACCAACCCGTCAGATACGATACCTGACCAATTGAAAAATGACCCGTCAGATACGATACCTGACCAGTTCAAAACCGACCCGTCAGATACGATACCTGACCACTTCAAAAACGACCCGTCAGATATGATACCTGACCAACTCAAAATCGGCCCGTCAGATACGATACCTGACCAATTTCAAAAACGACCAGCCAGATGCGATACCTGGCCTTTCAAAAATAACCCGCCGGAGTTGAGACCCGGGCAGTGTTCGTTCGTAACCTTGAAAAATGACCTCTACATGAGCATATTAAATGTGACAACGCGTCAGCTTAACGTACGTGCGACATCGCTAAATGTATATTTGGCATTTTCATGCATCGGGCGCCTACTTCTTTATCATGTTCATTCATATTTCATTCCATAAACATGATAAAGAGAGGCAGCTGTAGACACCCAAATTTTGCACTTGTGTACTAACCCTGTCAGGAGGGCAAGATCGTCACCCGACCCGACATGCGAAAAGGAAGGTGGACCCCAGCACGAAGCCACCCCAACAACTTACGGCCAAAGCCGCCACAACGAACAACGAGCATCAGGTTACTTGCGGCAAGACGAACAGTTGATCCAGAGGAGCCTGATTTGATCATAACTAATGGCCACTACGCTTACGATGTTCGGGGGTCTCGCTCCCCGGTGAGCGAGCGGCTGCCCAGCTCGTCGGTGAGCTGGCGGGGGTGGAAGGGGCCAGCGCCCCCTGGAAGCCAAGCACAAAGAGCAATTTATACATTAGGTAACCGCCTCCCGAAATAATACCGCAGAAATTGGCGAATTAAGACCGCGCGGCACGGAAATCGAGAAAAGCAAGCCGGACAGCCGCGGATGCAGCTGCGGCCACCGACAAAGGGGCAGGTTCGCGGCTCGAGGGCGGCACACGACAGCCGAGGTTCGGCGCGGGCGGCCAGCGAAGTCAGCCGCAGATGCACCTGCGGCCAGCCGCAGTTGCACCTGCGGCTGCCTTCGGAACTCTATTAAGCGTCCAGATCTGCGTCCGAGAAGAAAAAAGAGAGAAAAATAATAGATTTTAGAGAGAGAAGGAGCGCGGGAGGAGAGAGAAAGGCTCGGGTGGAGGTGTTTTGAATGATAAATTGTGGATTGTTGCTCAAGTAGTGAGGATTTCTTGTAGTCTTGGTTCAAATCTTGGAATATAAAGCTTGTCTTGGTGTATTGCAAGGTGAAATGAAGTGTTTTCTTTAATCTTTTGCTTATTTTGGTGTTGAATAGTTGTTGTTTTGATTTTGCTTAATATAGTATGTTGTAATATCATTGAGGATCCATGGATTAGGGATGTTTAGCGAGGGTTCCATTGGAACGAGACTTCCTCCTAATATCCCAATGACATCTGTATGGTGAGATGTAGCTTGTTGTGTTCATGAACGGTTTGGAATGTTGGCATTGGGATTTTGATCCATATAGCACCGTAACGAGTTTAGTATTGTTAGATTCGCCGTAGTATTGGGTTTGTGATATTTGTGTTATATAATGTGATAGCAAATGTCTAGATCTTGTTAAATTTGTTTAGTATTGGTTGTGCTGTGATAGGATGATTGTGAGCCTAGGGGGGAGATCCCCGTGATCGAACCCCGATGATGGACGTTTCGGCATATGTAATCCTTGTATAGAGTCCATAGATGTGTATTTTGTAATATCGGGCCTTAAAACGATACCAAGTCGTGTTCGGGTTAAGGCCCCGTAATAATAATAAAATATGTGATTGTGGGTGTTTGGGGTTGTCTGGATGGCTTACATGCCCGTGGATAGCCCCGACACGTTGTGAGTGCTTGTTTTAATTTACGACACAAAAAATGGTTTTTAAATAAGGCAAATAATGAAGATTTTGTAAAAAATGATCAAACTAGGATGCTAGATTCACGAGGTTTAAAAATCAAGAGTTTTGGCAAACTTTAATCCATGATTGATGGAAAGGCTTTAGTTAGTTTTGAAATGTCACAAAAAATGATTTCGTAAAATAAATGAACGTTTTAATTAAACTTTGTGCATAGGGTTAAAGAGTTCTAGAAGTTGCCTTCATTTTATTTATATTAATTGTTAGGAGGCAATGTATAGTCTCGATTCCTATTTGACAAAAGTTTAAAATTGTTTGTTTTCCAAAATGACATCTAATAAAAAGCCACTCAACGTCTTCGAATTTAAAATCAATCTTTCTTATAAAAAGCGAAGCCTTGTCATTTGGGTCAAAAGACGTTAAAACACTTTCCAGATAAAGCACATTTGCCATACAAAAGACCAAACAAAATTCACCACAAGCATTCACCTAGGCACACACGCACACACGCGCAGCTCACACATTTTTAGGATTTAAAAGGATAGGAAAACATCGAGATTGCGGTAACCGTGTTTCACGGAAGTCGGGGGGTGCCTAACACCTTCCCCTCGCTTAAGCAAGCCCCCGAACTCCATGAATCTCGGTTTGCGGACCAATTAACTCGGAGTCACATGAGCCAGCGATTACGAAAAACTAAATTCGGATGAGTTGGTACATCCATTTCAAATATACCAACTGGCGACTCTGGTCAATTGGCTCATAAAATATCGATCTTTCAAAACCCGTCGACATTAAGCCGACCCTTTTCTAAACCACATTTAATTCAAAAGGCTAAAATTGGAAAAGGGCATTTTAATAATAAAAAACGAGACGACGAAAATCCCGGCGTCGACAGCTGGCGACTCTGCTGGGGACCATTAGAGGGCTTAAGCTGCGTTTAAAATCTTGATGTTTTCCTATTCTTCAAAAAATCTAAAAAATGTGTGGTTGCGTTACTTTTGATTAATCTACCTTTTGTGCGTGTATGAATAAATGTGCGAGTTTTGTGATTACTTTACGAATGCTTTACCTTAATGTCATCATTTGCATACGGTGAGGTACGATGAATGTATGATAAATGTATGTTGAGCAGTTCCTCCTCCTGAGGCAAACCCGTCGGATGTGGATTACTGGACTCAAAGGGGTGCTCCCCGGCGAGGCTCAGGAAAAGCATCCACTCAGATCCAATCCAATTGAAAGATCGGATTCATTCCCTTCGAGTATGTTGCGAAGATCTGGGAACCTTCATGCCGAAAAGCCCGCGAGAGTAACTTAGGGTAGGTCAGCCTCAGATAAACCCAACGCGAGGGAAGTCTCTTCATACCCTTTTACATTTTACGCACGTAATATCATACTGTAGTCAATCCTTTTGCACCAACCACTTTTTCCAAATAAAAGTACTAACCTCTGTTTTACAGGGGCAAGCTTGGAGAGCATCGTGAATTGCACTGTGTCATTACCTTGGTTAAAATAAAAAGGACACTGACCCTGTTTTGCAGAAAAAGATTACAAAACCCAAAAATACAAAAATAATTGCTTTAGCATGCATCTGCCAATACCATGACCCGGAACTAAACTTGGTTTGTTTATTCGCAGGATTGCTCCCCAAACCCGTCTCCGATCTAAGAAAGCCAGAGAACTAGCAGTCGAGATGGCTGAAAACCCTAATCCGGACCTGGCTCCCGTATCTCGGGAAGAGTTCAACGCTGTGAGAAATCAAATGACGGAGCTGACTATGTTGCTCAAAGAGCATTTCAAACTAAAATCAGGGCCACAGCTCGAGGACCAGCCGGGGCCATCATCTCAAGAGAACATACTGACCCCAGAAACTCCAAAGGTTGAACCGGCAAAATAAATCATTATCATTCCAGAGGATGAGGTTGCCAGCACTGTCAGCAAGAAAATAAAACAGATGGAGGAGGCCATCAAAACTATGAAGGGAATCGGGTCATATGACAGTGTTAACTACTCCGATCTGTGCATCTTTCCGGGAACCAGATATCCAGAAAAGTTCAAGCTCCCCGAATTTGAAAAGTATAACGGGTCAGGGGATCCTTACACCCATTTGAAAGTATACATCGGAGAGCTGGGGGGATATGCTGAGGACGAGTCACTGAGAATGCAACTGTTCCAGAAAAGCCTGACAGGGGAGGCTAGAACGTGGTATGCGAGATTGGACAATGCTAAGATTCACAATTGGGAGGAGTTGGCCCATACTTTCCTAACCCAATACAGCTTTCAGTCCCAGATGGCCCCGGATCGATACCAGATGACCAAAATCAGAAAACAGACCAGTGAATCCTTCAGAGACTATGCTCAGCGGTGGAGGAGGATGGCAGCCCAAGTGAACCCACCCATGAGTGAGGCAGAGATGGTAATGACCTTCATCGATATACAAGAGGCTCCTTACTATGAAAGGGTGATAGCAGGGATAGGGAAGCCTTTTGCGGAAATGATCAAGCATGGGGAGATGGCTGAGATGGGATTGAAGTCAGGAAAGATCCGAGATTTCACCGCTCTTGAAGCTGTTGCTGAGCAAATTCAGAGTGGAAACTATGGCAGTTCTTCCCGGAGACCCCAGAAGAAAAAGGAAGAGGATGTGTCCTTGATACTGCAAGGACTATCTGGGAAAATAATGACCAGCCCTCCGGTCCGCATGCAAAGAAATGAGGCCCCGCGTCCGTCAAATTTCAACAATCAAAGATATGAGGGGCGCAGGAAGTTTGAAAAGCCACCAGAAAGGGAGTTCACCCCATTGGGGGATTCATTGGAACATATACTGGCCCTGTTGGTGGGCCAGAAAAAGATTACCGAGCTATTGCCTCCATCAGACCCGAAAAGCAAGAGATATGACCCTAGCAAGAGATGCGCCTACCACTCGGCTTCCCCAGGGCACGACACCCAAGAATGCTGGTCACTAAAGCATAAAATCCAGAACATGATCGACGGCGGAGAGATAGTGGTAGAGCAACCGGAACCCCCAAACGTAAAGGCCAACCCTCTTCCCGAACACAATGGGGGAGGCGTGAACGTAGTGGAAAGCAGTGGGGCAGAAGGTCCCTTGAAATCAATATACATAAGGAGGATAGAAGGAGAAATTGCCATGACCCATGTCCAGGAGGGAGCGCAAAACGAGCCTGTCAAGTTAGTTGGCGTGATGCGAGATACCAAAACAGAGCCTATCCGGTTATCAGCCCCAAAACCCCTTGTAATAGCCGCTAGGTCACAATTGCCGATTACCAATCTGAAAGCTGTCCCGTGGAATTATGGGGGGAAAATCGACGAGGAGGCCAGTTGCGCATCAGTCAGCTCTAAGGGAAATCCATTGTATCTACCGAGGCGGGTCCTTGAGAACACGAGAAAAGAGAACGGGAAAATATCGGAGGAAAAAGCATTGGAATTTTGGGAGAAAATGAATTACGGCAAGACGAGTGGGGTGAAAACACTGGAGGTACAGCCGCCCCTAACATCAATCTTGGATCTTGCGTTGGCATCAAATGATCATCATCAGATATTGAGCAAAGTCCTGGAAGAGGCTCATGTTCCCAAGTCAATTAGTACGGAAAGATTTGGCCACTTGGTGGGCCACCTATTGGACAGCAATGTAATATCATTTACCGACGACGACATCCCCGAAGAAGGGAGGGGGCACCGGAGGCCGTTACACATTGCGGTTATCTCTTCCGGGTATGTGATGAACGGAGTCTTGATTGATGGTGGGTCAGCCCTTAATATTTGCCCATACAGTACTCTGGAGAAAATGAAAATCAGCCCTAAGCGCCTGCGGGCCAGCCAAGTGGTGGTGAGGGCGTTTGACGGATCAAGAAAGGACACGGCGGGAGAGATTGAGCTGCCAATGGAGATCGGGCCTTATGCTTTTGACATTTCTTTCCAAGTACTGGATATCACGGCCAGTTACAACATGCTCTTAGGGAGGCCCTGGATTCATATGGCAGGGGCAGTTCCCTCCACCCTGCATCAGCAAATAAAATTCATCGTGGAGGGCCATTTGGTAACAATCGCCGCAGAATCTGACTGCCCCGTTCCCTCTGTAAAAGGCATGCCGGTGATCCATGTGGACGAGTCGGCCCAACCAATAAGCTATCAGGCGTTTGAAATCAGCACCCCTCAGTATAAGCAGTTGGGAGCCCCAGAGTTAAAACTTAAGATGTCCCCCGAGCTCACCTTCGTTGCCCGGGAAATGATGGCAATGAACTTCCAGCCGGGGCAAGGGCTGGGCAAGCACAGCCAAGGAATCACAGAGCCCATCCAGGTACCAGTGCAGGCAGGCAAGGCAGGGCTAGGATATCAAGGAGGTATAAGGCCGACGAACTCATATAAGAAAGTTCCCATGCGGATAACCGGAGTTCCGATATCGAGAGCCAATAGTGAACACTCCCCGAGGGTAATCAGGCCCACACCTGAAGCAGTGGGTAAGATGGAGGTTCCCCCAGTAAAAGGAGTGGCCCAGCAGTCGGATTTCTTACTGGAAATTATGGAACAGTTCGAGAAAAAGTGCCATCTCCCGGGGCAGTCAGGCCCCAATGAAAAGGGAAAGGAGAAGATAACTAAAGGCAAGCAGATCATGTCATTTATAAATTGGGCCGGGTTAGAAGTGCCCGAGGAAAGTGAAAGCGAGAGCCAAAGCCAAGTTGCCGCAATCATAGAGGAGGTGCCAGATACAGAGATTCCCTCCATCACTAGCTATAAAACCGAAGTGATCCTCAGGAATTGGACCATGCAGCCAGTAGTATCCAGAAAAGGGTAAATGCAGGAGTGTCCGGGAATCTTGTCCAGTAGGGGGATCAGGGGGTTTTTAAGACGGTGTTTTTGTTTTATGTATCTGCACGTCTATTGCATACTTTTATCATGATTATTGAAAAGGAAGTCATGTACCTAATGTTTATATATATGACAAATATTTTTGTTTCATGTCAGGTGTACCGATTTGAGTCATTCTAGCCTAACAAACGATTTTCCAAATTTGAAAGACGATTATGATTTTGATATAGAACTGGATTTCGATTTGATGGGAATTGAGCAGGACGAAGCAGATGATGACGACGCTCCCGACGAGATCAAAGAGTGGGTCGAGGATAAATCCAAACCCAACCTAGACCAAACCATCACCATCAACATAGGAACCCCTGAAAACCCCAAAGAGCTAAAAATTGGGGCAGACTTGACTCCAGACCAGAAAACAGAGGTAGCTGAACTTTTGAGCCGATATGAGGATGTGTTTGCTTGGTCACACGAGGACATGGTCGGTTTGTCCACGGATATTGTGGTACATCGATTGCCTATCAAGGAGGGTTTCAGGCCAGTTAAGCAGAAGCTGAGAAAATTGAAACCGGAATGGAGCTTAAAAGTGAAGGAAGAGATAGTCAAGCAGTTCAAGGCTGGGATCATCATGGTGTCGACTTACCCAGAATGGCTTTCCAATATAGTCCCCGTGGCAAAGCCGGGAGGAAAGGTGAGAGTGTGCGTGGATTATAGAGATCTGAACAAGGCCAGTCTTAAGGATAACTTCCCAGTGCCTTTCATACACATCTTGGTGGATAACACAGCTCAGTATGAAATGTATTCATTTGTCGATTGTTTCGCTGGGTATCACCAGATAATGGTGGCGGAAGAGGATCGAGAAAAGACTGCCTTCATCACCCCCTGGGGCACATTTTGTTATAGACGACTTGCCTTCGGCCTCACAAATGCGGGAGCCACTTATCAGAGGGCCATGATGGCCCTATTCCATGACATGATGCACAAGGAGATAGAGGTTTACGTGGATGACATCATTGTGAAATCGAGGGCGGAATCTGACCATGTGACTCACCTTAAGAAGCTATTTGAACGGCTCAGGAAGTATAATTTGAAGCTCAATCCAGCCAAATGTGCCTTCGGGGTTCAGTCAGGTAGGCTCCTTGGATTCTTGGTGAGCAATCGAGGTATCGAACTGGATCCGGCTAAGATCAGGGCTATTGTGGATATGCCAGCTCCCCGTACAGAGAAAGAGATAAGGGGATTTTTGGGGAGGATAAATTTCATCAGTCGGTTCATATCCCATCTGACCACCACCTGCAAACCAATCTTCAAACTGTTAAGGAAAGATGCCTCCCGGAAGTGGAACAGTCAATGCCAAAAGGCCTTTCAGACTATTAAGAAACAATTAACAGAAGCGCCAGTGCTGGTACCGCCAAAGGACGGGATTCCCCTTTTCCTGTATATATCCGTGAATGATATGGCGATGGGTTGTATGCTGGGGCAGAAGAGTGAATCCGGTAAGGAGCATGCCATTTATTACCTCAGCAAGAGATTCAGCAGCTGTGAACAGAATTACACACCGATCGAGAGAACATGTTGCGCCTTGGCCTGGGCTGCTATGAGGTTACTGTAAGACCCCGAATTTTATGAAATACAAAATTTAATTTTTCTTCATATATATTTTTTTTTGAAACAGTAAGTGGTTAAATCGATAAAGTTAAAAGTTAAGGATGTTATGTGCAAATTTTATTTTGTCGGACAATATTCGCTTTGTCGGGGAATATTCGTTTGGTCGGGGAATATTCGTTTGGTCCGACGGCGCCGAAATAACAAATTATTGGTGGACCCCACAACGGAATATTTGTCGGATATAGAAAACGACAGAAATAACCTTTTTAAATAAAAATAGTCAACGGAACTGTTAAAATACCGGTGATAAAAGAATAGTAGCATACGGTAGTTATTGGTATTTTCTGTAGCACTCGGTACTCTACAGTAACACACGGTATTGCATAGTGTCTCATATTATTGGTCTGATAATTGACACCGTAACTGTTACGCATCATTTCATCGATAATTGTCACTGCATAATATTTTATATTATCAATTCAATAATTGTTGTTACACAGTATTTTGCATTATTGATTTAATAATTGTCATTACACTGTATTTTATATCATTGAGTCAATAATTGTTGTTGCACTGTTTTAAAATTATTGAACCTAATAATTGTCACAGTAACATATGCACAATAATTCACATTATTGAATCAATAATTGTCATTACACAGTAACGTATGCTTTATTTTACATTATTGTTATTGATAGGGTTAAATTATACGGTATTTTTATGCCCTAATACTTAGTTTTTATATTTATTGTATGCTTAAATGTTTAATTATTTAGCTCATTTTCGATTTTAATAGGTTTTATAGGGTTTATGTTAATTTAGGTAATTTTATAGTATTTTTATATTTATTTTTATTTATGTGTTTTTATTTATTTTTAGTGTTTTAGGTGTTTTATTTATTATTATGTGTTTTTAGGATTTTTAGTATTTTTATATTATTTTTATTTATTTTTATATTTTATTTTGTAGGAAAAATAAAGCTTGGGGGCAAATCTGAAAAATTCACAAAACTCTGATGGCATTTTCGGTAAATAACCACGCTAATGGCAAAGTCGTAATTAAGGAAGAAAAGTCGCGGAGGGACATGGGTGTAATTTCAGCAAAAGACCGGTGGCAGAATCGTAAATTCCGGAAACTTGGCTGCGCGCATTGCGCGCGAGTAAATTATACCGCGTATGGAACGACGTCGTTTGGAAATGCAGTTGAAGAAAAAAAATAACGCCCGCGCAATGCGCGGACGTGTCGCTGACGTCACCTGACGCGGTTACCGCGTTGACCCGGTCAAGGCTGAGGTTAAGTCTTGTTTGTTTGCGCGGAAATTGCTACAAAACAGATTATTTCGGAATTTTGCTATTTTTTTGATTCCAAATTGGATTTTAATTCCAATTAGGGTTAGAATAATAATTATTTTTCTTTTTCTTTTATTTTTATTTGTATTTTAAATCCTATTAGGGTTTGGAAAGATTAATTCCAACTAGGTTTAGGAGGATTTTGGAGCCTATAAATAGAGGGCTTGATACACATTGTAAGAAACAACTTTTCTTAGAATAAAATTCTCTCTTCTATTATTTAGTGTTCTTTATATTTATGAGTAGTTAATTTATTTTTCTTGGTTTAAGTGATTGAAGCTATCAAGATTTATACACTGTGAGATCTAATTTATTTTAATTGTTCAATTTATATTTTGATTATTGAATATTCTTCTATGCTTAATTTCATGATTGATTTGTTTAATTGCTAGGAGGCCTACTAGTTTATTATTCATATTAATCTACTGCTATTTGTGAAGCAACTAAGTTTAATAATTGTTTTGCAGATCAAAAGATTATTTTATGATGTTATTTAAACAGTTGTATTTCATTAATTTATTGACTTGATATCTAAGAGCTAACTATACTGTATTTATAACAATTAGTCATAATAATTGAATTGATAAAGTTATTTGTTTATAATATAAAGTTAGGTGATTATTAGGTGATATGAAATGAATGGTGTAGATTAAAGTGTGAATTATTGTTGAATAATTGAATTGATTTGTTTATAATATAAAGTTAGGTGATTATTAGGTGATATGAAATGAATGGTGTAGATTAAAGTGTGAATTATTGTTGAATAATTAAATTGATTTGTTTATAATATAAAGTTAGGTGATTATTAGGTGATATGAAATGAATGGTGTAGATTAAAGATAATATAATATTTGAAATGGATGGTGTAGATTAAAAGGTGATCTTTAAATGAATGGTTTAGATTAAATGAATGATAAGATTTTTTGCTATAAATAGAAGCCTTAACTTAAGGATTTTTCATAAACTTCCTTACTTGTTCTTTCTTTCTCTCTCTAAATACTTCTTGTGAAAGTTCTCTCTAAGTGTGCTTAAGTCATCTTGAGTATTTGTGAAGATCTATAAGTATACGTGTACTGTTCAAGTTAATCAACCTCATTTAAATCAATATCCAGTCACGTGTTACGGTAAGGGATACCATCTTTTTCATCTTCCATTATTCAAACATACTATGGTAAGGGATTATCATTATTTGATTCTCGATAATAATATTGTTTCTTCCTTACTCATAAGACGTGCCTTTTATTTCCATGTATTAAATTGTGGGAATAACCTTACGGAGCGGTTTGCCGCCTGTTGGTGAATAACCTTTCGTATTCATTCATTATTAATCTCTGTGAATAACCTTACGGAGCGGATTGCCGCCTGTTTGGTGAATAACTCTTTGTACTCAAATCCTATTAAATTGTGGGAATAACCTTACGGAGCGGATTGCCGCCTGTTGGTGAATAACCTTTCGTATTCATTCATTATTAATCTCTGAGAATAACCTTACGGAGCGGATTGCCGCCTGTTTGGTGAATAACTCTTTGTACTCAAATTCTATTAAATTGTGGGAATAACCTTACGGAGCGGTTTGCCGCCTGTTGGTGAATAACCCTTTGTATTAATTTCCTTCACCTTTTGTTAATCAAACCTGCTACGGTAAGGGATATTATTTTCTTTCATACTCCTAAATCGAAATTTATTATGGAACTATTGCTTCTATAATTCCTGAAAATATTATATGTTCCATAATAGTTGAACTTCATTATTTCAACTGAACCTTCCTATTTACGTGAACCTTTCTATTGAATTGTAACCGTTATTCTGAACTGTGGATCTTGAATATCATTTTTAAATTTCACTCCACATCATGTTGACAATTTGGACATTATTTGAATCTGTACAAAGTAAACTTCCGATACTTATTGTTATCCTATTTCTTCTGTTCATCATTTATATCATTCTAATCATCCAAAAATCAAGCTGTTGTGAATATCTGTGGCCGGGGGCACATATGTGATATATTTGTTGAACAGATGATAGGTTAAAGGCGATATAATAGGTTAAAGGCGATACATCTGTTCGGTGTCTTTTATGGCACGTGGTGAATGTTCTCTTTGGCCCGTAGTGCAAAGATGAACTGTTGTTTGGTATGATTATGATCAAAGGCTGAATCTGGTATAATCATGACCGTTGGTGCTATATTGAATATCTTTGGCCCGTAGTACAAAGATGAACTGTTGATGTGCATGATTATGATCAGGAACTGTGAATTTGTATTATCTTGACTAATGATATTTCAGATGATAAAAGTTGATGATGTTTTTCCTAAAAAGAGAACCGAGTGGACATTATAGTCTGCATTATTCTTCTAATAGATTACTCATTCCGCTGCTATTATTGATCTGAACGTTGTTTAAGAATTTAACTGCAGTTTTTGATATAAACCTTGTAGTCTATTGTATTCATTCAAGAACTCAACTGTTGAAGACTAATGATAATTTATTCGTCATTATCTTAGTCATGATATTCTTTACTGGGCTATTTGAGCTCACCCTTTCTTTTGTTCCATTGTTTTTCAACAGGAGATGAAAACATAACAGGGTCTAGCCGGGGAATGGAGTGAGGGTCCGAGGAATAGTTATCATAGTCTTCACGTTTTGTAAAATAGTGTGGCAATAATAGTGAAGACTTAGTTGTGTATTATCATACACTGTATTGTTGTACGTTGTGCTTTGTTGTAATAATTTTGTTGTAGTATTTTGACGACTCAAGTTTGGGCTGTGTGGGCCCAGATTTGGGGGCGTCACAGTTGGCATCAGAGCTTAGGGATATGGTCTTTAATGGAGATCTGGGGTAGAACTAGGAGGGGAGAGACGAATAGAATCAGTCACTAGTGTGTCCTACCTAAAATAGATTTTATTATCTAATGAGTCGATTTGAATGTAGGAACATGAAGTGATGAGTCAGTTTATTTGAACTAACATTTATTTTGTGACCACAGTTAAGTATGGCATCTGAAAATCAAGAGGTTAACTATGGAATACCCGAAACAAATGTAGCCGAGAATCAAGAGGCCCCAAACAATCCTCCTGCCAACTCAGGAAATAATGTTCCTGATAACATGATGAACGATGGATTCTTTAGGAATTTCATGCAGTTCATACAGAATCAAGGAAGAGGAAATCCAGTCAATAATAACGGTAGAAACGCTGGCAATTTGAGGATGGTCACTGTTAAGCAATTTAAAGAATTAGGACCACCTGAATTCCACGGGAAGCCTGACCCACTCAAAGCGGAGGCATGGCTGAAGCAGACGACAAAAATACTTGATGTCTTACAATGCGCTGATGATCAGAAGGTGCCATTTGCCACTTTTATGTTACGAGGTGAGGCGGACCATTGGTGGGAAGCGGTAAAACGTATCCAACCTTCAGCACTCGAAATGTCTTGGACAGAATTCGAAGAACTGTTTAACGAGAAGTATTTCCCAGAAAGCATCCGCCATATGAAAGAGGTGGAATTCATTAAGCTGGAGCAGGGAAACATGACAGTCTCCCAATATGAAGCCAAGTTTGCCGAGTTATCTCGCTTTGCCACCCATCTTGTGGATGACGAAGCACGAATGAGTCGGATGTTCCTAAGAGGTTTGAGATTCAAAATTCGTCAACAACTTAGCTCTCATAAATTTAGTTTGTATTCAGATGTTGTGGAGAGGGCTCAAAGGGTGGAGCAAACAGATGAAACATTGCAGCCAAGAGTTAATGAGCAACATAGAGAAAGGAATGACAACAACCACAGGAACGAGAACCATCGAGTAGGTAACCAACACTTCGGTGGTAATTCCACATCAAATAACAGAAGAGGAGAATCCAGTGGGAACAATTTCAAAAGAAAGAGATTCCATAATAATTATGGAAGGGCACCAGCACCAGTACCAACACCAGCACCGACCCCAGTTTCAAGGGGAGAAGATCGACCACCAGTGAGATGCTATAGGTGTGGTCAGGAAGGTCACATCAGCCCAAACTGTACTCTGCAGTCTAAAAAGTGCTACAGTTGTGGGAAAGAGGGTCATCTTGCGCGGTTTTGTCCTGCCACAAAATCAAGTCCAGCTGCAATGATGATACCAAAAGCTAGCGCGGATAAAGGAAAATCTGTAGTTCAAGGGAGAGCTTTTGTTGTGACATCCCAAATGGCGCGAAACTCGAACGAGGTGATAACCGGTAAGCTATTCATAAATTCTTGTGAAGTCTACGCTTTGTTAGATACTGGCTCTACCCATTCTTTTATCTCACCTGCATGTGCTCAGCGTTTAAACTTTACTCCTGAAAATTTGGACTTTGACTTATCAGTTGAAACCCCATTAGGAGAAATGACCATTACATCTACTGTCTATAAATCTTGCCTAGTTCAAATCAACAACCTCACATTACCTGTTGACCTTATTTCTTTGGAGATGCGTGAATTTGATGTGATTTTAGGAATTGATTGGTTGACTACCCATCATGCTAAAATTGATTGTTTTCATAAGATTATTAGTTTTCATATTCCTAATCAACCTGTCATGCAAATTCAAGCAACTAAACCATTGAAATCTATAACTGTTATTTCTAGCCATAAAGCCATTCGTTTATTGAAAAACGGATGTCAAGCCTTTTTAGCTCATGTCACTGATTTGAACAAAAATACGTCAAACTTGAATGATATTCCCATTGTTAATGAGTTTCCTGACGTTTTTCCTGAAGAACTTCCTGGCTTACCCCCAAACCGTGAAATTGATTTTTATATTGATCTTGAACCCGGTACCAAGCCCATTTCCAAAGCTCCCTACCGAATGGCTCCCATTGAACTTCAAGAGTTAAAAGTCCAACTACAGGAATTGTTGGATACCGGTTTCATTCGTCCGAGTGCATCACCTTGGGGTGCTCCTGTTCTATTTGTGAAGAAGAAAGACGGGAGTATGAGATTGTGCATTGACTACCGAGAATTGAACCATGTCACCATCAAGAATAGGTACCCGTTACCTCGGATTGATGACATGTTTGATCAATTGCAAGGCGCTCAACATTTCTCAAAGATTGATCTCCGTTCTGGATATCATCAGTTAAAGGTTAAAGCTGAGGACATTCCAAAGACTGCTTTCAGAACTCGTTATGGGCATTATGAGTTCTTAGTCATGTCTTTTGGACTAACTAATGCTCCTGCAGCTTTCATGGACATGATGAACCGGATATTCAAGGAACATTTGGATCATTTTGTGGTTGTCTTTATTGATGACATCCTCATATACTCCAAGAGTCGCGAGGATCATGAACAACACCTGAGATTGATACTACAAAAGCTCCGTGAAAACAAATTATATGCCAAGTTGAAGAAATGTGAGTTCTGGCTTGAGGAGGTCGCGTTTCTTGGGCATGTGATTTCTAGTCAAGGAATATCAGTCGATCCTGCGAAGATTGAAACGGTACTAAATTGGGAACAACCCAAAACAGTAACCGAAGTCCGAAGTTTTCTGGGTCTAGCTGGTTATTATCGGAGATTCGTAGAAGGATTTTCTCGAATCGCCACTCCATTAACGCAGCTTACTCGGAAAAGCACAAAATTCATATGGAGCGAGGAATGCGAGAAAAGTTTCCAAGAACTCAAGAAGAGACTGGTTTCAGCTCCTGTTCTGACCATACCATCAGGATCAGGAGAATTTGTTATCTACAGCGATGCTTCTGGCAAAGGTCTAGGCTGTGTCCTTATGCAACATGGAAAGGTTATAGCCTACGCCTCTCGACAACTCAAAGATTATGAGAAAAATTATCCTACTCATGATCTAGAGTTGGCAGCAGTCGTTTTCGCGTTGAAGATCTGGAGACACTACTTGTACGGAGAAAAAGTGGATATCTATACGGATCATAAAAGTCTCAAGTATTTCTTCACCCAGAAGGAACTCAACATGCGACAACGACGTTGGCTTGAGATGTTAAAGGATTATGACCACACAATCCAGTATCACCCGGGAAAGGCGAACGTTGTAGCTGACGCTTTGAGCAGAAAATCTTATGCAAGTACAAGTGCACTGCTGACAACACAAAAGTGTATTTTGTACGACTTGCAAAAGATGGAGATAGAGCTAAAGACACCAGGGACCCGCTCGAAGATTGCTCACGTGCGAGTAGAACCAACTTTAATCGATAAAATTAAAGCTGCTCAAGCTACCGATCCGGAACTGATAAACATGATAAAGAAAGTACAAGAAGGTGCCATTCCCGAAGCAAGAATCGACGAGAAAGGAATACTTCGAGTCAACTCTCGACTCTGTGTTCCTAACGATCCTGAATTAAAGCATAAAATCATGATGGAGGCACACAACACGCCGTTTGCAATCCACCCAGGAGGTACCAAGATGTATCGAGATCTTCGACATACATTTTGGTGGAACAATATGAAAAGAGAGATTGCGGAGTTTATCTCAAGGTGCCTAACTTGTCAACGTGTCAAGGCAGAGCATCAAGTTCCTAAAGGTCCATTACAATCACTTGAAGTTCCCGAATGGAAGTGGGAACACATCAATATGGACTTCGTGACGGGTCTTCCAAAAGTTTCTCAAGGCTTAGATGCAATTTGGGTGATCGTAGATAGATTGACCAAATCTGCTCATTTCTTGCCTATACGAGAAAACTTTTCACTTGAACGTCTTGCCGGTATGTACATAAATGAGATCGTGAGATTGCATGGCATGCCAGTTTCCATAGTTTCTGATCGAGATCCTAGATTCACTTCACGCTTTTGGATCAGTCTACAAAAAGCTATGGGCACTGAACTACGTTTTAGTTCTGCATACCATCCTCAAACGGACGGACAATCGGAAAGGACGATCCAGACCCTCGAAGATCTTTTGAGACTTTGTGTATTAGACTTCAAAGGAAGTTGGGATAAGTACTTGCCATTGGTGGAATTTTCTTACAACAACAGTTACCAAGCAAGCATAGGCATGACTCCATTCGAGGCATTGTATGGAAGGAAGTGTCGCTCTCCAATATGTTGGAATGAGGTAGGAGAAGCAAAATTGTTGGGACCCGAGTTGGTACGCTTGACGACCGAAAAGATCCAAATGATCCGACAACGAATACAGACCGCACAAGAACGACAAAAGAGTTATGCTGATCTTCATCGGAGAGACGAAAATTTCAACGTCGGAGATCATGTATTCTTACGTGTTTCTCCATGGAAAGGGGTTACGAGATTCGGAAAGAGAGGAAAGCTCAACCCTCGATTTATTGGCCCATTTGAAATCCTCGATCGAATAGGAACCGTAGCCTACAGACTAGCCCTACCACCAAGTATGTCTCGCATCCATAACGTTTTTCACATATCTATGTTACGTAAATATGTGAAGGACCCAAACCACGTCATTGAGTTAGAACCAGACGTTATAGCAGAGGATTTAACATACGAGGAGGTACCTGTTAAGATCCTGGATAAGAAGGAGCAGATCCTACGCTCAAAGGTTATACCTCAAGTTAAGGTTTTATGGAGGAACCAAGATACTGAGGAAATGACCTGGGAGCTAGAATCTGAGATGAAATCTAAGTATCATTACCTCTTCGATATGTCAGGTACGTCAATTTCGGGGACGAAATTTCATAAGGAGGGGAGGTTGTAAGACCCCGAATTTTATGAAATACAAAATTTAATTTTTCTTCATATATATTTTTTTTTGAAACAGTAAGTGGTTAAATCGATAAAGTTAAAAGTTAAGGATGTTATGTGCAAATTTTATTTTGTCGGACAATATTCGCTTTGTCGGGGAATATTCGTTTGGTCGGGGAATATTCGTTTGGTCCGACGGCGCCGAAATAACAAATTATTGGTGGACCCCACAACGGAATATTTGTCGGATATAGAAAACGACAGAAATAACCTTTTTAAATAAAAATAGTCAACGGAACTGTTAAAATACCGGTGATAAAAGAATAGTAGCATACGGTAGTTATTGGTATTTTCTGTAGCACTCGGTACTCTACAGTAACACACGGTATTGCATAGTGTCTCATATTATTGGTCTGATAATTGACACCGTAACTGTTACGCATCATTTCATCGATAATTGTCACTGCATAATATTTTATATTATCAATTCAATAATTGTTGTTACACAGTATTTTGCATTATTGATTTAATAATTGTCATTACACTGTATTTTATATCATTGAGTCAATAATTGTTGTTGCACTGTTTTAAAATTATTGAACCTAATAATTGTCACAGTAACATATGCACAATAATTCACATTATTGAATCAATAATTGTCATTACACAGTAACGTATGCTTTATTTTACATTATTGTTATCTCTATTATGATGTTATTTAAACAGTTGTATTTCATTAATTTATTGACTTGATATCTAAGAGCTAACTATACTGTATTTATAACAATTAGTCATAATAATTGAATTGATAAAGTTATTTGTTTATAATATAAAGTTAGGTGATTATTAGGTGATATGAAATGAATGGTGTAGATTAAAGTGTGAATTATTGTTGAATAATTGAATTGATTTGTTTATAATATAAAGTTAGGTGATTATTAGGTGATATGAAATGAATGGTGTAGATTAAAGTGTGAATTATTGTTGAATAATTAAATTGATTTGTTTATAATATAAAGTTAGGTGATTATTAGGTGATATGAAATGAATGGTGTAGATTAAAGATAATATAATATTTGAAATGGATGGTGTAGATTAAAAGGTGATCTTTAAATGAATGGTTTAGATTAAATGAATGATAAGATTTTTTGCTATAAATAGAAGCCTTAACTTAAGGATTTTTCATAAACTTCCTTACTTGTTCTTTCTTTCTCTCTCTAAATACTTCTTGTGAAAGTTCTCTCTAAGTGTGCTTAAGTCATCTTGAGTATTTGTGAAGATCTATAAGTATACGTGTACTGTTCAAGTTAATCAACCTCATTTAAATCAATATCCAGTCACGTGTTACG
The DNA here is from genome assembly GCA_947179155.2 of Hedera helix. Taxonomy (NCBI): domain Eukaryota; kingdom Viridiplantae; phylum Streptophyta; class Magnoliopsida; order Apiales; family Araliaceae; genus Hedera; species Hedera helix. The sequence goes on from OX359273.1 coordinate 39,828,290, forward strand.
GTAAGGGATACCATCTTTTTCATCTTCCATTATTCAAACATACTATGGTAAGGGATTATCATTATTTGATTCTCGATAATAATATTGTTTCTTCCTTACTCATAAGACGTGCCTTTTATTTCCATGTATTAAATTGTGGGAATAACCTTACGGAGCGGTTTGCCGCCTGTTGGTGAATAACCTTTCGTATTCATTCATTATTAATCTCTGTGAATAACCTTACGGAGCGGATTGCCGCCTGTTTGGTGAATAACTCTTTGTACTCAAATCCTATTAAATTGTGGAAATAACCTTACGGAGCGGATTGCCGCCTGTTGGTGAATAACCTTTCGTATTCATTCATTATTAATCTCTGAGAATAACCTTACGGAGCGGATTGCCGCCTGTTTGGTGAATAACTCTTTGTACTCAAATTCTATTAAATTGTGGGAATAACCTTACGGAGCGGTTTGCCGCCTGTTGGTGAATAACCCTTTGTATTAATTTCCTTCACCTTTTGTTAATCAAACCTGCTACGGTAAGGGATATTATTTTCTTTCATACTCCTAAATCGAAATTTATTATGGAACTATTGCTTCTATAATTCCTGAAAATATTATATGTTCCATAATAGTTGAACTTCATTATTTCAACTGAACCTTCCTATTTACGTGAACCTTTCTATTGAATTGTAACCGTTATTCTGAACTGTGGATCTTGAATATCATTTTTAAATTTCACTCCACATCATGTTGACAATTTGGACATTATTTGAATCTGTACAAAGTAAACTTCCGATACTTATTGTTATCCTATTTCTTCTGTTCATCATTTATATCATTCTAATCATCCAAAAATCAAGCTGTTGTGAATATCTGTGGCCGGGGGCACATATGTGATATATTTGTTGAACAGATGATAGGTTAAAGGCGATATAATAGGTTAAAGGCGATACATCTGTTCGGTGTCTTTTATGGCACGTGGTGAATGTTCTCTTTGGCCCGTAGTGCAAAGATGAACTGTTGTTTGGTATGATTATGATCAAAGGCTGAATCTGGTATAATCATGACCGTTGGTGCTATATTGAATATCTTTGGCCCGTAGTACAAAGATGAACTGTTGATGTGCATGATTATGATCAGGAACTGTGAATTTGTATTATCTTGACTAATGATATTTCAGATGATAAAAGTTGATGATGTTTTTCCTAAAAAGAGAACCGAGTGGACATTATAGTCTGCATTATTCTTCTAATAGATTACTCATTCCGCTGCTATTATTGATCTGAACGTTGTTTAAGAATTTAACTGCAGTTTTTGATATAAACCTTGTAGTCTATTGTATTCATTCAAGAACTCAACTGTTGAAGACTAATGATAATTTATTCGTCATTATCTTAGTCATGATATTCTTTACTGGGCTATTTGAGCTCACCCTTTCTTTTGTTCCATTGTTTTTCAACAGGAGATGAAAACATAACAGGGTCTAGCCGGGGAATGGAGTGAGGGTCCGAGGAATAGTTATCATAGTCTTCACGTTTTGTAAAATAGTGTGGCAATAATAGTGAAGACTTAGTTGTGTATTATCATACACTGTATTGTTGTACGTTGTGCTTTGTTGTAATAATTTTGTTGTAGTATTTTGACGACTCAAGTTTGGGCTGTGTGGGCCCAGATTTGGGGGCGTCACAGTTACAGCATTACCTCCATGGACACACTACCTATTTGATCTCGCGGATCGACCCCTTGAAATATATATTTGAGAGACCAATGCTGAATTGTCGATTGTCAAGGTGGCAGTTAATCCTCCAGCAATTCGACATCCTGTATGTTACCCAGAAGGCCATGAAAGGGCAGGGAATTGCAGATCAGTTATCAGAGATGCCGACAGGGGGGATGGAGCCTTTAGAGACTTTCCTACCAGGTGAAGACATACTGTGGGTCCAACAAGCGAGGTGTGATGACGAAGGGCAATTTTGGAAGATGTATTTTGACGGTGCCATGAATGCTGAAGGGGCGGGAGCTGGAGCGGTCCTGGTCTCCATTACGGGCGAGCAATACCCTGTCCTCACCAAATTAAAGTTCAGTAACTCGAACAATACGGCTGAATACGAAGGATGTATATTGGGACTGAGATTCGCCCGCAATATGGGAGTGAAAAGATTAGCCGTGTTCGGAGATTCAGAATTGGTAATCAGACAGGCGACTGGGGAGTATGGCACTAAGGAGCTTCGGTTACTCCCGTACCACCGGTGTGTAGTCCGATTGATGCAAGAATTTGAAGATATAGCTTTCCGACACATTCCCCGGGGGCGGAATGACTTCGCCGATGCATTGGCTACCCTGGCTTCGTTAGTCCACGTACTCAAAGGCAAAGCCACCCCACAGATTGAAATAACAGTACAAAGTGCCCCCGCTTACGAAGAATACATATCGGAGTTGTCAGAAGATGTGGCTCAACCAAATCAGCCCTGGTATCATGACATTCAGAAATACTTGAGGGATAGATCACTCCCCGACCAGGCGAACCGAACGGAAAGGCAGAGAATCCAGAAGATGGCGATGAAATTCTATTTAAGCGGAGACTCCCTGTATAAGAGGGATGTAGGCTTGGGATTATTGCGATGTGTGGACGAGACTCAAGCACAGAAAATCATGGGCGAAGTGCACGGTGGAGTATGTGGGCCGCATATGAGTGGACCAATGTTGGCCAAGAAAATTCTGAGAACCGGGCACTACTGGCTATCACTTAAGGCTGACTGTGACGATCATGTCAAGCGATGTTTCCAATGCCAAGCACACGGTAATGTGATGCATGCGCCTCCTAATGAACTACATTGTATGACTTCCCCTTAGCCGTTCTCCATGTGGGGTATGGATGTTATCGGGCTCGTGGAGCCCAAAGCGAGCAACGGCCACCGGTTCATTTTCGTCATGATCGACTATTTCACTAAATGGGTAGAGGCAGCTTCTTTCCCCAAAGTAACGCAGGAAGTTATAGTCAGTTTCATCAGGAACAATGTGATTTGCCGATACGGACAGCCTGAAATCTTGGTGTCCGACAATGCCAAGAATCTGAACAATGCCCTTATGAAGGAGTTGTGCGCCCAATTCAAGATCAAGCATCTCAATTCTGTCATTTACCGGCCCAAAATGAATGGGGCCGTGGAAGCGGCGAACAAGAATATAAAGAGAATTATGGCGAGAATGTCTGCCAATCATCGGGGATGGCCGGACTTGCTACCCCTCACACTGTTTGCATATCGGACATCAGTTCGTACATCTACAGGGGCAACCCCTTACGCCTTGGTATATGGGATGGAGGCCGTTTTGCCAGTAGAGATGGAGATGGCGTCCCTCCGAATTTTGCTTGATGCTCGGATTGACGAGGAGGATTGGATACAAAGTCGATACGACCAGTTAGCCTTAATAGATGAAAGAAGGGTGGCGGCTATATTGCACGGTCAGTTGTATCAGCAACGCATCTCTCGATCGTACGACAAAAAGATACGGTCCCGAAAGTTCAAGGAAAATGATTTAGTGCTAAAGAGGGTCATGCCCTGTCAAGACGAAGCCAAAGGGAAATTCGCTCCAAATTGGGAAGGACCCTTTGTGATCAAGAAAGTCCTATCTGGAGGGGCCCTTATCCTACAAGAAATGGATGGCGAGGTATTCCCGCAGCCCCTGAACTCTGACTCTGTGAAACGGTTCTACGCTTAAAAAAAAAATAAAAAAAATAATAAAAAAATTCCTATCTCCCTTGTAATTCGAACTACGTAGGACCTGATCTCCCGACCTTGTGGGAGTACGTAGGCAGCCATCCTGGCACGGTCCGTTCCATACAAAATAATAAATCTCGTCCCTATACCAAACCCATTTCCAGAAAACCCGAAACCTTACTTTGGACAAATACATTCAGCCATCATGGCCCGGTCCGTTCTATACCAAAATAATAAACATTGTCCCTATACCGAAACCACTTCCCGAAAATTCAGAAATCCTATACACTCCAAAACTTACCCAAACCTAGACACATAATTAGCCCAAAGTCCAAGACTCACTTCGATGAAATCAAAGGGGGCACGCGGCAATATCTGTGGAGTTCCAATCAAGACGTGAGGAAAGAAATAAGGCAATATATCGAAATCATAATCAGCTGGATAAAATGAGGATCCAATGAAGGGCGACGATGCATCAAAAAGGGAAATGACTAAAACCATAAATATTTCTCTATATATACAAAACATTTTGATTACAAGTCTGTCTTCTAAATAAAAGTGATGAGTCTGATATAGTCTGTGCAGGGAATAAAATCATCTACAGGTCGGAGACCAGCTGGAGCAGGATAGACAAAGTAGTCGAGGCATCATAAACCTCTGGCTCACCCGCAATCTGTTGTCCCATCATGTCAACCCGAGTCAAAAGAGCAGCAGCACTGGTAACAGTCGCAGAATGGCCCTCCATGACAACTCTGACCTGCTCGATAACACTATCTCTGGCAGAGAGGGCGGCATCACAAGCTAGTACGGCCGCATCCCGCTCCGCGTGCGCGGTATCCCTCTCAATCTCGGTGGCCCTCAAGGCAGACCGGAGCCGGGTACCCTCAATCAGTAATCCCTGAATCCGATCCGCCAAATCAAAGGAGGTGACATGTACCGAAGCAGAAACCTCCTCAACCCCAGACATGGGCGCTAATCCTGAAAGCTCCGTAGGAATGACCGCATCTGAACTGGTCTCATCAGGGAAAAGTCCTCGAGAACCACCCAATACCCCAATCGGATCAAAGTCGGCAATCTCAGAATCTCTTTGCAACCATAGCAGATAATCGGGTGTCTGACCGGGATGACTATCCCCAAAATCGGCTGAGATCCTGTGTGACCAAAGATCGTATACCCGCAGCAGCTCCCTCTCCGTCTGAGGCGATATGAGAAATCGGTAGTCAGCAGCTCCCGTAAAGAGATGGAGATCCTGCATCTGGTCAAACTGCCCCATGACAGCTAAGGGATGATAAGTCGTCACCCCCCTCAAGCCAAGGAGAGGGAGGAAATCAAAAGGTGGCACGTGAGTCAGGAAACTCTGGAAGGAGCAATAACCCGAATAGATCAGAAGATGGAAAGGCTCCTCAATGGCCGATAAGAACTCCCTCCATGAGGCTGTATCCGTGCATCGCCGGGGACGAAATGAGAACTGCATGGCCAGGCTGTGGCTGAAACAGAACTCGTGTCGACGAAACTGCCCGATGGGTCTGAGATGGCTGATGAACCATACATATAACAAGATAGAGCTTCCCCTGAATATGCGACCAGAGAATGAATGACAATATGAGGCTGACAGGTAAGTCTCTGCTAATATAATGGGAAGAATGGTATGATCCACCTGGAGAGCCTGCACCGCTACGATAACCCGCATATCCATGAGGTCGTCCCCTGCGGGCATGTACAGAGCTGATATGACACAGACCATCAAAACATCCACTCTCAAAGCGCCCCAGCGCTCCTCAGATACTGAAAAATCACTGGAGAATCGAGAAAAGCTATCCACCGATCCGAATCTGTCAACCAAGAAGGATAGAGGGACGAGATGGCTCGAAGAGATCACAGATAACAAAGCTGTCCTCCGCAAGCCAGTGAAAGTCAGGAATTGACGGCGCATATGGCCTGAAGTAACCCGTGCGCAGGGACCATCCACGGATAAACCGGTAAAACGAGCATACTCCTCAAGAGTGGGGGTCAGATACTCCAGCCCAAACCTGAAAACCTGTTTGTCCGGGATCCAACAGCTGAGAATGCCATCAACAAAGCCCGGCGGCACCTGAAATGACAAAAGAGACAAGGAGTGTCCCAAAAGACCCTCTGCAATGATCCGGTCTGGGGGTATCAAACTATCCAGCCACGAACGGAACCGACTCATGATCCCTGAGGGGGTGCGGGGGCCCACGCGAACCACATCCAGGGATGACATCTGTGAAAAAACAGTATCAAAAGACTATACAGGGGTCAATTTCTTTGTCCACATATATAATAAATCGTGCATCATACAAGCTATAATAAGTAGATCATCATAAAGAAGAAATTATGCATAAAATAAAGATAATTCTGTACATAATACATGGAATGAAAAACAAATGATGACAAATAAAACAAACAGGTCCAAATACAGAGGTCCTAGCCTATCTAGATCTAGCCGACGCACTATAGGCCCTCAATAAAGGTGTCATCATCAAACTGGCTCGCATGACCCACGTCCCCAGGAATGGAAGCCTCAGCGCCAAAGTTCAGATCAGGGCAGGAATAAGGCGAGACAGGGGCACCCGACGAGCCGGGAGCTGCACCGAGGTCAGGTCCATACGGGTCTGCAGCGTAAGCTTCCTCTGGATCCCGGCCCAAGCTCCGAATAAAAAATGACAACTGGTCCACTCGCCGAGTCAATGAAGCAATCTGATCTGAGTGAGTGGGGGCCCGAACACACTCCATCCAGTCTGTCATCATCACAGACCCGTGAACCAGGTCTCCAAGGAAGAAGGTGGCCCGAGTCTGAGGCCCGATGGTACGAGGTCTCCACCAGACGCTAAAACTCTCACTCGTCTGCGGGCCGTCAGACAGCATATATCCATCCTCCCCGGCCGTCACTGCCTCTGGGAGATGGGAATCCATGAGCCAAAATCTCCGGGAAGGAGGAGCGAAAGGGATCCGGACCTCCCCGGAAACGCATCTGATGGCACGCTCCCCCAAATACAGCTCCCATCCACCATAAGTCAAGAAGGGAATACGACGAGTGGACAAGGCAAATTCCTGGTCCGCAGCATAACCACCGGCGAGGCCAGCCGCCAAATGATCCGCGGTGTAAGGAACCCATGTCACGTCCGCCGAAGAGACCATCTCTAACTGCAGCCGGCAGTGGGAGAAGCTATCTGACACTGGGGTCTCCGCCAAAGTGCTGTGATGCCATCGACGACCCCGGGGATAAGTCTCTGGACCGAGGGTAGTAATCGGCCGCAAGCAGGGTAGCCGCTCATAAGCCCAGAACTGATAAACAAGGAAAATGGGACGTAAGTACCAAGGACGGCAAATGAATAAAACAAATAAAGCGGCTAAATGAATGGGACTTACCAGCAGAAAAGGATAAAACCCCAGCCAGGCATCTGTCTGTCCCTCTGAGCGAAGGCGAAGGCCATGGAGGAAATAGGCGAAGGTGAAGGAACCCCAGTCATAGTCCCCGATACGATCCACATCTCGAGTAGCGCCGACGATATTGAAATGGATGGTCGAGGAGTTGTTCCCTAGAAAACAGCCCCTCATGATAGTCAGGAATAGACGCCGGAGCAGGAAGTCACGAGCGGAGCGGTCCTCGGGAAATGGCTCGGAAAGAGCCCCTCCAATGGCATCTACAGCCAAAGCTCCGGATCGGATGCTGCGGGCCTTAAAGACCTTATCCTGAGGAGTGAACCCCAACAAGGATCGAACGGTTACGGAAGTGATGTCCGGCTCCAGAGGAACACGGGGTCCGGAGAACTCCACCCCGGTAATATAACGCCAGTCCAGAGGAGTCAACAACAGCTCGCAGTCCAGTAGATGAAGCGACTGGGTCTGGTGGAACCAGCGCTCAGACAGGGCCCTCATATAGCCCCACGGACATCGACGAGGGGCAATAGTAAAGAAATGTCTGAACCCCCAGGAGTCTACCATTCCCCTATAGTCGGGATGCAACGCGTGGTAGAGGGTGTAAATGCTGAATCAGTTACCCCGAGGCTGGGTAAACTCAGGAACCTGTGACAGCCACCGAAACAGTCAGTCCCGATAATCTCACGAGGTTGAATGAATTTAAATAACGAATATACCTCGTTAGCCGCAAGGTAGGCTGAGGGGTGACGACCGAGGTCAGGACCGAGCAGATCCGGTATCCTAGCACGGGCCCCGGGTAAGGTCCGGCGCATGGGAGAAGGAGCCGCTGTGCCCGAGGGACCCGCCTCTGCCTCCGCTGGGGCGTCTTCATCCACATCAGGCTGAACGGGGCGAATAACAGACTCAGCCAGTCTACGGGAATGACGAGTCAGGACTGGAGCTGGAGCTGAAGAGGTCGCTCTACGACGACGGACACCCGACGCTCGGGGCACTGAGGAACCACTGGGAGCATCTGGATCCATAACTGGAACGGTATCACAAAAAAGGTACACCCTTAGCTCATTATCTTTCAAAAGTCTTATTGCATATTGCTAGAAATAATAGGGTGGCATAGCATGGTGTGAAAATAGAAAATGCATAAATAAAGTCCCTAGCGGTGCACTAAATTTCCCGAAATTTCGGCAGAGTTTCGTTTGTAAAATGGACATCCCATGCACAATCAGGCATGTTTAATCTGGTCAGGCAACCAACAAACCCAGAATGCAAGTGAAAATAATGCCTCAAATGCATAAAATGAATAAAACAAATTTTCAAAATAATGAGGCATCTCTACGAAACCCGATATTTATCTATGCTACGGGCAACACAAATATCACATATAAGCATGCATTGATAAAATTAAAATATTCAAACAAGCAAATGAATAGTCAAATGAAAGCGAAAATCAAAGAAAAAGGAGTTAAAACGTTACCCAAAGTGCGTAGACTGATTTAATCGGAGCAGAATTTCCCAAAAAGTTGCCCAAAAGACGAAAAGGTTGGGTGAGGGACGAGGAAAACCGAGAATGAGAGAAAGGAAAAGTGAGAAAGTGACCAGATCGTGAAGGGTCACGATCTGAAATAGGACCGATCCTAGCCGCAAATGCAGCTGCGGCTGGCCGCAGATGCAGCTGCGGCTGGCCGCAGATGCACCTGCGGCTGGTCTCGGTGCCCTTTTGGCCTCCCTGTTCGTCACCCAGAGGCAACGTATGACTTGTCCCACGTTAGAATACAAGATTTTAGGACTGGATGACCAATTCAAAACCGACCCGTCAGATACGATACCTGACCAATTCAAAAACGACCCGTCAGGTACGATACCTGACCAATTCAAAAAACGACCCATCAGATACGATACCTGACCAATTCAAAAACGACCCGTCAGATACGATACCTGACCAATTCAAAAACGACCCGTCAGATACGATACCTGACCAATTCAAAACCAACCCGTCAGATACGATACCTGACCAATTGAAAAACGACCCGTCAGATACGATACCTGACCAGTTCAAAACCGACCCGTCAGATACGATACCTGACCACTTCAAAAACGACCCGTCAGATATGATACCTGACCAACTCAAAATCGGCCCGTCAGATACGATACCTGACCAATTTCAAAAACGACCAGCCAGATGCGATACCTGGCCTTTCAAAAATAACCCGCCGGAGTTGAGACCCGGGCAGTGTTCATTCGTAACCTTGAAAAATGACCTCTACATGAGCATATTAAATGTGACAACGCGTCAGCTTAACGTACGTGCGACATCGCTAAATGTATATTTGGCATTTTCATGCATCGGGCGCCTACTTCTTTATCATGTTCATTCATATTTCATTCCATAAACATGATAAAGAGGGGCAGCTGTAGACACCCAAATTTTGCACTTGTGTACTAACCCTGTCAGGAGGGCAAGATCGTCACCCGACCCGACATGCGAAAAGGAAGGTGGACCCCAGCACGAAGCCACCCCAACAACTTACGGCCAAAGCCGCCACAACGAACAACGAGCATCAGGTTACTTGCGGCAAGACGAACAGTTGATCCAGAGGAGCCTGATTTGATCATAACTAATGGCCACTACGCTTACGATGTTCGGGGGTCTCGCTCCCCGGTGAGCGAGCGGCTGCCCAGCTCGCCGGTGAGCTGGCGGGGGTGGAAGGGGCCAGCGCCCCCTGGAAGCCAAGCACAAAGAGCAATTTATACATTAGGTAACCGCCTCCCGAAATAATACCGCAGAAATTGGCGAATTAAGACCGCGCGGCACGGAAATCGAGAAAAGCAAGCCGGACAGCCGCGGATGCAGCTGCGGCCACCGACAAAGGGGCAGGTTCGCGGCTCGAGGGCGGCACACGACAGCCGAGGTTCGGCGCGGGCGGCCAGCGAAGTCAGCCGCAGATGCACCTGCGGCCAGCCGCAGTTGCACCTGCGGCTGCCTTCGGAACTCTATTAAGCGTCCAGATCTGCGTCCGAGAAGAAAAAAGAGAGAAAAATAATAGATTTTAGAGAGAGAAGGAGCGCGGGAGGAGAGAGAAAGGCTCGGGTGGAGGTGTTTTGAATGATAAATTGTGGATTGTTGCTCAAGTAGTGAGGATTTCTTGTAGTCTTGGTTCAAATCTTGGAATATAAAGCTTGTCTTGGTGTATTGCAAGGTGAAATGAAGTGTTTTCTTTAATCTTTTGCTTATTTTGGTGTTGAATAGTTGTTGTTTTGATTTTGCTTAATATAGTATGTTGTAATATCATTGAGGATCCATGGATTAGGGATGTTTAGCGAGGGTTCCATTGGAACGAGACTTCCTCCTAATATCCCAATGACATCTGTATGGTGAGATGTAGCTTGTTGTGTTCATGAACGGTTTGGAATGTTGGCATTGGGATTTTGATCCATATAGCACCGTAACGAGTTTAGTATTGTTAGATTCGCCGTAGTATTGGGTTTGTGATATTTGTGTTATATAATGTGATAGCAAATGTCTAGATCTTGTTAAATTTGTTTAGTATTGGTTGTGCTGTGATAGGATGATTGTGAGCCTAGGGGGGAGATCCCCGTGATCGAACCCCGATGATGGACGTTTCGGCATATGTAATCCTTGTATAGAGTCCATGGATGTGTATTTTGTAATATCGGGCCTTAAAACGATACCAAGTCGTGTTCGGGTTAAGGCCCCGTAATAATAATAAAATATGTGATTGTGGGTGTTTGGGGTTGTCTGGATGGCTTACATGCCCGTGGATAGCCCCGACACGTTGTGAGTGCTTGTTTTAATTTACGACACAAAAAATGGTTTTTAAATAAGGCAAATAATGAAGATTTTGTAAAAAAATGATCAAACTAGGATGCTAGATTCACGAGGTTTAAAAATCAAGAGTTTTGGCAAACTTTAATCCATGATTGATGGAAAGGCTTTAGTTAGTTTTGAAATGTCACAAAAAATGATTTCGTAAAATAAATGAACGTTTTAATTAAACTTTGTGCATAGGGTTAAAGAGTTCTAGAAGTTGCCTTCATTTTATTTATATTAATTGTTAGGAGGCAATGTATAGTCTCGATTCCTATTTGACAAAAGTTTAAAATTGTTTGTTTTCCAAAATGACATCTAATAAAAAGCCACTCAGCGTCTTCGAATTTAAAATCAATCTTTCTTATAAAAAGCGAAGCCTTGTCATTTGGGTCAAAAGACGTTAAAACACTTTCCAGATAAAGCACATTTGCCATACAAAAGACCAAACAAAATTCACCACAAGCATTCACCTAGGCACACACGCACACACGCGCAGCTCACACATTTTTAGGATTTAAAAGGATAGGAAAACATCGAGATTGCGGTAACCGTGTTTCACGGAAGTCGGGGGGTGCCTAACACCTTCCCCTCGCTTAAGCAAGCCCCCGAACTCCATGAATCTCGGTTTGCGGACCAATTAACTCGGAGTCACATGAGCCAGCGATTACGAAAAACTAAATTCGGATGAGTTGGTACATCCATTTCAAATATACCAACTGGCGACTCTGGTCAATTGGCTCATAAAATATCGATCTTTCAAAACCCGTCGACATTAAGCCGACCCTTTTCTAAACCACATTTAATTCAAAAGGCTAAAATTGGAAAAGGGCATTTTAATAATAAAAAACGAGACGACGAAAATCCCGGCGTCGACACACCCAAAAATAAAATCTTACTTTGAAAAAATATTAATACAGTAGTGTAAGTAAAAGTCAATCCCACAGAGAATAATTAATTTAATTTTATGTTTTTGTAAACCAAAATTGGGGGGGGGGGGGGGGTTTGAACTAAAAGAAATAAATAAAAAATAAACTAAAATAAATAGTTATGCAAGTAATTTAATTAAATAAATAAGAAGAAAAAGGCTTGGTTTAAGTTAAAATCCACCATCAAGAATTTACAACTGATCATTGATGCAAAAATAACTCAATTCATATATTGAACATTCACCGCAGGAATAACTACTCGCATGTGGAATAATTTTTCTCATATCTCCTTAATTTTAGTTAAGTAGACACACGCGTTCTAAATTACATTTACTGCTAAACAACCTCCAGCACGTGCTAAATATTTAATTTAATAGCAATTTTAAAAATTTGATAAATCGTTGAACTAAACAACACAAGCCACACGTTTGCATTTAATTTAGATAAACATTTTTTCTAAGATAAAATAACCTTTTGATCTGCAAAATAATTATTAAACTTAGTTGCTTCACAAATAACAGTAGATTAATGTGAATAATAAACTAGTAGGCCTTCTAACAATTAAACGAATCAATCATAAAATTTAAAACAGAAAAATATCCAATATTTAAAATATAAATTGAACAATTAAAATAAATTAGATCTCACAGTGTATAAATCTCGATGGCTTCTGCAAATTTAAACCAAGAACAATAATTTAACTATGCATAATAAAATAAAAATAAAAATTATGTACAAGAGTATTTTCTCGCAAAAAGTTGTGTACTTAATTGTATCTCAAACCCTCTATTTATAGGCTACATAATTTGTCCAAAACCTAATAGAAATTAGAATACTAAATAAATAAATAAATAAAATTCCTAATTTTATTCTAATTCCAAATTGTAATCGGCTTTAATAAATTCTTTAATTATTCACTGTTGTCGGAACCCCACACGAGCATACTGCCAAATTATGTTACAAAATTTGACATGTGGGACCCCTGCCTTGCAACAAGCTACACAAAATAAATTTGAAGCAGCCCACCCACGCGCCACAAAGCTGCTGGAATAAGGAGAAGGTGGGACTAGGCGGAAAAGAATAAGAAACTGCCTGATTCATACACTCGCGTAATGCGTTAATACCCATCTACTGCCGATCAAAGCGCCTTATGGCGTCGTTTCACTGTTGTGCATACTGCCAGCTCGCCACGCGCCTACCATTCCAAGCTTTAGTAATTACCATTTTGCCATTCACTTGATTTTTTCTACAAAATTAAATAAAAATAATAATAATGCATAAAATTAAATAAATTACTTAAAACACTAAAAGTACTTAAAAATTTCTAAATAATTTAACATAAAATATCTAATAAATAGACATAAAATCTACTTATCAGTCCTACTTATATGTTAGAGAAAAAAAGAGAACCTTGTAAAAAAAATTTGCCTACTCAACATTGTAAGGAAAAATTATTCAGTGGTCCTGGCCCTAAAGATGTAAATGAACCGAATCGAGTCAAATATTAAGTTGTTTAGATTTGATTTATAAAATTTATCGAGTATGAAATAAAATTTGATTGAAGCTCGTTTAATTACCGAGTCAGGCACGATTTCGAATCGAGCCCGAACAGTTTGAACTTTTCGAACGAATATGATCAAAGTACCAACATAAATTTGTAATTTGAGGAGGTTCGAGTAGTTTATCGAATTTTAAACTTTGTTCATATTTAAATTATTTATATTTCGAATCGAGCTCAAATCGAACTTTAAATCGAGCGAGTATGAATCGAGTGAGTACGAATCAAGCTCGAACCATTTAGTTTATTTTACAGTGTTATCGGGGGCACCTCCACGTAGTACCCCTAAGCCAATTACATATCTTATTTTAATGAGTCAAAAGTTGGAAACAATAAGATACTGCTGAAATAAAAATATATAATTAATTTATGATATTACGTAACGGTATTTTAGAATCACTGAATAATTTATTACATGATGGGATAAAATTATGCTAAAGTTTATGAATACTAGTGTCCTTTTCCTTCTCTCATTAGTCATTGTAGTCATCGTTATGATTTGTCTTCATTAATAAATACCAAGTACTCCTGATATTGAAAGGCCACTAATTTTGCACCAATCAAAATTGTACATGATTTTTTCATGGTGGATACAAGATTTTTATTTTAATATTACAATAGAGACGCAAGGGATTCATTTTTAATTGTAATTTTTTCCCTTGTGAAAAAAATTTATTCTATATTCTTAAAGTATAATAAAAAGTATATTCTTCTCCTTATATATATATATGAGGTTATTTGTGATAAAATTCATAAGAAACTCACATACATGTAATGGGTGAAATAAATTATTCAACATGCTCCAAAAACATAAAATATTTTTTTCTTGTAAAGACAAGAATGACAATTGTTGCAAGAAAATAGAAAAGAATACATGCTTATTTTAGTTGGTGAATTTTGGCTATCTCAAATTAGTGATCATATAAAAAATAAAATAAAGGAGTTCTATTTATTAAATATTTTTTTTCCAAAAAAATATCAGAGATATAACTTGACTTTTAAAGTCAAACAACATATATATTAAATTTTAAATTAATATGAATTTATTTAATTTTAATTGATACAGTTATTATAATAGTATAGCATATAACAAAAATTATGCATCACAAAATTTATTTTAATTTTAATTTTTATGAGTTATATTAATTTTAAAGTTTAATATATTGTTATTTGACTTAAAAAATTAAATTGTATCTCTTATTTTATCTTTTCTTTCTATTACTTGTACAAGTTACATCCCTTCAAAAAATCCAAAATCCAGATATAAGCTATTTACTAGCTAAAGATATATTGTATATTTTTAATGCTGACTCTGAAATTCATGTAATTTAATTAAAATTTAATATGTTGTTTATGTTTTTATTTTTCCTTTTATCGGTCTTCAGAAAATTATTATTGATTTAATTTGTCATGGCTTTTGATTAATTTATAGAAGTTCAAAAATTAATAAATAGAGGTTCCGCCAACTTTTTATAACGATCGCAATAATTCTACGCACTACTATAATTAAAGAAAATGGAATATCACTTAATCAAATTGACAAAATCACATTGATTTTTTCTTTCTTTCTTTTGACTCTGAAATAAATTGAACATTTCTATATATATATATATATATATATATATATATATATTGGCTCACTTATTTGGTACATACAGTTAGTTCATTTCTTCGGAACCTTTAATAATATTTGTAAGACCCCGAATTTTATGAAATACAAAATTTAATTTTTCTTCATATATATTTTTTTTTGAAACAGTAAGTGGTTAAATTAACAAAATTGAAAGTTAAGGATGTTATGTGCAAATTTTATTTTGTCGGACAATATTCGCTTTGTCGGGGAATATTCGTTTGGTCGGGGAATATTCGTGCCGTACGACGGCGCCGAAATAATAAATTATTGGTGGACCCCACAACGGAATATTTGTCGGATATAGAAAACGACAGAAGTAACCTTTTTAAATAAAAATAGTCAACGGAACTGTTAAAATACCGGTGATAAAAGAATAGTAGCATACGGTAGTTTATGGTATTTTCTGTAGCACACGGTACTCTACAGTAACACACGGTATTGCATAGTGTCTCATATTATTGGTCTGATAATTGACACCGTAACTGTTACGCATCATTTCATCGATAATTGTCACTGCATAATATTTTATATTATCAATTCAATAATTGTTGTTACACAGTATTTTGCATTATTGATTTAATAATTGTCATTACACTGTATTTTATATCATTGAGTCAATAATTGTTGTTGCACTGTTTTTAAAATTATTGAACCTAATAATTGTCACAGTAACATATGCACAGTAATTCACATTATTGAATCAATAATTGTCATTACACAGTAACGTATGCTTTATTTTACATTATTGTTATCTCTATTATGATGTTATTTAAACAGTTGTATTTCATTAATTTATTGACTTGATATCTAAGAGCTAACTATACTGTATTTATAACAATTAGTCATAATAATTGAATTGATAAAGTTATTTGTTTATAATATAAAGTTAGGTGATTATTAGGTGATATGAAATGAATGGTGTAGATTAAAGTGTGAATTATTGTTGAATAATTGAATTGATTTGTTTATAATATAAAGTTAGGTGATTATTAGGTGATATGAAATGAATGGTGTAGATTAAAGTGTGAATTATTGTTGAATAATTAAATTGATTTGTTTATAATATAAAGTTAGGTGATTATTAGGTGATATGAAATGAATGGTGTAGATTAAAGATAATATAATATTTGAAATGGATGGTGTAGATTAAAAGGTGATCTTTAAATGAATGGTTTAGATTAAATGAATGATAAGATTTTTGGCTATAAATAGAAGCCTTAACTTAAGGATTTTTCATAAACTTCCTTACTTGTTCTTTCTTTCTCTCTCTAAATACTTCTTGTGAAAGTTCTCTCTAAGTGTGCTTAAGTCATCTTGAGTATTTGTGAAGATCTATAAGTATACGTGTACTGTTCAAGTTAATCAACCTCATTTAAATCAATATCCAGTAACGTGTTACGGTAAGGGATACCATCTTTTTCATCTTCCATTATTCAAACATACTATGGTAAGGGATTATCATTATTTGATTCTCGATAATAATATTGTTTCTTCCTTACTCATAAGACGTGCCTTTTATTTCCATGTATTAAATTGTGGGAATAACCTTACGGAGCGGATTGCCGCCTGTTGGTGAATAACCTTTCGTATTCATTCATTATTAATCTCTGAGAATAACCTTACGGAGCGGATTGCCGCCTGTTTGGTGAATAACTCTTTGTACTCAAATTCTATTAAATTGTGGGAATAACCTTACGGAGCGGATTGCCGCCTGTTGGTGAATAACCTTTCGTATTCATTTATTATTAATCTCTGAGAATAACCTTACGGAGCGGATTGCCGCCTGTTTGGTGAATAACTCTTTGTACTTAAATTCTATTAAATTGTGGGAATAACCTTACGGAGCGGATTGCCGCCTGTTGGTGAATAACCCTTTGTATTAATTTCCTTCACCTTTTGTTAATCAAACCTGCTACGGTAAGGGATATTATTTTCTTTCATACTCCTAAATCGAAATTTATTATGGAACTATTGCTTCTATAATTCCTGAAAATATTATATGTTCCATAATAGTTGAACTTCATTATTTCAACTGAACCTTCCTATTTACGTGAACCTTTCTATTGAATTGTAACCGTTATTCTGAACTGTGGATCTTGAATTTCACTCCACATCATGTTGACAATTTGGACATTATTTGAATCTGTACAAAGTAAACTTCCGATACTTATTGTTATCCTATTTCTTCTGTTCATCATTTATATCATTCTAATCATCCAAAAATCAAGCTGTTGTGAAGATCTGTGGCCGGGGGCACAGATGTGATATATTTGTTGAACAGATGATAGGTTAAAGGCGATATAATAGGTTAAAGGCGATACATCTGTTCGGTGTCTTTTATGGCACGTGGTGAATGTTCTCTTTGGCCCGTAGTGCAAAGATGAACTGTTGTTTGGTATGATTATGACCAAAGGCTGAATCTGGTATAATCATGACCGTTGGTGCTATATTGAATATCTTTGGCCCGTAGTACAAAGATGAACTGTTGATGTGCATGATTATGATCAGGAACTGTGAATTTGTATTATCTTGACTAATGATATTTCAGATGATAAAAGTTGATGATGTTTTTCCTAAAAAGAGAACCGAGTGGACATTATAGTCTGCATTATTCTTCTAATAGATTACTCATTCCGCTGCTATTATTGATCTGAACGTTGTTTAAGAATTTAACTGCAGTTTTTGATATAAACCTTGTAGTCTATTGTATTCATTCAAGAACTCAACTGTTGAAGACTAATGATAATTTATTCGTCATTATCTTAGTCATGATATTCTTTACTGGGCTATTTGAGCTCACCCTTTCTTTTGTTCCATTGTTTTTCAACAGGAGATGAAAACATAACAGGGTCTAGCCGGGGAATGGAGTGAGGGTCCGAGGAATAGTTATCATAGTCTTCACGTTTTGTAAAATAGTGTGGCAATAATAGTGAAGACTTAGTTGTGTATTATTATATACTGTATTGTTGTACGTTGTGCTTTGTTGTAATAATTTTGTTGTAGTATTTTGACGACTCAAGTTTGGGCTGTGTGGGTCCAGATTTGGGGGCGTCACAATATTGGCTTTTACATCCAATGTCTATTAGATTCCCTCCCTAATGACGCCACACATTTTTAGTAATAAATAATACTTCTTCCGATAATTTTTTTTATATTATTTTAGATAATTTTAAGTTAAATATCTACTTATTTTAAATAATTTATTTTTTATAATAATTTATTTATAATATCCTTAATATTAATTGTCATGTTTCTATTATTTATGTATATTTATAGAGTATTACTAGTCATGTGTAAAAAATTATATAATTAAATGATAATTTAAATATGAACAATTTTATTATTATTATTATTATTATTATTATTATTATTATTATTATTATTATTATTTTAATAAATGAAAAAAATTAACCAAAACTTTTACCTTAAACGGAGGGAGTATTAAATTTTATATTGGTATTAAGATGGATGGATGGCTGGCTGGCTGGCTGGACAAGAGGATGAAGGACATGAATATTTGCCGTTTGGTTGGGATTATGTCTATGAATTCATGATCCATGTGCAAAATACAAGTCTACTCTGTAAACGATAATTTGTACAATTCCTTATCTTCTTATATAAGAATGGGGGAAATAATTTATATACGGATTAATTTTACATGGAACTTAATTAGAATTAACATGAAATTATAAATAAGAAAATAAAATAATAATATATAAATATCTTTTTTGTATCATTCTATTTCATGTATCTACATACGACAATATCTAATATTTACATAATTTTTTTTGTCATATATAACAACATTTTATATAAAAAAAAGAAGAAGTTAAAAGTTAAGGGAAAAGTCTGTCTTCTTTATAAGAAAGAAGGAAATGTAAAATCTAAAAACTAATACCTCCTCCTCTCTTCTTTGATTCTTTCGTTCAATTTTTTTTGTGTTTATCGATATTTGGAGTGTTTAGATGTTTCAAATGTACAAAATATAATGAAAAATTTTATTCATTTACAAGTACTTTATTTTAAGTGAATTGTTATTTTTAAAAATAAAAATTGATATTTTTACATGTTTTATCTCACATTAGTAAATAAATCATTTATTATTTATGTGAAAAAAAGTTTATAGAATTATAATTTTTACTTGTGAAAATATCAATTATCTATTTTAAACGTAATTTATTTAATTCATAAACGTTGTATTTTTTATTCAACTTCAACAATCTAAAAATAGTGCGGTGCGTTTTCATATACAAACGTTATTATTGTAAACGCTCTAAACAGTAATAACTAAGCATGCCTATATCTAATTATAATGATGTTCCTAATCTGTCTGTCCGAATCATCTATATTATAAAGAGAATGTAAGACCCCGAATTTTATGAAATACAAAATTTAATTTTTCTTCATATAGATATTTTTTTTTTAAAACAGTAAGTGGTTAAATCGATAAAGTTAAAAGTTAAGGATGTTATGTGCAAATTTTATTTTGTCGGACAATATTCGCTTTGTCGGGGAATATTCGTTTGGTCGGGGAATATTCGTTTGGTCCGACGGCGCCGAAATAACAAATTATTGGTAGACCCCACAACGGAATATTTGTCGGATATAGAAAACGACAGAAATAACCTTTTTAAATAAAAATAGTCAACGGAACTGTTAAAATACCGGTGATAAAAGAATAGTAGCATACGGTAGTTATTGGTATTTTCTGTAGCACTCGGTACTCTACAGTAACACACGGTATTGCATAGTATCTCATATTTTTGGTCTGATAATTGACACCGTAACTGTTACGCATCATTTCATCGATAATTGTCACTGCATAATATTTTATATTATCAATTCAATAATTGTTGTTACACAGTATTTTGCATTATTGATTTAATAATTGTCATTACACTGTATTTTATATCATTGAGTCAATAATTGTTGTTGCACTGTTTTTTAAAATTATTGAACCTAATAATTGTCACAGTAACATATGCACAGTAATTCACATTATTGAATCAATAATTGTCATTACACAGTAACGTATGCTTTATTTTACATTATTGTTATCTCTATTATGATGTTATTTAAACAGTTGTATTTCATTAATTTATTGACTTGATATCTAAGAGCTAACTATACTGTATTTATAACAATTAGTCATAATAATTGAATTGATAAAGTTATTTGTTTATAATATAAAGTTAGGTGATTATTAGGTGATATGAAATGAATGGTGTAGATTAAAGTGTGAATTATTGTTGAATAATTGAATTGATTTGTTTATAATATAAAGTTAGGTGATTATTAGGTGATATGAAATGAATGGTGTAGATTAAAGTGTGAATTATTGTTGAATAATTAAATTGATTTGTTTATAATATAAAGTTAGGTGATTATTAGGTGATATGAAATGAATGGTGTAGATTAAAGATAATATAATATTTGAAATGGATGGTGTAGATTAAAAGATGATCTTTAAATGAATGGTTTAGATTAAATGAATGATAAGATTTTTGGCTATAAATAGAAGCCTTAACTTAAGGATTTTTCATAAACTTCCTTACTTGTTCTTTCTTTCTCTCTCTAAATACTTCTTGTGAAAGTTCTCTCTAAGTGTGCTTAAGTCATCTTGAGTATTTGTGAAGATCTATAAGTATACGTGTACTGTTCAAGTTAATCAACCTCATTTAAATCAATATCCAGTTACGTGTTGAGGTAAGGGATACCATCTTTTTCATCTTCCATTATTCAAACGTACTATGGTAAGGGATTATCATTATTTGATTCTCGATAATAATATTGTTTCTTCCTTACTCATAAGACGTGCCTTTTATTTCCATGTATTAAATTGTGGGAATAACCTTACGGAGCGGATTGCCGCCTGTTGGTGAATAACCTTTCGTATTCATTCATTATTAATCTCTGAGAATAACCTTACGGAGCGGATTGCCGCCTGTTTGGTGAATAACTCTTTGTACTCAAATTCTATTAAATTGTGGGAATAACCTTACGGAGCGGATTGCCGCCTGTTGGTGAATAACCCTTTGTATTAATTTCCTTCACCTTTTGTTAATCAAACATGCTACGGTAAGGGATATTATTTTCTTTCATACTCCTAAATCGAAATTTATTATGGAACTATTGCTTCTATAATTCCTGAAAATATTATATGTTCCATAATAGTTGAACTTCATTATTTCAACTGAACCTTCCTATTTACGTGAACCTTTCTATTGAATTGTAACCGTTATTCTGAACTGTGGATCTTGAATATCATTTTTAAATTTCACTCCACATCATGTTGACTATTTGGACATTATTTGAATCTGTACAAAGTAAACTTTCGATACTTATTGTTATCCTATTTCTTCTGTTCATCATTTATATCATTCTAATCATCCAAAAATCAAGCTGTTGTGAATATCTGTGGCCGGGGGCACAGATGTGATATATTTGTTGAACAGATGATAGGTTAAAGGCGATATAATAGGTTAAAGGCGATACATCTGTTCGGTGTCTTTTATGGCACGTGGTGAATGTTCTCTTTGGCCCGTAGTGCAAAGATGAACTGTTGTTTGGTATGATTATGACCAAAGGCTGAATCTGGTATAATCATGACCGTTGGTGTTATATTGAATGTCTTTGGCCCGTAGTGCAAAGATGAACTGTTGATCTGCATGATTATGATCAAGAACTGTGAATTTGTATTATCTTGACTAATGATATTTCAGATGATAAAAGTTGATGATGTTTTTCCTAAAAAGAGAACCGAGTGGACATTATAGTCTGCATTATTCTTCTAATAGATTACTCATTCCGCTGCTATTATTGAACTGAACGTTGTTTAAGAATTTAACTGCAGTTTTTGATATAAACCTTGTAGTCTATTGTATTCTATCAAGAACTCAACTGTTGAAGACTAATGATAATTTATTCGTCATTATCTTAGTCATGATATTCTTTACTGGGCTATTTGAGTTCACCCTTTCTTTTGTTCCATTGTTTTTCAACAGGAGATGAAAACATAACAGGGTCTAACCGGGGAATGGAGTGAGGGTCCGAGGAATAGTTATCATAGTCTTCACGTTTTGTAAAATAGTGTGGCAATAATAGTGAAGACTTAGTTGTGTATTATTATACACTGTATTGTTGTACGTTGTGCTTTGTTGTAATAATTTTGTTGTAGTATTTTGACGACTCAAGTTTGGGCTGTGTGGGCCCAGATTTGGGGGCGTCACAGAGAATATATGCCGTTTGGTGTCAAACTAATTTTTTTTCCTCTTTTGTCTTTATAAATTTATTTATATTATTATTTATTTATATAATTTTTTTATCTTTCAATTTAGTGATTTAAATTTTATAATATTTTATTTTACCCCACATACACTTAATCATCGGATGCTAGTTATATAATTTCGTTACAAAATTTTCTAAGAATAAGAAATAAATTTGTGTTTTTTTCCTTTTGGAATAATCATCGACATTTCCATAAATACCCTAAACAAACCAAATATTTCTATTTTTAAACCTGCCCCCTTTTGGCCTCACTATTAGCTGGTTCACTCCAAATCTTTCCCGCCTTTTCTCCTTCATGTCCCTCTTTTTGTCTCCGAAATGTGACGATGATAAATTAGGGCAAATTGAAAGACATTTGTAGCTAAAACCATTAATTATTAGCTCCAATTGTAAACATATTTGGAGATTGAAAATGGGTATTCAAGGGCTTTTGCCCCTTCTGAAATCAATAATGGTCCCTATCCATATCAAGGACCTAGAGGGCTGTTCCGTTGCCATCGACACCTATTCGTGGCTTCACAAAGGCGCATTTTCTTGCAGCAAAGAGCTCTGCAAGGGCCAGCCTACCTCCAAGTAACTGTTTTCTTCTCTCTCTCTCTCACTTTGCCTATATATATACATAATACATGTATATATAATATACCCAGATAAGTAAATGTTCTTAGTTTTAGGATTTTCTATGTTGCAAGGAGGTTTCTAGTGGATATAGGAGTAAAGAATTTTATTTGTATCACTTATTGCCAGATTCAATATGTCATTTTTTGTTGAAATTCTAAAAGGGTCTTACAATTTTTTTTTTCTTTCTAAAAGATGGTACATTGCTCTGCGTTTTAGTGATGATTAATAGACTAATTTCAGTTAAAGTTTAGACTGATAATTGAAGTAACCTAAGGAATAGAACTTTTTTTTAATATTGAAATAGTGCACAATAATGTTGACCCTTTGTTTTTTTCACTTTGTTCTTCCATGTAATGTTGCCCTGTATACTGTAATTTCCTCAATATTTTTCCATATCTTTCTTCAAATGGTGACAATAAAAAAAAAGTTTTAATCTGTGTTTGTGAATTTTGTTTGGTTTTGTAGGCATATTAACTATTGCATGCATAGAGTGAATATGTTGCGGCATCATGGTGTTAGACCTATTCTTGTCTTCGATGGAGGTCATCTACCAATGAAGACAGAGCAAGAGAACAAGAGAGCCAAGTACTAAAATTTCATTCTCTCTACAATTAGTTTGATCTGCTTTGATCCATATATTGGATTATTTTGTGGGTTTTGACCACTTGTCAAGACAATCACCATTTTGCGTCCTAGGCAATTTCATTTTGACAATGAAAATCTAATTTGATTTATTTTTTATCTCGAATATTACATGGCCCAACTTTTATGATCTAATAAACTGAATATCATTTTTGTTTTATATCTGTCCAACTTCTAAATAACAAGTTTTCAAACATGGGTAGTATAAACATTCAATACAATAAATTTATCTGCAATACTTGCACAAGATGAATCTACATAAGTTTTTAAATCATAGTAAAGCATATCCGAAACCTTGATATTTGGTGAAGACGTGTTATGTCGGAAAACAGTTTGAACTTATCATGCAAGGTGTCCCAGATGATCAGAAGAACTATTGCCACATTTACATGTTTTACATTGTATTTCTCAACATATGGTATGACTTAAAAGCAGTTTGTCTAATAATTTCAAGAATACAAACTTTTGGCAGCACTTGTACTGCCTTCATCTAATATTTACTACTGATGCCTTTGGGTTGTTCTAGGTTTTAAGTTATATAACTTGTCAGAAGTAATTGATTAGCGTCTCGCTGGGTATTGGTAAGATAGTACTATGTATGAATGAAAATATTTTTAAGATTATAACAAATCAAAAAATGTAGGAGTATAAAAAAGAGTATGTCATCTTCCTATCATCTTTAACTGTTACTCAAAAGATAGACTTTACGCTAGCTGTCTGTTAATAACAGGGCCAGAAAGGAAAATCTTGCACGTGCTATCGAGCATGAATCAGGTGGAAATTCAGCTGCTGCCTATGAGTGCTATCAAAAGGCTGTTGATATCTCACCTTCTATTGCATACGAACTCATTCAGGTAGTGAAATGTGTTATCTGAGTTTTATTTTTTTTTAAAAAGGTATTATATGAGTGGTTTTCTGGTAAATTTACTCTGCAATACTAAATATCTCACTAAGATTTCTGTTTCTTCACCCTGGTTTTTATTGCATCCTACTGATTGGCGATTTTTTGCTTGATTCTTGTTTACATTTTTTCATGTGGAAGGTCTTAAAGCAGGAGAATGTTTGTTATATTGTGGCTCCGTATGAGGCGGATGCCCAAATGACCTATTTGGTCGTCAGGAAACAGGTTGATGCTGTTATAACTGAGGATTCAGACTTGATACCATTTGGTTGTCCTAGAGTATGTTGTTGTTTTTTATTTATTTAATGATTATACTTTTATTTTTCTTGCACCCCGTTAATTACCATCCGTTTTTACTTTGGGACCCAATTCTACTTTAGTTATCATGTAAATGTGTCTTTTTTCAAATGATTAACTGTCTTACACAATGAACCAATTAACATTCTCTAATATTCTCCAGATTATCTACAAGATGGACAAGTTTGGACAAGGTGTTGAGTTCCGTTCCTCCGTTCTACACAAGAACAAAGAGCTAAAATTTACGGGTTTCACTAAGCAGATGTTTCTTGAGATGTGCATTCTGAGTGGTTGTGACTATTTACAGTCTTTGCCTGGAATGGGCCTGAAAAAGTCCCACGCGCTCATCAAGAAGTTCAAAAGTTACGACAAGGTGAATGCTACTTACAAAACACGTGATAGTGTACATACATTAACCTAATATATTAATGAAGTCTGGTTTGTCAACGAGCTGCTGTAGCGTTTCGTGCATTTCTATCCTTATTCTCCTCTTATCCCACCAACCCAAACCCCCCAACTTCAGTGTTTTCCTATCAGTTGCTAGTTAATTCGTATAAGATGCTGATAAAACCTGGACTGGTTTGAATTGTGTTACCAATTCCAGGTAATTAAGCACTTGAAGTATAGCAATGTTGCAATTCCTCCTCTCTATGAAGAATCTTTCGAGAAAGCAATATTGACTTTCCAGCATCAAAGAGTTTATGATCCCATTACGGAAGCTATTGTACATTTGTCTGACCTGTCTGACAATGTTGGGGAAGAGATGGATTTCTTAGGCCCATATCCTTTCAAATGTCATCTACTTTACGAGCTTAGATCTTAGTTGAAGTATGTCTATACGAAACATTTGATTGGATTTTTGATATACTTGTTTTTTGTACCATTCCTCAACCACGGACACATCGATACCCCAGGATATAGCTAAAGGCATTACAGCAGGCGATCTTGATCCTTTTACTAAAATGCCATTTCAGGTACTATATCCTCTTTCTTATTGAGCTTTTTAATCTCATTTTTTCCTCTTTATTATTATAATTCAAAATTACTTTGAATTTAAGAATAAATGTCCTAAAGCACATTGTTTCTTTTGCATTTAAATCATTTGAAAGTTGTACTTATTGTATTCATTATTTAGTATTAGCATAGGTTTTCATTTACTTTTAACTTGAACTTCAAGTTTCCTATAAACAAAATGTCTAAATGAATTGGTAGCAGGTAAAATAAAGCATTATCAATAGTGCTCTTGAACAAGAAATGAGATCGATGGGAACTCAATTTGACTCAAAAATGGTTTAAACCCAATTCCTTGGGGGTAATCTTTTATCCCTTTACCCCTGATTTCAATTTGGACCGATACCGGATCGAAGATTAATCAAAAGGCAAATGATGGTTCTTGACTGGAAGAATTTCTAAAAGATCCCTGACTGAAAAAAAGCAAAGAAGAGAAGGAGATACCATAACTAATATATTAAGGGGCGGTTTTTTATTTTTTTATTTTTTATGATGCTTTGTTTGAGGCTTGTGTTCTTTCCTTTTTGTTTTGTTTTCGTAATTGATATTTCTTATCGAGAGGTGTCACATTTCTTCGTTGTATGGGCCTATGAGATGGGGATGACTACGCTGTTATCATATTTAGTTCTGCTATGTAATGTTTGCCTTTGAATTAATTAAAAAAGTCAACTAAAAGCAGTCTTACTTGAAGGCTTTTTTATAGGGCTTGCATTGTTCAGAAAGGGATACAAACTTTCTTGCTGAAGAATTGTATGATTGCCATATGTTTTCTAATATCACATTGTTCAAATTTTTCTTGTATTCTTCCTATTTACTTAATATCTATAACTACTTTGTTTTCATTCTAAATTTGTACTTTCTTTGACTGATATGGTCTGTGCATCTGGAAACAGGGGGAGTGTGTTAGAGATGCATTGGTGCTTGATGGAACTTACCAACCCAAAAGTATAAAACATGAGGGTGAAAGGAAAAAGATTGGTTTGCCCGTGCAGAAAAATCTTCTGACTAACTACTTCTGTATCCACTCAATCCAACTTTTGTTAGCTTTTCATATGTTATTTCTTTTCAAATGAATTTCTTGTGTTTAGGAAGATTGGTGCTAAAAATTGCTACTATTATGTTATTTCTTTCTGTTTCTGTCAACATCTCGCATAGGTATTTGTAACCCTAAATGAAATATGAACTCTGGGAAGTCTACCTTATTTCTCAAAGCAAGTTAGACAAAATTTATGATTCCAGCTAAATTATATTTTTATACATTATTTGTAATGGGTTTACCTCATCAAACAAAGACAAACATGAACAGGAAATATTTGGCTATAAAGAACCTGACTTTGAATTATACGTACTTTTATGATGGAAGATCACTAGTTACTGGAAACTGTCATATGTGTTTCTATTTCTTTGGATGCTGATCATGTTTCTTGTATTCCAGTGACATGATACCATGTAAACACATGGAATGCATTAGATTTTTGACTAATATCTTTGGCTGTTGCTTTAGTTCACTTAACACTAAAGGTTTTGCATCTCTTGAAGCAAAGAGAAAATTTAGGGTTCCTCGACTTACACCCAAGCATCCAAGTCTCAGGAGTGAACCTCATCCTGGCGAAGAAATTAACGAGACTGTTATTTCTTATAATATAAACTGCTCACCAGCTTCCCCGACTTACTCCGGAAACCTGGGAAATGTTGACCCTACAAAGAATTCTGTAAGTGTATACTTGAGCTGTATTATTTTAGTTCATATCTCAGCCAAAATATGTATGTGTGTGTATTTGTGTGTTTTATATTGATTATGATACAATATCTTTTTATGCATTTTTTTGGCATAATGATTTTCTTTTTTAGGTGGATAATGGTGTTAACACAAAATCATCTGCATCTTTGGAGTTGTTAACCCATGGTAAGAACTAAGAAGATCTGCTCCCTCAAATAGCCTGATTAGCCAGTAGAAATTATTACTCACTTCCTTTTAATACTCTTAATAAGGAGCAGATGACAAAGAGGATGACTTGAGAAGTCCGCAACGTTCTTTGCCTAATCGATCCAGGCATCCAATACATCCCTGTATAGTGGTTAATAAGGAGCGTTGGTGCAGTTTTAGCTCAGATGCAGGTGAGGGAAAAATGAGAATAGAGCAAAAGAATGTCACTGTAAGGAGTTCTTATTTTCAGCACAAGTCTACAAAGGAAATTTTTCCAGGAAACAAGATAGGAAAGCTCTTGGTCAAGGACGACGATTCCACTGCTAGATGCAAGAGTGACATATCTGAATGTGAGTTTAAATCTGCCTCAGACACAGGTGAGGGAGAAGCGAAATTAGAGGACATGAATCCTATCTTAAGGAGTTCTAGTTTTCAAATCAAGTCTCTGAAGACAGTTGATCAGGAGAAAACAAATGGAACACTGTTGGTCAAGAATGCTGCTGCCGCTGATACACGCGGACATGGTAGTATCATCCTGAATCGTGAATGTAAGTCTGCTTCAGATGCAGCTCAGCACAAAACAAGAGTAGAGACCAGAAAATTCATTGTCAGGAGCTCCTACTTTCAGCAGAAGACAGGAAAGGAAAATGACCTGGACAACAAATTTGACAAATTGAAAGATGGTGTTGCCACTGATACATGTGAGAATAGTATTCCTGAGAATACTTCAGGCCATAGCTATTTTAAAGGCGCAATTAAACGGAAGTTTGCCCCTGATGACAATGTTCAAACAGTAAGTAATTTATTTCTTCATTGTATATTGCCTATTTTTTTTAAAAAAAATATTTTCTGTTCTTACATAAAAACTTTGCAAGTATTAACACTACTTTCTTTTACATTATCTAATTCAGGAACTTTCGAATCATAAATGCTTGCGGTCAAACGGACCTCTTCTCATCCAGAGTATGTATCAATTTCACGTGTTATTATTAAATTGTAGTTTTTGAGTTAATAAGCTTTTGCCTTGTCTAAAACTATGGCATACACATAAGAATATTTATTGCTAGATGAAATCAAATCATATATACATATCACTTGTCATAGTTAACAAATGCGAAGTGACGCAAATTGAAATACACTGTATACTTGTTGAAAATTGTATGCTCCAGTTTAAAAACTCAAAATCATCCATGAAATCAAGAAAATAATGGTGTGAATCAGAGAAATGCTCAAACCACTAAAAGCAAAATGTGTTGGCCATGACTTTCATTGCTCAACTACTAGTAGGGACATTCCTCATCCCCAAGCTGCTGTATAGGCCTGCTTTTTCTCATGACCCTAGGCACCTTTTAATTGAGTTTATTTTCATTGCGTCTTTAAATGTTTATTTTGTTCTACTGCCTTGAGCTGTGATTACTTTAAGTCTCTTAACAAATAATACTTGGTCTGTCCATCTAAGAATGTCACAAATACATATTTCTTTTGTCCACAAATGGATGTTATTCTTTCAAAAATAATGTGACAATCGACATAATTATAAAAAGATTATATTTTCTGTGGGACCCATTGTAAGAACAAGCACATAGGTCTATGCAACAATATCTTAAGTGTAATGTTGTAAATTTGCAACAACTAGTTTTTTAATTTTCGAAAGCCGACTTTTTGTGAAATTTGTACTCATGACATTCTTTGGTGGATGAAGATAGTATGTTTTTTAAAACCTTATTCTGGTCCCTGAATAACTACTTTGTAAAAGTATCTAAATTTACTCTGGTGATCTTCTTATTAAGAATTGTATATTATTCTCGACTAGTTTAATAACATAAATTACATCACGTTACTTTTTGAAAAACTACAAAGGCAGGTAGCACATAATTCACATGCTTCTTGGTACGTCTGATCATACACGATTCATACATGGAGACAACTCCTTTTAAGAAGTATCTGTGCTTTGTATTGCCAAAATTAAGGATATTATGGATTCATCTAAGAAATCTCTCAATGATATCAGTTACTTCACCGACCTTTCCTAGCTAACTTGAGATGTACTGGTTTCATACATGATTGTTTATCTTGCATTTAAAATGTATGAACAAAGAGAACTACAAATATGGGAAGCATTAGTAGATATTTAGAAAGAATGAGTTTGAAGATATTGATCAACAACACCAGAGAGGACGAAGGATTTGTTGCTGGGCAACCGGATAAATCCCTGTTTCTAACTTGCTGTATGAATTAATAAAGTTGTCCTTCACCTCTTTTGAAAGGTGGAATTTATCTTGAGTTGCATTTTTGTGATTCAAGTCTAAAATGCCTGCCAAGAATTGATGCTCCCAGTTTACACGACTTAACATGCATTTTTAACTTCAGGTACTGGCACCTCCGATCCAGAGGATTCAGTGATGGAGACGAAAGATGAACAAGATAAGTTTGGATGTAACATCTCCCATTTAGGCCAATATTCTGACATAGCAGAGAATTCAATGGAGAAGTTTGTTTCAGTAATATCATCATTTAGATGCACATCTGGTTCTCGTGCCAGTGGTCTCCGTGCTCCTCTAAAAGATGTGCGCAACACTTGTGCCAATAGGTAATAGCATTTGCCCTGGATACCTACATTTGAAGTTACAGATTCTATCCTCCCGCTTTATTTCTTTCTGTATGTGTTTCCGCTGTAGGTTGACCGAGAGTATGGATTTAAGCAAATTTACCTATGTGCCAACTAAGCTGAAGCCATCCTCAGCAGCATCTCGCAGATAATATTTAATTACAACTTTGTATTGGCTGAGCTCTCCTACTTCATCTTGATGCAGCCTGCGCTTCCTTAAGGTACTGTAAGCTGGACTCTGTTATCTTTGTTGTTTTAAATTTTTTGGTCATCTTTTTATGGTTAGTTTAAATAATACAGTCTCTTTCATTTAGGAATCAAATATAATCAGAGACTCATTTCGGATATATGCCCTTAGGCCTTAGGTTGCCATTTCCATGATCAATGCTGTGCATTGTCATTTATACAAGTATTGCACACGAACCAAAGGCTCTTTGCTTCAATGAGCTCAAAAGGTACTGGATGAAGAGGATTTCTTTAGGGTGTTGTTGAATCACATTGTATTACTGTACTTGGATAAAATTTTGAACTCTTATTGTTAAATACATATTTTTAATTTAGGTTTTGTATGACTCCACATTTTGATACAAACAAAAATTTGCGCATCATTTTGGCATGAACAAATGGCGCTGTTAAATAGCTGTTTTTTTGGTGATTGTTTCAAGCAATCTGCCAAAACAAATCTCTCCATCCTACAAGAGAAGATTAGAATATTCTTTTTTAGAAAATTAATATTCTCACATGAAGATATAATATTTTCAGACCGGCGGAACCCATATTTATAAGAGAGACTCATAATGTTGGTGCATGTATTTTTTATTTTATTTTTAGAGTATTGTTACGGTTACAAATAAATCTTATAAAAATTAGTTTATAAAATAATGAGTTGAATTTTAATTGATAAATAATCTACGTTTGATCAAATAGTTATAACCAATTATAATCATACACATCATTTGTATCTTTTTTTCTTTTTTTTATAGCTATTCTTTAGTCATCATCTTATCATAAAATCCATAGGGCGTCCTCCGCCATATAATCGATCGGTAATCTAAAGTCGTTTACTTCCCTCTGATCCACAACTTGGAAAGTTGAGGCTGCTTCTGGAGGCCCCCAATTCCTTCTTATTCAATTCAATGGTCCAGAGTTTGTTTTCGAAACTTGTCCACGTAAATCTTATAGCATAATGAGCCACAGAAGTTGCTCTAGCGACCTCAATTTCCCCACGCTACACTTTTCCCCACCGCATGCCATGCATCTACCACCACACTTCCAACATATAATTTTTTTTTTGTATATATACATATACACTCCAATTCCTGTATATGGATTTTATAACTCAATTTTTCTCTCTACCTAGCTAGCTATATTAACTAATCAGTGTTCGATTGATCGTGGCAAAGAAAGAAAATGTCAATTTTACCCCATTATCAACACAACGTCCACCACCGCCGCCGCCATGTTCCTCCTCATTTCCCCAGAAGCATCTCCTGTTCTCTCACCACCACCACCACCAAGCCCAATCTCATTAACTCCTCTAGCCAGCTAATTCACATTAATGAATTACCACCACAACAGCTCTTGAACTCGGTAGTACTCTCCAGCTCAAAGCCCAGAATTAACCCCCCAAGTACTGATCTACAATCAACCTGGTCTCACCGGGCATGGCTCGCAAGTGGCTGCACTACTGTCCTCATCTCTCTAGCCAAGTCCATCACAGGGGCGGCCACCTGCCACACATGGCTCGAACCCCTAGCCGCCGGATTTGGCGGTTACTTGCTTGCGGACCTGGCCTCCGGGGTATACCATTGGGGCATCGATAACTATGGAGATGCCTCCACCCCAATTTTTGGGTCTCAAATTGAAGGGTTTCAAGGCCACCATAAGTGGCCCTGGACAATCACCCGTCGGGAAACGGCCAACAATATTCACGCGTTGGCACGAGCCGTCACACTGGCGGTGCTACCCATAGACCTCATCTGTCAAGATCCGGTGTTTCTGGGGTTCACGGGGGCCTGCTCTGGGTGCATTATGTTGAGCCAGCAATTTCATGCTTGGGCTCATGGCACCAAGAGCAAACTCCCTCCGGTCGTGGTGGCGCTGCAGGATGCCGGAGTGTTGGTGTCGCGTTCACAACACGCGGCGCACCACCGGCAGCCTTTTAACAATAATTATTGTATAGTGAGTGGAGTTTGGAACGAATTGTTGGATCAACTCCAAGTGTTTGAAACTTTAGAAATGGTATTCTATTTTAAGCTTGGAGTCCGACCCCGGTCCTGGAGCGACCCGAGCCATGAGTGGACTGAGGACACAACCGCCACCACCGAACCAGCACATTAATCTTATGCTGCTGCTGGTCCATGGCTCCGTCGCTCGTTAAATGAATTAGTTGAATTAAGAATTCAGACCTCATGCTTTCTTGAAATAGTGAAAAATGTTGAAAATTAAGCTATAAGATTACTATAGTACTATTAATTTGGGGAAATAGAAAAAGTAATGAAAACTAAAGGGGTTTTACATGCACAGGTCAATAAATCAGGTAGCTAATGGAATTAAGAATAATAAATTATATTATTATTAAACTAATTACTATTATTGTAATTATAATCTATATTTACATTCTTTTGATTACATTATTTTATGACCATAAAAATCAACTCTTCTTTATTATTTATATTATTTTTGGATTTTTAGCATCGTCTCAATTGTAACCAATCAAACAACAATTACATTCTTTAAGTCTCAAGTTTAATTTTCATTTAAGTGAATTTATTTATTTCATTATGTATGAGAAGTCTTTGTTTGCGAGTTTATTTTTTTCAATATCGAAAGCTTGTTTTCTATTTATATTAGATTTATTTGTGAGTTTATTTTTTTTATGTTCAATTTTCATTTTATTATAAAAAAATTATTTATGAGTTTATTTTCTCAGTTTCGTAAGTTAGACCATACATAGTAGTATAATAAAGTATAAGGTTATCATCATCGTTATAAAGATTATTACTTGGTAGACCATGTTAATTATTATTATTATTATTATAGAATTACAATGAAGGATAAGGTAGGTAAATATCAATTATAATCCTAATCAACAATCATTCAAATTATTCTATAATTTGTTTATATTACTCATATAACAATCTATATATAGTAATGAAGGTGTCATAATCTACCTCCAAACCCTAAAGTTGTTTTTTTATATTTCCTAGTTTGTGTTCCAATTGTATCTGGTAGCGCTGGCAATGGGCAACTGTTACTGACACGTAACTCTCTTTTTCCCATATTTATACACTGACATCTACGTAACTCTCTGTTTTGAACCGGACACGGTTAATATCGATGATAATCTATTATATTTAATATTATAATTTGAACATAAATAATATAATATGAATAATAATTGTAACACTTCCAAATCTGGACCCACATAATTTAAACTTGAGTTGTCAAAAGACTATAACAAAATTATTATAAGTAGTACAACGTACAACAATACAGTGTATTACAGTGTATAATAATACACAACTAAGTTTTTCACGATTATTGTCACACTATTTTACAACACGTGAAGACTACGATACCTATTCATCGGACTCTCACTCCATCCCCCGGCTAGACCCAGCTACGTTCTCATTTCCTGTTGAAAAATAATGGAACAAAAGAAAAGGTGAGCTCAAATAGTCAGTAAAGAATAACATGACTAAGATAATGTTGAATAAATTATCGTTAACCTTCAACAATTGAGTTCTTGATAGAATACAATAGACTACAAGGTTTATATCAAAAACTGCAGTTAAATTCTTGAACAACGTTCAGATCAATAATAGCAGCGGAATGAACAATCTATTAGAAGAATAATGCAGACTATAATGTCCACTCGCTTCTGAAATACCATCAACTTTTATCATCTGAAATACCATTAGTCAAGATAATACAAATTCATAGTTCCTGATCATAATCATGTAGATCAACAGTCCATCTTTACACTACGGGCCAAAGACATTCAATATAACACAAACGGTCATGATTATACCAGATTCAGTCTTTGGTCATAATCATACCAAATAACAGTTCATCTTTGCATTACGGGCCAAATATATTCAATATAACACCAACGGTCATGATTATACCAGATTCAGCCTTTGGTCATAATCATACCAAACAACAGTTCATCTTTGCACTACGGGCCAAAGTAGGGGTGCACACAAAATCGACCAAAACCGAAAAACCGACCGGACCGAACCAAACCGTTACTATTTCAAACCGAAAAATATAAAACCGAAAAATCGAACACTATAAAATTAAAAAACCGAAACTAGTTCGGCCGGTTTGGTTTGGCTTCTCAAAAAACCGAAACCGACCAAACCGACCGAACAATTTAAAATTATAACATAATTTATATACTTTTCTAATAAATATTTATTTTATATAATTATATATTTATTATATGTTTTTATTGTGACGAATTTGCAAAACTTCTATCCTAGTGAGTGAGTTAGGTGATTTTTGTTTTTCGGATTTAGAGAACTTCTATTATAATTAGTAGTTATTGAGTTAGTGATTTATTAATTATTATGAAAAATTGACAATATAATAAATATCAAATTATCAATTACGGAACCGAATAACCGAATAAACCGACCGATTTAACTGAAACCGAATAAACCGATAACCGATTACGATGTAAAAATTTGGGTGGTTTTGGTTTTTAATTTTTTATAACCGACTTAAATGGTTTGGTTATTTTTTTTTCCAAAAAACCGACCAAACCGACCGTGTGCATCCCTAGGCCAAAGAGAACATTCACCACGTGCCATAAAAGACACCGAACAGATGTATCGCCTTTATTATATCACCTTTAACCTATCATCTGTTTAACAATTATATCGCATTTGTGCCCCCGATCACAGATATTTACAACAACTTGATTTTGGATGATTATAATGATATAAATGATGAACAGAAGAAACAGGATAAACAATAAGTATCAGAAGTTTACTTTGTGCAGATTCAAATAATGTCCAAATTGTCAACATGATGTGGAGTGAAATTCAAAAATGAATAAATGATATTCAAGATCCACAGTTCAGAATAACGGTTACAGTTCAATAGAAAGGTTCACGTAAATAGGAAGGTTCAATTGAAATGATGAAGTGCAACTATTATGGAATATATAATATTTTTAGGAATTATAGAAGCAATAGTCCCATAATAAGTTTCGATTTAGGTGTATGAAAGAAAATAATATCCCTTACCATAGCAGGTTTAATTAACAAAAGGTGAAGAAAATTAATATCCCTTACTATAGTAAGTTTGAATAATGGAAGATGAAAAAGATGGTATTCCTTATGAATATAAAGGAAAATAATATCACTTACGAATATGAAAGAAAATGATATTATAAACGAATATAGAATAAAAATGTCATGTGATAATTCGTATAGACAAATTATATCCACAAGAGACAAATAAGAAATAAATACAAAGGGTTATTTACCAACAGGCGGTAGTCCGCGCAGTAAGGTTATTCCCACAATTTAATAAAATTTGAATACGAAGAGTTATTCACCAAACAGGCGGTAATCCGCGCCGTAAGGTTATTCTCAGAGATTAATAAAGAATGAATACGAAAGGTTATTCGCCAACATGCGGTCATGGAAATAAATAACACATCTTATGAGTAAGAGAGAAACGGTATTATTTTCGAGAATCAAAGAATGATAATCCCTTACCGTAGTAAGTTTAAATAATAGAATATGAAAGAAGATGATATTCCTTACTTTAACACGTGACTGGATATTAATTTAAATAAGGTTGATTAACTTGAACAGCACACGTACACTTATAGATGTTCTCAAATACTCAAGATAACTTAAGCACACTTAGAGAGAACTTACACAAGAAGTATTTAGAGAGTAAAAGAAAGAACAAGTAAGGAAGTTTATGAAAAATTCTTAAGTTAAGACATCTATTTATAGCCAAAAATCTTATCATAATCAAGATTTTCTAATTTAATCCAAACCGTTCATTTCAAGATAATGTTTAATCCTTACCACTCATTTCATCTTTTAAGATTTCTTTAATTTAAACCATTTATTTAAAGATTATCTTTAATCTACACCATCCATTTCAAATTTTATATTATCTTTAATCTATACCATTCATTTCATCTTTTAAAATTTCCTTAATCTAAACTATTCATTTAAAGACCATCTTTAATCTACACCATCCATTTTAAATTTTAATCTATACCATTCATTTTATATCACCTATCTTTATATTATAAACAAATAACTTTATCAATTCAATTATTCAACAATAATTCACACTTATTCATTATTATGACTAATTGTTATAAATACAGTTTAGTTGGCTCTCTGAGTTAGATATCAAATTAATTAATAATGAAATACAACAGTTTAATTAACATCATAATAGAGATAACAATAATGCAGAAAGTATATAAAAGAAAGAATACGGTACTCTGTAATGACAATTATTGATTCAATAATGTAAATTACTATGCATATGCTACTGTGACAATTATCAGTTTAATAACATGAATTATTGTGCATGTGACAATAAAGTCAAATATTGTACGATAACCACTTTATCAGTTTAATAATATGAAACACTGTGCAATGTCGTGTGCTACTGTGCAATACCGTATGTTACTTGTAATACCGTATATTACTATTCTTTTACCATAAAATATTTTAACAATTAAAAGGGATAGTACCATTGACCATTTAAAAATTGTTTATGTCGTTTTCTATATCCGACAATTATTCGTTGTGGTGTCCACCAATGATTGGTTCGTACGACGTCGTCGTACGAATATTCCCCGACAGAACGAATATTCCCCGACCAAACGAATATTGTCCGACATAATATAATTTACACATAACATCATTAATTTTTAACTTTATCAATTTAACCACTTACTGTTTCATGAAAAAATATATATGAAGAAAAATTAAATTTTATATTTCATAAAATTCGGGGTCTTATAGATAAGGAATTATCGGATTCGAAGTAGATCCGATAACTCGACGGATTTCAGATATTAAGGACCGAATCCGATAATACTCCGATAATTCGATCCAATAATCCGACCCGATTAAGTTCAGTAACATGTTATGATCTTTCAATATCTCAGTAACAACTAACATGTACCAGACTACCAGTTATGATATTTCAATGTGACAAAACTATCTAATTAACATGGTAAACACACACATCAGCATCAGCCTGTATATCCATGATCCATCATGACTTGATCATTACATAATACAATATGACAAAACTATCTAAATAAAAAAAATACTTTCACTCCAATAAAACATTTAAGCAATAATCGGATCGGAGTATTATCGGGTCAGATTGATATGAATCCGAATCCGATCCATTTAGTTATCGGATAATCGGGTCAATCGGGTTTTAAAACTGAATCCAAATCCCGATAAATGGTTCAGGTTGGGTCCGGGTTAAGACCTGTAATGACCACGAATTTCATTAGTCATTGTAAATATACTTAATAAATATTTAGCAATGAATTTAAATTTTTCACATTAATTAATTGTGCATTAGATAATTAAATAAATGTACTTATGTGCTTGTATGTTTATTTAAAGGATTAAAGCAAAGTGTATAATTAATTTAAGCAAATCTAATTGGATTATATTTTAAATCCAAATAAGTTGATAAACTAGGTTAAAGATATTAACCTAGTAGCCCACGTAATTAATTTAATTACTAGCCCATGTAATTAATTAAACAAGCCCAATGCTTGATTTAATTAAATGTAACCTAGACTATTTAAAATAAGCCCAATGTGTTATTTAAATTGAGCCCAAACAATTTAATTGAATGAGCCCAATAAAAGTTAATCCCAAGCCCAATGTGAAGTCCAATAAGGGTCAAACTTTGGTCAATATATATATAGATATATGTATATATATATATATATATATAGGTGTATATATGCACATTTTTGCATTAAAAAATAAAGGAAAAATGGCTTGGAAAATCCATTTTGCTGATTTTTGTGAGGAACCACTTGATGTTGCTTGATTTGCTAGATTGCTTCTCTTTTACACTAAATCAAAGTTGGCCAACAACTCTAGTCAATCAACTAGTCAATCACCATGTCAATCCATCAAATAGTAAGCTTGATTAGCCTTTAATTTGACCAACATAGATGAATTAGTGAGTTAATGGTGTGTTAGTAGATGACTATAAAAGAAACACCCCACACTTGTTCTAGGTTGGTTAGTTCATTGCTAGAGAATTTCCTAGAGAGCAAAGTGTGAGCATTTGAGAGTGTGAGAAAATATTGAGAGCAAAATACTAAGGGAGGAGAAGGAGTTCTTGGTTCATGCCTTCAAACCTCATCACCTATTTTGGAAGAAAAAGAAAGATAGCCATTAAAACAAGGTAAAGATTATTTTAAATGTAGTTTGTTTTTAAATTAAATAAATCATCATGTTAGTATAAATATGTTAATATAGTTATTAATGTGTAGTTGTAATATTTATGCCATGCTTGAGTTTAATAGGTTTGGTTTGTATTTTGGTATCATTTGTATGCTAAAATATGTGTTTAATAGTGTATAATCAAGTCTTGAAATTTATTACCAAAAATATTTTTATAAAACTTAGGTTTGATGTTCTAATATTATAGAACATTAAATAATGAGAAAAACAAAGTTTGAATCACTCAAAATGGAGTTATACACAAAAAGTTATGATTTATGGTAGTTTATGTGATGTAGAATTTTTTATAAAAAAATAATGATATTAAATCATGAAAAATTATTTTTTCATGTTATAAATTAATATAAGGTGATTGGTAATTTTTTTGGATTTTTATTGAAGAGTTAAAACTTATTTGATGGTATATTTTTATTTAAAATGTGTGTGCCGGAACACTGTTCACATTTTGCGAAGAAGAAAAAAATTAAGGGTTTCCGCGTAATGCGCGCGCAGCCACTGTTCACCGAAAACACGGAGCCAAACGACGTCGTTTGGCGTCCGTAAAAAGTTACTCCGCGCGTACGCGCGGAAGCCGTTTCAGGCTTTCCAAAAACGGCGTCGTTTTGGGCCGTTTAATCTGAAACGCGCGTCATGCGCGGTAAGGAAAATTCCGGCAAAATTACCTTTATGCCCCTCCGTGTTTTTCTTGGCAGAATTACCATTCTGCCCTCGGTTCAGATTTCGACTTATTTACGGAAATGCCATTCGGGTTAAATTTAATTAATTTAAATATTTAAAAACTAAATTAAAATTATAACAAAAATAATTATAATACAAAAATAATATTGGGGAGGATATTTTTCATTAAGTTTAATATTTAAATATTTTAAATATTAATCTAGTTAGCTAAACCATGGTTAAGTTAAATAAATTTATTATTTATTTATTATTTTAAATGTTAATAATAAATAAAGATGATAAATTAGCATTTATTATTTAATGCCTATTAAATAATACTTAAAGAGAGATAAAATTTATAAATTTATTATTTATTATTTAAATATTATTAAATAATAAATAAGGATAATTAGGTAATTAATTATTATTTAATTAGCATTAAATAACGATTAATGGAAATTAAGTTATTAGAGTAATAATTTATTATTTAATTTAAATAATAAATAAGAATGATTTGATTATTATTTAACCTTAAATAATAATTAAAATTAATTAAATAATTAATTATTATTTAATTGACATTAAATAATAATTAAAGAGGATTAAGATTAGTAAACTATTATTTAATTTCCT
Organism: Hedera helix; assembly: GCA_947179155.2. Taxonomy (NCBI): domain Eukaryota; kingdom Viridiplantae; phylum Streptophyta; class Magnoliopsida; order Apiales; family Araliaceae; genus Hedera; species Hedera helix. Next base: position 39,868,408 of record OX359273.1, read on the forward strand.
TAATTAAATAATAAGTAAGGTTAATTACTTGGTTAATTATTGGTTGATTAACATTAAATTAAAGAAGGTTAAAACTAAGTTAATAATTATTTATTATTTAATTATAATTAAATAATAAGTAAGTACAATTAGTTATTATTTATTTTAAATAATAACTAGAGTTAATTAATTAATTTCTATTTAATATTAAATAGTAATTAAAAAGAGATTGAGTTAATAAAATAAATTGAATTTAATTAAACAATTATAATAAGTTGTTTAAAGGTTTAATAAGTGTCCAACACTTAAGAAAAATATTTTCTAACTTATTAAATTATTAACCTAATATGATTAAGGGTTTATAAGGTTAATAATATTGTTTTGACTAATGTAAATTATGTGTTAGTACTTATGTGTGGTAAATAAGTTCATTATCAAATGTATAGTTATGCAAATACGCCGTGTTAATTATTAGACCGACTTTATTAATGTTAGGTCTTTCAAAGCAAGTAGTTAAAGCTAGACATTTATTGTAGCTGTGCAGACAGGCAAGTTTTCTACCCTTAAACTTGTATTTATTGTTGCAGATATTCTTCAACCGTATTTACATTTCAATTATTGTTGAGCAAGTATTCTACACCCGTAGTTACTTGACAGACCTTTGAGTGAATTAATTATCAAAAATTACTTCACATCATTATTGATTATTGTATTCGCACATAGTGCTTTTGCAAACTGTTTAAGAACGTCTAAGCTAATTGTTTCGGCTAGACAAATGCATGTTAAATTCATTTAATTGAATATTATAAAAGCTTATCCAAACCATTGGTTGGTGCGGATTCTTACAGTAAGACTGAGATAGAACAACCCTAGTTAAAAGGGATTTTTATTTGTCGGAGACCCGACAGTGCGCAAGAAAACTAAATGTGATGCATATACATAGGACATGAGAGGACTGATCCCCTCAAGTGTCCCGTTATTTTAACAAGGAGTCAGACATTGTACGTCTGTTCTACCTTAGTAGCAGTTCATGGTCATTAAAGACCACTCAGCAGTAAAGAGTCAATTCCTTCTTTTATTGAACATTGATTCTTGTTATCTTTCACAATTGCTATTGTTGAAACCTTGAAGTTATTTCCCTTCATCATGATATATCGTATGATTGTTGTTTATAAACTTGCTGAGCCATTTAGTTGCTCATTCTTGCTATATCATGACTATATTTCAGTCAATCCCGAAAGCTCTAAATCGAACAAAGGCAAGGGGAAAGCGAATGCTTAGTTTTTGTAATTGCATGCTAGTTTAAATTGCTGTTATGTAATTACTGTTGTAAATCTTTTGTATTTCCCTTAAGATATGTAATTTTACAATTTAAGGTTAATAGACCTTGGGAAGTGTAGCCTTTATATAAGGAACATTTTGTATTATTCCGCGTAGTTTGAATACAATATATGTATTTCATTGTTGTTATGTATTGTACAGTGAGAACCAAACCCGAGGTTAAAGAACCCGGATTTGGGGTCGTCACAAGACCCGCCCCGTTGACAGCCCTAGTTCAGTGGGTTGGTTGGAACTTTATTATCATTTGCAGTAGAGAGGCTATTCTTTAATATGTCTAATCTAACCAAAAAGGGAAAGAAAAGCGGAGATGATAATTTATTTATATTTCTCCATTTACATTAAATATTGTATTGTAAAATTGAAAAAAATAAAAAGAAACCTCACTTCATATGTTAAAGGATCGGGGATAATATTAAATTGTGTATTTATTAGTGTAAATAGGTTGTTTATATTAAATCTTATCTCCACAACCCATCAGGCTTAGCATGCGCTCACATAAGACTCGTTAGTCCAATAAGTTTGAGCTCGCCGCTCTGTCACTTAATTAAAACACTAATTAGTTATCATATTCAATATTAATTTGTATAATAATTATATTTTTCAGTAAAATCTTTATTATACAATTCTTATTAGGAATTATTGTTCTATTGAGAATATGTGATTACTATAAATACTAAGTGAATAAAAGATGTATGCATATACAATATTTTACCCTACTAAATAATTCTTACTTTCATTGTTAACACATTTTGAAACTTGTTCTTACTCTCACACATGATGTATCTCTTGACAGTCTAAGTCGTCAAGTATTTTTTGGTGTCTTTTTTTTTTTTAAAGTTTATATTTAAACTAGTGGTCGAATATGTGGATAAATTTAAATGTTAATAATGGTATTTTTATAATTTTGTCAAAAGGAAAAAAAAGAAGCCATCATAACATTAAATTAGGAGAAATATATGGGTTGAATCTTTCGGATAGCACAAGACGTGTGTGACACATTACTTCAATTAACAATACTATAATAATAATAATAATAATAATAATAATAATTCAGTTTATAAATTAATCAACTTGATACTTGTATAACTTTGGACGTTTCCGGAATTTTAGAATCAAACATAATTAAAAACTAACCAAATTAAGTTTTAAGATCTGAATCCTACTATTAATATTCTCCTAGTATGGACACACACACACACACGTATATATATATATATATATATATATATATATATATATATATATATATATATATATATATACTATTTGTTTGTTTAAAGTTTAATTGGTTAAGTCAATCAACTTAAACAATTATTCAAAAAAATACAATATCATTTTTTGTTGCAAACGGTGGTCTGTTAGCCTTTACCAAATACAAGGTTTGCCCTTTTGTGGGGTACACCAAATTATTCATTGCACATAACAATCAAATTTAAAAAATTAAAAAAAAAATGATCATAAACCCACAAATATAATAAAACGAAGAAAAAATAAAAGTAAAATGTACGTAATTAAACCCCATGAACCATTTGGTTTCATTTATATCTTCTAATTTTCATTTTCTGGTACAATTACAATATAATGCCTGCCAACTCATAGCTAGATTGATTGATACTCCTATAACTAAACAAATTAAAAAGAAAAGAAGAAACTAATTGATAAGAAAAATGAAGATCATTAACCCTTCATTGTTCTTTAATTTAATTACTAGCGGTGTCAGTAGTCAGGCTTCAAGGAATCCAGTCATCCTTAGAATACAATTCCGGACTTCACTCAAATCTCTTCCTTTGAGAGTTCTTCCGTTTCCGGTACACACCGAGAACGCCATTTTTCCGGTGATTCGTCGTCGCAAAATTACATGCGGCGGCGTAATTCCGCCGTCGTCCTCATATTCATCCTCAAAGAAATCCGAATCGATGTATTGAATCCAGGAATTTGCATTTCCAGATGCAATTTCCGGTATATTTACCGGGGCCGAATTCTTCTTCTTCTTCTTCTTCTTCTTCTTCTTCTTCCTCTTCAACTTGTTGCTGTTGATGTTTTTGTTACCGGTGGACTTGTATTGTTCATTTTCTTCCATTCCGGCATTTTCATGGAAAATAACCTCAGATTCTTGGAATTCTTCGAATTCGGCCATGGTAATTAAATTGGAGAGAGCTGAGGAAATGGAAAGAGGAACGTGGGAAAAGGGTGGGAAATGGAGGGAATTTATAGATAAAATTAGGAGAGAGAAAAAAGAATCTGAATCGTAAGATGAGTATGCGTCTCGGTCGCTGGATAAACAAAGCGTTGAGTGTGCTTAATTTCTCTCTTTTAACTATAATCTTACGTTTGAATCGAGAGAATAAAAAAAAATATTATAAATAATAATATATTAAATAATTATTTTAGAAAATAAATTATTTTAGTAGAACAAAAATTTATTCTATTCATTTGATTTTTATTCCATGTGAGATGATGGAATAAAATTCATTCTATGAAATAGATATGTATGATAATTTTACCTTCATATTACACCAGTCACTCCCATCAATAATTAAACATATATTTGAAATAGCTTAAAATCATTTTATTCATTCCTCCATTCTATTCTTTTAATCCAAACGCAACATAAGGGTTTAAATGATTGGAATGATAATAAGATTAAATTCTTATTCGAATTCGACTTCGACTTAGATTTGAATTATATTTAAAAAAAATTATTCAGATTCGACTCGACTCTAATTTTTGTTTCTCGAATTCAATCATACTCGGATCAAATTATATTTAAACTACTCGCAAACTTTAAATTCAAACTCGAATTTGAGTATCTACATAATAAATAGCTTTATAATATATATAATTACTAATTGAACTTATTATTTTACTTAAAAATGAGAAAATATAATTATAATTATAATTTATAAATATAAAATTATAATTACAAATAAAAAAATAATAATAATAATTAATTATTCAAATTTTGTTTAATTGTATATATATTACAAAAGAATGTATCGAATATCTATATATATATATATATATATATATATATATATATATCAATTGAGTATGTAAATTCGAGTTGTTTGAATCGTGAACGAGCTGAGTATAACTTTACTAATATTTTACACGTATTTTTAATTAAGTTATTTTTTGTACTCAAATTTAAATTATATTATTAATAAATTCGAATCTCATTTATATTTTTAAAAATTAAATTCGAATTTCAGACCATTTAATTCGATTTAAAGCCTTATCTAACTAAAAGTAATAATAACTACTAGTAGAATAATATTGTTATATGAGCTGCCTAAACTTAAACAGGACAGATTTCTGTTACTTGCGGCCTCACGGCTCTGTCTTGAGTATTTATTTAGCTTCTGCGTGCGTGTAATGTACACTAATTGTTTTAAAACAATCTTTTTTGTTTTTTTTTTGTTTTTATTATAAAGAGAATGAATTTTTTATTAAAGAATTAAAAAAAAGGTCCGGAATGATTTAAAAGGTTCAAAATCAAAAATAATTTTTTTAATATTGTCAAAATAAAATTAATACCGACATATTGAAAATGATGTATTTAACGATATTTTTATAATTATTCTAATAACACTTAATACTTTAATTGACGTTTATTATTTTTACAATAATATTTTTACTGAAAATTATGATAATTAAAAACATTAAAAAATTTGTTGGTGGATGAATCGGTGCATCCGTGCATGTAATTGAAATATTCTCAAAGTCAAGCATGCTTATCCATTACATGTGTTTATCCATTTTGAGGGAGTGAAAGTAAATTAAAATTAAAAAAAAGAGAGAAGAAGAGGTAAGCCCGATTATCCTCCAATAACATAACAGGCGTGACTAAATGCTGCTTCTTGTGTCGTTTGTGTTTGGTAGACTAAAGATGGCAGCCAAGACGTAAATTGTAAATAAATAAATAAATACTCACCTTTGTTGACGCATATAAGTCCTCCTACTGCTTTACCTTTCTGAACAGGGTATATTATATAGGATTCGTTTAATTTCTATTCTGGGTAAATATATCATTCCTAAAATATGTCACATTTTAATATTCACTTTTTAAATGTTGTTGATTTAATTCGGGTTTGTATTTTTGGCTCGATGATTTTATTATTTCATTTTAGATTAATTTTATAAATATAAAATTAATATCAGTTTTTAAAGTTATTTTTAATTTAATTTTTAGAATAATAAATATTATCATTATTAGTAGTAATTTTTAAACAATTTATACTAAAATAGACTACAAGTATAAAAAATTCTAAATTTATTAAAACAAATATGAATTTTATATTTTTAAAGAGAGAGAGTAATTATTTTGCGACCAATATAAAAGCAAACATTGGTGTACGACAAATAGAGTAAGGGCTTGTTTACAGGAACGTAGTCAGAAATTTAAATTAAATTGAGTTGAGCTGGTCAAGTCTATTCCAACTAAGGACTACTTTAGGTTTGACTGACTAAGGCTATTTTAACTTAAAACTACTTAAAGTCTATCTAATAAATAAATAAAAATTTGGGACGGACTATAGTCGGCGAAGTCAAATAGTAGTTCCGCCCCTACTTGTTCAAAAATGACTTATAATTAAAATTTAAAATAATTTATAAGTTATTTTATAAACTAAGATTTATAAATAAAAGTACTTACTATCTGATATTATTTTAACTTATAAGTCAAAATAAATTATGAAAATATTTGATTAAAATGACTTATAAGTTAAAAAAATTTACAAAAAATATAATAAATGAGTATTTATCAAATAAAATTATTTTAAAATAATTTATTGAGAAGATAAAACAAATTATTGTACAAAAATTATGTATAAAAAAAAAGTCACACGTATACACTCAAACAGTAAAAATATTATTTATAAATTGATTAATCAAATTTATAAGTAGTAATTGATATTTGATACGGCAGCCTTCTTCTCGGTTCCTTCTATATAAGACAAAAACTCGAATTGTTGAACTTGTAAGCGCCGAACGAGCTGCCGGCTAAGTTGCTGAAGCCAAGCTGCACCTTAAACAAACCAGTTAAAACACCTTAAATCTGTTTGTACTCACGTTATCTAGCTTATGATTAGATATGAGCCGTGGATTCGAAGGTATGCATGCAACTTGGCGTATCCAACGGCTTCTGCTCCGCTTCAGTACAGACTGTACGGTCCACTCCCCGCAGTCTAACTAATTACCCACACGCTCTTCCAATACGACAAACCACTCCCGCAAGTAAATTTGCCGTCACACGCTGCAATACGAACGAATCTCACTACTCTGCTTTGATGCCACGTTTCCCCAGCCTTTGTTTCTTGTACTCCTCTATTAATTTTTGTGATTAAATTGAATGTTTTTAAAATTAATAATTAAATATGTACTTAAATTTTTAGAAAGACAAATATTAAAATTAATACTAAATTATATATAATTTATGATATTTTTAATCTTTTTATATTATATATAAAAAATAATTAAATATGTTAATTTAAAAATAATTAATTTAGCAATAAAAAATAATAAAAAGAATTTATGGACGGAGACAATAATAGAAAGTCATAACGTTTCTAGAGAAGTCTCTTGTCTCTAACTTTTACTCTAGTCTTTGTAGTAGCAAACAAACAAGACTTTAAAAATATAAAATGTATGTGTATGCACATCTATTAGTATATCTAAACAGGGGTGAAGTTAAAAATTTAAATTAAGTTGAATTAATAAAATTATTTTAATTTAGAATTACTTTAAGCTAGACTGATTAATGTTATTTTAACTTAGGACTATTTAATTATATAATATATTTAATAAATAAAAAACTTTTGGGATGGGCTACAGTTGGTAGAGCTAACTAGTAGTTCTGCCCCTGTCTAAACACACACACATAAAAGTAATATTTTTTTTGTTTTTTTATTTGATATTGTAATAAAAAAATATAAATATTAAAAATAATAATTAATGTATTACTTGATTAATTAAAATAAATATAAAATTTCAGCATTACCCTTTCAAAAAAGTGGACAGAGAAAAATATTTATTTTTCTACTGTTTAATGTTTTTGTGTTTTTTTGGATATGATATACTTCTATAATTTTATTTGGCTAATAGTGTTTTCAGTAAATTTATTATAACAGTGTTTGATGTATTTAAAAGTCACACTGTACCAAAAATAACGTAATATGTTTAAACATCAAATATGTTGTTTATAAATTAAATAAATTATACTTTAAATAAGCTGATTTTAAACAAATAAAAATTAAAGCACGTTTGACATCCTTTATTCTTTAACTAGAGAAACATTATATATATATATATATATATATATATATATATATATATATATATATATATATATATATATAGAATGGATCAACAACATACCCTCTTAAACAACATACCTAACATACCCCCTTTAGCGACGGACCCGGCGACGGTTTGGTCCGTCGCCATAGGTTCGTCCGTCGCTAAATGTTTTAGAGACGGACAACAAAATCCGTCTCTAAAACATTTAGAGACGGACGAACCTATGGCGACGGACCAAACCGTCGCCGGGTCCGTCGCTAAAGGGGGTATGTTAGGTATATTATTTAAGAGGGTATGTTATTGATCGGCTCTCTATATATATATATATATATATGAGATTGCGTGGATAGTTGAGAGTTGAGTGATAAAGGGAACTATTTGGTAGGGACCTCGAATCTCATCCTTACAAATTACAATACCCTTTCTCTTACCGATATAAAAAAATAAATAAAATAAAGCAAAAATATGAATGCGCTATTAAATATGGCGTTCATATGTTATGAAACTTATACAAAGATCAGGCCGGATTCAAATATTTCTTTTGTTTTCTATTTATAATTACACATGCATCAATCCTTATCTTAATATTGAACATTTAACATAATAAAATATACTGCTCAAAGTTCAAATTGTATTCATTGATAAAAACAATATAGTATTCCCTCTGTTCGGGGATAAAATTTTAGTTGATTTTTTTTATATATTAATAAAAAAAAATGATAAAATTACTCATATTTAAATTTTTATTTAATTGTATAATTTGTTGTACACGATTAGTAATATTTCATAAATATATGTAGAGAATAAAAATATAACAATTAATATAAAAAATATTATAAACAAATTATTAAAAAAATATATTATTTAATGTAAGTAAACACTTAATTTGAAATTATTTAAAAAATTAATAAATACTTTTATCTTAAGACAAAAAAAGTATATATTTTTTGAATAAAATATACTTAAATAGTAATTTGAATTTTATTGGGATATATACTTGCGATGTACCATATAGTATATATGCTTTCCGAAGAAAATGACTTCACATAAGGAGCTAATTAATAATTATTAAGAGGGGTCATATTCTTGGAAAGAAGTTCTTTGCCCTCTTGTAGATATTTTTTAATATTAAATTTGATGATAATGACTTTAATCTCATCTTCAAAATGTTAATTAAATTTCAGTTTTTAATTGTTGATGTGTTATGATTAATTAATTAATTATTTATTTTACCAGTCGGGGAGGTCTTAATTAGGGTTTATTTACTTGCGTTTACTTGTAATCCAAAATTGAGATTATAAAACAACGGACTTTGTCTTGTCGATTATTAAAACCTAAGTTTAGGTAAACTGCATACTAATTCAAACACTCTTTGAATTTTACTAGGTAAACTTCAATACACGTTAATTTAGTTTATTCTATCCCATGTTGCACGTGTTAAATTTCTTATAACAAATTAAAAATTAGTAAAATAAAAGTAAAGTAAAAAACCCTATAATTCATATATATAATACTATATATATAATCCTATTACGCTATGTTTGAATCGATAGAATAAAATAAAATAAAAATTAATGTAATAAAAATAATGTATTAGATAATTATTTTAGAGAATAAATTATTTTAATTGAATGAAAATTCATTTAATCCTTTTAATTTTTTATTTCATATAAAAGGCGGTGAAATAAAATTTATTCAAATGAAATAGATATGTATGATAATTTACCATTATATTACACTATTCACTCATATCAATAAGCAAATATATACTTGAAATATCTTAAAATCATTCTATTTATTCAATCCAAACGCAGCGTTAAGAGAAAAAAGACATGTTAAATCGACTTAAGATAAGTTATCATAAGTTACTTTCAATTCTACATTATTTGATCGGCAATTTAATAATTTAACTGTACGAATTTAATGAACATGCAAAAATATGAGATTATGTAAAAATTTATTTAATTTAAGGTTAGTTATCAATAATTTTATAACAATAGAAATTATTAAAATCTAAAATGTCAAAATATATATATTTATATACATATTACTTAAATTATTATAAAAATAATTTTCCAATTCTTTAAACTATTATTATCACGAGATTGTCAATTTTCTTTCTTTTTTTTGTTCCCTGTTCTTTTCTCTTTTTGTTTGACCTTCCTAGCTAGATGTAAGCATTTTTAGATTAATATGAAAAAATGACAAATATGCATTTGATAATTTTAGTAAGAATAAATATAAGTATATAATATTTAAATATAATATTAAATAATATATTTATTTTAATTATTAAATAATAAAATATAATATTAAAATTCATATCATATTATATCCTTTAATTATTAAAATAAATATTATATTTAAATATTAAACTTATTTTTTAATAATGTTGAAAAACGTAACATTTCCCCCCCAATTCTCTCTCCCTCTCCCTCTCCCTCTCCCACGCTCTTATTAGAGAGAGAAGAGGCCAATGGAATGCACACGTGTGGGAGAAGAAGTTTGGAGTAATTAATTAGTCAAGTACTTGCCGTACGTACATATTTTGATAGAAAATGACTATTAAGCATAATGAGGACTAATGACTATAATCTCCTCTAGATTCACTACTTTTCCATAATTTTGAAAGCGTTTCCTATGAACTGTGGGCTGGACATTTGTGGGCCGGTTGAAGTAAAAACATAAACAACAGTCAGGGCCTGAAGGGTATATGAACAAATCAATACGGTACATGTGGTAACGTTTAGAGGTTCACAGGAACTGTACTATTTTTGGAGCGTTAGTTTGAAGCCTAAACACAGTATTTGTGTGTTAAATAGAATGCGTTTAAAATAAACCGTTTGTAGACAAACAAAATTATCAATTGCGTTTGAAATCTCCAAATATCGGTAAAAGAACAAACATTTTTACAAGACACAGTTTGGCTCCGTTTTATTTTCTAAAAATTCCATAAGATTCATTTAGACATATTAATTTTGAATTTCTCAATTTAATTTAAAAAATAAAATTAATTTTATGTTTTACGGAGGGGGGGGTGGGTAAAGTACTAACTATACACAGTAAATATACTAGAGTTCATTTTCACTTGTCCAAAAGGGCTGTACTCATTTTAGTAACCCTAAATAAATAAATAAATAATTCTGCTAATATTCATACCGAGAGCATAAACAAAACACAGAGTAGGAGGAAATGTAAAAAAGGAGGTCCCACCGAGAATTGAACTCGGGTTACTAGATTCAGAGTCTAATGTCCTAACCGCTAGACCATGGGACCTAACTGATATAATATCTTATATACCGAAATTAGATAATAAAGAAACCAATTTTTTCCTTAAACTTACACTCTATAGTTTCTAAGCTAGATACAACTCTACGCATTACGGTGGGATTATTCATTTTATTAAAAACATATATAATTATAAATTATTTCTTGTGTGATTTGGAATAAAATATTTGGTCTTTATTTATAGGGTGAATAAAACACGTGTTTAGATAAATCATCCATCAATTTGGGATAATATTAAATTGAAATTATGAGATATAATATCAATTTTGAATTAATGCAATTTTGGAAAAATATCAGTTTAGATTTGTATTTATGGGACAATGTTACATTTTTTTGTGTGATTAAGAAATTTAAAAAAAAATTATGAATGAATTTTTTTTGTAAATAAAGTTTAAAAACTCAATTATGAGATAATATTATATATTTTTTTGCCTAAGAATTATTTGTTAAAAAATTAAAAATTCAAATTATTGGGTACTATCAAATATTTATGTGTCAGAGTTATTTGCAAATATGGGATAATAAAATAATTCAAAAACTAAATTATTGGATAATATCAATTTAGAATTACTGCAATCTTTTGATATAATATCAGTTTAGATTTGTATGCATGACATATTTATGAGACAATGTTACATTTTTGTGAGTAAGGAATTAAAAAGAAATTAAAAATTTATGCATGAAAATTATCTGTAAATAAAGTTCAAAAGCCCAATTATAGGATAATATTACATATATTTTTTGTATGAAAATTATTTATAAAAAAAATATTAAAAATTCAAATTATTAGATAATTCAGATATTTATGTGTCAAGGTTATTTGCAAAAATTGGATAACAAAACAATTCAAAAACCAAATTATTGAATAATATAGAGGAATAAAAAAAATTAATCTTACTGTATAACAAAAAATTATAAAAGTGACAAAATTATTTGTAGTGTGATTTGGAATGAAAGTGTAATACCCCAAATATTTATAAGATTTGTAGATAAGATCTTAAATGATTAATTAAACGTTAAAGTTTAAAATCTAGAGTTGAAGAAGTAAGATGTGTAAAAAATGAGTAAACATTTTTTTTTCTTAACTAATTTATTTTTTTTAGGGGTTAAATGTGAGAAATATGAGTTATAAAATTTAAAATCTATAAGTGATTAATATATATACTTAGAAGTATAATAAATGTAAGGTAATGTAAATGATGAGCTCAAAGACCAAATAGATGGTTAATTGGTTGGTTAAATAAATCAACATATATATATTAGGATGATATATATATATATATATATATATATATATATATATATATATATATATATATATATATATTGGTGTATGTATATATGTATTGGTGTATATACATATATAAGTATGTATGTGTATATTTATTTATCAATAAATAAATGTCCAAATAATTTAATTTAGACTAGTGAACTAGCCCAAGAGGATTATATGAGTTAGCCCAATATGGGAATACTTGCATAAAGGTGGATAATTAAATAATAAGCCCAAGTGATATGTTAAAAGATAGTACATGAGGTAAACTAATATAAGTCCAATTAAATTATGTTGGCAAGTATTGTATGTAATGATGTGTAGTACAATTGATTTAATTACCTAGCCAAGTTATTAGAGATGTGTGAGTTGTGTTGAGTAGCCTAAACAATTTAAATGAAGAAGCCAATGTAGTTAATGTAATAATTTAAAGTAATGAGCCAAAATAAAATAAACTAGTAGCCCAAACATTGAGTCCAAATTTAAAAGTCAAATGTTGGTCAATATGTTGAGAGAATATTTTTCAAGTATTGGTATGTAGAGAATTAACTAATGTAGGGTTAATTGAATAACCCTAGTTGGTAGGCAAGAGAGGGTATTAACTAAACATTAGTTAATTGCTAGATGAATGAAGGTGATGATGAGAATTAACCATTGATGAGTTAATTGAGTAACCTTATGTGGTAAATAAATTAAAGTTTTAACTATGCATGAGTTAGTTACTAGCAAAATGTGTAGATATGTAATTATATGTATACATGATGGATGAGACATAACTAAGAGGAGTTAGTGGATTCACCTTAAGTAAAATTGTTATAAGAGAATTAACTCTACATGAGTTAATTGGTGGAAGAATATTATAGATACAATTATGTATGTATATAATTTACCAAAATAGAATTGGTAGATAACCATTGTGACGCCCCCAAATCCGGGTCCCTTGAATCCTCGGGTTCGGTGCTCACTATTCAACACTTGACAAACATTCATAAAATACATCTTCAATATCTCGCGGAAAATATACATAATTGTATCACAATTCGTACCATCAATCCCAGGTTCCACTAACCTTAATACATAAACATTACCTTATAATACAAAAGGTTTACCACTTAGAAATAGCATCTAATTACATCTACTCGTTCAGCTTTACTTTGTCGTTGCACTTCTTATATTCGTCGGCTTAACTGAAAAATAGGTCATGATATAGCAAGGGTGAACAACTACTTTGCTCAGCAAGTTTAATTAAACAATAAAAGATATATCATGAATGAAAAAGATTTAGCTCTGGAAACTTCAACAATATACAATAATTGTGAAGACATGCAACTTTGAATAATATAATTCAATTGACATAACATACTGCTTCATCATGCTGAAAGGGTCACAAGACCATGAACACACGTTTTGAGTATTTACAATACCCTGTTGACAGTAGACTGTCAGTTCGTTTTGAATATTAACAATCATTTCGATTGACATATCCGGTGATGGGTACCTTAGGTGATCAGCCTATCGTACGTTTATAGAGTGCACAATATAACCATCTAGTTCGTTTTGATCGGGAATGTTCCATCCGACCGTAAGCTTATCTGCTTACTTTGCTCTGTTCATTTCAGCTTATCCCATCAGATTCCGCACCACAACAATATGGTTTGGACTAACTTCAATAATATTCAGATTAATGAATTTAAAACGTACATGGTCTAGCCGAAACAATTGGCATAGAACCCTCACTTAGAACAGTTCATAACAAGAACAGTCATAATATCACATGCAATATCTAGCTGAAACAAATAGCATAGATATTTCTCTTTAAACAGTTCATAATGTGAACGGTCATGCAAATGCACCTAAGTGCGATTGTCAATAACAATATAGATATGAAATAATTCTTAATAATTATTTCATCATGCATTAGAAATAAATTCCAATTTCTACATAAATAACTTGCGAAATAAATACAAGTTAAGGTTCAGAGAAACTTGCCTGTTCCGCTGACTACTGCTATTCAACTTAAAATTACTTCATTTGGGTGACCTAATATTCAACAACATTGATCCTCCAATTAGCATAACACATATAGGTTTATTTAACATTAATAACCTTACCATATATGTCTTAATCATCTATCACTTAATCATAACCTTAAATCTCTTAATAATATTATCAATCCCTTGATAATATTTTAAATCACATAACTATCACTTCATTGCTTTATAATATTATCACCGTTGATAATATATAAATACCACAAATAATATTATTAATCGTATAATAATATTTTAACCATCTATTATTTCAATAATAAATCATCTAGTTTCTCAATATTATTAACCATTTAATAATCATCTTAATCTCTTCATTATCTCAACTCTTATTAACATTATTAATAACTAAATAATGTTTTACACTATTCCCAAGGATATTATTTAACAAATAATATCTTAATCATTTATAAATATTATTAACCATTTAATAATATTTTATCATCTTACTAATATTATTAATCCTTTAATAATATCTTCTCCTCTCATTAATATTATTAACCATTTAATAATATTTTATCCTCATACTAATATTATTAACCATTTAATAATATTTTAATCATTTATTAATATTATTAATCATTTAATAATATTCTACAACTTACTAATATTATTAACCATTTAATAATATTTTATTAACTCATTAATATTATTAATCATTTATTAATATTCTACTCATTATCTAATATTATTAATCATTTAATAATATTTTATTCCCTTTATAATATTATTAATCATTTAATAATATTCTTCTCATAATCTAATATTATTAACTATTTAATAATATTTTATTCATATTGTAATATTATTAACCATTTAATAATATTTTAATCCTTTATTAATATTATTAATCATTTAATAATATTTTATTAACTTACTAATATTATTAACCATTTAATAATATTTTATTCATTATCTAATATTATTAACCATTTAATAATATTTTATTAACTTACTAATATTATTAACCATTTAATAATATTTTATTAACTTACTAATATTATTAACCATTTAATAACATTTTAATCTCTTAATAATATTATTATTCATTTAATAATATTTTATTCATTATCTAATATTATTAATCATTTAATAATATTTTATTATCTTAGTAATATTATTAGTCATTTAATAATATTTTAATCATTATCTAATATTAGTAATTATTTAATAATATTTTATTTATTATCTAATATAATTAATCAATTATTTATCATTAAAAATACATTTATTCATTTAAAAATAATAAAATAATTTTTTTATCAAGCCCGGGCGTCATGACGCCACTCCAAGGCATTTTTGGGGCGTCTAGACGCCCATGGACAGAAGCAAGGGCGTACACTAGGGCGTCTAGACGCCGGACCATTTTTTTGGCTGCCGGAACCTCTCTTACTCATTTGGTCATAACTTTGTCATACGGAAACATTTTGAGGTGATTCTTGAGTCTAAATTCATTAGAATTTCATGATCTACAATTTAACTTAACATCACAAATCCAAATTCCGAACGGAACTGGACTAAAAATGGCTTACAAGGACAAAGTGAAAACTAAAATCACAAATCATTGGTTTTAAAGGTTCAAACTTGAATAAAATGAAATCTATTCATCCAAATGACACCAACTTAGTGTCGTTGTCTTCCTAACCTCTTGTCTTACAACATTTCATAGTTCGATCGCATTTTTGAAATCGTTTTGACACAAAATTAAAGATCGAACCACTTAGAGTTTCAAAACGACCTACTTTGCGGTAAAAAATTATAACTTCTTTGTTATTTCATATTTTTGTGAGATTCAAGTTGGGTTTTCTTATAAACTCATACATAAAACTTTCTACCCATATAAATCAAGTATTTAACTTGTACATTTTGAAATGACACAAAATATATTACATAGCTACATAGGATTTTACCGGTAAAGTTCGATATGAACATTTCTACCTTTTTTAAGCATACCACACATACCAAATCATGATATAAATACATCAAACTATGAATATACATATATAACATAGTTTAAGACTTCTAGACCATCAAAACAAGTTTTGATTGGTTAAAAATAGATTTTAACCGTTCAAAATTGATCTAGGCTACAAAAATGAAATATGAGAAGGTTAGAGTACTTTTAAACCTTTGAGATTTGTGTGCTCTTCTTCTTCTCCTACCAAAGTATGTGAGGATGTTACTTGACATTCACCAAGCCCTTCTTGTAGAAATTTCTCACACTCACAAGTGTATTCTTTCTTTCTCTCTTGAAAATGCTCTCCATTTTCTCTCTAAGAAATGCTACAAATGATCTAACCAACATAACAACTAAGAGTAGCACTCTATATATAGCACATTACTAATCCCTCATCAATCTACTAATCATCTTGTGTTGGTGAAATTAGGAGCTTAAGTGAGGTTACTATTGCATGAATGACCAATTGGAATGACTAGGGTGGTTGGCCAACTATGGAAAGAAGTGTGGAAGAAGCTACCTTGCAAAATCAAGCCACCCCATGTGGGACCCCCATAAATCTCAGCAAAATGGGATTTAATCCCCCATTTTTGCTTTATTTTTATTACATTTATTATACATGTATACATCTATTTATATATATACATATATATAATATTTGACCAACATTTTGACTTGCTATTGGGCTCCACTTTGGACTCTAGGATATAATATATTGGGCTCATCCAATTAATTGGTTGGGCTCAATTTAATTAACACATTGGGCTAGCATTTAAATAACTATGCTACATTTAATTAAAATAAGCATTGGGCTTATTTAATTAATTACATGGACTAAAGTTTAATTTAATTACATAAGCTACTAGGTAAAATTAATTGACCTAGTTTAACAACTCATTTGGATTTAAAATATAATCCAATTAGATTTGCTAATTATAAGTCCATTGGACTCCTCAATTAAATTAGCTTACATAACCCTAGCACTTACAAATCCTTGGGTTTGTTTTAATAAAACCCTAACACTTAATAATACAAGTAATTTGACTTGATTAAATAAATTCATTCACTATCCCTTATCATCAAATTGGGTTTATAAAATAGTTAACCGTACACGAACAATTATTCCCACATTGGATTATCTCAAATAATTCATTTGCTTCTTCTTTCGCATTATTCATACAAGTAATTAACTTGCTTAATAAAAATCTTCTTAATTGCCATACAAGGCCAACATTCAAGCTTTGTGATTTTATCACATAAGCTTCTCTTGAAATCTTTTTCTTTCTTTAGTTAATTAATTTAATTAACTAATTTAATACATCTCATCATACCACTTATCACATATACACATACTTCATACCTCATATTTTCTTATGGATATAATTAAATAAAAAAAAAATTTGGGTTCGTAATTTTCTCGGTCATTACAACCATAGATTGCATGTTTGTACGGAATTAACTATACATTGATTAATTATTAGAAGAAATGACAATTATTATGTATATATATATATAGGAAAATTTTCAAAAGCGAACTAAAGACGAACTGTCGTTTTTGGTATCTATGGCGACGGTTCGACCCGTCGTCATAGAGTGCATGGCTATGGCGACGGTTCATCTTTGGTTCGCTTTTTAAGGTTCGCTGGAAAAGGGGACTATATATATATATATATATATATATATGCTGGTGTTTTGCTTTTGTTAATTACACTCAACCAAGGGGTGGTTCACTAACCCTAGTCAATCAAGATGATCAATTCCTTAAATTTATATTTGTAAATAACTAATCATTATTGGGTTAGTTGGTAATCCTAAGTGGTAATAAAAATAAAATCTTAACCAATACTAGAGTTAAGTGTTAGTAAATATATAAATATATTGAATATATATGTGTACTTGATCGTAGAGAATTAACTTTGTGTGAATTGGTGAAAAATGATAAAAATAAGTATATCTATTGTTATGATGAGTTTGGATCATGGTTGGGTATGTGGACCAACCTAGGTCATTTGAATGTAGAGAGTTAACCACATTATGGTTAATTGTTGGGAGATATATAAATATGTAAATATATAAATAAGATGAGCTTTAACTAAGGTTGGGTATTTGAGTGATCAAGGTTAAGTGTAATACTTTAACTCTAGGTCTTATAGAGAGTTAGAGAGTTAACCACATGTGGGTAAGTGTTGGTGATATGTTGCTTATTTTGTACTTCACCATCTATGTTGTTTGTAGTCAAATTGATGGGTGACATTTTAAAGGTCAAATGATGGTTAGATGCTTATATAATTATATAAGACCTAAAAATAAAGCCAAATTAGAATATTTATGGAGCTATTTAATAATTTTGGGCCCCACATGCATTTGAAGCTTGCTTATTTGGTGAATTTTGAGTACAAAGTGGTTCAACAACCCCCCAACCATCCTAGTCATTTATATAGTCAATCAAAGGGTCTATCAAGTGGTCATTTCATGCTATAGTAATCCTAATTAGAGCTTTAAATTCACCAATGTTAGATGGTTAATAACTTAATGATGTATTCCTAGAAGTCTACAAATAAGAGCATTCCCAAGTTTAACAAAGTTTGTTGGTTATTTGCTAGCTTTCAAGTATAGAAATATAGAAAGAGCTCTAGAGCTTTAAGAGAAAAGCTAGAGAGGATGTGTGAGAGTACTTCTAAGTGTTGTAAATTGGAGATATTGTTCTATAGGTTAATTCAAGAAGAGGAGGAGTCCTAACAAAGCTCTAGCAAGAAGAAGATCACTTAGAAGGTTAAATTTTTTCTTAACTTTGATCTTTTTATTTTATGTTGTTAAATGTTTGAACTAGAGAGGTTATATATGATGTATAATATGTACATGATGTATATAGAGTCATAAAACATGATGGTCTAACAAATAATGCTTATAACATCATATTTGAACCAATCGAATCAAGGATTTATGAAGCTAATTTTCATTCTGTCTTTATAGGCAATTTTAAACACACTTTCGTTTAGAATTTGAATTTTTGATATAAAGAGAAGTTGTAATGGACTCAAGGATAACCCCAAAATATTTTAAAATAAAGAAGTTATGGCAGTTTGAATGAAGGTGGGTCGAGCAGTCCACAAATTAGGGTTTCTAAAATTTTGCACTACCATCATAGCGGTGGAAACCACTGTAGCAGTGGCCAAATACACTGCCATGAACATATTTTTGTTGTCCGGGTCGGGTCGGTCCGGGTGTTTTTTATGAAAATTTAAGTTAAAATAAGTGTAAAATGAATATGTTTAAATACTAAACCAATATATATAGAGTCTATTAGTGACTAAATAGTAACTAAATGTTTAAAATAAAAACTAAGGTTAACACAATTAAAAAGTTAACTATTAGTATTATTTATAGAGTATTAAAATATTATTAAATGGTGAATAATATTAATATGAGATTAAAAAGTTGTTAAATTATTAATAATATTTGTAAATGATTAAAATATTATTACATGGTTAGTAATATTAATAAGTGATTAAAATATTATTAAATGATTAATAATATTAATAAGAGATTAAAATATTATTAAATGGTTAATAATATTAATAAGCGATTAAAATATTATTAAACAATAGTAGTATTAATAAGTGATTAAAATATTATTAAATGGTTAATAATATTTGAATGTAGTTGTATATTATCAAAGATAAATAATATTTTGAGGTATTTGGTACATTATTAAATGTCCAAATCATTAAGTTATGTAAAAGAAAAAAATTTAATTGAATTAAACTAATATAAATAGTCAATTTGTGACTAATTTAGACAACTTATTAAAAGTGGATTGTATGAAGAACGTGTAGTGAAGGTGTAAGTTAGTTAAGCATACCCGACATGTCCGAACTATATTTTGGGCTAGGAGTTTTGTCCAGAACCCAATGGTTCGTTTGTCGGACATCTTAAGCGTTAAAAATTTAAAGTTATAATCTTATATAAAGACTAGGTAATAGTCATTGTAACTAATGATGATGTCAATTTCATATATAAATTGTAGGTTGATCGAAAGACGCAAAATAAGCGTAAATGGTAGAAGCGAACCAGACAAGTTTTTCAAAACTTGCTCCTATGTGCATTGCTATGCTACAATGTGATATTAAATTATTGATATGAAGATATATTGATAATATTTGTGATATGTGAAAAGCATGAGTTATGATTACATGTGAACTATGTACAAGATATGAAGCATGATTTGTTAGAAGCTAGTTGGTTATTATATGTGATGCATAAGAAGTATGAAACATTCATAAAAATGAAAAGCATGATGTATGTATAAAATGCAGAGTATGTATAATATGTGAAACATGCAATGTGTTATGTGTAACTGTTAGATTTGTTGAACCGTCGTGCTCACTCTTGCTATAAAACCAACACTTTTAAATAAGTGCGAGTTATTCGAAGTTTTCGATAAAGGTCAAGGAACAGGAATGCGTATTACTTTCACCGAAAGTTTAAGTGATTGTTGTAGTTATGAGTCCAGATTGGACAGGTAAAATGATTGTGTAATTAAAGAAATGATTAGTATATATTGTGAGTGCTTAAATACTCAATTTGATTGTAATATAATGTCGTATTATGTATGATATTGAGACATATTAGGAATTTGTAAAGATTGTGATTCTAGAATAGAAAGAGATATTGTAAAATTTTAAATAAATGATTATTTAGCAATTATAATATTGTTGTAAATCATGAATGATAAGAAAAATGTTATATAGTGGCGAACTAGATTCGAGGTTCAAGAGACCCGAATTTGGAGACATTATAAAAAGTGTTACTCTTTATTTATAGGGTGAATAAAAAACGTATTTACATTAATCACTCATGAATTTGAGATAATATGAACTTGAAATTGCTTAAATTATGCAATATAAAATTAATTTGGATTTGCTGCAATTTTTGGATATAAATATCTATTTAGATTTGTATGCTGCAATTTTTAACTTTATAATATTAGTAATTTTTTATGTGAGTATGAAATTAGAAAAATCTTAAAAATTTTATGCGTGAAAATTATAGGATAATTTTTGTGTGATGTTAAGAAATTAAAAAACTAAAGATTATTTGTATAAAGAACAAAATTTAAATTTTGGATAATTTCAAATACCAAATTATTATATGATTTCATATTTTTATTTGTATGTGAGAAAATATTCTGATTTACTATAGTGAAAAAATTATTCAGTTGTAATTAGTTTTAAATTATATATATTTTTTGTGAGAGTTATATGCAATTATGAGATAATATTCAAAAAATTATTATGTGAGAGTTATATATATTTATTGGATAATGTTACATTTATATTTTTTTAATTCCATACTCACACAAAAAGTGAAAGAAATACTTTTTTTTTGTGAGAATTATATGTATAAAAACTAGATTTATATTTTTGTAGAATTATGGGATAATATTATATATTTTTGTGTGTGTGAGAATTAGCTATAAAAAATAAAATAAAAAATAAATTTATTGGATAATTACATATTTTTATGTGCAAGAGTTATATGTAATTATGGGATAATATTAATTTTTTTAGCTTTAAAAAAATTCAAAAAATTATTGTGTGAGAGTTATATGAAATTATGGGATAATTTGACATTCACAATTTTTTAATTCCATGCTCACACAAAAAGTGAAAAAAATACATGTTTTTTTGTAAGAATTATATATATATATATATATATATATATATATATATATATATATATATATATATATAAATCAGATTTATATTCGTGTTGAATTATGGGATAATATTATATATATTTTTTGTGAGAATTAGCTGTAAAAAAATTTAAAAAACTAAACTATTGGATAATTACATATTTTTATGTGTGAGAGTTATATGCAATTATGTGATAACATTAAAAAAAATTAGTTTTAAAAAAAATCAAAAAATTATTATGAGAGTTATATGCAATTATATAAAAATCAAATTTATAGTTGTGGATAATTTCATATTTTTATGAAGTACTATTCAAAAAATAAATTATTGAATAAATATAGTAATAAATCAATTGTAATAAATGGAGTATGAAGATGAAGTGATAGATAGGTTGATATGTGTCATTACCTGATGTATTTTAATATATATATATATATATAATAGATGGATTAGAGGCCAAATCTTTCCGTAAAATGTACTCTGGGAAGCTTTAAAATTAGATTAGATATACAGTTGTAGAGACTTTAAAAGATAATTTTATGTGAACCTTTAATATTGATAGTAGATAACAATTTATTGGTGTGGTGATGTGATATTACAAACATTAGTAAAATAACAAATAAAGAAATTATTTATGAACAGGCGGTGAAAATTATCAAAAACTAAAATTGAGCGGTACAAGAATATTCTAAGCTCAACTCGTGTATTAATGTAATGAAGTCTACATGCAAACACCACAATTTGCATTTTGCAAGAGGCAGCTATCTGCTCTTAAGTTATTTCAATTATTTATGGGTACTAATTTTCTCTCCCTACTAAATTAGATTCCTGCCCTTTTTAATAAATAAAATAAAATAAAAAATCATTGCCCCTCTATTAATCTGAAATTCATTGTAAATTGTACTAATATTCTTTTTTAGGGCCAAAATCAGTTAGCGCGGGTCTCTCTCTCTCTCTCATTCAGGTACATCACTTCATTCGTATATGTATCTTTATATATACAATCAATCTGGAATCTTTAGGGTTGGTTCCTTCGAAATCATAACCACTTCATCATGTAAGAACTTCCACCAAGAAACTTCTCAAATCTTTCATTACAAAGCTATATGTACATATTTATGGCTCAAAATCTATAAAGTTATGATTTTTTTAATATTTTTTTTTTGGTAATTTGATCCAAGACCTCGTGCACCCAAAGTCTGATGTTAAAGTTATGATTTTTAGTTGAGTGTTGCTGTTTGTTGCTCTCAGTTTATGCTATCGAGTTGAATTGCAAGATTTGTTTCTCTAGAGGAGTATCTTTTACCTTTTCCCTTAGTTGAGTGACTAGTAAATTATTTTTGTAGTTTCAAGAATATTATGCTTGTTTCTTTAGACTATTCGTTTGCAATTAAGCTAGCTAAATTGGAATAATATTGCAAGTAATGGCCTTTACACCATTGCAATGGGAATTAATCTTTCATTTGCTTTTAATTTCTGTAAATGATTTTCTGTTACCTGGTGGTATCTCCATCCATTGACAAGTTAATAGTCCCTTTGGATTTTGACTAGAGATTTTAAAGATTATTGTTAGTTGGTTGCATATTTGAGACTCCCCCTTGCAAAATTTGCAAAAAATAAGGATATAGTTTTGTCCACATTTATCCCTAAACATAATGAGCATTTAGTTTTGTAGTGGTTGTATGGTAGTGAAATTGTGTTGTTATACTTGAGGATATTATGTAATTTTATACTATTATCAATAAAAAGAGGATTATTTTTATGGATTTTTTTTTTGTTTTGCAAAATGGGACTCTTAATGTGAGTATCAGATTCTGGTTAAAAAGGGGGTATTGAAACTAGCTGACCTTTTTGAAAGTTTAAATCTGGTTGTAAATATCTGCTCATGATTTTTGTTGTCAAAAGCGAGACTAAATTGTGTGCATAGCTTTGCCAGTTTCTTCTTTACTGATTTTCACAGACTTGATTGACTTCAGGAGCACGAAGAAAGGGGATTCTAAGAAACTAACTTTCTAACATTATAATGCTATAACTCTAAATTAGATGAATTATTTTAGCAGTTCTTGGAATACGTTTGCCTCATAATTGAATTTTGAATGCTCTGAGTTGAGCTCGTTTTATAACTTAAGCTTTTGTAACAAGTGGAAGCTCTGTTTATCGGGAAGTCGGAGCTTTTGTCACAAGTTCCTGTAATTGTTTTTGGTTGGCTCTTGCATTACTTGATATGCCATATAGAATTCTTTACATTTACCCCCTTTCTTATAAGACTATAATTATGTTGTTATTGTGGATTATATGGAAATACTAAAGATTATATAGGTCTTGTCCTAAATAAATAACCTATTGCTATTTACTTTTGTAGGAAATGAATGTTTTTTAAAGAATTGACTAGCTTTTTTCAGTATGCAAGAATTTCTCCAATGACTAAACTGTGAAATAGGAAAACACACATTCCCTTCCTGTTTGCCTCTCTCCTCCTTCATAGCATCACATGTTTGTAATATCCAAGGGTTGAAATAGAATTGTGATGGCTTTTGTTAGTAGAAATCCAATTTCCTTCCAAAATTCCTCATCTGGACAAAATCTCATCAGTCATTGAGTTTCTTATTTTTCCCCTTGAAAGTTGAACCCCAACTTGCAATATGGATATAAATTTATTATTTATAAAATTTGTATGTCTTTCCAGCTTGGGTTCAGCACAGTGGAACTATTGTTACGTTGGGAGAATGCAGAGTATTTTGCAAGCTTAATGCTCCATCCTTAACTGTCTTCACAACAAATGTGAGCTGGAATTATTTATAGTGCTTTCCTGTTCTCTTTTCTGAATACTTAATTATAAATATTTTCAAAATAATTTGGTCTTGACATAAAGGTTCCTCTTTCCTAACATATAGGCAACTGACAACTCCCTCATGAACTGCTATCCTAATCAAAATATAAAACCTTACAGATATTCTAATGCTGTTGAAAAGTAAGTGATTTCTCTCGGTAACATTTGTGAGCATTATCAGTTTTCAATATTTTTGTTCAATTGAACTGTACGACTTGGTTCATTCACAACATCTTGCTTCTTAGTTTTGGGAATTGTAGTTTCCAGTGCGATATTTGTTACTGCCTGAGAAAATCATAATGGTTAAAAATGTTTAGGTCAATACAATGATGGCATTAACAATTTCAACTTTAGTAATATTATCAGCCTTGGTGGTGTTTTATATGTATCAAATGGTTAGCTGAAGCTCTTTAATATGCTGTCACTATAATGATGATTCTAGTTTCTTAAAATAGATTCACTATGCCGTCTTAGTGTTGAAGGAAGGAAAATGATCAAGAAGGTGGGAAAGCAAGAACACCACTTGTGGAGTAAAAGAGATTCAGCCGGGTCTGGGCAAAAAGCACTCAACCTAGTTCAGATTGTAATTATGACCAGTCATTTCTTCTTGCATATTGACACATTTAACACCATGAGGTTTACGCAATTCTTTGGAAAGACATTTTCTGGTCTAAATGTGGCTACAAAATAACATGAAAGTATTACATTCCAATCTGTGAACCCTAAAATTGTAGGCTTCTGGTCTCCCAAATGAGAAAGAGGTTGTTTATGGAGCATGAGATAAATGGACAGCTTGGGAACCAGAGTTTCCATTGATCAAAGCATCTAAGGCTCTACAAATCTTAAAGAAGAGGAATCAATGGATACGAGTAATTCAAGTATGATACTTTGAAAACTTTGTTTCATACTTTGAGCAAGTGCAATTTAGTATTTGGGATGACATGTTTTTCCATTTATTGCTAGTTAATCCATTATGTTGGGAAGATGTTTAAAATCACTTAACTAGAAATACTAATGTCAGTTTTATGTCAGCATTTTGAAGTTTTAATTGTTATGCTAAGGGAATCGTTTGGATTATACATAATTACTGATCATCACTGCTGCACAGGTTGCTAAGTGGATGCTTGGGAAAGATTAGGAATGACAATGGGAACTTTCGACACCTTCCTACTTGCATTTGATATGGATGGTAGGATAAATGAAGCAGGATCATTCTGGAACATGATTATGCATACTCACTCGTTCAATCTCAATGCAGTTGTTTTCGAGGATGATCTCCTTGGATGATCATCATAATGTTCCGGATAAGACAATAGAGGTATTTTTTAAAAACTACCTA
The DNA here is from genome assembly GCA_947179155.2 of Hedera helix. Classification (NCBI taxonomy): domain Eukaryota; kingdom Viridiplantae; phylum Streptophyta; class Magnoliopsida; order Apiales; family Araliaceae; genus Hedera; species Hedera helix. The sequence goes on from OX359273.1 coordinate 39,894,459, forward strand.
ACATGCATCCCCTCGCTTCATGTTTGAAAATTTTGTTCAGTAGTTTTTCCTCTATGCTTTTAGTATTGTAAAAAAATAAGTGCTGCACATTAGCAAGCTCTTTTGCATTAGAATGATCATTCTGATTTTAACTAAACTTCTGGTATTTGCTGACACGGAAGAATTGGGTGTAAAACAGAATGAGTATACAACCAGAAAAGTTGCTCATGCCTTTCAAAAACTTGGTCAGGAAGACGAGCAGAAGTTAGTTCTTAAAAAGTACCTGGGTAAATGGAAATACATCCACTTTAAAGGTGAACGGGTTAGGGTAAGAACTAAGAAGAGATCCGTGGAATGAATAAAGCTCTTTAGATATTGGCCAAGATTGATCTTAAACATTCGCATTAGAAATACACCTATTCTCGCATCTCGGTGTCACTTTTAGATCTTTGAATTGGGAAGATGATATTACGAGATGTGGCTGTTGGCGGTCACAATTGAGATCATCAACGTAACATTCTACTGTGGGAAAGAAAGCAACTTGCTGATCCCGAGTAATTTTTTTCGTTTCGCTTTTGAGGTTATACTTCTGTGAAATGAAGTAAGTTTATAGAGAACATATAATTGTTTTGAGGTAATACTTCTGTGAAATGATGAAGTTTATAGAGAAAATATAATTGATATTACATGTTGTCAGTGTTCTAAAAATCCCCGCCTAGGTCCGATTAATCCCCGCCTAGGCGTTAGGCCCCCCTATGGCCCCACGCCTAGGCCGCCTAGCGCCTAGCCTATGCCCAAGGAGGAAAAATAATCCCTCCAGGAAATTATATAGGACTAGGTGGGCAAGACGGAGAAATTAGGCGACGCCTAAGCAGAAAATTTAGGGCTGCAATTTTTTTTTATAATTTTAATAACTAAGCTACAAAACAATGTCGTAGAAATAGATGAATAAGTTGAGGACTGTTCGGGCCTTACTTGGGAAGCGGTTGGTGAAGTATCCGAAGCGGATAGCGTGCTAAAGCCTAAGAGAAATAGTAGAAATGCTAGAGTAAGAGAATTTCATGAAGAATTTTTTTTGTCTAATGATGACACGGAAGAAGAGGGAGATGAATAGTATGAGTGTGAGCCCGATGAGAACATTATCTTGGAGGGATATGGAGAAGAAGAGTTAGAGAGATATATACAGGGATATGGAGATGAGGACTATTAGTTTGTATTTTATATTATTTGTTTGTGCTTGAACTTTAAACAATTGCATGTTTCTGTTTGAACTTTGACATTAGCAACATAGATATGTGTTTGAACTTTAAGCAAAGACCTTTATTATTTTTATTATAGATTGTTTTCCTTTATATTATTGTTTTGTTTGGATAAATGTAAGATAAAATATTAAAATTGGCTTAAAATAAAAAATCCCGCCTAGGCCCCGCCCAGGCCCCCTAGGCGCTAGGCCCCTCCCGGCCGCCCGTCTCCCGCCTGACGCCTTTTAGAACCTTGCATGTTGTTGAACTACTACTCGGATCTTGTAACATCTACAGGTTCATTTGTGTCCTATCATTTGTGTCATCCATGTATTAATTTTGTTTTTACTGATTTTATGTCAATTATGAGTTCAGTTGACTAATTTTCTTATGGACCATTTGAAGCAAAATAACGGTGGGGAAAACTATGTCTGTTACGTTCTGAAACAAACTACAGGTAAGCCCTTCCTTCCACCAACAAAGTCTTCAGGATTAAGCATTTGCCCTGATTGTTGAGGAATTTCACAAATACTTTCTTTTATACAATTCTATCATATTTGATACTTAAACTTAAGTCTTCCATTACATAACAGATAAATAATATTCATAGCCCATGTCATCTTATCACCGTCCGTGATCTCTTCTGAGAAGTAAATATCTTGAAATCCAATAGTAAGAAGAGAATCTTTATGAAAGACCATGTAACATTACTTTATATCAATATCTTAAACCCCAAACCCTTTTTTGTGCTGTATTTATAGGACAATTAACTACTAGAAGAAAAAAATAAACACACGGTTCATGTAGAACTAGGCTAATGACACGGCCAAGGGACTTCGCACATTATGGACTCCATCGGTCCAAGTATACCATCCGAATGAGTAGTTATTCTTCTTGCCAACCAACTTGTTTTCTGCTTTCACTGTTATGGCGAAGCTCTTTTTCTGGCCAACATGTTTAAAGATTAAGATAGGTGGAGAGACCTGAACGGAAAATCCCATAGGCGGTTTAACACTAGCAAAGTAAACACTCTTATTGGCGCCAACATTTGTGACTGTTCTCTTGACAGTCATTGTGCCATTGAGCTTAGGAATAGCGAGGGAAGGATAGTTGAGATTGTGTGTTGCAGGTGGATTTTTTGGACATTTATAAACTGGATCGACAATTTTAATTCCACTGCTGCAGAGGAAGAGAAGATAGTCGGTATGCGAGGCATCATATACAAGCCCAGGATCTGCTGCCTTTTCTGGCCTGAAATTACCGGATCCAAACTGGAATGGATCTGCCGGTGTTTTCTTAGATGCATCAGTTATTAACTTACCCTCGTTATTAAGCAGTCCGGCTGCAAGTTAGACATGTAAAGCCTTAGAAAAACACTATTCCAATGTATTAAAATCCTAAAAAGAAACAAGGACCATAATTATCTTATATAAGGATATTTCCATGGTTATAGGAATGCGGATTGATTAGGTACGCGGAATGAAATGGGCATGATGAACTCTAACTATGGTGAAGTACACTAGGTATCTACATTCCTGTACCACGCGTCGAAACGATAGTACTCGGTTGGCGGAACACATTGGCAATAAGATTATAAGGGTTCTAAGGTAACCCTGGATATTTCTCAAGTGTTGCGTACCTGAGGTCATAATAGCAGATCTTATTGCAACACTGCTCCAATTAGGGTGCACTGCTTTAAGAAGTGCAGCAGTGGCAGCTACATGAGGGCATGACATGGAAGTTCCTGAGATAATGTTGTACTTAACAACTCGATGATCGTTTTCCAATTTTGTAGGGGAAGATGCTTCGCTCCATGCTGCCAAAATGTTCAGCCCTGGTGCTGTGATATCAGGCTGTCATTTAGGCCAGAAAATCAGAAACAAGAACACCAGTTAATCAAAGAGTTATAGGCACTCTTTTTCCTTGAACAATCCTGAATTTCAAGTGTCAATATTTTTGCTAATTTACCTTGAGAATATTAGGTGATATTACGTTAGGGCCCCTACTGGTGAATGCAGCCATGTAAGGTGCAGGTTTAGTATGCAATACCGTTCTTGCTGGGAAGATATATGCCATTGGATTCTTAGTAGAGTTTATGTACTTGAGAATTTTTATCAAGTCAGATGAATTAACTGCTGTGGCAGGAAGAACATGAGCATCAACGGATAACTCGGCTCCCTGTGCTGGATTGTTTCCTAATATACAACCAACACCCCCTGCCCTTTTCACCTCCTCACCTTTTCCAACTCTTGTTCCATTTCCTCTTAAGCAAATCACAATTTTCCCTTTGGCCTTTTGAGGTGAAAGAGATCCTGGTAAGCATTGTCTGCAATTTTTCAGTACTTTAGATCATATAAACAGAATAAAATGATTAAATCCTTTAAAAACATAGAATAATAAGAATTTACAAAGTACCCTGTAGAATTTTTAGGCACGTCAGAGTTTTCTACTTGTGCTGCATAAACTAGTGGGTACATCTTTTTCTTCAGCTTGTATGGAGTCACTGTTTGTCCCTAAGTATGTTAATACAAGAAAAATTAATAAAACAAGCAGTTAACAACCAATTGCTTAAAAATACGCTTTCCCACTTACAAAATTTGCAAATATTTTTGTTCCATGTTACCCATGATAGATTGTTAGTTCAGTAATGGTGGCATGATAATGAAATTATGATAATATCCTTGAAAATATCGTGTCATTTATATTGCTATCAATTTGAAAGAATACTCTCTTCTTCTCTTTTATCTTTTATAAATGATATTCTTTTTATGGGACATAGAGAGTAAGGTTTGATATGTGCATATCCTTTCCATCCAAAAAAAATACTTGAGCACCCAAATATGTCAAATGGACTATTAATAAACTGGAATGCAATTAACACATTTGATTTAGTCGCTTCAATATTCTTGGATGTGCAGTGATGTATAGAACGTGCAATATTAGCACCTTATGCTTTTCATAGAATTACCTCAATTTTTAAGCTGGTTCCAAGTTGAACTGGAGCTAAAAATGACCGATCCACACTACTTGCACCAACCGTGATGATCCACGGAGCCGGATTTGACAGTGTGGCCGCAGCAGGGCCTGAATTCCCAGCACTGCACACCACCACAATGTTGTTTTTAACAGCATGAAGTGCTCCAATTGCTATACCATCATCAGCATAAGCCAGAGGCCTACCTGTCGCAATGGAAAGGCTCATAACATGAACACCATCCGCAATGGCATCATCCATTGCTGCTAACATGTCTTCCTCAAAACATGTGTTCCCATCTTCTTTGCCATGGTGCGGAATTGCCCAGCACGCTTTGTAGATGGCTAGGCGAGCGAGTGGTGCACCCCCTGAGGCTGTGCCATATGCAAATCCGCCAAGGGCCGAGACGTTAGGGACCCTCCGGCCTGCGACTATGGAGGAGGTGTGAGTTCCATGGCCATCTTTGTCACGGGGTGATCGGTAATCCAAGGTTCTGTTTAGAGGGCCATAGTATCTTTCGTAGCCTTTGATGTAGTACCGAGCTCCAATTATTTTTCTGCAAAAATTGCAACAACATGCACATGGAAGTTCAATTTCGAACCATAAGATAGGAACATCATCCAATATTTTTCAGATGAAAAAACTAACAAAATTTATGATATTGCGAATTTAGCATATAGTATCCATTGTTTTGCAAAATGTACATATGATGGTTAAACTAATTATTTAGGGGAACAATAATTCGAAGCTTAAATATAACTGATATTTTTAATAATAAAAGTGATATCTGGCGACCTCAAGGCCAAAAAAACAAAAATAAATAAATTCTCAACATAAAATATTTTATCAAAACTTGTGTAATTCTGTATATAGCATATGAACGAAGGCAAGTATTAAGCCCCCACCAACTTCATATATTTATTACAAAATCTAGACTGTGAGGCTTGATGCATGCCCATAGGACCAGTTACCATGAAGTAAACAATTGATGACAATATTTTACATATTATACAATAGTGAGTTATCATCATTATCAAGTACACATGAACACACTATAGTGACAAAATTTGGAAAAAATATTCAGTGTTTTTGGAGCAGTGCTCTTATATATGAGATTTATACAAATCTCATATGAGATATAGATGAAGTTTATGCAAATTTCATATTTGAATTCATTACAAGAGTTGAAATTACAACATGTGATTGGTGGATGTACCACTTGACTTTGTCTCAGAGTCCTGAATAATTACTCCAAAGTTTGTCAATTAAAAAAGAAATAAAAATAAAAATAAAAAAATCTGTCATTTCCCAATATCTTGACACAGATTGGCCTGCCAAAGAGGTCTGTCATTTCCCAATATATTGACACAGATTGGCCTTCCAAAGAGGAGTCAGTGATCACAGCTGAGAGTCACAAAGCTCGACATGGGTAGAGATAAAATAAAGGTCACAAGATGGCAGTTGTGGAATAAAAAGCCAAAAAAATAAACCCCAAGGTCGGCACATTTCTTTGTTTTTAATGAAATGGACAAGCTCATACGCCAACTAATGTAGGACAGGACACACAGGGCCGGCCATGCAGGTCCAATCCATCATGTTTTCTTTCAAAATTGCTCACTTCTTGTAAAAAATATCCAAGGAGAAATTAAAAGTTCTTGCGAATATGTACTATTTTATACTTGTGAATCTAATCACATCAGTCAAAAGTCAAATTTGTCTAATGATTTGTTTAAATGGTTGTAGAAAACAAGGTTCAGTTAGTCCTTTATAAAAAAAATTTATTTAATAATGAATTTGTAAAAATAACCTCAGTAAAATTAAGCAAAAGTATATCGTAAAATTTACGGGAGAAAAAACAAGGAGGTAAATCTATAAAGTGACTAACTCACTTATTACAGTTTTTGGAGGTAAAAGCTTGTCCAGTTTGGCAGATTCCTTTCCATGATTCTGGAATGGGTTCCATTCCTTCATCATTGAAGCTCTTTGACTCTGGCCACAAACCTGATCAATAACAGCACCATTTGATGTCTTATTCTCATGTTTCAACTTTCAACCAATCTGTCTAATCAAATAAATGCAAATTGTATATATACATACACACTATGAATTATTGTATGGAAATTAATTATTGGGATAGGGGTGCATAAAATAAGTTAAATAATTACCACTGTCCAAAACCCCAACAATGACATTTTTCCCATATCTGGATTTCAATAATAAGTCCTCTTTCTTCATCAAGTTCAATTTCCTCGACACTTCTAACCCTGAAAATTCCCATGACCTTGTTGTCTGCAATGAGTACTTATCCGGCCGGCTCTCAATCACCGATGCCACTTCTCCCATTTCTATTTAAAAAAAAAACCAATACAAGTAACAAGAAATTCAACAAAAAAATCTAACAGAATAATCCGTCATTCTTTTAAAAGACAACTTCAATTGTGCTCGGCTAATAATGATGCGTTTGAAATTTTCAGACGCAATAAATTTATTTAAAAATAATTTATTTTAAACGTAATTTATTTAATTAATAAATAGCGCTAATAATTTAGCAGATGTTATTGTGTGGTGTTTTGAATGCACCAAATGTTAGTAATTGAACAACCCTTACGAAGAAGTTGTCATTAAATTTAGTTTTTTCTTTTGAATTTACCGGATAGTTTAGAGGCTTCATCTGGAGTGAGCACTGCAGCGAAGCCATTGATACTGTGCTTGTAACTGTAAAGGAGGGAAGCTCTGGCTTCTTGCTCTGTTTTCTTCACAGAAAACAGATATGAACGGTGAGTTTCTTCAATCTCATGCAAAGCTTTCTCTCCACTATGCTCTCCAAAGTAAATTATATACACCTGTAATTAATTAATTATATGAAAGATTCATATGAGAGAGAACATAACGTGTGTGTGTGTGTGTATATATATATATATATATATACTTTTCAATATGTAGAAAATTTGAATAAATAAATACCTGTGTTTCAACAGAAAAGGCTAAGAGAGGAAGAAGAAGAAGTAAAGGCCAAAAGACAATATTTTTCATCATTAATGCCATTGCTTTATTATGGAATATACAGTGCAAAATTATTATTTTTTTTTTTAAAGATATTGGGGTATTTATAAGGTTATTCAGGAAGAAGACGAAGTAAAAGGCAAAAAGAAAATATTCTTCATAATTAATGCCAGGGGTTTAATATATAATATACAGATCGAATATATTGGGGGTATTTATAAGTAGGATCGTATAATGTTTAGACTTTAGCGGCCATACTGTTCGTCTTACTGTAAGGTTGAGGTTATTGTGGTCCAAAGAATTTATGCGGTCTCTGATTAAAAATCCGGAAATTACATGGTTTTTTTTTTTATAATTTATTTACTGTTGGGTAAAAATTTAAATACTACTCGTAGTTATCTACTGCGCGGATTCCTCTCCCTGTTTGTTGGCTTAGTTATTTTCTTACTTTTATTTTTCCTACTTTCATAAAATATACTAACATAAATTAGATATTCTCCACAAAAAAAAATATATGCATTCTTGAAGAAGACTAAGGAATAGTTGTTCTAAGATAAAATTAGATTTGTAAAAGTTTCTCCACCTAAGTGAAAGAGTTTATTATTTTTATAGTAAGAAAATTTCAAATCCCGGAGAGGAGTTTGGGGACTAGACTAGTTATATATATCAGGAATATAGTGAACTAAGATATACTGTTGTGTTTGGTATTTCTCTATCTCTATCTTTTTACTTTGATTCACTAAAAAATTTAAGTATATAATTTAACAAAATTATTTAAAAAATAGAGTTAAAATTTAAAAATATCAAAAAATAAATTAATCTATTCAACTCCTCTCCTCCTAGATTAATTATTGTCTCATCGGACCTTAACAATCTTTGTAGAGTCCAATATTTTTAAATAAGTTTTCCTAATATATATATATATTAGGTATTGAAATATCTAAAGAAGTCTAATAGGAGCAGTAATCAAAGACTCTAATATAATATATTTTATTATAAAAATCTAATATTAATCAAACATTATAATCAAAAATATTAATAAATATAAATCTAATAGTAATTAAACTGTCTGATATAATAATTCATATATATTAAAAAAATGAATAGTAATTAAGTAATCTAATATATATATATATATATAAAGCATGAATCAATAGCATACCTCACTAAACAACATACTTAGCTTACCCTCTTTAGAGACAGACCCGGCGACGGTTTGATCCGTCGCTATAGGTTCGTTCGTTGCGATATGTTGTCCGTCGCTAAAAGTTTTAGCGACGGACGAACCTATGACGACGGACCAAACCATCGCCGAGTCTGTCGCTAAAGGGGATAAGCTAAGTATGTTGTTTAGTAAAGTATGCTGTCCATCCATGCTCTCTCTCTCTCTCTCTATATATATGTATATATATATATATGTATATATATATATATATATTATAATATTATACATACATGATATATATGTATATTATTATATATTATAAGTATAATTTTATTGATTCATAAATATTTAATTTATTGAGAGAAAAAGAGTTTGGGAATGATTTTTAGAAAGAAGAGTTTTATAAGAGATAGAATTTAGAAAGAAACGACATTTGACTTTATCCAAATTGAATTAAGTCAAACTCGGTTAATTGACTCGTGATGAACGAAGTTGACTCAGAATAATTGAATTTGAGATCACTTCTTACGATTATTATAACGAAATTGACTCGAAATAATTGAATTTGGGATCGCCTCTTGCATTGTTTTATATATATATGTAATTGATATTTTCACAAGTTAATTTGATACTTACACAAGTGGGTCTCATTTGATCTTGTGAAAATATTAAATTAACTTGTAAAAATATTAACTCTCTCTCTCTCTCTCTATATATATATATATATAGGGAAGTGACACAAGAATTTTTAATATTCTTACATATAAACTGTCGTTTTAAACTTATAACGACGGTCAAAACCGTCGTTATAAACTTATAACGACACTTACTTTTCATATGAAAATATTAAAATATTTTGTGAAAATATTAGTTTCCCATATATATAGTGCTCATTTGAGAACATGTAAGTAGATATAATCACATGTTACTGTTATTAAACTAGTAACTTAATATTTTAAAAATAAGCATAAAATGATAATACATTATTAATATTTTCAAAATTTACAAAATACGGAGTATTTTACAAATGAATATTAATGGAGAGCGGAGATATTTGAAGATTTGTCTGTCCTCTTCAAGAAACACGTTTTTCTGGTTAAAAAAGAAAAGGTGGTTTCCGATAACCCGCCATAAAATGGCCTCATATGGTGTCTTTTCTTTTACTAAAAGAAGACAAACTTTAGTGGGAACATCCCGCCACGATACGTAGTGGCTCTGTCACTATTTTATCCAAAAAAAAGTTTCTTTTTTTTGTTGTTGTTGTTGTAGTGCATATTCTAAAATCATACATCTATATTTTTCTTGTTCATTCTAAAAAAATTAAGATATACATTCTTATTTTTTAATTATAAAGTAATTATTAACATAATTTACTCTCAATTAATTGAGTACTATCATATCATTGTTATTATATTTCTATTAATATTAAAAATCGAAATATTTGAAGAAAAAAATTTCTTTAAAAGTGGTCGTTGTATGTATACTATAATTCTGATAAAGAGTACTACACGTCTACTAAAGGTTAATTTTTTTTCTAATGTTATAGTTTTACTAATTAAACCTAAATAATTGTTTTTGATGCCTAATATAACTAGACTAGAAACAATGGTTATAATACTCCATCCGATATAAAATTAGAGATATAATTTATTTTTTGAGATTAAATAATGACATATTAAAATTTAAAATTCGCACGACTCACAAAAATTTAGAATAAAATAAATTTTGTGATTAATAGTTTTTCTTATATACTATTCAATATTTATAATTATTATATCAACTAAAACTAAATAATTTTATATTAATTTAAAATTTAAAATTTTATTATTTGATTTAAAAAATTAAATTATATATTTAATTTTGAAATAAAAAGAATATTAACAAAGGTTATAAACATCAACATAATTGGTCAAAAAGAAGTTAGAAATGTTGTTCACGACTCTTTATAATATTAGGTCTTCTAAGTCCATTGCTAAGGCTTAAAATGGGCCAGTATGTTTCAAGGCGCGCAAGCAAAGGCGCGCGTGCTTGCATGCATGAATATATATATATATATATATATATATATATATATATATATGTAGCAAATATTCTTTTTTCCCATCGCCTTACTCTGAGCCCCACATATACATGTGTAACTGTCTGTCACATTGTTCCTCAAGTTTATGTATATAATAATGAGTATAAATACATAATAATTAAATATTATATTTATTTATATTATTAAAAAATAAGATATAATATTAAAATTTATATTATACTTTACTTTTTAATTGTGTAAATAAATATAATATTTAATTATTTAGTAGGTAGACTTGTCATATATATAAATAGAATTTTCATTCCATATGATGAGTAAAAGCTAATGATTAGCCGATCATTAATTTATAGAATTAAGAAAAAATAAGGTATCTAAAAATAGCCTGATAAGCTGATTTTAAATGCGCCTGGCTCTTTATCATGAGCTTTCCAATATATTTCAAACTTAATATTCTGGGCCAGAAGTTGAAACAAACACTATTATTCGCCTCAATAACTGTTTAAGAAAAGCTAAAAATAATAAGCGTGAGCTCTTTAGTTTAGTCAAGATAATTCGTTTTATATATATTGTCAACTTGTAAAAAAGTAATTAGACTTTGAGACAATATTATATTACACAAAAAATCATAACAATAACAAGAGTCCATTTGAGAAGGAATAAATTGAAGTCCAAACAATTGACTTTCCTTTTGCTGTGAATGGCATATACAATCTACTTGCAAGTACCATATTCATGCATGTCATATATATATATATATATATATATATATATATATATATATATATATATATATATATCGTGTGCAAAAATACCTATTAATTATTATACCTCCTCACCCCAAGAGAAAGAGAGAGCCAACTATAGTTGTTAATTTCTTCAAAATGTATGTTCAAAAAACAAAGGCCCGTTCACAAAATTACAATTATTAAAGATGTATTTTTGCTTTATATATTTTTATTCTAAAAATAATAAATTATTAGTATAATGGTAATGTAAATTTTGATAAAAAGTTTTTAATTTTTTTTGTAATTTTGTCTATAAAAAAAAGAATCTTTTTGTGAAACAATTGATTTATTATATATATACAAATAGGACTATTTTTGTGAGACAGGTGTGTAAAATTAAAGTGGCTTACCTAAAAGTTGAAAAACAGAACATATATGCATGTCTATATTTACTTTGATCAGTCAGATAAGAAAACAATATTCTTCAGCTAGCAGTTTTTTCCAGTGCCTTTATACATAAAAGTTAAAGGTTGGTTTAAAGCGGTTTTGCTTCAAATCTTTATTCCCAGCCCCATCCACTATAAAAAAAAAAGATAAGGCATCAGGATATCAAGGCAAGAGAGGTTTTTACTCAAATAAGTACCAAAATTAGATATACATTTGTTTTAATCTATTTCAAAATTAAGAATATTTATTTTGTCTTGCCGTTAGAATTTCTAGTGACAAGACTCTCATAACAAAAATATCTCCCGTTTTAATTGCCGAAATAGTAATCTAACAACCGGTTGTTATAAATGCAGCCCATATATATATATATATATATATATTGGAGTATAAAATAAAGTGACATTATAGATGCATTAGCTCGTTACATGAACAAATATTTAGAAACATGATTAATTATTTCCTTTTATGGAGTATTTGTTAGCTTCTCGCTATCTAAATTCCAGGGAAGAATTAACGAATCGTATAAAGATCCAGCCATCGATCAGGCTACCCAAGTTATCAAAGCCTGAGATTGAAAATATAAGCATTTCGAGTAAAAGAAAGTAGCCCATGACACAACAAGATAAGTAACAAAATGTGCATTTTATTTCATTTTCCTTTGCATTCTCTTTATTTATATATATAGTAGAAGTCTGAAGTCATTTATTTTCTAAATTTACATGGACTTGGAGGGAAAGTCTCAACTTTGAGGGAATAGGTTGACATTACCTGTTACACGAAGTCTTGCCTGGAGATCCATTCTTCGAGTTACAACTTTCGGGTTAACAGCATTAGGAGAAGCCAAGGTAAAGTATAATTAGTTTTGTGATCAAAACTCCGCCAGTTCCTTCAGCAAAGATACAACCTCTGCTGATGATCTGAGAAGATATCTTGCACTTGACCGCTTCCGTCCAACTGTACAAGAGAAATAGTTTTCGGTTTTGAGGTCGAGAACAGATGAACCTTCGTGCACTGGCATTTGGTCTCGCATTGCAGACCACCAACCAGTTCCATTCCCATTATTGCATGGTTTCTTCTCTGAGGCTGAAAAGGGCTGCGTTGAGGTGCTGCAAGATGGTATGGATCTGCTATTGTTTGCAGATAGATTTGAAGTGGATCCATTGGCAGGACTGGCTGGATTGGCTCTTGCTGTAGTTGCGGCAGAAAGCTCTGGCTCAAAAAAAGTGTAAATGTCTTCGTCCTGAATCAAAACAACCCAATTACAAACCATGTATTTTGTCCCATTAAGAAGAAACGAGAAATGTGTGAATGTAGATATATACAAACGACCGTATAATAAGCCCTTCTATCTGTTTTTTTACCGAGTAGTTAGTTCATCAGCTTGCTTTTCCCACAAAGAACTTTGATAGATGACATATGATGAAACTTGGGAGCACATAATAAAATGATAATATGGTGGGATAGGTCAATGTTATGCTGGAAATCAGATCATTGAGCATATTTAACAATAAAAGCTGACCATGCAAAAGAAGAATGAAATCGATATTTTGATTTTTAAGTTCAAATCGTTTGGAATTTTTGTCATACATTAATTGACCGTTGATAAATACAAGGGGGAGGAGATGAAAATATGTATACACACACAGAGAGAGACAAATGCATACCAAAATTAGTTAACAATATTATGATTCACTGCCACTATAGGATAATATCCTCAAACAAGAGCATATCTATATTATCAATAGAAAACTGCTTATTAAGCATAAAAGATCACATACCTTCGGCAGAAAGTGGCCGATACACAAGACATAGTCAATGGGTGCATTCATGTCATTGTTATGAACTATTTCTCCCAATATACGATCGATTGCTGCACCCTGATTAGAGATGAAGTTGGATAAGCATAAAAATGCAATTCTACAACGTACACAGCAGGAAATAGATTTTCATCGGTAACCAAATGCATGCACCTTAGTCACACCAGCTGCTCGGGCCTCAACAGAACGGCTACCTTGGACAACTTCAACTAAAGCATTTGAGATTGGACCTGTCCACAAGTGCTGTAACAGATCCTTCGACTGAAGCCTTCCAAACTCAATATCTATAATTGTCATCACAATATCAAGAAAATACAAGGAAAGAATTACAAGGACATCAAAGAAATTATTAGACATAAACAGCAATGATGATTTCAGATTAAATTGAGATTTAAAATAAATAAAAAGAAGCAGAAGAAGATTAAGAACAGACACCTGCAAACTTATAATTCCACACAAGTGAAGTCTCACGAAGCTGAAAATTAGACCGGGGTGTCCTCTCGGTGAAATACTCGAAAACACGCTGAAATGATTTACAAGAATCATGGCTTTGTATTTTGAAGAACTTATATAAAGAAGAATAAGTATTTCAAGTATTATAATCTGCACCTTTACACTCTCAACCCAATCCATGTGTAGATTTTCCGGCATTGTTGTCATCCATTTTCCCTGTGTAAAACGTAGAAACATACCATGTTCTGCGGACAACCACATATTAAATTCCCCAAAGTTCTGCAGGAGGAGTCAGAGTCAGCAAGGAAGAATTTGCTAAGATTAGAGAGATCATGGGTGAGAGGAGACTACCTTGTCCAGGACACTCCTGCCACTCCCACTAAGGACAACAACTGTAGTCATTGGGTCATCACACAGCTTCCTTAAGGTTTTTTTTAGATCTGGGTGCAATTTAGGCTGCATTTCTTTGAACTGATCCACCCTTCTACCTTGAACTTCTACTGGTTCAGTAAGTGTTGCATTGAATCCCTGTATAGAAAGCACAGAGAATTAGAAAATTATAGGGACATCTCACTCTTACCTAAATACCATATTTTTTAATCCTGAGAACAGCTTTCTTTAGAACTGCTGGAGCTACATTGCATATATAATGGGGATAAATTGACATTTCATATTTTGACAAAGTACAACATTAGTGAACTGAAACATCATACAAATCAGATAATACAGTGACATGAACTTTGAGAAAAACATCATTTTGCGAGGAAAGATCAAATAGCTTCATTTCTGAAATTACTGGAGACAAGCTTGGTAAAAAATGTGTGTTTCTGGCCTACAAAATAGAAAAGAAATGGGTACCACTATGATGAGTAATCAATTAGCTCTTTTGAGGTTTAAACATGAAAAGAAATGGGTACCAGTATGAGTAATCGATTATTAGATTGTGAATAAATTTCAACTGCATCATTGGTCTGAAGTGAAGGTGGAATCTGTTTTGTCCTCAGCTGAGCTTCAACAATGGTATCACTGAGTTCGCTAATCAGAAAAACAATAGAATTAAAAAACACATTGTATGAACATATAAGGAGAATATCAAAATGCTACAGAATGAAAAGTAGCATATCTATAGAAAAATGTATAAGTAATTCCTGCATACACAAGCAGATTACCTCTCTTTATGCACAAGCTTCTATACCTATTTACTAACAGCATATGCTGAAACACACGTGAACTTTACCGCCAAGTCAATAAACAATAAGAATGGTATTTTGCCGAGAGACAAATCTCAATGACAAGCATACAAACGGCATGTATATATCTATTTTCTTTCTTCATTACAAATTCAAATGATAATTTCAGCGGTAACATAACCTACACATTACCCTCTTTTACTTTCCAATTGATATGAAAATTTAACTCAGAAACTGGAACTCTAAACTAAACTTGTTCAATCTCAACAGACAAAATTTACTTACGATTACATCATGCACCTAAAACCTAGCTTATCTCTCCATGTTGAGCCTTGGTTATAAATCTATATACAAAGTTTAGACCTGAATTACTCATATGTGGCTAAATGACATAGGTGTGCGACTCAAGGACCTCTGTGATAGTGCCAAGGACTTGTCTCCAATTCTACAGAATCGATAAAATCTTTGGAGGGTCCAAGGGTGTCACAAGCGTGTTAAGCCACTGCAAAGATATAGACACACCAGGCTCGTCCTTTTATCTCAAGGTTAACAATCAGTCAATTGTGATCATTTAACACCTTTTTCTGCATTTCCCAGTGGCTAGGCAGCGGTGTTCTTATTTGGTTTGTTGGGGGAGTGTGGGTTTCTTCTTCTAGCTTGGAGAGCCTCCAACTTTTAATATTTGAGGGGTCTGGTGGCAATAAAGATGGTAAGATCTAATGGAGGCTCGTCAGCATTACAACTTTATGGGGTGTATGAACACAGAGGAATGCTAGGATCTTAATTGGCAAGTTCTATGAATGTCCACATGCTTTGTGTTGCCTCAGCAATGGGTGTTTTCATGGGGGTGTCTTCGTCTAATTTTCATAGGAATTGGAGGGTTATTCTCCTTGAGGATGTTGGGATTGTTTCCATTTGTTTTGTCTATTTTATTTCCCTTTGGTGGACTTCGTGTCTGCCTTTGCAATGTAATCTTTATCTCTACTAAAACATCTTTTATCTAAAAAGATAAACTAAGCTAAGTGAATAGTATGAATCTGAACCTGGAAAGCTAGACAAGACATTAACAAGTTATGGAAAAGACGGATTTAGTTGTTATAGATCGGTACTAGTTGAAGCAGAAGAGTAGCATTAACATGAAACTATGAGAATATATTGAGAAAAATTGATGCTAGAAATTGAAAATAGTGAATATTAAATGCATTTTGTTTCTCATATTAGGCACCATTATTAACAAACAACTGGTTAATAAAGTTTAAGTGCATATAGAAGCGGATTATCACAAAATTTATTATATATTCCCCCTGGGCTCCTCACGGCTCAGACTTGGCACTCATTAGAGGGAATTCCTGTGTGAATCTTTTTTCATGTTATTGTACACTGAATAAATCAAATATTGAACTGAAAAACCTTCTGAGTTAAGACAGCTTTTACTTTCTCACCTGTAACTTGTTAGAGTAGATGAATAACAAGGAGAATTTTTATCATTTTGAGCTTTCACAACAATACAACAAGAACATTATTCAGAATAAGTATTCATAACTTAAACATACAAAAGACCATAATTTCCATGATGTTGCACATATAAGATGAAGTTCATGTACCTTATAAAGGTTTCAGCCCATTCTTGGGATGTATGAGTAGTCACTTGCATGTAGTTATGATGGTGTCGTTTTTCCCTTTCATCAGATGGCATATTCAAAGCATAACCAATTGAAGCAGCAAGTTCAGAAATGTTCCATGGGTTTACCAAAATTGCTCCAGCACCAAGTGACTGTGCTGCGCCTGCAAACTACAAAAATAATACAAAAAGTAATTAAACTAATAAAGACTTACTAACTATGGGATGCAATTACAGCTTGTGTCATACTTTTCTATGAACACAAGACATAAGAAACAGTGCACATTTAAGAAACCTGTTCAGATAGTTTTTACTGCAAGTAACTTAAAGCCCAGAATCAGTGATCATTAAAATTACAACAAATTCTGAGGTGGAATAGAGTATAGAGTAAATAAGTCATTGGGGGTTTTTTCTACTACTTGGAACATTAAATATTCACAAATAACCCAAGGCATCAAAACTACTGAATTATATCCATCTGGAATGCTTATTTTACTCACAGAGGTATCACTCATGCTAGTCCTTTGAAGTTAATCTCTTAGTGGTCGAGTTACTTTTTAATACTGGTATTTTATAGTGTGGGAAATGGTTCTCAAATTCGATTTTGGGAAGATATTTGGTTAGGTGATCACTCTTTCTTGAAATCTTTCCCGAGACCATATCGCCTGCCTTTCTTTTTTACACAATTCTCCTAGGGTTGAATTTGTGATTAGTGATAGGGACTCTTTTGATTAGGATTTTCACTTTTTTTGTAATCTGAACGGAGAGACTGAGGATTGAGTCACTCTCTTAGCCATCCTCAGCTCTGTCTCCTATTTTTATTTTTTTTCCTAACAGGAGATTCGGCTTTGGGCTCTTCCAATAATGCACTTGTAAATCCTTTGAGTTAATTATTTGTGGCCAAACTCCTAGAAACTTCCCCTTAACTTTTTGCATTTGCAAGGCAAAGGTTCCCTTGAATTGTGAATTGAGAATTTAGAAGAGGGAGGGTATAGATTTAGAAGAAAATTTAGAGATGAAGATGAAGAACGGGAGAGAGAAAGTAGATCTGAGGATACAGAGAACAGAGAGAAATAGAGAGAAGGAAAAAACATAAATATTATTTATAAAAAGGATTTAAATTACATTTGCATAACATTCTAAGCTCAGAAGGTTTCCTTATATCACTACCAACTAATTAATGAAAAGATAACTATTTCCCTCCCACTATGTAGTTGTTATTCTTTCTAATAAAATATCTTCTTTTATCTAAAAATAAATAAATAAAATAAGTTGATTTTTATCATCTCATTGAGTTATGAATTTTGGAAGCATGAAATATAATTGCAGCAGTAGAAAACAAACTGGTACTATATCTTTTCAAAACGAACAAAATCAGGACATGGATTGCTACTCAAAATTTTACGATTCACAATTTTGGATTTTGGTATATAGGCTACCAATCTAACACATTATATTCCTTTCTAAAAGATAGCTTATAGGAGAAACAATCATATTAATTAGGCTTCACAAGGAAGACATAACCTTTTTTGTAATTTAATACAATTAACAAGATAAATAGTAGTTGAATTTCAGCATCACCAGAAATTACAGTCAAAAAGAAAAAATATACTAAGTTACCTCACTTAGAATTAGAACCCCTTTCTTTGAGGCTTGGCAAGCGACAAACTCATAACTAACAAGATTCATTCCATCTCTCAGAGATGTAACAAGCGCTACGTCTAAACAAGAAGTACACAAATAGAAAGTGAGACAAGAAGGGGGAAAAAAAGTGTAAGAAGTCAACCTGAAACTTTATAGAAGTATTTAATGAGCAGGTAAATATGATAAATAGCATCGACGATCCACGAAGTTTAGTGCAGTACAATCAAATGATAGAAATGATAGGGATGACAGCTATTAAAATTTAAAACAAATCTGAACACATCCAACCATTAACCTTGTATAAACTTTTGTCAGATGTAGAGGGTGTGTTTGTGGTGCATTCCCTTGAAGACGACTGTACAAGTTTGTTGGTGTAGTTGCTAGTACTATAAATAGCCAATCAGCAGTGTATATTTTCTATATATGGCCATCACTATGTCAATGCACAACATTTGGCATCCAAGTCTAATCCATATTTAATGTCGTACATGATATCTTAATTTTGATTAAATATTCATCAATGTTACAGTAAAAATATTAATAAGACATTCAATAGAATTTCATTCAAACAACTTTACAAGAAGAAAAGGGAAATATTTTAGAGTACATCATCAGATCTGAATATTTAAAAGGCATAGAGAAAGCGTAACACATCTAGTATGATAATCTAAGAGACTAGGCCACACTGAAAATGAAGGATACTGGAAAGAACACACATGGTCCGCTATGTGTGTATGTTTGTATTATGTCATCCGTCATTTGTGTCGCCATTAGTAGATTTAGATGGGGTGTCATAGGTTTCTCTGTATAGAAGCTTTACGAATTCAAGTAAATTAATCCAAGTCCTTTGAGAAGTAAATGGGTCAGCTGGTTCATGGTATCCGTGATCTTCTAATATGAAATCTTAAGGGTGTAAATACTAATATACTTCATGTGATTCTTAAAAATACTACCTTTTCTTTTTCTTATTTTTTGAACTACAGCTGACCCCAATTCCATGTTTCATAGAATTGTAGAGACTGATTTGATACAAGTGATTAAATGAAAGAGCATGCTCTCAAAAGTTTTTGAACCTCTGTGCGCTGCCATCTAAGGATGGCAGGAGATACCAACTACAGCTGGATCCTGTTCATAGCCCATAAAATTGCGGGGATCCACTGACACAAGGGATTGAACGCAATAGCATAAACCTACAAGTAGAACAAATACCCCATGGCCCAAAAGGATTTGAACCCCTGCACCCTGCCCATTTGAGGGTTGCAGGAAATACCTCTCATGATAGCAGCCGATGAGGAAATTGTATGAGTTTTTGCATCTTAAGGTTTCGTTATCTATAAAAGTGTTCCTTTAGCAGAATACAATTCAAATAATACAAAACAAGAGAACATAGGGTGGAAGACGCGAAGCTCACAACAAACAACAATGGTAAAGAAATGGAAAAAAGGAGGTACATGCCATCAATGTTGTTCCCCATTTTTCCACATATTTCCCATATACTTCAAAATTCAAATCCATTATTCTTCTTAATTTAGTAGCCCCGTGCAGACTGTTTAGTACTTTATTAAATCAACAATGCTTACATATACTGACCACATAAGCGATAAGTAAGGCACGAAAGTGATTACCAGTAGCAGCATATAATGCACATAATGAGTGAAAGTCGAGAGATCTATCCTGTAAATAAACAAGAAAAAATTTCAGAAACCATTACATTATTAGTTAAAATCAAGATTGTCAACAGAATAATGTTGAGAATAAAAGTTAAGCTGGAGAACTAACAAGATTGTAAACATTAAAGGTAGCAACAGCCCTTTTAGGCAGCGCAATGTTCTTTGCTTCCGAAGAATGTCAAGAAACACATAACTTTGGTATATCAGAGAAAAGAAATCATTTTTTTATTTGATATCTAGAAGTGTATTAACAGTAAAAGACTCCAAAAGAGGCGCCATCACGGTACACGTAGAGCATAAAAACCAGGTGGATTAGAAAAAACACAGCCTACGAGAAATAAAAACACCCACGCCTCCTATAAAAACAAAAAAATTCCTCCTTTACAACGATCTCAAAAAACAAACTGAACTCTCCTGAAAAGTCAACAAAGGACACAACTGAATCACATTTCAAAAAACTACACTAGACATTTGAGAAACTTGTCATATTTACTTGTAATTCGGACATACTTCCTGTGTTCCAAAATAGATATACATATTCCTTTTTTGTCAGCTCCAAAATTAGAGATACCTTTCTAATTTTAAGTTACAAAGTGACATGAAGTTCCTAACATGCCATTACTAATATTCTAGGTGGATTGAACACCATCATGTCACCACTATTACAATTCTAGCAAATGTTGAGGATATATTTGGAAAAATAAAATTTTCTTTAAAAGTCGTCGTTTTAGAAATGTATCTCTAATTTTGGAATGGAGGGAGTAGAGACTAATGTTACTTCAGCCATGTGTAGGTCGTTACGATATAATTCCCAGGCTAACAAATTGGAGGACACTCCTTTTCAATGTTGAGGATATTTGAAAAGCAATGCATTGTTAAATAAATTGCTGAAACAACAGAACTAAGATCCTGTTTCATAAAACTGAAAAGTTACAGAAATGTAAGTACTAAAATAATAGAGCTGAAAACTTAAGCCCGAGAATGTTAAGTGAATTGATATTATAAACTTAAGTATTGAACTAATTTAAGGGAATTCAACTCCATGGGGATAAAGAGCTGAACCAAGTGATGAATTGGAACCGCTGTAAGGGTTCCGAATTTTCCATTAACGCGTCCAACAATCTCGTGAACTTGGCATGTCAGCTTTTGATCTGTCAAAACCAATGAATAAACAAAGTAAAGTAACCTTCCATTAAAAAAAATCAAATTTTAAATCTCCACTATTGGTAAAAGGCTTCTTAAAAGTACTCTAACTGAAACTTTGAAGATTTTTTGCAGTCAGTTTTTGAATCAGTTTACTAAGTCAATTAGTAAGCTAAAACTATACTCATTTTCAGATGAGGTTATTTTAAACAAGAGAAAGTATCAATAGAACAAACAAAGTTTATCTATAACAGTTCAGCACAGAATGACAGCACAGATAGGTAATAAGAGTTTTGGGAGCATCATGGGGAGGAAGTGCAAAGTAACCTATGACACCGAAATTTCTCCCACCTCATTTTCACAGATGAGAGGAGGCCAACAGTTGAGCCTGCGTAACCAATGCCTTTCTATTTTTCTTCAGTTCTGTATTTGGTAAAGAATTAGATCGTTTCCCTTGCGGAATCCACTCTTATCAAACCACCAAATTGGTAAAGTAAATCAATGGTGGGATCGACAAAATTCTATATATACCTTCCGGAAAGGACAATATGCTCTATACATATTAAAGTTAAGTTGATATTTCCCGAAAAGGAAAGCATGACAAGCAAAACAGGAAAGAACAAATATTGCTAGCATTGGTAATTTTGGAGTCTCTTTGAAGGCATGCAGAAACATAGAGTCGTTTATCTGACAGGATAAAAAGTCAAATGTAAAGAATGCAGATAATTTTAGAAGATTTCATCATGGAAACGGGAAGCCTTTGTTGGAGAACTTTAGGAAACCTCAGCGGAGATTGAAAGAAAACTAACTGCAAAATTTTCTAATTCGAGAAAGAGGTTTTCATTAATTAGGGTTCCACATTAGTCAAGTTTGGTGTTCATCAATAAGAAAGGTTTTTATGTGTCTGACAATAAATTTGGATGTAGTAATACATGAAAATTTCAATTCAACACTGACTAATTGGATCCTAAACAAATATAATAAATTTGAAACTCGATGCAATATAAAAATTCTAGATGTTGAGTTCTATATATTATTGTTGCAAAAGAAAAGAAAAAAGAAAACACATTTAATCAAAGAGATAAAAGGAAAGGGGGAAGGATAAGATTTCCATAAGCTAAAAAAATAAAAACAAAAGGCGCCTACTAGAAAAGAAAAAGAAGAGAGAGAGGTTGTAGTAGCAGGCTAGCAAACAGCATCCACTATGTTAAGCTCAACCCTAATAAATTTACAGTTGAGTTCTATATATTATTGTTGCAAAAGAAAAGAAAAAAGAAAACACATTTAATCAAAGAGATAAAAGGAAAGGGGGAAGGATAAGATTTCCATAAGCTAAAAAAATAAAAACAAAAGGCGCCTACTAGAAAAGAAAAAGAAGAGAGAGAGGTTGTAGTAGCAGGCTAGCAAACAGCATCCACTATGTTAAGCTCAACCCTAATAAATTTACAGATTTGAAGCAAGGGAACTTAATTTCAGAAAATTAAGGCTGGAAATGAAATAGTAACAGAGAGTGAACAGTGAGTTATAATGGAAATTTGCCAAGGAATTGGTATGAAAGTTGAGAGAGAGTTTGAGAGCAAAGATAATGGACTAAACCATATCTATTTCATATTAATTGATATCTCACACAATACATACCCTCTCTTATATAGACCTATTTAACATAAGCCATAAAGCTGAAATGCACCATGGAGTCATATTTATTCATTTTGCTGATATTTTCTAGAACAAAAATAGTAGGTCATTTAGCAATTAGATGTGCCAGACCTTCCTCCCAAATCTTTGACATCCACTTTAACAAAACTTTACATGGATTGCAATTCCTACTGGCATTCCAAGTTGGAACTTGAAATGCTATACAGAATAATTTGTAGTTCAAGACTAGGTTGTCTCTAATTCTGTTATCAATGCAAATACATGAAGAAAGTGATGATACATAAACTTACATTCAGGAACATCTGTCCTTGTTGGAACAGCAATTTGAACCAAAACTACTTTATCACATCAATGTGGATTTTCTTCAAGGAATTTTTCAAATGCCAAGATCTTCTGGGGAATGCCCTTAATCATATCAAGACGATCAACTCCTAACATTACCTGTCCATTGACAACAAGAATTACTATATGACAAAACTATTACTAACATTTAACCTCAGGGAAATAGTCTAAGAAGAAGAATTCTTATACGAAGAACACTGGTTTACAGGAATGCTTAGAATAGTGATTTTATACATAAATGGGAAAAAAGAAAGAGGCTAACATCCATGGTTTTAGTATTGGAATAATGTAGCTTGTTGTATGAACAAAATAAAACCAACCCATGGGGCTTTATTGAAAAAATCATATAATTAAACTAACGAAACTTAAATACTCTTCACGTAATACCCAGGTCCCATGTCTAAACATGTGCAATATACTAATTTGTATATAAGGTCGCAACTCTACTATCAAGATGACCTATGTTCTCCTCAGACAGTGGATTGAGCCTTGATCCCAGCTTGGGCTCGTGTCATTAGAAATGGTATCATAGCAAAGCGCTGACCGAGTGGGGAACCAAGTGTTGATATAGGAAGTCGGAGCCACCTGTAAAATCATGCACAGCCAGAAGACCCAGGTGCTTTGTGACAGTGGATTGAGTTTTGATTCAGACTCGTGTTTGTCACACCTTCGGGCTCTTTAAGGTTGTCGTCAGTGTACCATTCTTTCCATTTCTATTTTCTTCTAACAATATCATATCCCATTTCCAGGGTTTATGAGAAATATAAAAAAAATTAAGTTATGAACCAAAAAAACAATACATAAGACACATACCAAGTAAGCTTTTGAATGTACATTAGGACTCGGCAGGGGCGGAGCTACTAGTTGGCTCCGCCCCAATTTTTTTTATATTTTTTATTAAATATATTATATAATTAAGTAGTTTAAGTTAGAATAACCTTGACCAGCCAAACTCAAAGTGACCTTAAGTTAGAATAGTCTTGGTTAGCCCAGCCTAATTTAAATTCCTGACTCCGCCCTCGGGACTCGGCAACCACCAACCCTGGTCATTTCAGCCCATTCTATTGTATTATAGAACATGATTATCATATTACAAAAATCAAAATAGGTTGCTTTCAACTTATCGAAAAAAGAATAAGAATATGCTGGTTTTAAGTCAACAATCATGAAAAAGATCCAGTTAAGAGAAGAATAATGCACAAATCTATGACTAAAAATGTCATGCATTAATCTTACAAACTAAATAAATTCTTTTGGACTATATCATACAAATCTAGATATGAAATTAAAGATAAAGTACCTAAACTTAAATTAATTCACTTGAATTTGTAAAGCTCCTAGACAAAAGAAACATCACAAACCTTGCGACCAGAAAATTTCTCTTTAAAGTCTTGAATGATATTCTTCACATGAGTGAGTTCAAGAGCTCGAATGAATCTGTCGGAATCTATCCCAATAGGAAACTGGAATTTCAAGCTCAAAGTTATTAATTGTGACATAATGTTAAAAAAATACTGTAGCTCCATCAAACTGCTAACATGTATGTGTAAGAAAAGAATCATGTTTGAAGCATAATACCGCAGCCACACGAGTGACCTTCCCTTGATCCTCCACTCCATCAGGTGTACCCTCAAGCCCAAGAATACGAGTACAAGCGCTAACAAAATGCCTTGCATAATTATAAGTGTGAAAGCTGGGAAGCAAAACATTGAACAATTAAAACTCTAGCAACTTAAGGATTCAATGGTGCAACAAATTTGATCACATTGTTTTAGAATAAAGCAGAAGAGATTAACAACTATGGCTAATGCAAGAGTCATATAGCAAGCTAATATTAATATGACCATCTACATAATAAAAGATTACCAATAAAAGGAGGATTCCATCTCATTAATATGCATGTCACGAAACTTTAAGTTATGGTACGGGATGATTCTAGTTACTAGGTCTCTTTGAATGTTCCTTACTGAAGGTCGTAATTACTTCATTTTTTCGAAAACGAGAAAAAGGAGAAATGAATCCCCAAACATTAATGTTATAAGAAACAATACAAATGTTTACATTATATCCTGGTACCTTTGAAAGATCTAGAAGCTTATTTTCTAGGAAACAGAAAGATAACTCAATGGAAAAATGCCATACACGGCGGTGTGCCTTGACTTCTCATTTCTGAAGGTTGATAGAATCAGTATGACAAGATCCCTTCATGATACTCTAGAACCTTAAGAAGGCTTAAAAGCCTGCATCCATAATCTTCAGTATTCCGTTCTCACTTTTAGTGTCCAAAACTAAGACCATTGACATTTACCAACTCTAAAGCTACATAAGTGGAGTACATGATTGTCGAACTTCATAGATACAATATAACCTCTAACTATATAGAACATGTTGATTCCTTAAACAAAAATATAAAAGAAGAAAATATAAAGTGAATTTTATTTATTTATTTATTTTGGGTAAAAAGTGAATATTAATATACAAAGTAAGATATATACCCAACTAAATCAGCAGCGAGTACAGATCTAAGCAGCTCCGATCGAGATGGCAGTGTCCTGTGAATCTCGGAGGAAGGAAAAGGTGTGTGGAGAAACCAACCAACTTTCATCCTGCTGTTATATTCTTTAAGGCATTTTGGGAGAAACATCAGATGGTAATCGTGGCACCAGACAATATCACCTTCCTCATAATGTTCATTGACTACATCAGCAAACATTTTGTTAGCCCTCTTATATGCATCAAACTGGGATTGAAAGCTACGGGTTGTCGCCAGGCGATCTTCTTGTGGAAGACCAAGATAATGGAAAAGAGGCCACAGGATGTTGTTACAGTAGCCATTGTAATATTGATGAACAATCTCTTCATCAAGAAAAACTGGCATGCACCTCTGCAGTTATTAAGACAATCTTAGAATTAATAAATAATTATCAAGTGCAACTAGAGCAATAACATTAGAGACACTATTTCTGTAAGCTCTCAGGCAATGAGAACGGTGATATGAGACTGATTAATATGAACCTTCTCAGCTAGAGCTTGAGTGAGTGTTATTTGTCCGATTTCATCAGGTACATTTACACCAGCCCATCCAATCCATCTGGTTTAGAATTCATGCACACCTTCAAGAAGATGATGCAGCATCATTTAGCATGCCATTAGAGATTGAAAACTATGTCTACGCATAATTGCATACACAATGACTATAATAATAGAAACGTGATAATTTTGGTACATTTATGCCGTAAATAAAAGAAGCAGCAGCATATAATCCCAGCTACAAAAACAAGGTGAATCCAAACTAACAATCAACAATGAATTGAACTGACACTTACCCAAAAGTGCACTGACTAGCCCCCCTACACTTACTTCAAGTGCCCACGAGTCTTCACCCCTCCTAACTGCAGATACGGGTAGCCGGTTTGCAACCACCAATAAACGTTGTTTGGGAGGCATCCCATTTTGCCTATCATGTCCAGGATCATCAAGAACTCTTGGTGTAGTAATCCCATCAGGTAACTCTTCCTCATGAGGCCACTTGTTATTGTTAATTACAATTTGGCCATCCCCAAGTGCACCCTTTGGCCCCTTATTATCTTTGACCTCCTCATTCAGATGGATAGACTTGTTGGACTTTCTGAGCTCCCTTTCCTTCAAAAGCCTTTCCAATCGAGTTCTAAGTATGGCAGAATTGTAGTTATACTTCTCAGAAGGCATATCTCTGGTCTGCAATTCAGCCTGCATGTTGAAAATTTTCAAAGTAAGCTAATGCAGGTACTCATTAAAATTAGAAATATTCTTCCAGCAACAATTGCTTGTAAGTCTAATGAAGTTCTTTTTCATACCAATAAATTACTTAAATGTGATACATGTATGTAGTAAAAGGTTTCTTGTCTTTTTAAATCAAGTTATTCAATCTTAAATCACCTAAAATTCAATAATCATGAAAAACTACTGTTCATAAGTATTTAATCAAAAGAAAATTTCATTCTAAGTGCACTAAAGATAATTTTGAAACTCAAACCAGTATTAAAAGGTACACATACATGTAAGTAAAGGTCTCTTTTCTGCACCATTGTTGAACGAGTTATTATTAAAACTTAAAATCAACGAAAATTCCATATTTGATTAAAAAAAAAACTACTGTTCAAAACTTACCAATCAAAGAGTCACTATCATTCTAACTTCACTAAAATAATTTTTCAAACTCAAAACACTAGTAACACAGCAGTCTTCCAAGTAAACTAAAATAATTAAATAATACTTGCTGATAAAATAAATCATGTAATATTGAGAGTAATGAGAAAAAATGATTAACCAAGAGACACTTCAGAATTTACATGTCAAGAATAGTTACAGCAAACAGAACTAAGATCCAATTTCGAATATGAACTAAATTTTTTCAGGGATTTAATCCTGGGTAATTCTCGGCCCTCCATTATAAAATTCTTTATCTACATGTGTTTAAAATTTAACATGATTAAATACTTCTGCCACCGAGTGAAAAAACGTTAATCAAACAAAAACTATTAGAAAAACTTATAAAATAAAAGAATTCAACAGCCTAAAACCACCAAAAAAAAACCAAATGAGTATTGTAGCATCCAACACTCAAACCCTATTAAAAACTAGTTGAGAAACAATTTTACCATAAAAAAGAATAAAATAATCCTAAAACCACCACCACAAAACCCGAGTACTGTAGCATCAAACACTCAAACTCCATTAAAAACTCAAAAACTAGTTGAGAAACACCAAACACTACATAATTTCACCATAAATCCGTAATGGGCATCCATTAAAAAGAAAAAAAAAGTGGGATTTTTACCAAATCTTTCTGTAAAATGAAGATTTCTTCAGAGGACTTGACCTTCATCATCACTTACTTTTCTTCTTCTTTTTGTAAAATGGGAGTATTTAATAAAGTTGAGCAGCGTCCGTATAGAGACGAATGGGTGGCAGGTGGCTAAGAGATGGATATTTTGGGTGGCTGTGTAGGTAGACAGAAGGGATAGAGAAAAATCATAATACACCGATGACGAGTATATCTGTATGTTTCTATCCATATATAGATAGTTTAGAGAGAGAAATTTGTAGAGGCATAGAGGGTAACAACTCATCATATTTCATTACGAGACTGTACGAGTGGCGCTGTGTTGGTAGCTTGTTCATGCAGATCAGCAGATGCACGGGGGGGGGGGGGGGGGGGGGGGGGGGGGGGGGGGGGAGGGAGGGTGTCACCAAAGCCAAAATATGGGGAGTCATTCCTATTAATTAATTGCTTTTTATTTGTCCACAAAATAACATTCTAATTAATTCTCTCCGCCTATTTTTTATTTTTTGGGAATTAGTTGGATAAGGAATTTTAAAATAATAAATTAGGTATGTGGTTGTCAAATATAAGTTCAGAAAAAAGGAAAGTTTTATTAATTCTACGAGATGCCCACTTATTGTAAGAATTTCATTTTTTTCCATTGACATTTATTCACAGTAAACTTCAAAAAAAAAAAAATTATAAATATTTTTATTTTACACTATTTTTTTCGAAATATAAGTTCAAAAGTCGTTAGATCAATAAAAGTAACATGTGAATCCTCCTCCCTCCAACACCCACTTTTTGATTTTATTTATTCTTTGAACTTACGTTTTGAATGAAATAATATAAAATAGATGTATTTATAGACAGGCTCAAAAAAATAAAATAATAAATTTTCATTTTTACTACTGGTTCTTAAATACTAAAAAGGACCTAGTAAAAAAAGAAAAAAGTTAATCGAAGCTATACTATATAAAGTTAAAAACATTGACAATATAAAAATTATAACAAGTGAGATATAAAATTTCATCATGTTATCAAATTGAGATCATATTACACATTTGGCTCCATTTCATAGTATCTGTAGCTCTATAACAATAAGATAATTTTATAACTTGCCTTATTTAAGATAATCAGTAATGGAAGTTTAATATATTACTGATTATAAACTTGACCTAATTAATTTATTAATTAGTGTGTTTAACCCTAGGTTCAAACTCAACGAACTTGGCCAAGAAAAATAGTATCAAATATTTTATTACATAAACAACACAACTTTAATTTTTTTCTGGAACCTTTGTAAATAGTATGAAGCGAATATATATGAGTAATTCACTATTTGACATTTTTGTCGATTTGAGTGATCTACTATTTCACGAGTATTTCACTATTTGACACGATAAATTTGAGGTATATTATATTTTGTCGCTTTGAATGACCTGTCGTTTCATGACTAAAATTAATATTGAACACGATAAAATTAAGATATTATGTTTTGCCACTCTGAATGATCTACCTCTCGATTCTACACAAACAAAATCTATTTTGCCGATTTTGACACAACATATTTGGGGCCTATTAAATTTGTCAGGTGCAATATCTCAACAATGGTTATCTAAAATTTATTAGTTTTATTGAGTTGAGTGATTTACAATTTCATCGGACATATTCGACATTTATTATGTTTTTTCTCACATATATGTAACAAAAGTAATACAATTATCATAAATCATATTTTTAAAATAATGTCAAATTTATCTACATTCAGTTTATTGTATTTTATTATTTATATTAAATTTTACATTTGTAACTGAGTGCAAATAGGGAAAGGTTAATTTCATTAAATATTGTCTTTCATGTAGTCAAATTAATATTTAACCATGTAATCATCAACAATATATATTGACAATCATGCGTATTAAAAATAAAAATAATAATTAATATTTGTGATATTGTATTCCCAATGATTATAATTTTCCTTAAGGCTTAATGGATGATTTTGAAACTGCCACCATTTTGTCAACTTTTTTGAGTTAATTAAGAAAAAAAAAAAAAAAACCTATTTTGGTCCGGATGGATTTGTGGGTTGGGCCTCATGATCCTGCTTGTTTTGTTTTTGGGTACCTTTTCCTTGAAAATGGGTCACCCTTTATTAATTCCAAGCTTCAAATCTCATTCTTTTCAAAATCCAAAAAGAATTTGAAAATGGCCATCAAACTCTCCCTCTTCACCCTCCTTCTCATCGCCAGTCCACTACCTTCGTTCTCTCTTTCCTTTTCCCAATACCAGACCCTTTTCTCCCTAGCCCACTCGCTCGTCACCCGGGTGGCCAATCTCCGCGCCGCCCGCGGTGACCTCCCCCCGGCGCCGCCCGTGCCCGCCTGATTGCCCAGAAGCTCCAGCGCGGCCTCGGGCTCAGCTTCTGGCGGGTCATGTGGTCCATGGGCTGGGACTACTTGAGGAACTACTCCTGGAGAGATATGACGTCGTCGTCGTCTGAGCTGTTCGGAGACATTAACGAGTTGATTGGAGCTGTGAACGAGTTGAATCGGATGCACTCGGGAGGAGAAAGGGCGGCCTGGGTGCAGCGAAATTACAGTAATGTCCTTAGGGTTTCGAAGTCCCTATTTGCCAGGCTAATTAAAGTGTTTAATCAGTCGGTAAGTTTACTTGAAATGCATAATATATGTATTATTTCTTATTGAATTGGACTAGTTATTATGGTTCAATTTTCATTACCTCTTAAAAGAAAGGAAAACTGAAAAGACTCAACCTTTATGCATTAAACCACTTGAAAATGAATATGTTAATTAAATGTGTTGATCGTATTATTGGTAGTGTCTTTAAATGTTGCATCAGTAATCTGAATAACAATTAATTGTAATTAAAGTCTCTACTGGGGGAATTTGTTTATTAGAAAATACATGATTTGGTGATTATGATATTTTTGTAATCATGTAAAATTAGCTAATATTTGATGGAAATGGCAGGGTCCATTGAGGGAAGTGGTGGAGATGGTGCAGAGAGAAGTGGTTGAAGGTGAATTGCTAAGAGACTGCCTTGAATTGGGGAGCAATGACTTGAAGGGTCTGATTCAAATCTTTAAAGAAATTGCTTTACAATACTCTACGCCTGTCAATAATGAGTTATGAGATGTTGATAGATCACAATCGTTGATATGTAACTCAATATGTAGTTGTATTCATATTATTGGTGAACACATCAACACAAAGAAGCTATAATTTTGTGACAATTGCTACATGTGGTCATATAACTAGTGGGATAAAATTTATAAATTTCTTCTGTTCAATATTTGATAATTGATTATGTTTTATTTTGTGTTTCATTGCTTATTGACCATATTATTTTCCCGTGAAGCTACTAGTTCACCTTCGGTGAATCTTTCCCGGTAGACTAGAAGCAATCACTTAATTAGCCCATTACTCACATTGGGACCTGCAAAAAGTCAGTTCAGTTCCATGGCTTAAGTGAGCTGCCTGACTCTGCTGCATTCCCGCTTTGATCAAATAGCCTTTAGAGCTGGTAAGTTTGAGAGGCTTTAGTTTGAGCCGAAGAGGACCAACAAAATCTATTGCAATCAAGCCAAGGTAATGTACCATTTATCCATAATCATTAAGAAAAATGGTGCCCATTTTTCAGATTAGATAGGACAGTGATAATTAAATCATAACATCAATATTAACTTTTAAAAAATTAATTTTAAATTTAAAATTAACATGAATTTATTTACTTTATATCAATACAATTATGAATATTATAATTTATCTAAAAAAATACTACTAATTATAAAATTAATTATTTTAAAAATTAATTAAATAAATAATGTCAATTTTAAATTTAAAAATATCTTAAATTAATAATAAGTGAGGAATTACAATGGACGCATCAGAAGATAGGCATTAATTAATCTCACTTTACTGATAAATTTGAAATAAATATCTCAATTATTTATTATTTTTTTCCCACTGCAGCCGAGTTTTTGGGTTTTGATACTTACATTCCTCCTTATTCACAAGCAAGGGGCCGAGACATACTCAGAGGAGTGAATTATGCATCTGCAGCTGCCGGAATTTGAGACGAAACCGGCCAACAATTGGTACTCAATAATCTCTCTCTACTTCCTATCATATTAGTATTCGCCTAATCATTAGTCAAAAGACCGAGAAAGGTATTAAACTTTTAATTCTAACAAATTACAATTTATAATTATCTTTTTTTGGTTGTAGGGGCAACGGATTAGTATGAGCGGGCAGGTAAATAATTACAGAAACACGGTAACACAAGTGGTAAATTTACTAGGGGATGAAAATTCAGCTGCAGATTATCTCAGCAAGTGCATCTACTCCATCGGATTAGGCAGCAATGATGCCGGCCTATTACTTGACTAGCCGGAGATATACACCTGACCAATATACAAGCAGTAACTGACTGTAATAATATATATTTTTTCTTACTAAAAAAATGATATTCACCACGGAACGAGTAAATAGTGTGGATTTTGTTTTTAATGACTACAGCAATTATACAATTATGTAACATGGAAATTTGCGTTGATTGGAGTGGGCCAGATTGGCTGCAGCCCAAATGCTCTGACCCAAAACAGCCCAGATGGGTCATCACGTGCACAAAGAAAAAATGTGGCAAATCAGATTTTTAACAACAGGCTTTGGTCTCTTGTTGATAATCTCAATAGGGATTAAGCTGATTCAAGATTTACTTATATTTATGGGATTTCGTGGACTTAGGGTTGTTTCATAGCATTTGAATGGTTGAATCGGTCAGTCATTTAGTGCGTTTGTTTAGAACTTAATAGTTAAATTGGTCAAATTTTTGGACTGAATGACTAAGTTTAATTTTTTTAACTGAATGGTTAAATCCGGTTGAATGGAGTAAATTTTTTTTTTATAAAAAATATTAAATATTATATTAAGTAATATTAAATAAATTTATAACAATTTTGAATTTTTTTCAGATAGGTAAAATAGTAAAAATATGTTATTCAAATATTTCAGACATGTCACTTATCAAATAATTTTTTCTATTCAATATTCAGAAATTTACTTCATTTTGCTCATTCAGATTACTTAAGCATTCAAAACTATTTCATTCAGTTTTTATCAAACACTACCCTAATCACTCGCCCTTCAACTTATGGTACATTTCGTCAACATGTTCACCTTATACCATTGCAAATTGCAATTTTGAACATTTTTTAAACCAAAATAGTAGAACGACATTGGAAAAAATCCTAAAATTCACGACGAAAAAAAGATCAAGAGTCTTATAATGTATTAATTATATATGCACAAAGTACAACTTACAAAACAATACCGCTAGTCATTTTTTAGTCAGACACAGTTGAGCTCTTATAATTTGGGTTTCACAATTTTTTTCCTACCAACAAATGTGCTATTTTCGTATTTGATTTTTCAGGTTTTAGGGTTACGTACGAATGCGGGGGTGTTAACAATAGGCAAATTACATGTCTTCCTCTTCAAACACCATGCCGGAATAGGAAGGAGTACGTATTTTGGGACGCTTTTCATCCGACGGAAGCTGCAAATGTGGTTTTAGGGAGGAGGATCATATGCCGCCGAGTCTCCATCGGATGCATACCCTTATGATCTCCGCCGTCTAGCTCAACTCTGAAGATATATAGAGCTGAAACTAGGCACGGTGGCATGATATTTCATGTTTTTCTATTTATGTTGTTATACTAAATTTATGTTTCCACTGTTTTGAGGGGTGTGATAATTTTTTATAATTATGCATTTGTTGTGTTTCAAAATTCAATGAAAAGCTTATTTCTAGCAACTCACATGCTTCCTATATTGAAAACCAAAAACTTGTTAACTAGTCCTACACGAGATATATAGCATCTTCTGGATAATCTCTCCCTCCCTTTCTCTCTGTCTTTTTAGGGAGACTTTTTTGTTTTTATTTATTTTTCGTTTGTAAATTTTAAGAAAGTATTAAATATTTAATTTTTTATATTATCCTTTATGATTAAATGGTACTTTATTTCCCTATCATCTTTTTAATAAATTTTAGAAGGTTGACATTAAAATTTTATTCTCAATTTAGTCAATCATATGAAGAAACATTAATTGTATCTCTTAATCTATATGCATAATCTTAAAACGTTAATTAAAAGGGACGAAAGGAGTATTAAATTTTGTATTCTATGATATAATTTATATTAGATTATATTTTGGAATGAAAGTCTATTAGCTAAATAATGTAATTGTAAAAATAAAAAAGCAACGACAAATTAAAAATATTACCATTTGAAAAAAAATAATTAAAAAAATGTATTTAATTTTGAAATGGAGGTGTAGTGGACATGTAATAATTAGTTACAAACTTTGCTTGTTGGCTTGTTCTTTGGAAGGTTAAATGCGTAACTATTTTTATAGAGTAATATTAGGAACACAAATTATATATAAAAATTGTGCATAAACAGTAAAAAATAGAAGAGAAATTAGAAAGCAACACCTACTATTAAATATTTTTTTATTTATTATTGAATATTTTACACATTTTAATTAGTATATAATACATATGTCCTACACTTAAATGTATAATTTTTTTTTGTATATAATTTATGTCCATAATATTATTTATTTTAATAAGATTAAAACTATATACGAACATGGAGTAAGTTAGGAAATATGCCTATTTTTGTGGAGTTGGGTCAGTAAGTTGATGTGTAACTAAAATAATGACATAATTGCACAAGTCGTCAATGTAAGCATGGGAGACTGATATTGTTGTATACTAATATACACAGACACCACTTTTCCCAAGAGAAAGGTTGTTCATACTCGATCCAAAAATAGATGTATACCAACAAATTTTTATCATCGATCAATAAATCTCCCTCCCTCTCTCAAAGATAACATTCCCTCTCCAATATTCCATCCCAAGTCGGATGAGATCACATGTTAACGGACAAGTTTACATATATAATATCTAAATATAAAATTAAATATTATATTTATTTTAATTATTAAAAAATAAGACATGATACGAATTTTAATATCATGTTATATTTTTTTAATGATTAAGATGAATATAGTGTTTGAATATTATATATTTATACTTATTCTATGGTAACTTTATATACGCTATACAGTATATAAACATTTCCCGTTATAAAAATATAAGAGTATAATCATCTATAAAATTGCTAAAAGAAATATATTCTTAATTATAAGTCTATATTTAAAAGAATGTCAGAAATTGATATTTTCACAAACTCTTACTCACAAAAATAATAAGCGAAACTTACATTCATATTAACATAAAAATTGATAACAATAGAAAAAAGAAAATATAGAATGGAGTACTTAGCTATCATTACCCAACTTCAATCGTATGTATATAAATAATTGCTAGCTAATTTGTGCTCATAACATGAGTTCACTTACATACAACCTTCATCTGCTTCTTCTAACTTATATTTATCAATCCCTTGATTATCTTTCTATCCTGGTCTATATAATATTTTTTGATGGCATATAAGCTTAGGAAATGCTGCATGTTGTCTACTATTATGGTACTAATGTTCTCTAGCTTGCCATATTGGGTCGAAGGAGAAGCACAGGTGCCTTGTTTCTTCATTTTTGGAGATTCATTAGTCGATAGTGGCAACAATAATGCTCTTTTGACACTGGCTAAATCCAATTATCCACCGTACGGGATTGATTTTCCAAATGGCCAATCCACCGGAAGATTTACCAACGGTCGAACAATGGCAGATATCACCAGTAAATCTCTCTCCCTCTCTTACCAAAATATAAATAATCTCTCTTGAAATTGTATTTCTTTTATTTAAAAAAATACAAATATATATATATATATATATATATATATATATTTCATATGGCTCAAATTAAAGCCCCCAAGCTGGATAAACGGACACCAATCCTTTTTTACGGTTTGTATATAGTTATGCATACATAGTTATCCTCTTTTATACTTTTACAACTATGACTGTATATGTATGCTTGCATAGTATACAAGACTTGAGATATTTTGCAGAACTTTACCTTAGGACCTATATAATTAATATAGATCAAATACAGTAGTATAAGTAAATATACCACTTCATTTCAGCATCAAATTTTCTAATAGATGCATTTAATTATGGCTAGAACTATATATCATGCTAAATATTGTATATTTATCTTAATTTACAGCTGAACTTCTGGGTTTCAAAGACTACATTCCACCTGCTGCGGATTCAAGCAGCGCAAATATACTACTAGGCATCAACTATGCGTCTGCAGGAGCAGGAATACTAAATGAAACTGGACAGCAATTGGTGTATATTTATGCATTATTTGATAAAAATTACTAATTTTTTTTTTCCTTTTGCTGATAAAATAAAGTACTTCATTAACCTTTTGATTGTGCAGGGTGAACTAATCAGCCTCGATAAGCAACTGAAAAATCATCAAACAACGGTCTCACAGATCAGTAACATACTTGGAAGTAATGAATCTACTATAGAGTATCTAAACAAGTGCTTATATTATGTTGGAATGGGCAGTAACGATTACCTTTTCAACTTCATGCCACAACTTTACGCAACAAGTCATATGTATACTCCTGACCAATTTGCTAATGTACTTATTCAACAATATTCTAAGCAAATTAAGGTTAGCTGCTTACTAATTTTTCTCTTTGAAGCTTAAATAAAATTTTGAATGATTTATTTAAGCCTGTCAAATTAATATATCTTGCTACATTAAAGAAATTGTATAATTAATTAATAATTAAGCAAAATGTGCATTATATATATATATATATATATATATATATATATATATATATATATATATTCTGTATAGCACAATTTATGCATCAAACTGGTTAATTAAATGGGTTGATACATTTAATATAACTAATTAATAAACAGATTAATTTTAATGTTGAAAATATTGATAAGCTTAATTAAATGGGTAGTGTTAATTTTGACATATTTAATGTACGTAATATCTTTGTCACATGAATTTGCCTAACTGTACAAAGTTGTCTGTTCCAAATTAAGTGAATACCATATAATTATGACATAAAGCGCGGTAAGGTAATCTTTTTTTAGCATTATAACCTTGACTTGTGTACTTGGTCATTCTTTTGCGGAGATAATATATTTAAGGAAGGTAGTCAATCTCTGTTCTTGTTTTTTTTCCCCTTTTTCTTTTATATATTAGACTTTGTACAAGACTGGAGCAAGAAAGGTGGCATTGTGTGGACTAGCTGCTGTAGGGTGCATCCCACATGAGATTGCTACATTCGGAACAAATGGTGCTTCATGTGTGGAAGAAATCAATACACAAGTCCAGCTTTTCAACCACAGACTCAGATCACTAGTCGATGAGCTCAACAACAATATGACAAATGCAAAATTTATTTACATAAACCTTTATGATTTTACACTTGAAGTAATTGCAGATCCTTCATCTTTTGGTATGTAAACCTCTACTAAATTGTTCTAACTGGAGTAGGATCCCTTCCATAAAACTTTTTCTCCAATTTCTTTCAACACATAGCGCGCGACAAAAATTATTTTAACTATGAAACCAATAATACAGTTATTTGCGACAAATATTATTGTGTCGCTAAAGATAATATTTTGTTACTATACATGTATCGCGAGAAATTGGGTGAAAGCTGTAAAGGAGGGATCCTAATCAATTGTAACTAGTTACTTTGTGCATTGAGAATTAGTGGCTCATTTTTTAAAATTTTTTTGGGGGTTGAAAAAAAAATAAAGGTTTTAGGGTTACAAACACGGCATGCTGTGGAACAGGGAAGAACAATAATCTTCCATGTATTCCTCTACAAATTCCATGTCAAAATAGGAGTGAGTATTTGTTTTGGGACGCATTCCATCCTTCGGAGGCTGCAAACAAGATTGCTGCTCAAAGATCATTCCATTCTCAAAGTGTAGGCGACACTTATCCCATGGATATAAACACCCTAGCTCAGCTTCAGTTAAGGGCATGACTTCTATAATTTGATGAGCACTTGAAAAAGGAATTCTGATAAGAATTTATTTTTACATTTTGTGTTACTACAAGCATTTGTGAATCAAAAAATGGATATTTTTCTTTGCTAGCTCGTTTTTACTAGTAAAAATTGTTCATGTATTCTTTCCTTAGGCTCCTTTTTTTTTAAATAATAAGATGGCATAGAAAAGTACATTTAACAGTGCCACAAGAACATTTAGACATAGATATTGGGAATGAACCAATGGAAGAAAGAAAAAAAAAAAATCTGAGACAATGAACAATATTAAACACGTACATTAGCTAGCTAGCTAGTTTGTAACTTCACCATTGATAAACCAAGTAACCAAGCACAAGAGACTCTCTTCATGTTGATCTCTCATTGTTAATCTTGAAACACCTAACTCTTCATTTTCGTTAAGGATGGTTCTTTTTCTGCAGAAAATGAGGTCACCAGAAACTACAGAGCCTTCATTAAGCATATATTTTAACTAGACTCAGAAAATAGATATGAAGTATTAGATAAACATCACATGGCATTAATTGTCCCATTGATATGAAGCAAAAAACTAAAAAAAGACCAACGAGGCTTAGTAGTGATAATAAAAGACATCAGTCCTGATTTTTTTGCGTAGATGTATGTATCTATATTGTAAAACGGAGAAAAATTGTGCAGTTATTTTTTATGTCAACACCAAAAGTGAAAAGTGAAACCTTTTTGGATTCCACTTTTACCTTTTTCATCTTTATTAGTTCTCGCTCTCATACATACTTATATTTTCATTTCTATTTCCTCTCTCCCACTCTCTTATCACTTTTACTCTCCCACTCTCTTATCTCTTTTATATTAAATCAATTATAGGGAATTGATATTTACTCAAATTAATTTGATATTTCATCAGCAAGTCTCAATTTTAACCAAACCAGTCCTACCGTAGTAAACTAACTATGGGTCTTTAATTATTATGTCCAATTTGCCCTTATTTAGTAGAAGTGGAATTCTAATTGTTGCTGAAACGTCTATTCCTATTCTCTTCTCGTTGTTTAGCTTTCTTATTTTCTTTGTATATCAATAATCTTGGCTACTTCTACCGCCATCATTCATCTACAAAGGTGTGAAAGAAGTGATTTGAGGTCAAATCAAAAAATTATCTCTCTTTTTTATTTAGAATTGATGAATTTTAAAAAAAATGAATCTAATTTTGAAATGCAAGAAATATTGGACATGCAATTAGTTGACATGTTCTTCAGAAGATATGGCACTGCTATATATTAATACAACCAAGACTACGAGCATGGAAGAAGCTAGGAGATCCCTATTTTTGTGGAGTCAGTTATCTCTAAAGTTGATGTCTAACCAAAATAATGACATTTAATTGCTCAAGTCAATATTGTGTGCTTGGGAGATTGATCGTATTCGCGTTATCGGGTATATATGATTTATATATGCACACTTTTCCCAAGAAAAAAGTTGTCCATACTGGATCCAAAAATAAATCCCAACAAATTTTTATCATCAATCAATCAACCTCGTCTTCTGCATTTTAAAATCATTTTATGAATTTAAATATTATGTTCAATCTCTGTCTTATATTTTGTCTCATTTTATATATTAATAAATACAACATTTATCTATCATTTATAAAAAAACTGTAAATAAGTAAATATATTATATATACATCACAATAATATAAGAGATGAGGTAGAGAATAAGACACAAAATTTAACTTTGTAGAATTAACATCCCAAATTTAAGTTGAAAATATATTAATTGCATATGGTAACTTTGTGCTATATGTAGAAGCTCTGGTGTATGTTTGTTGATGTGCAAGTGTAGTTTTGGGGTGTTTTTCATTAAGGTGTGGGTATCCTAATTTTCTTCTTCTTTTTTTTTTTGTTGCTAAATAGGTATCCTAATTTTCTTGAGGGAGATGCAGTAGTATTTGTGTGAGTAGTGTCTGTTGTTTCATCTTCTGTTTTTATTTGGATTTTTTGAGTAGAGTAGGAGCTGTGAGATTTTTGGATGCCTTTCCTTGGTGGTTCTTTTAGTGGTGAAGTTTGTCAGTCTGTTATGAGTTGTGGTAAGGGTGGCGTATGTTTGTTGAGGGAGCTTGTAGTGTCTTGATCGTTCTGTTAGTGTGTGTTATGGTTCTTTTCTCTTAATTCTTTTTTGGTCCACTTCTTGGTGAGTGGGAGTTCAGTTAGAGGGGGGTTGTTGGGTGATTGTTTTGTTGTGTGTTTAGTTTCGTATGATTTTTGTTGCACAATTATTAAGATTGTGGAGATGGTCTTTTGAAATAGCTATGTGAAACTGGAATTAATCATGTATTAGGGGTTCTTATTTTTGGTGTGGGTGCTTCCGGCTTGATCGAGCGAGTTTAATTTGTGGTCTTATGTTGTTTCTATAAGCAGTGACTGCTCTTTTTTCTTCTCTTAGAAATTTCGTGGGCTAAATCTTGGTGTGCGGAGGGAGTTTTTCTGGTGGTGGTTGTAATTAATTGGGCTGTGTACTATATGATTTTGTTGTATATATACCAAGATAGTGGAGCTTTTGTTTTGAAGGGGTTTCCTGAAGCTTGATATCATGTATTTGTGGTTAATCATTATTGGATCCCTTCTTTAGCAAATTCTTACTCAAGGAATGAAGTCATTAGGTGTTCAAGAAGCCAGGCCAGGCCTACTCTGGTATCAATGCTTTAATTTTCTTAGCAGTTAACATGTCCTTGCCTCATCATTCCCAATCTTCATCTTCAGTTATTCCAAATTAATATTCCGTTCATATTTTATCATATACCCAACTTAATTCCATATATAAATAAACCCTAGTTCATTTGTGCTCACTCCTATTCAGTTACAACCTTCATCTTCTTTCTTGTAACATATATTTATCAATCCTTTAATTTTCTTTTACCCTCATCTATTAAAGTTAAAGCTTTTCATTTATGGCATATGAGCTCAGAAAATGCTGCATGGTGTCTACTATTTTGGTAATACTGTTTTCCAGCTTGCGATATTGGGTTGAAGGAGAACCACAAGTGCCTTGTTTCTTCATTTTTGGAGATTCATTAGTAGATAATGGCAATAATAATAACCTTTACACACTGGCTAAATCCAATTATCCGCCCTATGGGGTTGATTTTCCAAATGGTCAAGCTACCGGAAGGTTTACCAATGGTCGAACAATGGCCGATTTTACTGGTCTCTCTCTCTCCCTTGATCTCTTACCAAAATAAACTCTCTTTGATTTCTTGTTAAAGAAATATTTTAATATTAAACGCCTACTTTTTTAAATGGCACACAATTTAAGGTAATAATTTTATTCCTAATATACCCCTATTAAATTAATATTTCCGACTCATTATTTTTCATTCAATATGTAAATATATTTCAATTTTCAATACTTTAATTACTCATGTTCACATAATTATCATTAGCACTTAGTAACTTTTTATTTTTTCTAGATGGACAAGTTGTTAATGATTTCACTTTTCTATAAATTAATTAGTTGTATCCACATGAAGGGTATACTTGGAAAAAAGTGAGCAAAAAGAACATTATCTCCGTTTCAAATTATATAACCATTATTGATTTTTGAAAATCAATTTTAGACATTTTTAGTCAAAATTA
Organism: Hedera helix; assembly: GCA_947179155.2. NCBI lineage: Eukaryota > Viridiplantae > Streptophyta > Magnoliopsida > Apiales > Araliaceae > Hedera > Hedera helix. Next base: position 39,936,041 of record OX359273.1, read on the forward strand.
AGATAACTCATTAAAAATTATAAAACAGTAAAACTTTTAATGAGTAATATTTTTCAGAAAGTTTATAATATTTATCGTTGTACGGATTAAAATTAAAGTAAGATGTCAATTTTGAGTTTAATTTTTTTTTTAAATTGACTTTAAAAAGTTAATAATGATCAAATAATATAAAATAAAAGAGTACAAATTAATTTAGAAATAGGACAATTAATTTGGGATAGATAAAAATGAAAACATGGGCGATTAATATGGGACCGGCAGAGAATATGAAAATGTATAGTTTCTTCATAGAGTTATAATTAGCCTAGAAGCCCATCACAAAAATGGTAGTAATTCTTTTTTGCGGGTTTTATTTTGTACATACATACTTGAATTATTATTTTATATATTGTAGAATTATTTATGCATAAGTTACAAGACTGTTGAGATTTTTGTTGTCAAGAACAAATTAAATCAGCCCTGTTTCCTGTTCTTCATATGTATATATATATATATATATATATATATATATATATATATATATATATATATATATATTTGAAAATATAAAATAATGCCTACTTTAAATCAAACGCAACATGAGTAATGCCACTTCATTTCATTTGAGCATCAAATTAAAGTTCCTAATATATAGATGGATACTTGCCTACTTGCCCGGAATAAACATATGTTTGCTAATTGAATATTTATATTCATTTACAGCCGAACTTCTGGGTTTCAGAGATTACATTCCTCCTTTTGCTGATTCAAGTCGCGCTAATATACTACTAGGCATCAATTATGCATCTTCAGGAGCAGGAATACGAAATGAAACTGGACAGCATTTGGTATATATTCACAAATTATGTGACAAAAATTATTCATTTAATTTGCTACTAAAAAAGAGTATTTGATAAACCTTTTGATTGTGCAGGGAGAACGAATTAGCCTCGATAAGCAGTTAAAAAATCATCAAACAATAGTATCACAGATCAACAACATAATTGGAAGTAATGAATCTACTATAAAGTACCTCAACAAGTGCTTATATTACGTTGGAATGGGCAGTAACGATTACAAAAACAACTACTTAATGCCACAAATTTACCCAACAAGCCAAATGTACACACCTGACCAATATGCTACTGTCCTTATTCAACAATATTCTGAGCAAATTAAGGTCACCTCTTACTATTTTTTTTGTTGTTGAAATGGAATTTTTTATATTTATTATTGAATATCGTATCCAAAAATCTTGGATTAAGTACATTGATATATATAATTTTCTCTTTACTACTAACTAATTTTAATATAATTACCTTTTTAAATTTTTATTGTTCTTGTTTTCTGGATATTAATTAGAATCTGTACAACAATGGAGCAAGAAAGGTTGCATTGTATGCAATAGGTCCTTTAGGGTGCACCCCAAGTGAGATTGGTACATATGGAACGAATGGTTCTTCGTGTGTTGATAAAATCAATACACTAGTCGAGTTTTTCAACACCGGACTCAGATCACTCGTCGATGAGCTCAACGACAATCTGACCGACGCAAAATTTATTTACGTGAACCTTTATGATCTTACACTTGAAGCAATTGGAGATCCTTCATCTTTTGGTAAGCAACTTCTATTTAACTGTTTTACTTTATCTCAAAATTATACAGGCATGAGATATTACTGATTTGTCGTTATTTATTTACTATCACTTCTAGAATCACAGCACTATATATGCATTACTAAATTTTTGACAAATGCTATTAAGGGTATATTTGAGAAACTTGCGCTATTTAATTGTTACTTAGACGCTCAATTTTGTAATTTTTATTTTTGGTTGAAATAAAAATAGGTTTTAAGGTAACAAACACGGCATGCTGCGATGTAGGGAAGAAAAATAGTCTACCATGTCTTCCTCTACAAATCCCATGTCAAAAAAGGAGTGAGTATTTGTTTTGGGATGCGTTCCATCCTTCGGAGGCTTCATACAAGATTGCTGCTCAAAGAACATACCATGCTCAAAGCCTAAGCGACGCTTATCCCATGGATATATACACCCTAGCTCAGCTTCAGTGAAGGCTATGACATATATCTATTTGATGAGCACTTGAAAATGATTTCTTAAATGAAAATTTATCTTGATATAATTGTGTCGTAACAAGCATTTTGTATTTTCACAATGTGAATTTCCTCTTTTCCCTTTTTATCACCCAAATCCCAGAAGATGTAAATGCATTAGTACTATTTATTCTTAATTCGACTCATATTCCTCAAATACTAGATCCCGCTCTAATAGCCCCGAATCAATTAAATACGTGTGCTAAGATATGAAGACTTCTTATTCCACACAACAAGAAAATCACTTTTCCCCCTTTTATATACTAGCAAATTTTGTTTAGAATTTTTTTTTTCCATATTAATGAATTCGGGTCCATAACCAATATTTTGCAACAAGGCTTTAAGAAGTTTTTTTTATATAAAATAAATAGCATGATAAATGAAAGCAAATACAGTTAATATCTAAAACAATGGAAATTACACAAGCTACACTACAACAAATTTCAAGGAGATGTAACATAATTAAGCATAGAAAATCTTCACTACTTACACATTTAGACTTTCGACATTAATGATTGATCACAAACTAACCATATGAGTTTAGACTTTCGACATTAACATTTAGACTTTCGACATTAATGATCGATTACATATAGCAAAACTCTTTTCTAATATGAGTTGCTGAGCTCCACCATGCACATACCCTAAAAGACATAGGTGCAAGATTTTATTTATTTATTCATTTATTTTGCAGCACTCAAAATTCATTAATATCGTTGTGTTTTGCCTTTAATAGCCTGAACTAGCCTTCTATAAGCATATTCGTTGTTTTCAAAATAGAACAAGCATTTTTTAGCGTGCATATCATTTTATTCTTATATTTTAGAAACGGAACAGAAGTAATAGTACTACTTAATTCTTAAATTACAAAAAAATGATGCTTTTTTTAGGACAGAAAGAATAATATCATGTTACATCTATTAATTAAGTTGCAAAGGAAAAATTTATATGCAAATAAATAATGTAATCTTAAAAACAAAAAATTAAAGGCAATACCTAATTAAAAATATCATATCATTTTTTTAGTCTTAAATAAAAATATCATATCACTTATTCGTTAGTATAAATGTATCTCTTTTATTTAGAATTGATGAATTAAAAAAATCTATATATAATAAGACAAAATTTTATTTTTTAGTTTTCGTTTTGACATAGGTCTAAAATTTAACTATTAGTAAAACACTTTTTAAATAAAATTAAAATGATAATATTAAAGCACACATAAGTAAAACCTACATTACACGGGGCACTTCAAAGTTGGGTATAAAACAGTAACTCTTTAAATAAAATTAAAACGATAATATTAAACCACAAATAAGTTTATCAAATAAGTAATACCTACATTACACAAGGCATTTCACAGCCATTTATTAATATATACACTTTTATTTCATATAGGAGGTACTTAGTTATTAACGCTAAAAATAATTATGACTTATATATTAGTGACTAAAATTAGTTAATTTTTAAAACTAAAAGTCATAATGATAACTTATTATTTCACAATAATTTAATTTCTAAATAACTATATATTAAAAATATAAGAAAAATATTGTGTAAAAATAATAATTAATATTAAAAAGCATTATATATATTAAAAAATATATAATAATTAAATTTTAGTTACCAGTTTTATTTCAGATAAGAGATCTTTAGTTAATTAATGTTAAAAAAGTCCCTCACTTAAATATTAGTTAATAAAATTTAGCTACCTTTTAAAACTAAAAAGTATTATGGCAAGTTATAATACTACAACAACTTTATTTCATATATGTAGAATTCCTTAAACACAAGTTTAGGGTTTTAGGTTCTACTCATTTTTGAAATCTAAAAACCTACATATAAATTTGAAAGATTGAAAATAAAAAGTAAATATTAAATTTTAAAACTATATAAAAGCTAAATATTATATTAAAATAACAACAAAAAACACATTACTAACACTCATTTGTGAGTATTTGATAATTGTTTGTTTGAGTAATGTTTGTAATCATTTTAATAGTTATAGTAAGTTAATTTAAAAAATATATTTTAATTGAAAATAAACCCGTGGTTAGCATGGGGCTCTTAACTAGATCTAAAACTCTATTTATGATCCTGAAAAACTTAAGAGTGACTTATTATTCTACAACAAATACGAGTCCTTTAGTTAATTAATCATACAAATTATGTGTAGGATTTTACCTTTTAGGTTTTTACTCCATTTTGGACTCCAATATATATATATATATATATATATATATATATATTAAGAATATAAAAATATTATTAGTACATATTAACTTATTATTTTACAATAATTTTATTCTTTATAAGAGTCGTTTAGTTACTTAGTCATATACAAATTCTAACTTAAAACTATGTTTGGAATTTTACTTTTAGGTTTCTACTCAATTTTGAACTTTAAATAACTATACATTGAAGATATTAGAAAAGCTCTAATGAGTAAATGATAAATAATATCAATAAATATTATATATATATTACAAAATATATTAACAATTAAACTTCAGTTACCAATTCTATTTCATATAGAAAATCTTTAGTTAATTAGTATTATAAAATCAATTTTATAATATTTTATGTATTAGTGATTAGAATTTAGTTAACTTATTTTGAAATTATAAATCATAATGGTAACTCATTATAACAATTCTATTCCTGAATTGTTGGTTTATATGTTTTAATGATGACAAGTTGCTTTGTACGTAGTGTTATTATAATTTTACACTTTAATTGCTTGGAAATTTACAAGTTCAATGATTTTTTAAAGCTTCAAGCTAGGATTCAAGATATTGCATGTGCGGGAGATTAGAAATTTTAGAGTCCATCTATAGATACATTTATTTTACATATTCATTCTCAAAACACAAGTTTAAATATCGTTAGATCAATAAAATCAAAAAGCCAATGTGTTGGAGGGAGGGAGATCCCATGTTGGTTTTATTCATCTAATGGCATTTGAACTTGTTTTTCGAAAAAAAAGTGTAAAGTACACGTATTTATAGATTTATTCTTCTTTAAAAACTCTTTTATTAAAGCTTCGAATTTTTCTAAATCTTTTATCATTAATTTTCTGGTAAAATCATTTACATGGTAAAATATTTTGGGAAAAGGTAATTCTCCTTTACTAAGAAATTTTTTATTCGGTTGGGATTGTTAATACAAATCTTATCTTTACTAGAATTAGAGATTTGTTTTTAATGTGATTTGGTTCATAAAATTATCTCTCCAAGTAAAATTACTTCAACCACTAAAAAGTTGGTATGCTTTTGAAAACGTGTTAAAACATTTGAATTCTAATTGACATAGTAAATGGAGATATATAAACATTTGAATTCTGTTTGACTTAGTAAATTAAAATAAGCCTTATCAGTAGCAAAGTTTTAAAAAGTCCGTTTCAATAAAATATATCCGTTAAAACTTTTTAAACTATAAATTTCATCTCCTCGGTTTGAAAAAATTGTACTACACACCACTAATACAAATTGAGCAGAGCTTTAAAAATTATTCAGGCAAAATTTCATTGCCTTCATTTTAGTGTTATTGCTAAAAATTATAGAGTTCAATCGTAATTCTTTTTTTTTATCTTAAATTTATTATCTTGTAAAAGGAACTTTAAAGTGAAGCAAAGGGTTTACAAGAAGAGTTCAAGGGAGTATTTGTACTCAAGGGATTAGAGGTGCTCAATTAAGGGAGGAGCTTTTCTAAATAGAGTTGTGTGTTCAAAGAATTTTTCTGAATTTTATTGAACAGTGAGTCTAAAATATTATAATTAATTTATTAATATTAAGGGGCGAAACCAAATATAAATCTTGGCGTGCATATATGGTTGATTATTGCTTTATATATTCAGTTTGTTTAATTCTGTTTATTGTTAATTTTCTACATTAGAGAATTCATAAACATCACTGCATGCATAATTATTTTAGTCTGAAGTAATATAGAAAGAAAAACTCAAAGCAAATAGTCAAAGCAGACAGCTAAGTTATTACCTGTATGAATTACACGTGCAAAAAAAAATTAGTTTAGCATATATAGTTCATTGATCCAGCCCCCTGTTCATCACCTTCTTCTAAGTGCACATACATAATTTTATAAAAATCTATATATTAAAAATATGTAAAAAAATATTACGACTAAATAAATATTAAAAAACTAACAAATTTTTTAATACGTATGAGATTCCTTTAAGTCATTAATTATACAATGCACGAGGCACTTAACTAGTGCATCTAATTTTGAAATGGAAGGAAATATTGGACAAGCAATTAGTTGGCTTGTACTTCTGAATTCGGAAGAATATGACATTGCTATATTATATATTACTAAAACCAAAACTATGAGCATGGAGTAAGTTGGGAAAGATCCCTATTTTTGTGGATCAAATATCTCTAAAGTCGATGTCTAACTAAAATAATGACATATACTTGCGTAAGTCAATGAATGCATGGGAGATTGGTCTTGTTCGTATTATCATCTTATATATAAAGTTTATATATACACACTTTTCCCAAGGAAAAGGTTGTTCATACTGGATCCAAAATAAATCTCAACTAAATTTTCTAATCAACCTCGTCATCTCTCCTTCATTTTAAAGCCAATTTACGAATTTAGATATTATGTTCAACCTATGCTTAATTATATTCTTTCTCATCTCATATATTAATAATTGTAACTTTTTTCAATCATTGAAAAGTTGTAAATAAGGAAATATATTATATATACATCACAATAATACAAGAAATGAGGGATACTTATGTCAAAATGGCCACCCCCATCCTCTCTAAATTAATTAATATTCCGTTCATGCTTCATCATATACCCAACTTAATTCGACCATGTATAAATAATCTCTAGTTCATTTGTGCTCACTCCTATCCTGTTACAACCTTCATCTTCTTTCTTGTAACATATATTTATCAATCCTTTAATTTTTTTTGACCCTCATCTATTAAATTTAAAAGCTTTTATTTTATGGCATATGAGCTCAGAAAATGCTGCATGGTGTCTACTATTATGGTAATATTGTTTTCTAGCTTGCCCTATTGGGTTGAAGGAGAACCACAAGTGCCTTGTTTCTTCATTTTTGGAGATTCATTAGTCGATAATGGCAATAATAATCACCTTTTGACATTGGCTAAATCCAATTATCCGCCATACGGGATTGATTTTCCAAATGGTCAAGCTACCGGAAGGTTTACCAATGGTCGAACAATGGCCGATATCGCTGGTCAATCTCTCTCCCTCTATGTCTTACCAAAATAATTTCTTGTATTTAATTTAATTTTGTTAAAAATATAAAAATGTATCCTCTTTTCATAGGTTTATCTTAGAAGCCCCCTCACAAAGAATGGTCTCCAACCCCGTTTTGTGGGTTTTACTTTGTACATGTATATATACTTAATTAATTATTTTACATATTGTTGAATTATTTTCTCTGCACTATAAGACCGTTGAGATTTTCGCCATCAAAGAATATATATATATAAAAAGACGTTGCGTATCTACAGATTTGGTGTTAGGATTTTACGTCCTTAAATATAGCATTTTTGTCCGAAGTGTCCTTCTGCTCAAGAGTGATACCCCAAATTCAACTTCTTGCCTAACGTGGGACACAAGACTGAAACTACGGGTTAGAATACATTTGGGATGGGTTTACGCTCATTGGGCTAGGTGCATATATGCCTATGACCATATAGGTATTTAGGATGGCCCAAACCTAACAATATATTATATATATATAATGGTATATTTGAAATATAAAATTATGCCTAGTGTTGATCAGATACAACATGAGTAATGCCACTCTATTTCAGCATCAAATTTCTTTCTAGATGCATGCCTAGATCGAACTATAAATCATGTTTACTAATTGAATATTTATCTTAATTTACAGCTGAACTTCTGGGTTTCAAGGATTTCATTCCACCTTTTGCTGATTCAAGTCGGGCAAATATACTACTAGGCATCAATTATGCATCTGCAGGAGCAGGAATACGAAACGAAACTGGACAACAACTGGTATTTACAAATTAATTGGTACAAATTATTTATAAAAATTATTAAAAATAACCTTTTTGATTGAGCAGGGTGAACGAATCAGCCTCGATAAGCAGTTGCAAAATCATCAAACAACAATCTCACGGATAAACAACATAATGGGAAGTAATGTATCTACTATAAAGTACCTAAACAAGTGCTTATATTACGTTGGAATGGGCAGTAACGATTACCTTAACAACTACTTAATGCCAAAAGTTTACCCATCGAGTCAAATGTATACACCTGACCAGTATGCTGATGTCCTTATTCAACAATATTCTGAACAAATTAAGGTTAGCAGCTTAGTAATTTTTTATTTTTTTATTTTTGAAACGGATTTATTATTATTATTATTACTGAATATCTAATCCAAAAGACTTGAATTACTCTAAGATAGAGTTACAATCTGTCATCACAAATGGATGATATCATTAAATACATTGACATAATTTTACTTTTTCTTACCATACCTAGTTTTAATATAATTACACTTTTTAAATTTCTATTGTTCTTGTTTTTTAAATATTGATTAGAATTTGTACAACAATGGAGCAAGAAAGGTTGCATTGTATGGAATAGGTCCTTTAGGGTGCACCCCAAGTGAGATTGGTACATATGGAACGAATGGTTCTACATGTGTTGATAAAGTCAATCCACTAGTCCAGTTTTTCAACACCAGGCTCATATCACTCGTCGACGAGCTCAACAACAATCTTATCGATGCAAATTTTATTTACGTCAACATTTATGATCTTACACTTGAAGCAATTGCAAATCCTGGATCTTTTGGTATGCAAGCCTCTACTTAATTGTTTTACTTTCATCCAAAATCAGATATATGGATCTATTAACATGATATACATTGTTTGTGTCTTTATCTAATGGCTTAAATTTATAAATGAGTTGATTGGTTAACATGGTATTAGAGCTCTGGGTGTGTAAGGTCTTGAGTTACCTTTTAATAATTGATTTAATGGTGTAAATGCATTTTAATTTGTCCCTTTTCTATAAAATTGTATTTGAGGGGGAGTATTAGCATGATATACATTAATCACGTCACTACGGCTCAATTTTTAGCAATTATTAAGGATATGTTTGAGTACTTTCCGCAATATTCAATTGATACTTAGACGCTCAATTTTTATATAATTTTTGGTTGAAATAAAAAACAGGTTTTAGGGTAACAAACACGGCATGCTGCGGAGTAGGGAAGAACAATAGTCTTCCATGTATTCCTCTACAAGTCCCATGTCAAAACAGGAGTGATTATTTGTTTTGGGACGCATTCCATCCTTCAGAGGCTTCAAACAAGATTGCTGCTGAAAGATCATACCGTGCTCAAAGCTTAAGCGACACTTATCCCATGGATATATACACCCTAGCTCAGCTTCAGTGAAGGCCTTGAGTTCGCTGACATACATCTAATGGACACTTGAAAATGGTTTGTGATATATATGAAAATTTATCTCGACATTATTGCGATGTATCAAGTATTTGTTGTATTTTTACAACTAATCTATATAAAATACGGACCAGTGTCGATAATAAAATTTAAAATTGTGACGTGTCATTTGGTGCTATAATTCGAGTATAAATAGTACTCCATAATATATATAATTGCAATACATTGAACATGAAATTAAAGAGTTGTATATATATCAAAATTATTATATATATCTTTTTAATATATTTATGTACATTCTTGAAATAATACAAAATTTTAGTATAATTATGTGATAAACTCGAGACTAACTCGTGATCAACTAAAATAACACCGTCAATTTGCTAATTGACTTAAGATAAAAAATAAAAAATCATTTGCCTTGTTAATTATATATAGTAGGAGTAATTATAGATAATGATTATATATGTGGACTTCCTTTTTTCTTCTCATCACCCAACCCAACCCCTAGAAGTTTAATTTTAATTTTAATTTTTTTATAAATATATCCTGAATAAAATAAATAAAATGACAAATGAAGGTAAATACAGTTAATATCTCAAACAATGCATGGAAATTAAACAAGCTAGCCAGTATGTAACTTCACAACAACAAAGTTCAAGGATGTAACATAATAAAAAAAATCTTCACCACTTAACACATTTAGACTTTCGACATCAACGATTGATCGCAAACCAACAATGTCATAAGAAAGTACAAATTAAGACTCTCAACATGCTTCATGTTGATCTAATATTCTTCAAACAGATCATAAGCCTTCATTTAGGAACTGATGGTTCGTTCTTTTTCCACATAAAATGAGATCAACAGAAACCGAAGAAGCCTTTGTTAAGCATACATGCATTTTAACTGAACACAGAGAACAGAAAGAAAGTATATTAGACAATCATCCCTTGGCATTAATTTGTCACTTTCACTACATATGAATATGAAGTAATAAAAAATAAAAAATAAAACAGGGATCAAATGAATAGCTAGGAAAATAGTCAAAAGTCATGCGTACATATATAGTTGTACAAAATGTAAAATAATAAAACTGAGCTCCCGCGGACCCTAAAAAGTCTAAGGGCGCAAAGTTTTACTTTTTATTTTTATTTTATATTGTAGCACTCGAATTCATTAATTTCGTATGTCTTTTGCCTTTAATATTAGTAAAAATTGTTGAATATGTAAACTTGATTTAATATTATTAATTTATGTTAGTATATAAATGAGTGAGTGTCTAAGTACATGATACATGTATGTACATGAATGTATTTAGAAGTGTCTTGAAACATGAATGACTAAGTTCATGTATACGTATTTGGTCATGTAGTAATTATTAAAGTGGCTCTAGAAGTGTTTTAGGAACCCTATAAATAGTTTTGTATATAAGTCATTTTAAGCAAGTGATTTGAATTAAGTATTTTAAGGTTTAAACACACTTTCTCACTTCTCTATAATTTATTCTCTTCTATATATTTTTCAACAAAGTGGTATCAGAGCTAGATTAATTATAAGGTACTTCCGAGCTTTAGACAAGTTGTTCAAGGTGACGACAAGGGAGAGTAGACGACCAAATTGAGGTGACTTGGTGCTATCAAATAGTTTCACTGGGCGAGTGCAAAGTGTGCTCGTTAGAACTCCGGAATGCAATCTAGCGAAGGTGCTAGTTGAGAAGAAATTTGAAAAAGAAGTTTGTGAGTTGAAGTACGTCACAAAGATTATTATATTGATAGTGTTCGGGAGAGGTAAATTATAGAAAAATGATGTTTCCTATGTTTGGTGACAAATTAGTGTTCACAAATTACAATGTTTGGAGTATAAAGATTCGAGCATATCTTGGAGCTTGCAATGTATGGCGAGATGTCATTGTAAACCCAGAAAAGTGTATTTCAAAATAAGTTCGAGAAATGAAAGAAAAAAGAACAAGGGAGATTTTGCAAGAAGTAATGCATGAAGAAATTTGAAAACGTGTTACGAGTTTTGATTATCTAGCTCAATTATTGAATGAGCTTCAATCTATTTGCAATAACTATAAAGGTCCACCATTACCTAAAGAGTCTTGGGTACGATATGTGGAAGAAGATAAGATATCTCTTGAAGAAATTGATGAATTAGTTGAAGAAAAAGAATGTGAAAAGGAATTTTTTGAAGATGTCTCAAAAGAAGAAGACGAAAAGATTTATGTTGAAATTACGAAAGTTGAAGATAAAAAAAGGAGAGATTAAAGAGACGTCAAGTGAGGAAGCATTTGAAGAGCTAAAAGAAGTAGAAAAAGAAAATGAGGAAGTGATCAAAAAAATTGAAGTAATTGACAAAATTGTCAATGGTGAAAAACTTATTGAAATTATGAAAATAGAAGAAAAGATTGTCGATCAAGACTATATGTTCGAAAATTTGGAGGAGCATGAGAAAATTATTTTGTATATCAAAAATAATGATTTGGGATTTAGAGTGAGGGATTTTGTGGAAGACATTAAATGGGTCAATGTGGAGAATTATTATGATCAAATGGAGTTTGCAAATAAGAAAATGGAGAAGCAACACAAGAAGTTCATGAAACATGAACATGAGAAGTTAGATTACAAGATAAAGAAGATCAAATGAAAATTCCAAGCATGTGTGAAGAATACATGTCAAGGCAAAAAAGTGAAGAAAAGAAAGAAGATTCCTACGATGTCTAAGGAAATTGCAAAAATGATGAAAGTATTTCAACATATTAAAGACTCGAGTATACCAAGAAAATTATTTGTGCCATTTACATCAATGGAGATGACAAAAAGAGAATCTTATGTTTGAAGGAATTGTGAAGATTTTTAAGAAGGCTCTTAAATTTTTTAGTTTTTCAAATATGGAGGAAATCAAGTTTAAGAGGGAGTGTTGAATATACAAACTTGATTTAATATTATTAATTTATGTTAGTACATGAATGAGTGAGTGTCTAAGTACATGATACATGAATGTATTTAGAAGTGTATTGGAACATGAATGACTATGTTCATGTACATGTATTTGGTCATGTAGTAATTATTAAAGTAGCTCTAGAAGTGTCCGAGGAACCCTATAAATAGTCCTTATGTGAGTCATTTTAAGCAAGTGAGTTGAATTAAGTATTTTAAGGTTTAAACACTCTTTCTCACATCTCTATAATTTATCCTCTTCCATATATTTTCCAACAAAAACATAGTAATTAATAATAGAAACCAGAATCAAATGTTCTTTGTATTGTGACAGTAAGAATATTACATATATATATATATATATATATATATATATATATATATATATATATATATATATAATTCAAAGATGTAAAATGAAAGTGACATGAGTGCATGCAATGGTAGAGCTAGAATCTTACACCAACTGGAGGGGTGTTTGGTCATGGCAAGAGTAATGGCTATTGTTAGGGTGGTGCAGCCCATTGACTTGGAGGTAATTTCGATCATCAAACGATTGATGAGGTGGGGCAATTTCATAGTCAGAACTACTTCCAGGCATCAAGTTCATTTGCTGCTGGACTCTCTCATTCTCAGAAATCTACGTATACACAATTAATTCATACAATATTACACTTATCACTAAATCAGTAATTGAATATTTACTAAATAAGAAAGAGGGTCAGAGATACCTTTGATCGAAGATATTGGTTATTGTTATGCAAGTCGATTTCCTGCAATTCACAGTTTTTCTTTAAAATCCAATGAATTTCTATGAATTTTTTAATTTAAAATTTTGTAAATTGACTTTAAAAAGTCAAATTATAACTCTTTTTGAAATACTGAGAGAGTTTTATTGAGCTTTCCAGTGATTTTCAGGATTCACATTTTCCAAGCCCAACTCATACGAGTCTATGACTAAAATAATTCTCAAATGGTGCCAAGAGTAAATATATAGGTCCTTACTTTAACAGTTTTACTTAAAATTAAGTAGAAGATTAATATATATATATATGGCTTCTAATAATTTCCTGAATCCACATTAGAGATGCAATTTTCTTTTTGGTTCGTTTCAAAATTAAACCGTAAAATAACATGAAATAATTTTAACATTCCATTACTTTTATGCTTCCTTGATTGAGTACTATCGTATCAATATTATTCCATTTGTAGCTAATATAAGGGATAAGTTTAGCAAAAGTTAAATTTTTCATAAAATTAAAGTCATCGCTTCACATATTTATGTAGCACTAAGAGGGAGTGGAATGAAGAAAAAGATAAGAGTATGAATAGTTACCCTCTTTTGCATATATTCAATTTCAGCAAATAAGAGTTCATTCTGCAATTTTAGAAAGAGATCAGTGGTTAGAGGGAATCAATGAGAATGCAGCATCCAGAAATAAAGAAGTTTTCTACGCAATAACAGGATATTCTTATATATGGATAATGAATTAATTATTATAAATAAATAGATACAACCTTTTTGGAGCGGATTCTGCTAATTCCTTTCTCAAGTTTAGTTTCCAGGCCTTTCAGGTCCCTAATATTTAAAGCTCCCAGATTTTCACCCATCATGTTCCTGTAAAAGGACCTTTGTGAAAGTCATAACATGATCAGCCTTGCTTGAAACAAAATTGGCATTCACATTCTCACAAAATATGCACCTGTTATGGTTCTGCATGTTTGAAATTTGATGGCGCAACTTCGAGGCTTCTTGCTGGTAATACTGAAGATGATTGTTCAGCAAACATTTAACATCAGATTCCGGTAACAATCCGGATAACGTTGTTTATAGGTATGCTAAAGTAGACGCTTAAAAACTGTACTCCGTCCGTTTTAAAATGAGAGATGAATTTTTATTTTTAGACTACAAAATGACATAATGTATTCGTTATAAAATATATATGTTTGTAGGTGATTATTTTTGTATTTTCCTCTTTGTATATTTTTTGTGTGTGTAAAAAATGTATACGCATGAATACAATTATACAGATGCCAAGACACGCCTTATATACACCATAACAGTGGTCAATATGACAAGCACAGAGTAAGGTGAAAGAGTTCAACCTGAAGTGTTAATGATGGGTTTGAACAAGACTGATTGTGAGTCCATATATAAAATTAGGGTTTATATTTGACCTAATGAATTTAATGAACTAAAATGAGCAAGTCAGAATTAAATGAACGGGACTTGAGAGGGGCCTCCGTGAGTCCCGGGGCAGAAGGTTTATGGAGGCAACTCATTTTTGGGAATCGATTGAAGGATTTAATTGGTGGCTAAAAGAATTGGATGATTTGAGCATTACCCGAGTAACCAGGGTTATTTCAGTGATTTTCCTATTACTAAGGGTATTCCTGGAATTTCCCATAGAGTCACGACTTTGGGACTTTTGGAGCTTTGCCCATTTGGAGGATTCTCTCTCTGGAAGCAAAGGAGCTTGAAGGATTCTCTAAAAGGGCGAACAACACCGAATCGAGTTTTGGTTTGGGACACTTGTGACTACACTTGGACCCCTGAGCCTAACTTGGATTCATTCGAGATCCCCAAACACTTGACACGGCTCTTGGACACTAGCGACTACGCTAGGACCTCGAGAGTTCTGCCACGTGTTATTCGGATAATTGTTCGCCGGTTCTTCTCCCCTCTCCAATCCGTTGACTGATTCTATACTCTTTGCAGATTTCTCGCCTCCACCATTATTACGAACCCTAACCCTAGCAAGGTACGAGATTTCTTTGCCTACATTCTTTTGGCGACTCTACTGGGGAGGTGAGAATTTGTGAGGGGTATGCCCACGATTCAGAGTGGGAGAGCCACAGGAAGAGTTTCGCCGACAACAAGTATTACTTCACTAGAGTTTGCGAAAAGACGAGTGGACCTTGATCAACCGATTGTTGAGGAAGCATCAAATAGTAGTTTTGCTTCTCCGATGACTGAACAAAGACGAACTAATAATGCACAAGGAAACAGCGGAAGGCCAGGCGAGGAGGCTATTGGAGAACAAACGATGGCTATAAATGTACATATAGAAATGTTGAAAGCGCTGAAGGAGGCGCGAGAAGGTCATGGAATGATGATGAATATGATGCTGGACATGCAAAGGTAGCAGGAAGAGATGACTAGTTTTCGCTAGTAGATAATGCAAGTTCCGGCCTTTAAAACTATGTTTCCAGGAAGTTCACAGCAGCAGCAACATGTAGAAGAGGATGAGAGTAATAAGAACCAACAAAATGTGTCTCCTGTAGTAGAAACCCAACAAATACCGGTGATAAACTTGGAGCCCCAAAATAGTGGTGAGGGACTACAGAGAAGGGCAGAAGCCAGTACCACCCAACAACCGATTGTACCAATCAACCCACAAGTACAAATACCTACCATCCCTGTTAGTTC
The DNA here is from genome assembly GCA_947179155.2 of Hedera helix. NCBI lineage: Eukaryota > Viridiplantae > Streptophyta > Magnoliopsida > Apiales > Araliaceae > Hedera > Hedera helix. Next base: position 39,951,953 of record OX359273.1, read on the forward strand.
CCGTGGACACAATAGAGATCTAGAAGGGGGGGTTGAATAGATCATTTAAAAACTTTTTACTTTTGTAACGAAAGCATATTAGTTATAAATGATAGAATCAATTCAAGCACAGCGGATTTTACTTTTAATAAACCCCTTAAAGAAATATGAGTCATTTCAATTTAGTGTGTTAATCTAGTATGGGTGAAAGCAGATATTGTGCAGAATATAAAAGACATAAAGTAAATGACACAAGAGATTTATAGTGGTTCGGAGACTGAATAACTCCTACTCCACTCTTCTACTTGACAGTAGGAAATCCACTAAGATTTAGTCCTCTGGACTAGGACACTCTTGCCCTCATCAAAGCTAGCAGCTTTGGTTCCTTTAGTCACATTAAGACTAGGACACTCTTGCCCTCATCAAAGCTAGCAGCTTTGGACTGTAGACTAAGTCCAGCAGACTTAGAATCTCTTGTACCCTTCGGTACTCAACAAGTCCAGCAGACTTGATTTCTTTTTAGCCACTTGGGCAAGGATCCTTTGACCCTCTTTTGTGTGTTGGATGCTTGTTGGGTTGTGCTGCTAAGATGAACTTTGATATTCTTTATCTTCTGGTACTTAGCAGCTGCTTATGATCCATCATTGAATGCTGCTGATGTTTGTCGTTGATATTCTCCTTCTTTCTGATATTCAGCAACTACTCAAGATCACCAAATGTGCTGCTAGGCTTTTGCACTTCAGCTCCTTTGGTACTTGATAGCTCCTCGAGATGAACTCCTGAGATGACTGTGATGCTTCTTCTTTTTGGTACTCAGTTGTTCCTTCTTATCATAGACAGTTTATTGCTTCTCAAGATGGGCTTCTGAGATGACTGTGATGCTCCTTCCTTTTGGTACTCAGTTGCTACCATGTATGTATCGAGTTGGCGTTTAAGCTTCTCTCTTCCATGTGCCTAGCAGCTCTGAACACTTCTCTTGTAATAGAGTTATACATCTCTATGTCTCTCTCAATTCAGTGTTAGTGTTCTGATGGATCGTAGAGTTCTTTAGCATAATCATTCTCTGTTTCACTCTACGATCGGTTGTTGTCTTCTATCATTTCTTTTGTATATTTTTCAACTGCAACAACCCCTATGCTCTCTTTTTTTTTTGTTACTCATATTAGGCCTTTATATCTCTGAGCAAATCTTACCGTTTGAAAGAAATCCCGTTGGTTTCATTTGGCCTTGTGCAGATCCTCAATATCTTTAATGTTGATTTTCTTGCCGCGTGTGTCAGTGCTTTTCTGACGTGTTCGGATATGTTAACCTGTAGCTCTGCTTTCTCTGAATTTATAGCCGTTGTTTTTCTCAGAGTTGTTCATAAAGATTATTATATTCTTTGCTAGTTAATCTTCTGATTCATCAATAAATGTTTTCCTTGACTTTAAGAATCAGCTGCTCTGCAGGCTCTGACTTGTTGACTTGTCTTCTTTATCACTGTAGAGATGTCAGTCTCGTGTTCTTCCCAGTCTTTGGAGTGAACAGGTCTTAGAGAATATGATCGTTGGGACATAGTCTTCTGATTTCTTGAGCCTGATACATGATACTAAAAGTCTTTGCTCTGACACTCAGCACGCATAAGTCAGTATTTTGACATTTCTGACTTCTTCTATAGCAGATGCCTTAGAAGTGTTGACGTGGATGTTTCTGAAGTAATTAGCAACTCATTTTGAGACTACTGTCTTAAGTGCTTAGATGTCTTCAATCCTAGTTGGCACTTAAGTACTCAACGATCAATCCAGTTGTAGCTTCTTGCTTCTGATCGTTGAGTCATCTGCTGGTTCTGCTATGTAGCTCTACGATCTTGTCTGTCGTAGGCTTCTGATCGTTGAGTCATCTGCTGGTTCTGCTAATATGCTTCTCATGCTTCGTGATCTTCATTGTGCTTTATGTATATAGAGCATAAGTCTGTGATCTGGTTTAAGCTTTAACAGATGATTTCTTATCATAGAGGATTGCTCTATGAACTTCAGGCTTGCTCGAACTGCTTGGTTCTATATGTCATGGAAGATTGCTCTATGAACCTTCAGGTGCCAGATCTTTATTGTAGAGGACTGCTCTATGAACTTTCAGTTTCATTCTCTGCTGTACAATCAAAGGCTGTTTATGACAGGTAGCATTTGAATATCTTCAGCTTGATTGCTTTGAATGTTGTACATCTGAACTTGCTTTAACATTTTACGACTTATCTGACTTGTGGTGTAAGTCATAGTGTAATCGTAGAGTTATGATTTGAACTGCTCTACGATCTCAGTTCAGACTAGATGCTGTAGATGTACGAGATCTTCATTCAGTTTGTTTAACAGCCCAAGGACAGCCTACTGAATAATCTTTATGAGGATTGTTGTCATGATTCTGAACTTTGACTCTGTTTGGTTCGTAGACAAGATTAGGAGAATCGTAGAGTGACTGTCTATATGGACTCTACGATCCCGAGAGTTAGCTCTACGATGCTGAGACAACTCTACGATCTGCCGAGAGGACTCTACGATTTTCCGAGCCTTATTCTGCGTTTACCAGGCAGACTCTACGATCTTCCTAGGAGACTCTACGATCTTCCTTTGAGTGATTTCATAGGACTTCTATCTGAATGACACTTCACTTCTCAATCAGTCTTGTTGATGGAGTTGGTGCTTGGATCTTCTGTTTGCTTGTCGGTCATTCAGGGTCTTCATACTGATGATCTTTTGAATAGACGCTCTATGATTCTACTTTGGAAATGTGAGCGTGTGACTGGTTATACTGATGGCTTGCAGACTCTACGATCGTGAGTGTAGTCTGCGATTCTTGCTTTAACTCTCTTGCCAGACTGTTGTACTTTTGACGATCAGGCCTATCTATTACAATTTAAGATCAACCTAACAAGTTTGATCTTTTTATATATATAGTCATTGTACATAGTGATCTTTTTGAAGGACTGTACAATGCTATTAACTCATATGAGATCAACTTAACAAATTTGACCTTGTCAATCTAAGTCCTTAGAACATAATGTCTATTAACTATTAAGGACTTTACATCTTTCATTAATGCAGACATATTTGCATATTGATTCATTTATCTTTTAACACACATCATCAAATCTTATAATAGAGAAATAACATTCACATGCATATTCCAAATAATCCCAATTCATAACCAACAACATAACCAACAACCAATTTTGCATGACGCAAGTGTATATCAGCACGTATCTATCCCACCAACACCTCAAATGAACCAGTATGCAACGATATCCCAAAAGGCTCCAGGGATTAATTAATATATGACAAATGAGGACATGATGGATTTAATCAGCCAAATGAAAAGGCAGTCGATAAGGCCCGCAGAACTAGATTTCACCCCACCGTATCCAGCGTACGTGAGGAGACAGTCATACCTTGCGGGGTATATTGAACACCCACCACAATTCCCCAAGTATAGTGGAGAAAAAGGGAATGCGAGAGAACATATTGCAAGATTTGTGGAGTCGATGTCTCCGTGGTTGGGAGTTGATGAAGTGAGTAATCATAATATTTTGTTGAGAGAGTTTAATAAGACACTCACTGACGACGCCTTTAGCTGGTACTATAATTTGGAGAAGGGGTCGATTCGAGACTGGGATGATATGAAATTACAGTTCTTCAAAAAATTCTTTTATGTTCAGAAGCAGGTGTCGATTGTAGCTGATGAGAATTCAGCAAAAGTCGAATGAAGAATTGTCTAATTATGTTGATAGGTTTCGGGCTTAGGCGCAGAAATGTGTAGAGCCTATTGAAGAAAGGAATTTGGTGAGTATTTGCAATAATGACGCCCTTGACACCTTTAACCCACACTTGATCACGAAGTCTTGTGATTCCTTTGCGACGTTTTCCACCTTTTCACAGGATATAGGAGGAATTGTGGCGGTGTCGGTGAACCATCCGACTGCTACTAGGAAAGGAAAGAGGATCGCGACTGTGGCTTTGGCAGATTCCCAGCAAAAGCCACATGAGGGCAAGAGGGAGAAGATAGAGAAGAACATTAGTGGAAGAAAAGAGAAGCCAGGTGACAAGTACTCAGGGTTGCCGATTCCAGGGCCAATTACTTGCAGTGAGAAGGCATTTATAAATTTGTATGAGCAATGGGTTGAACATAAAATGGTGAAGCCTCCAAGAGCCAGATTTCCAATAACAGATGAGATGAAGAAAAGCCCAAATTTTTGTGTGTACCATAAGTATGTAGGCCACCCCACTATGGATTGCTACAGCTTGCGAAGGATTTATCATGAGAAGCTAGCAGCAGGGGAGATTGAGTTAGGGCAAGGAAGCAATGTCTATGATAAGCCACTACCCAATCACAAAGGCAAGGAAACATGTAATACCGTTGTTCAGGTTGGGATGTCGGGAGTCAGAGAAGTGGCAGGGACAGAGAATGTGGAAAGACCGGAAGAAGTGGAGGTTTTTGAGCCAGGGATGCAAGTGACGGCGTTAATAAATGGGGTAAAGTTCAGAAACTTTTTTGATCAAATTGGGTTGTCCAATGACGCAAGGATTGAGGCAACTAAGGCAATAATTAAAGTTGCAAAGGCATAGGAGACATGCATGACAGTAAACAAGAGTTTTGTTAGAATGTTAGAGTAGAAAGATGGTAAGATTTCCTTATCCAAGGCAGATAGGGAGGTAAAGTATCCGCATAATAAACCATTGTATGTGACGGCGGTTATCAATGGCATGGAAGTAAGAAGGGCGTTCATTGACAATGGGGCATCTGTGAACATCATGCCCAAGGACAGAAAATGTGAGCCCATATATAAAATTAGGGTTTATATTTAACCTAATGAATTTAATGAACTAAAATGAGCAAGTCAGAAATAAATGAACGGGACTTGAGAGGGGCCTCCGTGAGTCTCGGGGCAAAAGGCTTATGGAGGCAACTCATTTTTGGGAATCGATTGAGGGATTAGATTGGTGGCCAGAAGAATTAGACGATTTGAGCATTACCCGAGTAACTAGGGGTATTTCAGTGATTTCCCTATTACTAAGGGTATTCATGAAATTTCCCCTAGAGTCACATGTCTGACACATGACCCTAGCCAGGAACTCTATAAATACTCATTCACTTGACAAGAGAATGGACTTTGGGACTTTTGGAGCTTTGCCCATTTGGAGGATTCTCTCTCTGGAAGCAAATGAGCTTGAAGGATTCTCTAGAGGGGCGAACGACACCGAATCGAGTTTTGGCTTGGGACACTTGTGACTACACTTGGACCCCTGAGCCTAACTTGGATTCATTCAAGATCCCCAAACACCTGACACGGCTCTTGGACACTAGCGACTACGCTAGGACCCCGAGAGTTCTGCCACGTGTTATTCGGATAATTGTTCGTCGGTTCTTCTTCCCTCTCCAATCCGTTGACCGATTCCATACTCTTTGCGGATTTCTCGCCTCCACCATTATTACAAACTCTAACCCTAGCAAGGTACGAGATTTTCTTGTCTACATTCTTTTGGCGACTTCGCTGGGGAAGGTGTAAAGTTCGTGAAGAGTATGCCTGAAACTAGAAGTGGGAGAACAACCAATATGATCAGATCTCATCGAGGGTAGCCATTAAAGCCTGGAACTAAGGACGTCTCACCGATAAAAGTCATCGAAAACAAGACTTGAAAAAAAAATCACCGATTAAAGCGACTAAAGTCAGAAGCCCATAAAAAGTATTTCAATAAGTTCTCTTTACTTTTCGATTTCTTAAAGTAAAGAAAACTGGGGGCAAGATGGACTCGATAATTTCCACTCCTCATATTAAGGGAAGCATATTATACCATTTTTTAAAATTCATTAAAATTGTTATCTATGTGCAAAAGTAACGTATGTACATTAATAAATAAAACACACACACACACACGTAATCCTTGTCACCATTAATTCCATTAAACTATGTGATTCCATGATCACATTTATAATTTCCATCAGCCGATCACTACCTAAAACTATGTGTATGATTCTATTATCTCAATTACAATCACTAGCTAAAAGATTGTACAACAGTGAATATGAGATTGCGTGCTTCAAAAGTGACGATTTTCTTTCCAAGTGACTAAATAATTAATTACAATGATAGCTATATTAACAAAGGAGAGATCTTCTCCTAATGATTGATATGGGTGCACAATCAACTCAAGTAATTAACGGATGAGTGATTCTCGCCCATTGATTTGATAATAATAATAACGTTATCAACTTGTGTCATGCTTTCCTTACACATCACATTCATAAAAAATATAAAAAATAATTAAAATAAAAAATATTTTAGAGCAATCAATTAACTTGATGTAACTATAAATAGTCTATGAAATTTAGTTTTATTTTATTAAAAAGTATATATATAGATGATGAATCTAATATGCAAAATGAATGGTGCTTATTCCATGCATAACAGGAGTCCATTCGTAATATATAAAAAAATGATTCGACTCCCCTTGGTCTTTAACTAAATGTAAAGATTGAATAACTTTTTACTACAACACATCCACACCCTTGCATGAATTAAGCTAAAGCAGGCCTTGCATTTTCTAATGATAAGAGAAAAATAATATGTAATAAACTCCACGTGTTGATTACATATTGATACACATACCTTGGATACATTAATTGAATTTAATATAGAACGTATCTCTTGTTATTTTGTGAAGCAAAGTGTTTTCAGCTCATATACTTGGAGTTGGCGCGTATATTGGAAGAAAATTTGCATAGCTGAAACCACCTTTGCCATCAAATTACTTTATCGAGTTATGTCAACAGAATTTACAGACTTTGGCGTTCAAAAAGAAAACTATCAACTCAGATACCAGACAAAAGGATTAATCACAAGCACAAATTGATTTTTGATTCATGGTCCCGGAGTGCTGCTTAAGATCTGTTATACCACCTAAGGCTTGGCCTTCCAGGTTTGGCCTTGTAGGCTTCGGCGTTACAAGGTTTGGCTAGGCCAGGTCCCATGGACAGCCACCTCCCATGGATCGGAAGCTGCAACATAGGAGTCTTAGTAAATAGAATCCGAGGCATGGCATATCGAAAAGCCAAAAAAAACGCAAGACAACCACAACTACTATTGGTCGAACCCACATCAATGGCGGATCAACCACTCGAAGATGATGACTGGAACGCATTAGCCAACCTTGACAGTATCCGTCACCATTATCGGCGGCAGTGGTAACTTCGAGTACCACCCCACGGCAGCGGAAGGGGCTGAGCAATAGAAGCAGTAACAACCTTTGCCATAGATTATGGGGATGACAACAACGCCCATGCGATATTTAAGACCCCAATACATGGCCCCGTCCACCCGAATAGCCCGTCTTGCCTTGAACTCAGGCGGCACCCGCTCATGAAGACTTAGATGGGGCGTCGCACCCCCTCAATGAGATCCAAGAAGAGAGAAAAAAAAAATGGACTTCGTTATTTCTCCATGAAATATCCTGCACCCGCAATCGAAGAAGCAAAATCTGAGGCCCCGTCACCACCACCGGAAGAGATCTCCATCTGGGGAATTCCTCTCCTTACCAATGAATGGAGCAATGCGGTTCTCCTCAAATTCCTCATGGCAAAGGGTTTCAAAGTGAAAGAGGCTTTTGTGATGTTTAGAAGCGTCGCGGTGTGGCGAAAAGAGTTCGAAATGGATGCTTTACATGAAGAAGATTTTGGAAGTAAACTTCAAAAAGTTGTGTTTATGGATGGATTTGGTAAAGAAGGGCACCCAGTTTGCTATAACGCTTCCGATGAGTTTCAAAACAAGGAATTATAGCAAAACACTTTTGCTCAAACCCACTTATCCTCCGAGCAGCAATAGGAGAAAAAGAAGTTGGGGACGTTGATATACATAGTGTCGAACGGAACAAGATATGATGGACCGCGGGGCATGTCGTTACAACTACTTTGGGTCAGTTTGATTACTGCTTGGGGGATCGTGGTTGTCCCGTTAATTCCCACTTGTTCTTCGGGCAGCAATAACTTCCCTTGTTTAGGACATCAATTATGGTAGAACCATAAAAATTTACCGATTGGACGTCATGGAAACGACGCTTTACTATATGTTGAAGTTTATGTATGCGTTCGATATAATTTCAAACAGCAATAGGATGTCTTCCCTTACAGAAGCTCATATAGAAATACACCAAATGTCTACCAATTAACACCATTTCCACTTCCGTCTCTTTTGATGATCTCAGGAGCGAGATACTCATGGGCACGAGCCCTGTATGTCCGAACTCTAACTTTCTTGGTTGAAGCCACCAAATGGAGGGATCAAAACTTGCACATACCGCCACTCTTGTTGATCGTGCATGCATGGTGGCTTGCTAGAAATAATGTCGGATCTAATATATCTGCTTTCTTTGATAGAGCAACATCTATACACCGAACCCCTCTTGGACTTGAGTCCTCCTTGACCTCGAACCCTATTACACAAACAATGTTATTATTATTATATTAAGAACAAATTGATATATACTGTCATCTATACATATTTTCCATTGATACATATGACTAATTCATTTGTCGACAATTACTCGAGAACTATGGGTAGAGTTTCGCTGATCGCGAATATTAACTCAACGAGTCATGCTTGATGACCAAGTCAACAAGTTTTACACGACACAAGTGTACACCAAGGCGTCCTAGGAGAGCTCTCTTAAGGGTTCCCTCTCTTAAGAACCAGGTGCATAAAGAAACTGTGGATTGACAGATAGTGGGGGTTGCAATGTCAAGGGTATTATTGGCCCGAAATGAAGAAAGAAGTGGATGTACTACAACGACAATATCTTTTGTGCCAAGAATACCCTGTGGAGGAGAAATGCACCTTCATGGATGACATAATTCAAGAATATTTCAAGAAGTTTTATTTACCTTTGATTTCTTAAAGTAAAGAAAACTGGGGGCATGATTGACTCCATAATTCCTACTTTTAAAATCAAGGTTACCGATCGAACAATACTCATGGTGAAATCTTTTCGCTAGAGCATCCTCTAGAGTTGGCAAACGAGTTCAATAGACCCTTTTCAAATGGTCTCCCCTTGGGAAGATGATTCAGGCGAAGGGGTTGACAAACTCAATATTGAAAATGATCAAGAAGCAGCTCCACAAAAGAGCGTGAATGATGTTTGAGCTCAAAAATCCGCTAAAGGTTCAACTCATTAAACTTATGCCAACGGAGTTCCTTTCTTGACACAAGATTAACTACCGAACAAAACGAAGACAAGAACAGAAGAAATAAGCAAAAGAAGAAGAACTCAATGGTGCCCCTCCTAAGGTTTGACCCTACGGTTTAGCTCCTACAAAGCACACTTCTTTATGAGTTCCAAAATGATTTTCTGATTAAACCTTGGTTATCGTGACGATCAAGATGATTAAAACTAAGGAAAATGGCGGAAAATATATGGAGGCTTAGGGATGATCTCTCTCAAGTTCTTCGTGACATAGAAAACTATTCAAAAGGGCTAAAGATTGTGACGCTATGATGAAGGCATATGTGACATTGATCCAAAAGGACATTAGAGGCTTGCCTTAGACACATAATATGACATGAAAATTTATATGTCAAAGAGTACACCCTGGAGCTTAATTATTAGAAGGGGAGATACCGAGACAAATTCACTCATCAATAAAATAGAGACTAAGCCGAATAAGTCTGACTCTTCATGTTCGTGCTTACTTTCTCTGAGACTATTTTACTATGATAATGTCGATACGAGTACATTTACTGTGGCTGTGGTTGTGGCTCTACTAAAATCGCATGAGGGCAAGAAGGGAGGAGGCACTGGAATTAAAAATCCACCTAATAGGGTGGTCCACAAAAATTACAATAGGCGTTCTTTTTCTTGCTCTGACAAGGAGGGCTTGTATCTCTATGTCACGGCTTACGAAAGCTGGGATAGCTATCCTAGTGGAAATCGTATTCCCCGCATGTGCATTGAGATGCATGAGTACCCATACAGTCCAGTTCGTTTCCAATCTGATACTTGCCATTGACTTCAAGGATTGCAGCACTGGACATACGAGATTTTGCTGAACCTTGACCACGTAAAGAGGCTCGAGAGTGCTGGCATCCTTCAATGCATCTATCTGTGTCGGGATCTCCGTATTCACTAGAACCACGACGCACTTAACATGTTGCTCTCCCGTTGGTGCTCTTTTACTTCCACATTTGTCACAGCATGGGGAGAGTTTGCCTCTACCTTGGAGGATGTCTATGCCCTCTACCAGTGAATTAAAAATCCACCTAAGATAGTGGTCCATAAAAAATGGTGGTTTAAGTCCTCAGAAATAATATTCCTTGCCAAGAAATTAGATGACCAATGGAGGAGGCATAAGAATTGATGAATTAAAAATCCACCCAAGATGGTGGTCCATTTTAATCGATGGCCAAGTCCTCGTAGAATACAGTTGCCAAGAAATTGGACGACACAAATGACAAGGCACTCGATTTCAAGTCCTCGTAGAATACACTTGCCAAGAAATTGGATGACACAAGTGACGAGACACCCGATTTCAAGTCCTCATGGAATACACTTGCCAAGACATTGGACGACTCAAGTGATAAAGCACCCAAAAGTTACACTTTTCCTTTAAAAGTGATGAGGCATCTTGACTACAAGTCCTCAAACCCGATAAGTTATATTTTATCTTTAAAAGTGATGAGACACCTGAATAATCAGCCTTCGACTCGAAAAATGAGGCACTTGAATAATCAGCCTTGACCTGAAAAAAATGAGGCACCTGAATAATCAATCCTTAACCCAAAAATAATGAGGTACCTGATTAATCAGCCCTCGACCCCGAAAAGTTACGTTTTTAAACTTCAAAAGCGACCGAGACACTTGACCCTAAGGCCTTAACCCGACAAAGTTACACTTTTCCCTTCAAAAGTGATGGGGCACCTAATTAATTAGCCCTCAATCCTGATAGTTACGATTTTAAACTTTGAAAGACGACCCAACTGTTACACTTCCGATCCTCAAAAGTGACGACATGAGATAGCCTAAGACAGCCCCCATAGCAGTTCCTTCCTCCTGAGGATGTCATCACTAGAGACTTGCAAGATTGAACTCTAAAGAATTTATTCAGAAAATTGAAACAGGTTTCAACGATTTAAGTATTGTGCACGTGACTCACTCAAAGCGTGACTCGCGTGCAAGGGGCAAATGTGAGCCCATATATAAAATTAGGGTTTATATTTGACCTAATGAATTTAATGAACTAAAATGAGTAAGTCAGAAATAAATGAAAGGGACTTGAAAGGGGCCTCCGTGAGTCCCGGGGCAGAAGGCTTATGGAGGCAACTCATTTTTGGGAATCGATTGAGGGATTGGATTGGTGGCCAGAAGAATTAGACGATTTGAGCATTACTCGAGTAACAAGGGGTATTTCAGTGATTTCCCTATTACTAAGGATATTCTTGGAATTTCCCCTAGAGTCACATGTCTGGCACATGACCCTAGCTAGGAACTCTATAAATATCCATTCACTTGACAAGTGAATGGACTTTGGGACTTTTGGAGCTTTGCTTATTTGGAGGATTCTCTCTCTGGAAGCAAATGAGCTTGAATGATTCTCTAGAGGGGGCGAACGACACCGAATCGAGTTTTGGCTTGGGACACTTGTGACTACACTTGGACCCCTGAGCCTAACTTGGATTCATTCAAGATCCCCAAACACCTGACACGGCTCTTGGACACTAGCGACTACGCTAGGACCCCGAAAGTTCTGCCACGTGTTATTCGAATAATTGTTCACCGGTTCTTCTCTCCTCTCCAATCCGTTGACCGATTCCATACTTTTTGCAAATTTCTCGCCTCCACCATTATTATGAACCCTAACCCTAACAAGATACGAGATTTTCTTGTCTACACTGATCATGTATTTAAAGTCAATTAAAATACTTAGTTAAGCGTCATAATCATTAATTATGATTGGAAGCATTGAATCTCTAGGGCTACAAAATAAGTATAATTAATGTATCCTAGGCAACTACTAGGGCTAAACAGTGAATTAAGTACACAGGGTGATGTGTGTGTGTGTTTATATATATATATTTGCAATATATTGAATTTTTGAGAGCTCTCACTCAAAATCTAATAATTTTTAATTTAATTTGTGTTTGTGATTCTATAACAGTTATGATATTGTTTCTAAACTTTACCTGAGCATTGGCTTCAGAAACAGTAGTATTGGGGGAATCCGAGTTTGCCTTCTTGTACCTTTCAATTGTTCCTTTAACACTGCAATCCAAGAATATATATATATATATATATATATATATATATATATATATACACACACGCACACATAAATTTTATTATATGTTGCCACATCCAAATCAAAGAGTAAAAGCAGAGGCAAAGAATTAAAGAAAACCAACAAGAGAGAGAGAGAGAGTCGTAGAGTTTACATGAATTCAGCCTATAAAATGTTCTCTAATATTTCATAAATTATTTCGATCAAACTCTCTATGCTACGTTTGGTTGAGAGAATAGAATGAATGAAGAAATGTAATGAAAAATAGTATATTAGATGATCAATTTGGAGGATAAATCATTCCAATGGAATGAAAATTCATTCAATCCCTTTGATTTTTATTTCATGTGAGAGAGGTGGGATAAAATTCATTTTAATGAAATGAATATGTATCATAATTTTACCATCATATTAAACCACTCATTATCACCAATAATCAAACATATATTTGAAATAACTAAAAATTATTTCATTATTTCTTCTATTCTATTTTTTCAATCCGAATGCAACACTAGGGACTGTAGTAGTTAATATTGTTGTCAAGTAAACTTCTTTACTAGAATTATCTAGATTGCCCATATGCATGGTTCATGAATATCTAAGTAGTATAGTCCATGCACATACACGCTACATGTATGTGATTAATTAGGTAGATGCTATTTGCAAGTTCATGCATGTCATTATTATTAGAAGACTAAAAGTATCTTATGTAGCCTGTAAAAGGCCTTGTACTCGACACATTTTGGAGTCAAGTTGAAGTGAAATAATTCTTCTTATATCTCCACCTCCTCTCTATATTTTAATACCCTCTCCCAAATTTCAACAAATATCACCATAGGTCAGTGGTAAGAAGTAAAGATCATTAACATAGGTCAGTCTCCATCAAGCTTAAGAATGCAGGTCACAATCTTAGGGCAGCCATTAATTTCTGTAAATAAGTAAACAAGCCTCTATCTAGTCATCGGCATTTGGTCTAGTGGAATGATTCTTGCTTAAGGTGCTAAAGGTCAACTGGAATTTAATTATCAAAATACCTACCTTTATGAAAACAATCAACCTAAGAGGACTAATGCTTGATAATAGACTATTTACAAACACTACCCACCTGCAAGAAAATGGAAGGAACGAATCATAAGTTGCAATCAACTAAAATCTGGTTCCTTGAAAGATTGTTGCATGACTTAACACTAAACATTCTTCTAGGTCATGTTTGTTTGTAAGGATTATAATCCTGAGATTATAACCCTAGAGCATGGATTATAATCCTAAGTTTATGTTTAGTTGCAAGGATTCTTGGGATAAAACTATTAATTCCATCTTTGTCTTATTTATTTTTAAATTTAGACTTGAAACTATTAGTCCAAGGATTATAAAATGACTTAATATATGGGACTATTTAATACCATGTTCAATCATGAATTATAATCCCAAGACTATTAAGTCATTTTATAATTTACAGACTAATAGTCCCAAGTTTAAATTTAAAAATAAACAATATACTTTTGGAATTAATAATTTTATCTTAAATGTAATTCTTGCAAACAAATATAACTTTGAAATTATAATCTATATCTTGGGATTATAATCCCAGAATTATAATTTTTACAAACAAACGTAGCCCTAAAGTTTTAACATATCTTGATTAATTTGCTTCATGGAAAGAAAAATACCTAGAATTTTAAATTCCCCTAATAAAATAGAAGTTTGCCTAAGTTAACAAATGATATGTTAAATTAAAAATAATTATATCTGCATATATATTCTCTCCGGTTGGTGATTGAGATGTTATTTCACCAATGAGAAAAACAAGTTTTCAAGTGGGTCATCATAATGCCTTGTGCCATAAAACAAAGAACATAATTGACAATTCAATTCCAAGGCCTTGGAATTAGCACCAACTTATAACTAAATTTCAGTTATAAGCGAAAGTAAGTCAATAAGAGAGTTCTTACATTATTAGCCCCTAAAAGAGATTAACTTTCTTGGAAAATCCAAGAAATTTCTTGCATTTGATAGGCAAAACTATGTAAATTCAGAGCCAACATGCTACAATGGATGAATGGAATACCAACATCTTAATATCTCTAGTATATAGATAAACTAAGAATATATATATATATATATATATATATATATATATAAACCCAATAATAAATTTCAATGAAATTAAATTTTATCTCAAAGCCAAGCCATTGCTATTGCTAATTTTTCCAGTTTTGAAAAAGAAAAAGTATGAAAAACTGCCAACATTTTAATTACTCTGTATGGGTTCATGTCACAAAATTAATTTTTTTTTCTTTTAAAAAAAATACTTATAACAAGCTAGGCAAATGACTAAGCTCATTTGGAGACTATGTTTCACTTGTTTGCTGCTACAGGTTGTCAAAATCATTTTTCTAATAGAAAATGGTAAAATAAAGAGAATACCATAATATGCATACTGTTCTTTCTTTCCTTTATACAAAGGATAAACAAATGTGCACAAATTTAACCTCAGGATCATATATAGCCAAAGATAAAATAGCCACCATATATATTTTTATGGAATGTTAAATCAACCACTTCTATCACAAAACTAAATACAACACGTAAAGCAAAATGAATGAAATAAAATCCAAGTTCTTTTAAGTCGGACTCACTCTTTTTCATGTGACATTACCTTAACTTCTTCGACCTAGTGATTGGCTGCCTCTGCCATGCTGGCACAACTTCACAAGATATGATTGGTTCAGCCTTTCCACGGTTTAGATCTATCCCACGTGTCACACACCCATTTAACCCACGAGTAATCTCACTACACACTACTCTTTTACCCACCTCGGTAACCCCATAACCCCATAAACCACAAAGGGAAAGTGAGTTAATACTGTAAAAAATTCAGTCTTTTCTGTCTGTAACTTCTGAGTAACATCAGAGCCGTCCATTTCAAGCTCTCCGCCATTGTTGTACTGTTTCCCTAGCATGAAACAACAAAGCCTATAATAGCTCTCAGAATCAAAACTCTCCCACTGGCTACCACTTATCATACTCTCTCTATATATACATATCTAAGCAAGATCTTCAACATAATCAAGAAAACCTAGGTCACTAAAGAATGAGGTGACGATTTTAGTGGGACAAAATAATGACCCAAAATTTTAGCCAAATTTCTCTCTCCTCACTTTCATATCTGTTTCTTTTCTGTTTTAGTTTCAACAGCTTCTCAGGCTTTGTGAAAGCCTTAACTGAGGGAGCTAAAGATTTTTTTTTTTTTCTTTCTAAAGACCAGAAAGATAAAAAAAATAAAAATCGCCGAAAGATAAAAAATTTAGGGTTCAGAGAGTGATGTATATAGGTGTCATTACACAACTCTTTTTTATCAGAAGTCAAGAACTGAAAAATCGTGTGTGACATGACCAAAGATTCTTGTAACTAAGAACAAGAAAACAAGATCCACCTAATTTGGCTCTTCAAATCTAAGTTTCTAACTAAACTATACAACCATATATGACCTAATAAAGATTACATATTTACATATAAATTGAAAAACCCTAACTGGGTTTTGATTTGTTGAGAGAGATCTGTTACCCTATATAAGAAATACCCATTATGGTTATGCAATTGATAAGCCCTGATATGATTAATTTTGACCTAAAAGAGAGTCTACCCATGAAACCCATTTAATGAATTTGAGGA